>RCWM02000013.1:3537500-4282500 GCA_003667255.2 Euschistus heros
AAAAAAAGTCCTCGGTCTTGTTTGCCAATGCAAAAACAAATAAATGTCATCAGTAATTTTCCAACTCAATTCCAGTAAGCACCCAAAATCTATAGCTGAGGTTTTGTTCCATTTCTTTGAGATCGATCTAAAGAGTTGAGATCCTTATATCATGGTGTTGAACATGACCTTGATGTCATAACATGAATGAATAGATGCGTTCAATATTTAATTAATACCTTGGGATCACGGATGACTTCCACATTCCTGAATTTTTTTCTTTCTTAACTTATAAGAGTAGTATTTCTATGGACCTCTTTGATAAATCCAGTTTAATATTCGAATATGTAGTAAGTATTTTCATTTAAGATAAGATCCAAATATATCCCTGGGGCCTTTGTGTTTAGGTATTCTTCGTAATATGAAATAGATACATATCGTAATCATGGTAAATATGACCATTTAATATCTGAACTCTCAAGAATTGTATAATCTTCAACAATTTCAAATGTATATTCCAATGATTTCCTTTTTAAAGATCGCACAATGTTTACAATATTCATCATCCAGAATTATTTGATTTCTTGAAATTTTTTTCATCGAAATCCTGCTCGATTCAGTACTACAGTGAGTACTGCTAACTTAAAACATTGGCGCGGTTTCTTGTAGAGAATGTTGGATAGGTCATTATTGACGCATCGGAGAAGAAGTAGAAAGAGATGGATAACATATTCATTTTCAATTCATTACTATTTTTATTTATTTTTTTTAATTTAAGCATTTATTTTTTCCTATAATAGAAAACCTCTAATTCTCACAAAAGCTATTCAATGAAACAAACAAAATATAGAAACAAGAATTTTAATGAACTAATAAGAAAAGAACGCCGTTAAACGGTATAAACTACGATAAAAGTATTCAAAAATTAATTCATACTTCTTAAAAAATTTCCGCTCAGTAAAATTATTCTTTTAACTTGATGAGTAAATTATAGTGAAAGAATTGACAGATCCATTTCACGGTATTTTGAACAGTAAATGAAAAGTACCCGCCTAGGTATTTTTTTGTTTACCCTCAAAAAGTTGATATTAAAAAGGCAGTTATCAATATTTCCAATCTATTTTTTTTTTTTTTTTTTGGGGGTGGGTGGGACTTTAGTCGTGCCCGATTCCGTTAAACTCTACATTAAAATAAGTGAGGTATACTGCGGATTTAAATTTGGTTAAAATATATTAATAATCCACGTCTAATAATTTTTTTAACATATCTTTTCTAATTTTTATGAATAGGAAATTCAGTTTACATTACCCAACCCGCAAAATACTCGATACTCGCCTGATTCCTCTCCGTTCCTATGTTAAAATAGGAAATTATTTTTAAATAATTCGATACTTGACAAAAATATGTAATAAAACATAATCCCGGTCTGTTTGCATGATAATGCTGAGTGCATTGTCCCTAATCGGCCTTCCAGCCAAATCCCATTTTAGTCGCCTCTTACGACACGCATGGGTACGGTGGAGCTATTCTCAGCCGGCACCACACGGCAGGATCACCCACGATTTCGTAGTAATATAAAGTTTGTCTTAAGTGACTATCGTTCCTGAAAAGCCTCAAGTGAGAGTGTATCCTTGATTTATCTGGAAAACCAGGAATGTGGAATATTTATGGTTCCTAACTTGGCCCTCCCCTGAAATCTGTTATTATAATAAATGGTGTAAACAGGACTAGTACCGACTCATCCAACGAAGGTTTACTTAATGATTTCCTTGAAAGTAGCAAGAATGTAACACAAGATATACTCTTGATGACCTATTTCATCGTAACGAAATATAGTAAATAGCGTTTTTATGTTTATAAGATTAATAGGTAACCTTTAAAACCATGTAATGTTTCACATCGCACTTTTCTATATCACAATCAACTGGCGTTTGTGTATCATAATTAAGTAGTGTTGGAGAAGAAGATGATAAATAACAAGCTGAACATATGAACTTGGGTTAATCCATAAAAGTTTACAACCCGAACGTAATCTAAAAACAATTTTCGTAAATTAAATCTGTACCATCCTAATCAAATAGTACAATAGATCCATGCATTTATTCCCTCCTTATTTTTCAATCAGAAACTTTTATAAATGCATATATAATATTCATACAAATAATAATAAGCCAACATTAGTCCTTTTAATATATTCAATGATTAGCAATAAAAGACAGAAATTTATGTAAGAAAATGTAGTTGTAAAAATACATCGCAGGGCAGGAGTGTACGAATGTGAAGTTATGGCATGCATCATTGCAGTGCATAATATAGGAACTGGCTGCGTATTTATTTCATTTGCGAGTGATCACGTCACGAATTTGTTCACGCCATTATTTGTACAGTGTCATTAAATTGTGTAATTAATATTCCGTAGCACTAAAAAATATCTATATTTGTTCTTCGAAAGTTTTAAAAAACTGCACCATTTAATCGAATTTCTGCATACGAAATATTATGAAATTTTTATAGAAAAAAATAAACTCGCAGAACACATAGTTTCTGTAAATTAAAACAGACGCTTTTTTTCCTTCTCCTGTCTGGCGTAGATGAGAAACAAAAAAAGCAAGTAGGTGATATATTTTTACTCACTTGCTTAAAGTAAAACAATTTTAATCATATAAAGTTGTTACCTTGCGCTTATATTTTTTTTTATTTCTCTTCTTTTCACTTGTTTCTTATTGCAATGGGGTTTTCGTAAAGGAAAATTCACGTTTGTTAAAACATTCTTCTTACTAATAATTATGGCCGGCAGTATCAGATTCCCACTCATCGCCCATTTGTGAACTTCGTCAGCCTACGATAGTGTTTAACGGGAACCTATATACCAGGTCATGTAAAGCTTTAAAATATCCCAGCTAAGCTAATACGCCGACTTGAAACTAAACTGACTATTAAAAATATGTTTCTCATACAGCGTGAGCTCTCGCAAGGATTCACAGCTAACAATGGAGTTCGACAAAGAGATTTACTTATGCATTATTATCAAGGGAATCTAAAATCCAGCCGGGAGAACCATCTTCAAGTGAACCACTCAAATTCTAAAGCCGGTCATTTTCAATTGGTGGAAGATCAAAACTACCGTAGAAGAGACCTCCCTTGCCCTGGAATAATCCGTCACAAATATGGGCCTTGTGAACTCAAAAAAAAATTAGATGATCGTTTAAGAAGTGAAGAATTTGTTCATCTGAGTTCTCAAGTAAACGAAAATAATGAGTGAAAATAACGTATCTTTGAAAGAATGATTTTTTGTCGACTAAGAGAAAAGACAGTATGGAGAAATCGAACAACATCTCTACTAAAGGAACCGGTTGTCAAATCTTGGCAGACTTCAGAGGCCTGCTATGTGACCAGATTGGATGTCCAAGAGATTTAAAGAACTTATTTACTCGATTAGGAATTACATAGAGGCCGCTCAAGTTGATGATAGGTTGATGATTGATAGGGAACACTTATCAAACATCCATGGTGTCTTTATGTCCTGGAGGTTCAAAAAGCTGGAAAACGGCTGGCGAAGGCTATTCTTGAGGAGGCTAGGACTCAGTATCATTTCATCACGGGTTCCAGTATCTCATGATGGCAACATATCAGATGTAGAATTAAGTTGATAAACTTGATATAAACGTCCTATTTTGAATAGGTGTGAAGTTTTTTTATCATATTTAAACTTCAAAATCTTCAGTCAATCCAGAAAAAAAGTTTAATCATGTTAGATATTTCCTTTTTTTTCGGATTTTTAATTTTTTCAGTTATTCTTTTTTTTTTTCTTTTTTTTCAGTTCCTACTTCTTTGGAAATCACCTCAAATATAAACATGCTGAGTGGTCGGTAACGTTAGCTGCCTCGGTAAGAGTTTCAGAACGAAACAACTATATAGAAATTTGTATTAATGATCCCAAATCAATTTTATTATTCAATCGGTGAAATTATTGCCTTGAAAAACATTGTCATTTGATTAATGAGTCGACTTTACAGGAGAGTACTTCACTACAAAACAATTTAATTCAAAACGACACTACTTAAATGTGGTACCTGCATGTCCAAGGAATTCATTCCCAATATATACAGTACAATCTGACCAAAATTCAAAGCTAGTATTTCGCGAGCAACAACAGTATCAGTTACGTTCAATAACATGTGCTATTGCAAATAAAAGAGGTTTTTATGAGAAAACTGTTTTCGTTGATTGGACAGCAGAACCTAACAAGTAATAGTCATCAAAATCAAAGCAGTATCCAAGCCTGGTAGAATTCGCTAAGATATCTATGTCAGACGCGGCTCATTTGTTAAAAGTGACGAAATGCGGAAAGAATTTAATTCGCTAAGCCACTAATCTTTATTTTTAAAATTTTTTTTAATCCTAAAACTCAATTTTCTAACATTAGATAAAGTAGGAAATAAAATTAAAATGAACGAAAAAGTATTTGTTCAGTTTAATTGTTCTAAATTTTTACCTTCTTTTTTTTTAACGAATGTTTTGAAATGTATGCACTAAACACAAATTACACACAAGCTCAAATGTGTAAAACATATTTACTATACACATAGGGAACTCGATGGCCGAGCGAGTTGGAGTGAGGGTCTCAGCGCGCTAGGTTCGAACTATACCTGGGCGGTTTAAAGTGTATTTCTTGGAGAACCCCACGAAATGAACCTTGACCTTCCCACCCTGGCTAGAATAGGTTGGTAACCTGTATGCTAACCCGTCCTTCCTACTCTAACTGGAGTACATAAGGACGTTAAGCCCCGATAAACAGAAAGTGAAAATCAAGTATAAACATCTGTCAACTAAAAAAGGCGCAGGTAGCCGCAGCTAAAATTTCTTTATTTATTTACTAGAAGGATTGAAAAATTTTTATATATAATTTACAGCCCACCGCAAGCCGCCGATAAAAGTATATGCGGTAATTTATATATTGTAATTTATTTTTATTTTTATTTCAGATAGTTTTTAATTTTAATGAATCCATTTTATTTTATCTATCAATCAAACAATTTTATATTTTTCTATCAATTATTTAAGGTTATTTCATTTTATAATTCATTTTTCTTGTCCTTGTCTTAAAACAGTTATATATTTTACATGGGGAAAAATAGCCATTTTTTTTTTCAATATAGCTAAATATAATTAATTATAATATAATCTGATTTCTTCACGCTTGCATGTTAGGTAATACCCTAATGATTTATTTATTATATTTAAATGCTTTTAATAAATTTTTTATTTATCACAATTAAATGCTTCTTTAATGAAATTTTTCGGTTTAGATATCTTTATTTAAAATTTAAAATGTTTTGAGAAATACAAATTATTAGAGTCAATAATTGGAAGATGAAAAATTATCATTAATCGATTAATTTAAAAAGGCACATTTTAAGAATACTGTTGGTTAATGTAGTTGAAGGTTTGTCGAGATTCCACACTGCAAGCTCATTTTCATTTTTATAAAATGCCGAATACAATTTAATACCTTCAAATTACTATTGCCTTTTCAGTTTTATAATAGTTAAATTGGTATCGTAAAAGTAAATGCAATTAATAAGATAATCAATATGAAAGCTAAAAACAAACCACATCTTATTAAAAGAAATACATAAGCTAACTTAAACAATTGAAAAAAATAAATAAATAATTCACTAAGTAATATAAAAGTGGTAAATAAGTCATAAATTCCTAATAGCTTATATTTAATTAGTATAAATTATGTTACAGATAAATAATTTAAAATTAAAAATTACAGTAATATATAAATAAAGTTTTTTCATACTGTTTAGAGATCAACTTGTAAAACTATATTATTCATGTAGAGGATGTATGCCGGAATATGTATACTTAAATGAAGTTTTTAATTGTTAATATGTAAATAAAGTTATATTGATTGATAATAACTGAAATTACTGTATTTCAATTTTTTTCGATCAATATTTCTATACAATTAATTATAAGAATTTCTTAATGTATACATAAATATATGATACATATGATTAATTTAAATAAGATCATTTTAAGAGAAAGTCGGTACTTCAATGAATTAGATGAAGGCAAAATTGCTAAAACTGCTAATATACAAGGGCCTGTCAACCATGATAATCGGTGTACGGCCGATTTTCTAACAAAATTTGCAGAGGTTTTTTCTCAACGATTCTTTATGTTACTTAAGTCCAGTGACCAGGTATATAGTTTGATGAAGTAAAAAAAAAACTAAATGCTCACAATCAATTTTTATGTTTTTCTTCTTCTTTTTTTCTTTTATCAACAGGCGCATATAGCGGCCCATAGCTTTTTCAACTCCTGCCTTCCATCTATCTCTATCCATCGTATACAACCCATTCATTCTCATCTGCCGTATGTCTTGGAGTACACTGTCTCTCCAGCGGCCCTTGGGTCTCCCCCTACTTCTCTTTCCACCAGGTGTGCCTTCATAGAGTTTCCTAGGGATCCTACTGTCCTCCATTCTCCTTAGGTGACCAAACCATTTCAATCTCAGAATTCTGATGCTGGCCGAAATTTCATTAGGGGAGCTCAATCCAAATATCAATATTGTCACCTCCGAAAATTTGAGTGATTTATGTTTTAGCTATTTATTGAAATTTACAAATGTATATAATAAAAAAAATACATCAAGTAAATGTGAAGATGATGTTCATAATGAAAATTCAATTGATACATATGATTGATGAAAATAAGAGAATTTTAAGAGAAGTTCAGTAAACGATGAAAGCATTTTTTAGCTATTTATTGAAATTTACAGCTGTATACAGTAATAAAAATACGTCAAGTAAATGTGAAGGTGACACTCATAATGACATATCAATTGCTGGTAAAGCAATAAATAAAGAATTCTATTGCTAGGAATTCAATAAAAGTTCAATATAATAACTTTATCAAGCAAGCTGAGATACTAGTGGATTTGAATGGTTATGGAGTTTCCTATCATGCATCTGGTTTCGGTCAAATCAGCAACATATGGCACATCAAAATCTTTATGGATAAGTTTGTTTAAGAAAAAGTACGGAGCATTAAGGATTTTTCAAAAGATTGGATAGGAGACGAAATGGATGGCTTAGTGGAGCCCCAAAGCTCAACTCCGTATGTCCAAACAGTTACTGTTACTAATTACTAATTACTGTCATGTAAATGTGTCTCCTGTGGTGAATCAGAAGATTCGAACCTTTGTCACGGAAATGTTGGAGAAGTCGAAAACGACGGGCAGTTTCTTATCGTTTAGTCTGGAATGGAATAATTATAAAAAAAAAAAATAAATAAATATAATGTTTCAGCTTTTTGCTTCCATAAGAAAAAGTGCGAATTAAAATGATAAAAAATATATATATACAATGCCAAAATTGATAAAATTCTCTTGAAGTTGAAAAAAAAAAAACTTTCCCTCTTAAAAAAAAAGAAAAGTGTTCCGAAAGAAATAAAAATAAAAATTTATGTATAAGCTGATTTGTAATTTTTTTTTTTTTTTTTTTTTTTTTGCTACCACATGAGAATTTATGCTTTAAAATAATAAAATTGTTAAGCGAGAATTACATAATATCACCTCAATTTTTTTCGTACAGGTTATTTTTTTTTTTTGTCAAATCAACTATTTAGGCACTTGTGAGCATTGGAGAAACAGTATCTAGCGGCTATTGAACAGCTGTCAATTTATTGAGATTTAATTTAAAAATAAATAAAAAACGCCCGAATACAGAAAAAAGGCATACTTCATGAATTAAAATAATAAGAGTACAAAATTTAAAAATATGATTATTTTTTTAATGATGATATTTTTAATGACTTGTTAGAGGAAATAAATGAAATGGTTATTTTGCTTACTGGTTATTTTGTCAAAATCTGTCTTTCATAAAAATTTAAGGCCGTCTTAAATTCGGTAAACAAATTTTCTTCTGTCTTTGGCCATGTACCATGTTTACTTTTTATTTTTACCCATTTTATTAGACTAAATCATTGTCTGTCAAAGCATGTATTTACATTCATAAAGTGTGCGTCTAAAATTTTGAATCTATCCGTCTTCAGTACATTTGTCTGATTGTAAAATGTTAAAACGTTTTAAATACTGTTTGGTATTACCGTGTTCTGTCAGTAGTTGTGTTAGTTTGTGGTTGTTACTTTTTATATTTTTGTAATTGTTGTCTGCGATAAGTGGAATAAATATATGTAAACTCGGTGACTTTGATGAGGTCAACCGTAATTGGTCCAATCTTTCAACCATATCATAGATTATGTCTTCTTTATTATACGATAAGGGTGCTTTGTTGTATGAAGGCAACAAGTCACTTTTAGCCACTTCTTTGGCTAAAAAACCTGTTGATTCGTTACCCTCTATCCCGGAGGGTGCCTTTACCCATTTTTAAGGTGGCCATTTTTCATATATTTTTTTTTATAGTTATTAAATTAGGTCTGTTAAATAGTCATGGATGTCAAAATTATTCATCGAGTCCATTAATACTTTATTGTCTGTATACATTGTAATATATGCTTTAATCTTTTGTGGTTCTTTAAAGTAAATAATCTATCATTTTCAACAGCATATTTCTGTCTGGTTATTAGAACAGTAGAATTCTAGTTTATACTGTTGATCGACAATACTGCCATCCTGAGCCTCGAATGCTCAAGCACATCCAACTGTCTCGCTGTCCTTCCTACCGTCGTTATAAATTTATGTTTTGCCAGTGTTAATTGTATAACTTTAGGGTAAAGTCCACATACTTAATGCTGGATGTATCCAAAACTTGCAGTCAGTGATTTTTTCAATTTTGTCAATCAAGTTTTCATACCCTATCTTTTGTTTTTTAACGTTAAATAAAGTTGTCAGTTCCTCAATTTTCATTTGGATCGGCGAAATTCCCGCCAATAGTGTTGCAGCATCAAATGACAACGTGCAATAACCCTTGCATATTTTAACGTCCAGGATTCTTTGTAGCCTTTGACGTTTCAAAACATTTTTTTTTACGAAGCACAGCTGGGTGCCAAACATGAACAGCATAAAGTATTTTAGGGATAATGGCTGCTTCATAAATTATTTTTAAAACTTCGGATTGAGGACCCCATTAGCAGCTATTGGCAGTCTGTTAATAATCCGTAAAGTGTCATTGTAGAGATAGTATAAATGTCTGTTCCAGTTTAATTTTCTGTCGAAGAGTATACCTAAATACTTTATTGCGTCAGATAGGGCTAGTCTGACTGCCGTGTCTTGTATTTTCCTTTTTCTTTAGTAAAAATAAGAGCTTAGTTTGTTTTGTCTAGTCCAATGTCCTAGTCCTGATAAATATAGTAAGTCGTCTGCGTAAGCTAGTACAGTTCTATTTTTTGGTAAGTCTGTTTCGAAAACTGTATTTATTCAAACGTTCCATAATAATGGTGATAATGCTGATCCTTGTTTCAATGATTTTTTATTTTTGAATAATGTATACATTATCTCGCTTGAGGTATACATTATCACCCATCGAAGGTAGAAATTTTTTTAAGGATGAAGAATGTACGAATAAACAAATATACGAAGGAATAATAATGATAACAAACAAATAAATAACTTATATATGGAACTAGTATCTCATCCAGGTCCTTTTTTAGGTGAAAAAGTTGAAAGTTGAATTCAGCACCATAATAAACATAACAACCAATATAAAATTTGAACTTGGTAATTTCAACGCAATCTAGCTCCTAAATTAAGGCATAACTTGTAGAAAATTAAATGCAGTTTAAATTTACATTGGGTTGTTTTTTGTTTTTGTTAACAAAATGTGATTTTTTAGAATCACAAATATTGAGAGGAAAGTAGAAAAATCGTCCATAACAAAGAATTCTTTTAAGTAAAGCTCAATTTTCTCTAAATATACAAGATATGCAATGACATAAATAAGATAAAATTTAAAATTAAAAACAAAAATTGTTTATGAAGTAAAAATGACCTTAATTTGAGCGCTATGAGATGAATGTTATGCGGTATAAAATACGTATTTATGTTTCATGGAATAAAGTAAGTGCCACTATTTCCTTAAGGCTTGTATTTAAAAATTGACATCGCAAATAAAAGAATAGAATTTGATGATGATAGGTATCAATCAACATTCACTTCATAGACTTCTAGTTTAGAATCATTAAAAAATTATGTAAGTACACTCACATTATAAAAATGAAACGCATGGACAATGATATATATTTTAATTTTTTGAATTTTTTTTTCCACCAGAAAGGAAAGCAAATAATAAAAGTAGTGAAATAGATTAGAGAATAAATAAAGTAGTTATCAAAAAAGTGCTAACTAGACTAATAATTACGATGCAATCTGGCGTGGCAGGTTCCACAGAACTATGACCTCTTCAATTCATAATTTAACTTTAAAATGGATTCGAATAAATGATGCACGTGATTAAAATAACTTAATCTCAATCAGAAACAAACAACAGGTCGTGTTTCCAATATGACGAAATGTCCTCCAACATGGGAATTCTAAATATTCTGTAATTCTATGTTCCAGTTTTTATGACACATCCTAAATAATATATTAAAACATAAATAAAGTATCGAGCGAATATCCAAACTAACAAGCATCTTAATAAAACATGAACGGAAAACCAGTCCAAAATACAATAAATTGGAATCAGAAGCAAGCATGCCTAAACTTTTGTGGAAATGAAGCATCAAATGTGAGATCAGAGAAGGCAAAACTACGATCTACTAAAATAAAATTACTAATATTTTGGCTTAATTTTTATACTAAGTTATACTTAGAGACTCACTGTGAACCTTATTGGATGTTTAAACTAGTTTAGATTTTCAATAATATATTTTCAAACAATATGAAATTCCTTTATATATATTTCGTTAAATTAAATGTAAAATAAAGCAAATTATATAACACAGAGGTTCCCAATTTTTTAGTAATATTCGCACCCATTCGTTTTCCACATTTTCACAAATAAAATCATCCACAATGGTATAATAACCTTATGGAGCTCATTTGACTCTAACTCGATTCCTATTCTTTCATATCAACTCCGTATTCCAATTCAAATCCAATAGTTGATTAAAAAAAAAAAAATCTTTAGGAATTGGGACAACACATGAATCATATTTTTTAGCTATATTTGAATTTTTTATAGTTTAGTGATTATACAGGGTGAGTACCTCTTGGTATAAAAAAATGCAGATGATATTGCAGAATACCACTTGTTGAGGTGAATTTTATGTACAGATGAGTGTTTTTACAGGGGAAGGCATTTCTACCTATCAATGTGGGGTGTCGTTGGTTTATTATTTTTTTTTACAGCTGTCGAATAGTGTTGGAAAATCATAGTTTGCCCAACAGATTGAATGGTATGATTTACTAGGATTTGTTACAAAATAGCCACAACTTCATCAGGATATTCCACCTAAAGTTAGGCAAAATATGATTTTTCAACACCATGGTGCTCCTCCACATCATTCGAAAGCAGTACAAAAATAAATAAACTAACGATACCCCACATGGACAGGTAGAAATGCCTTTTCCTGTAAAAACAGACTCATTTGTCTATAAAAATCACCTCAAAAAGTGGTATTCTGCAATATCATCTGCATTCAGAAGCCGACGGCAAAATTGTGGTCTATGTTCATTATCTTTGGGTTTTAAACCTTACATTGAAAAACTAAATCCTAAATAATAATAATAAATAAATAAATAAATGTAATAACGTAAAATCCTTTGATCTGGTGTCGCTATATTGACAGTTTTCCTTTATTTTATTTTTTATTTTTTGCTTTTTATTCCAATTAAGAGTTTATTAAGTTAAAAATACATATTTCCATTGAACGATTATCATAATGTCTTATTTACACAAGTAACTGATTTGTGTTGCAAATTAAATCACCATGTTTTTCCGGTTTTAAAAGTAAATTTATCCATGAAATCTACGGAAATGAAACGGAATCATTAATTTGATGATATCATATGAAAGCTGGTCAAATTTCCGTTTAAATTGTCAAGTTTTCATGAGTTTCGCAGGTTTGTGGATTGTTTTTTTCAAAAAACGGTGAGCATAGAAGTATTATAAGACATTGCACCTTCACTAAATAAAGTGAAGATGTAAAAACAGACTCATCTGTCCATAAAATTCTTTATTCCTAAAGCCTAAAGTTGTTTTTTAGGTCCAAAGTCCAAAATGTGGTCAAAATTTAAAAAATGTTTAAACAAAGTGGAGATATTACTTTTATGTCAAAAAACTTGATTTCCTCAAAAAAAAAACCCTTTGAACTATCGTATATCTGCAACGGATTGGAATAGAAATATATGGTATTTTTCTTCATTTTTGATCTAGTTTCAGCCAATTGTTTTTTTAACTCTAAGAGGTACCCACCCTGTTTAATAGATAATAAAGTAAGTAGAATTAGTCCCATGTAATGCAAATAGACTCATTTGAAGGAATCGTTAAATCTATTCAAATATACACGAGTGGAATTTGTTTAATAAAAGTACAAATATTTTTAAAGAAAAGAAATAATCCGAAATTATTCATTATATACCAAATAAAATTCATTTCCCTTGAATTTAAAGTTGTTAATCCTAAAGAGGCAATTCTATTGAAATCTATGGGTAATGTATCTATCTAATACCTCTATTGTAATCTATAGGGAGAGATAAGATAAGACAGATATAAAAAATATAATAGCACGTAATTTGGTTGACGGTTCGATAAAAAAAATCCACAAAACTAGCATTGGTTGTAATAACAATTAATCCTCAAAAATATACTTAAAAACCACATAATAATTGAAATTTTTACTGTTCGTCGATTTCTCAAAGCCTGATTTGAATGGTACGATTTTGCAGGGAAAATGAAAAGATATATTTATTTTATTTTTTTACGTTTCTACTCGGTAATGTTTAAATCTTTCATTCAAATAATACAGCAAGATTTCCGAAGCGAATTACATCTAAGACAAAATGTTTCTATATTTCTCATTCTGCTCTGGTTCCTTGGACTCACTAATACATTTAAGAGTAGCGATATTTAGTTCTAATATCCCTGTCTAATTAAATCAGACGCACATTCCAAAATATATAGTGTAAGCCAGACAGTTATTGACACCGTTAAGGAAATATTTGGATATATTCATACTACAATTACAGAATGAATAGTTCAATAAAGTTGAAATTTACAGTTTTTTTCCTTAATTACTATACTTTAAGCCAAATAAGAAAGTTCAAACACAACATCATTCCTGGAATGTATTCTACAAGATAGTGACATTAACTAATGTAAAATCAGATACTGATATGTTTTGAAATACAGAATTGATAGTACTTTTACACAGTTGAGTTGTAGGATTTAAAAGGAATATTATGATTTTTTTTTTGTTGGCTAAATAGTTTTTTTCTAGTTTTTAAGTTAGGGTGTTAACTATCTGGGGTGTCAATAACTGTCTAGTTTACCCTAGTATTGAGAAATCACATGTTAATTGAAAAACCCGATTTCATACTATAATGTTTTCGCGGCCAACACTTTTTGGAACCTCTGTGATATTATATAATTAATACCAATATACATATACTTTTTTACAATTGATTTCATACTTTTAAGATAGTTAATTATTCTTAGACAAAACCAGTTGCACTCCTAGATGACATTTCTAATTAAAGAGAGTAGATATGACGGTTCAATAAATGCCATGCAATCAAAAATGTATCTAAGATAAAGTATATAGAATTAAAATATCAAAATGTACTTGTAGGGATCGGAGAGGGCGATGGTGAGTGAGAACGGCTTGCCCCGGCGGGCAGCACTGAACGCTAAATCTCCCAGACCATCGATCAGACATGCGCAACCGATCCTCCCCCAAACAGTACATACAAATAATTTCAAATTGTTTAATATATTCTAATTAATTACCATTTACATATAAATATGTGTGTGAGAGAGTGTGTGTGTGTGTGTGTGTGTGTGTGGCTGCATGTGTACAAAGTTGTTTGCAAGTTGCAAAGCCATTCGTCACTTTCCAATAATTTTTATGTAGAATGATATATTTTATTAATTTTATTTAATCAAGTTGGGAAAGTTTATTACAAACTTTTTTTCCGTATCAGGGGTTATATCTATATATTAATATTGCTTAGATAGTTATATATAATCTATAAACAGATATCTATATTTTTATAGAAAGTAAGTACCGTGTCGCTGGATGGCTTCATCATAGGTATTCATTTCAAAATTTTGTTTGTTAAAAGTGTTATTTCAGGATATCACCGACTGTAATTTAAAAAAAAAAATGTTTCTCAAAAGTCGAGATTTTTCTTTCAAACTAAAAGTAATATTTGTGAATTAGTTACAAAATATTTATGGAAAACATAAATATTAAATATTTCTCTTAATATTCCTATAAGATTTGATCAAACTCACATATAATGTATAATAATTTAAATATGCCTTGTTTTTGATGAGGCATAATATATTCTCGTAGATAAACTGAAAGGGGTAATGTACCACTATTTAGTATCCGATGTTTAGGTAAAGTAATATAATTCCGTGCTCAGAAAGAGTTTTTAGTTCAATATTCTCTCAATTTTCTAATATCTTTTTCTTTTCTTTTTTTTTATCAGAACAACAGTATTATAATGAACTGACTCGGCTTAAAACCAGAATGGATTCGTCCTTCACACAATTCTAAAAGTAGACTAACATGAATGGCTGTCAGAGATAAAATTGGATTCGCTTTATTTCATATTTGACGTTGAAGGAACTTTCAAATGATCCGATCAGTTCGTTTTTTCACCTAAGGATGCGTGCGTGCGTTGGCCTGTGTGTATGTGGGAGGGTGTTTGTGCGTTATATTAATTCATAAAAGATAGATTTTATTTGTTTTTAAATATATTTTGACAATGTAATTATATATTATATTACAATGTATGTATATACACATATTAACAGTTTATAACTCTTGAAAATCCATCCCTTGGAATAACAAAGATGTTAAAATTAATATATTAAATTCATGAGAATAAAACACATTAAGCCAATATAAAAATGATCGCCTATTTCTACCCCTGATTTTATGATTAAAGTTAGGTACTTGTCTCTTAAAAAAGTCTTTTATATTTTAAATCAAATATATTTTAACGAATTGAACTATGAATTCTTATGTTGTAGTTATTATAATAATTATTTGATTTTTTTTATTAATATATTAAAATGATTGGAAAGTAACAACTTCATAATAATATTTTTGTATCAAATATACATTACCTATATACTAAATGTATTGATAAGATCAATTTTTTTTTATAAAGCCGTATACAACAAGCAATCATATAAATATACAAATAAACACATAATGAGTGATTTATGTAGGCATTGACTGGCTAGTTTTGACCAGGACCTCGGCAAACTCGATGATTTCCACACTAGAAAGCTACGTTTCATAGTGACTTACCTGTTATATTTTTCCTCTTAATAAGGTGACATTACAGGTCTTGAAGCACCACTTAATTATTATTTCAACATTAAAATATTCTCATTCATGAGTTTCTATATTAAGAACCAAGCCAACAGACATAAACTATCTCACCAGATATAAATAGCTATGCATACAACAATGCAACAATGAAATAAACACGTATTTTTTCTCCCTGTCAAAGGGAACATTAATTTCTATAACTTATTATTTCCAAATGTGGAAGATTGATTTAAAGATGGAACAATATTCGAAAATAACTTGAGTTTAAAATGTCCATCATACTCCTCTCATACCGTTATTGTTGAGCGAGTGTAATGTAAATTATAAATTATATCATTAAAATGCCACAAAATAAATTGTTCCAAAAGGTTACTTCGACTTTCAATAATTAAAAACAATAAAATAATAAGTATGTAAAACTTTATTTGCATATATATTATGATTTTATTTCTACTAATGTGCTTCAGCAAACACCATAAAGTTTTACTTATGGTAAATACGACCGGCATATAAAATTTAAGTATGGACATACTCGAATCTCAAGTTTTATTTCTATATTATTACTCATGAAATTGCAGTAAAATTTAACAAAGAAAAATTTTAATGTTTAAAAATTCATATTTTGGACTAGAAACTTTAGGATGGTCTTATTTTAAAATAAGAGCAACTTGACTAAGAAATTTCATATAATTGGATAGCAGTAACACATATAATGAAGTAAATCGCTACTATAAGCTAGTTGTTACTACATTTCTCAACTTAATAGTTTTTTTTTTTTTAAATATTGGTTTCATAAATAGATTTATGATTAATATATCCAAATAATCGAAAATTATTAAATTCTTTGTTTCATTGATCCATTTCTTACAAGCTAATAATAGTTTGAAAATGTGTATCAAGGAAAAACATTTTCGAGTAGCTATCATATAATATCCACATATTACGTAAAACCTAGTTTTAACTCTATTATAAAAACATTTTAATATTTTTAAAAAATGAATTCTACATACCTTTGTGAACTGCAATATTTTTTTTATTTTTCCTATATCGTTCATTCATCAACAGATAATGTTTTTTTTAATAATTATCTCTTCCAATATCTGAAAAAATATATATAATTAGAAAACAATAAAAACCTGTTAATTCAGTAATTCTGACAAGTCTAATTACAATGATTCGAATTAATAAGCATTTAAGAATAACAGACTCAAAGATTCTTTGTATCTCGTTCAAATGGAAATACGTTGAAAATTATATATTTATGAAAAATGCTTGGCTGGACTTTACAGAGAGGACAGGGTTCTATACTGATTGAGACCCAGACGAAGACTGGTGTGTTTTCGCGGGGAGCAGCAATATTTGAACCCCCGTCTCCAGACTCGCCAACAGAAGAACATCAATCAAATTGAAATAATAATAAATAAATGAATTAATTTGTAAGTGGTTCACTATTTAAGGATTTAAAATATACATAAAAGTCACAAATAACATTTAAAAATAGAAAAATAATCGTTGGTTTTCTAATTTAACTTGACAAGTACTAATATTTTGTTCAAAGTGTTAAATAAAAACTTACATATTTCAAGATAATCTAAACTTTTATTGATGTAAAATGATTATGAATAATATAAACTACAACTATTATTCCCCCCTTCCACCTCAAAAACATTTTCAAGAGCCAGTACAAATAACTAAGCAGCCTGAGAGGTTGTAAACAATATTGTAGAATAGTATAGAATAGAATAGAAAGAAAACTTTAATCTGGGACAAAGTCCCTTAAGAATAACATTAAATAACATAAAGTAAGATCATAACTGGCCGAGAGGCTGTTAAAAATAAAATAACATAGATAAACTGAATACCAATATGTATGAAAAAAAGATACAGATAAAAACTAGTAAAAGAAAAAACTTTAAATAAAAAGAGAGTAAAAAAATGAGTATACAAAATAGAGGTTCATATTGTAAATAAAATAGAAGAAATAGCAGAAGAGAAGAAAGAAAAAACAGAAACTTGAAGAAAAATAAAAGATAGAAAATCAAAAATTATCATTACAAACAATTAAAACATTATCATAATCAAACTATAATTTATGCTTATGTTTTATGCCTGACGGTCTTGGTAATTAAATTAGACGATTACATGTATAGTACATACATCCTTACAATTAGAGAGCGTCGAGTTGGAGGGAAAGAAGATGGTGAAAGAATAGTGATTTGAATGTTCCAAGGGAAGAAGCATTGCGGATACAGGGGGGGAGAGAATTCCAAAGAGTAGAGGATCGGACAAGGAAGGAACGTTGGAATGCAGTACTTCTGTGGGATGGAGTATAGAGATCGGAAAGACGAGGTCTTGAATGCTGTGATTTGATAGCGGACTTGAATAAAGGTTGGGTGACGGGTGTTGATAACTTGGTATAGATAGGTGCCTAGGAAGTATTTTCTGCGGAAGGAGGGGAAAAGCCAATTTAACTCAGTGTAGAGATGCGAAACATGGGAACGCCTCGAGGTTCCGAAGACAAACCTAATGAAGCAATTCATGATGCGTTTTAATCTGTCCTCAAGAACCGTCGAGAGCCCGCCATATATCACGCAACCGTAGTCAAATTGGGGGAAGATAAGGGAGGAAACTAGGAGTTTACGTGTGGGTATGGGAAGGAGGTGACGGGAGCGGTGAAATAGTTTTAGGATACCGATTGACCTTCGGGATATTTGTGCAATATGGGATTTCCAGGAGAGGGTTTGATCAATGGTTGAGCCTAAATTTTTAACAGAGGAATGGAAAGTTATTGGATGACCATTAAGGAATAATGTGGGAAAGTTGGCATTTGAATGAAGAAGGGAATGTGATCCTATGGCAATTGCTTGAGTTTTAGCTGCGTTTAACGTTAATTTGTTCAGATTTTCCCAGGCACAGATTTCGTCTAAGTCTTCCTGAATTTTGGAAAACGCAGCTAACATTTCAGATGGAGGAAAGGAGAAGTAAATTTGGAAGTCATCGGCGTAAAGATGGTGGGAACAATGGTGAATTGAATGGGGAAGATCATTGATGTAGGAATTAAACAGTAGAGGGGAAATGCTCGAACCTTGAGCTACTCCTGATTGTAGAGTGAGGAAAGAGGATAGGCCTTGGTTAGCGGTGGCTACTGCTTGGGTGCGGTGGGAAAGGAAAGATTGAAGCCAAAGGAGAGCGCTGTAGGAAAAGTTAAGTGATTTCAATTTGGAAAAAAGGGTATTATGGTCTAAGGAATCGAATGCTTTAGAGAAATTAAGGAGGATCAGGATGGTCAGTTCTTTTTTATCCATCACTGCTTGGATGTCAGTGATAATTTTGATGAGGGCGGATTGTGTTGAGAAGCCGGGACGGAAACCAGACTGGAAGGGATCGAGTAACTTGGAATCTTCTAGGAAATTGGAAATTAGGGATTGCACCAATCTTTCTTTAAAAAGTATGGATATAGGGCGGTAGTCCTTTGGGGATATAGGGTTTGGGTTCTTGTTGATGGGATGAATTACGGCCTTTTTCCAGGAAGTGGGAAATACAGAGTTTTGGAGGGAAAAATTATATATGAAGAGGAGAACCGGTAGGATTTCAGGACGGCATAATTTCAATAATTTAACTCGAATGCCGTCTAAACCAGATGAGTTGGATTGAGACTTCATAATGGAGGTAATTAGATCAGAGGGAGTGATATAAAAAAAATAAAAATTATTATCGTTAAATGTAGGTGGATGTAAGGACTGGGAAGGGTTGAGAAGGAGCAGATAAAGAGGAAGAAACGAAAAAGGAATTTAACTCGTCTGGAGTGACAGGAAAGACTCCCGAGGGAGAGAAACTAGGAGGATCACACAAGGAAAGTTTGCGGAGGAGCAGCCATTTGGATTTAGGATCGGGTGCAGATGAGAGGGCTTCGTGGAAGAAATTGGATTTAGTTCGCCGGATCGTGGATTGTGTTAAATTTCTAAGAAGCTTAAACGCTTGATAGTCATCTTCAAGCCTGGTGCGTCTGAAGCGTCTACGGGCAGCCTCTCGTCTTCTTTGTAAATCTTTAATATCTTGGTTCATCCAAGGAGCAGGGCGACGCCGGCGAAATGTTGAGGTTTTAAGAGGAGCATGGGTATCAAGGATAGATAGGAGATTGGTGGTGAGTAATTTAACCATGGTATCAATTGAGGAGCAGGAGTAAATTGGATTCCAATCAATAGTTTCAATGTCAGGTAAAATCTTTTCTCTGGTAAGGGAGTCTATGTTACGGAAGTAGATTGTTTTAGGAAGGAACCGAAGTGTTGGGACATCAAATGATATTTGTATCAGGTCATGAGAGGATAGGAATGAAACAGGTCGTTGACTTGAGGAAAGAAGGTTTTTTGGAGAATCTATGACATGCAGGTCCAACCATGTGTCGGACCCGCGGGAGTGGTGGGTGGGATTAAATGGTACAATAAAAAGGTGAAGGGAAAAAAAGAGGTTTTCAAGATAGGTTTTGTCATAGGAGTCAGATATGAGATTGGTATTCAGGTCACCGGAGATGATTATATTGGAGTAGAGAGGAACATAATAGTAAAGGTTAGATTCGAATGATTGGTCAAAGGGAACATGAGGGGGACGATAGGCCACTACATACAGGAGAGAATGGGAGTTAAACGATATTTCAACAAAGAGATACTCAATGTTTGGGAGATTTGAGGGAGAAGAAAGATGCAGGACACGGGACTTCAGACTATCATGAACATACAGTGCTACTCCGCCTCCGGTCCGGTTGACCCGGTCATGACGGATGATGGAGCGTATATTTGGGGTGGTTAGGGGAGGGAAATTGAGGAAGAAGGAATATAAGGTTTGAGCCAGGTTTCAGAGACTGCAATGATGTGGTAAAAATTTTGGGTGAAGAATTCTAGGAATTCATCGTAGTAGGCTGGTAGGGATTGTGAGTTTATGTGACAGGTGGTTAGGATATTAGTCATATTGGAAAGAAGTTAGGGAAACATAGGACAGTAAGTAAAAGGATGACGCTGAAAATGAGATACAGTAGTAGACGCAAGAAGAAAAAAATACATATCGATGATAAGAACAGAAGTGAAATGATATGTACAAAGTATATATAAAAGTAAAAATATTTACAATAATGTAAAGTAAGAGTAAAAGTAGTAACTAGTAAATATATAAGAATAGTAGAGAACGAACGGATGAAGAGCTGGTAAAGAAGTAATGAAGAAGAAAAAAATAAATAAATAAGTAAAATAAAAAACAAAAATACAAAAACTATTGAAAAAAATAATAAAACAAGTGAGGGTTAACTGATTAAAAGTAATATCATAGTGATACCAATAAATTAAAACCTGAAAACTATTCATGTAAGGATAAATAATAGAAAAACAACAAAAAATAGAAAATACATTGGTTTCATTAGCAAAGTGTGTAGACCAAGGAAGCGCAGATATTAAAAGAATTTCAGAAGGTCAGGCCAAAACATCCATGCCCTGAGCCTGGTCTTTGAAGATTACTGGATGGCCGTCTTCTTTACGGCACCGCACACGCACACGCCCCCCCCCCCCCCCCCCCCCCCCCCCCCCCCGAAAACCACACATATTTTAATTTGCCGGCTGATCTCTTCCGACGGGCGAGCCAATACAGAAGATATATTAAACCTTAACAATAAGCTTGAATTGAAACACTTTTATTTTCCTTCACCATTATTATTTTTTATCCGTTTCTTCTCTTTTATCACCATCATTTCTCTCGTTCTTTCCCATATTTCCATATTTTTATTTTATTTTTTTAATTACATTACATTTCCTTCTGTCCTTTTTTATTGTTCATTTATTATCCTTTTATCCATTACCCATACATTAATTTTTATTTTTTTATTTGTTTTCCCCTAATCATTCCTGTGTTGTCCTTAATCTTACCTTGCTGCTTTGTATTATTACTGATTTATGTATCTGATCTTTTCTATGCGGTTTTTTGTATATTGTTTTTTATCCATGCCATTCTGTATTCCAATCGTCATCTGTTTATCGGTCTGTTATTTTTTGTCACATTTAGTATTTTGTTGATTATAGGCCTGAAGAAGACATGCAAGGCAGGTCTTAAAGAATTTCTTCTTAGACGTGGTGTTCCTCTTTGACTGCATCCCTAATCACCTTCTTCTCTTTATTAAAATAATTTACAAAAAGCCGAACAGGTCAATATAACATAGCTACGAGTATGGACACAAATCCATCTCACATGACTCATATTATTGCAATAACGAGTACTCTATAAATAAATACAAATAAAGAAAAATTCTTTAGTTAAACCGTAAAAAAAAATAAATAAAATAAACCTACACAGCCAAAAAAGCAATACCAGTAATGATTATAATAATGGTGAAATTATAATACAAGCTAAATAATAAGATAATAATATAAAATTTTTATAACAATATTATAACACTGTCTTGTAGTATACATAAGTAACATATGATATTTAATTTAATGGTGATAATAAAATATTTACAGCTATTCATTCAGCCAAACTAATTTAGTTTAAAAATTAGATTTTCAGTTTTATGTAATATGTATTTAGTTTGTTCGTGTTTGTATTTATGTCGTTAATTAAAAATAATCAACTTATTATGACTTACAACATGGTACAAGATGGTATATTAGTAACACATGTAACTTCCAAGGGGACGTTTGGAGTTGTAACCCGCAGATTTGAATGCCGATTTGTTTGTGGGTAGTAGAGACCTATAATAGTGCAAAACTAGAATTATAGCCGCCAATGAGCATTGGGAGCCGAGAAAAAAATTGAAATATCAAAATCACGTTTTATTTTTTTCCTCAGCCCTCAGTCAAGATAGATAAATGATTCTTCCACTTTGAATTGCAGTTATGTATGTTATTTGATATAAAAATACTTCCGTTATGCTCAAGACACCACCCGGCTTTAGGGTGCTCAAAAACTCTTTAAAAATGACAAAATTCCAAGGAAATCCGCTGTAAATCAGTGGAAATTGTTTTTCATGAACAACTGACCTCAAATCTCGATTGAACGCACCATAAAACCCTTATAAGTGAAATTTTATCAAAAAAAAAAATTTATTTTTTACCCCTTTCGAGGAGGTTAAAAGTTAAGATTTCATCAACAATTTCTAACGGCCATAACAAATGCTGCGTTCAACCGATTACAACAGTAATAGCATCACTAGAATCAGCATACATTCTGCTTTTTATGCATGCAAATAACATTGGGATTACTCCAGGTTTTAGTGGACAAAAACTGATGTGAATGAAAAAATCCGAGGTCACTATACTTGAGATATCTCAAGAAATTCCGCGACCTCCGGATTTGGACTAAACTATGCAGTTTTTTACGGCTTCTAGGTGATCTTAAAATTTGGTTTAAGTTTTAAGTTTAAAAATTTTCCTCGCGTATATTATATTGCATTGAAAACCCTAAGATTGATGAATATTCTAAAATTAATATCAGTTTTGGTTAAAAAAAAAAAACTCCCCTTACCTAAAAATGGTCTTATGTGAAATTTGTTGTGAATAGAAATAGATCATTTTAAAACGTCTTATTTATATAATATACGTTTTAAGCACCCTAAAGCCGGGTGGTGTCTTGAGCATAACGGAAGTATTTTTATATCAAATAACATACATAACTGCAATTAAATGTGGAAGAATCATTTCTCTATCTTGACTGAGAGCTGTAAATATGTATTTTAAACATAAAAAACTCTTCATTGGAATTAAAAGCAAAGAAAAAATCATTGTTTAATAGAAAATAAATGAAAACTTGTCAATAACGCGACACCAGATCAAAGGATTTTATGCTATTACATTTATTTATTTATAATTATTATTAGTTAGGATTTATTTTATTAGATTTTCAATGTACGGCTTAAAACCAAATGATAATGAACATAGACCCCGATTTTGCCGTTAGCTTCTGTAGATGATATTAAAGAATGCCTCATTTTGTGGTGAATTTTATGGACAGATGAGTATGATTACAATACCTATTAATACATATTTTTAAAAAATGCAATATTTATCTAATACAGAAATGTAAACAATCTGTATTCTGATAAATTTGTCCCAAAATAATAAATAATACATATTTAATAAATTAAAAAAAAATAATAATACATATTTATTATCAATTAAATGATGAATTAATACTAATAATAATCTTTACGGTCCACTTAATTGGTTCTAAGCCAATAATTATAGATTCGGCCAATCCTTGGAGTTTTTTAATTGTGTGATTTCCTTGTGGATTAAGTTATATTTTCAAGTTTTGTATATAAAGGCTCCATACTCTGTTCTCATATATCTTTATCCACACGCTTCTCTAAGCCAACAGACTTGATTTATATGTCATTTTCCATAGAGCCTTCCAGAAGTCAGTCATTGTTGTGTGCTGCGGCATTTCTTGATATTACGGTATCCAGCCAGCTTTTTACTCATTCCATAAAATGATTTTCCGTTTCTCTTTAACAGCTTGATTTGTTTCTTCCTGTTTAAATACCTCTTATACCTATGTAGCTCACAGTATTGATTACTTTTTTTTGCCAATAAATCATTTAATTTCTGCAAATATTCTCTATTTTGTGTCAACCCTATGTGAATGACTGTAATTTCAACAATTTTGGTCTTTAGTTTGTTTGATGGTTTTTCCTTCATTTAAATAATTAGCTATAATTTCGATTAGTCTTCATATTGGATTGTTTATCAAGTGTTTCTGAACTTGATTCTTCTGAATCCAGCTTCACGTATGTCATAACCACTCTTGCGGATTGCATATCCATGTCATGATGTTACAGGTGCTACTATGATTAACTGTTTGAAGAACCTCTCCTGCTTGTTTGGAAAACCGATGTTTGTACTTTCGGACCGAGGAGTTTCTTTAATGTCTAAAGAAGTGAAATCATTTCTGTTTGCAGTAGCTACGAGCCGAATCAATCCAAACAAACCACAAGGTAACGGGCAGATAGATCGCCTAAACTGTAGTTTAAAGGAAAACTGCACTGGCTTTGAAAACACATGGTTTGAAATCTGAAGATGTGCTGCAGAAATCGCCCCATGTCATTTGATCTTTCTTTTGTACCATTAAAAATTACACACCAAGTGAAAGATTTTTTAACCATCAGTGACAAACGGCCAATAGTGTTACTCTTCGATCACACCTGGCCCTATAGTTGCCCCATGGGATGTTAGAAGAAGATCCAGTAGAAGTCGAATTATTGAAAGCAAAGTCTCATTATGGTCTAATTTGAAGAAAGGATGAATTAGAATCCCTTCGGCAATTAGCCCCAGAGGCTTCCCAGCTTTTGGCGCCATCGAAGTGTCAGGTAAAACTCTACCTGCATTTGAAGAAAATGGAGCTAATCCTGTTGTGCAAAAACCTTTTTAGGAACCTCAGTCCCAGGACATTGAAACTTTGCCACCTGTTAGGAAGTCGAATGTAAGATCTCAGAGTGAAAGATAACCTTTCTCATATCCTAAAGATTATGTACCTAAATGGCATAATAATCACTATAACTGTTATTTTGTACTTGATTCGGTTTCATCCAAGAGGTGCTTGTGGTGACGTTTCTAGTTTATTTGAGGATAATTGCTCATCTTATTAGAACATATGTTTTTATTATAACACTGTTATAACCTTCAAGCTGTTCTATAAAATACTGTTTTATATTGCTAAAACCTAGAAGGGGCATAAAATCACTTTGAAAGCATAGACAAATTCAGCAACTGAAGACACTTGGTGTGAGGAACTAGCAGAGAGCAGCTGGAGGCTGAAATAAATGAAGGGAGGCCGTGGAAGAGACCAGAGTTCTGCATGAACTATAGCGCCATATTTATTGTTGTTGTTCTTGTTCTTAGTTTCCCAATACTTTATCACCTCTCATTATTTGTCTTTTCTTAAGAAACCCCTTTCTAAAACTAGTATTAAACAATTTTTGTAAGAATAATAATTATTAGATGTAAAACAATAACTCATAGTTTATAGAACGGAAATAATACAATTATCAAAGTTAATTTAACGCATTTTATATATTTTTGAACTGTCACGTTTTCCTAATTTTAGGCTTTTATGTTAAAAAAAAAATAAATAAATAAAAATAAACCATATCAGATTATTATTATTTAGATAGCTTCCAATTCAGCAGTTTCCTGCACTTTATCACCCGTTTGAGCATTCTAAGATTGGCATGTTTTGCCTGGATAGGAATTACCGACATCTTTTATGTTTTTTGTTGCTTTAATAAATTTATTGAAATTTACAACTGTGCAAATATATACATCAAGTAAGTGTGTTAATAATGATTACAATAACATGTCAAAACTTGAAAAGAACTACACATCAGTAGCACTGCGAAAAAAAATCTACACTAGAAGATCTCTAGGTCAGCTTTTTTTCAGACGCCTCGGAGAATTATCGGGAATAGAGTGGAAAGCAAGCTAAAAAACTAGTGGATTTGAGTGATTATGGAGCTTACTATGAAAGGATAGGTAGCTAGTTTGGGCCAAATCAGCAACATATGGAACATTAAGATCCTTATGGATAGTTTTTTGTTTACAAAGTAAGGAGCTTTGAGGATTTTTCGAAGGATTTTGTATTGTAAGGATTGGACACAAAATGAATTGGTTTAATGGAGCCCCAAAGCTTTAATCTTTAATGTTAAAATTTGAATTTACATATAAATATCAGTATGCCGCTAATGTTTCGGCACCTTGAAGAGCGCCTTTTTCTTTTTCACCCGAGCTCCTAAGGTTGCGCGCCTCCACGTGGTGCAGCTGGATTAACCTGGACCGATAAAGGCTAGGTATAGGAGAACCAAAACGAAGCCCTCTGGGGCTAACTACCTCGTTGTATCTCTTCGGGGAAACCGACCCAAAACTTAAAATAATTACCCTGAAGACAAAGGCGGGCTTTTGGATTCCAGGGTGCCCGGCAGTGAGAAGCTAGATAGTGAATCGGAGCACCATAAGAACCCTCAACGAACAAGTGCAAAAATCAGACTCAGGAGGAAGTACTTTTTCGGGACATACAACATCAACTCCCTGATACAAGTGGGAAAGCTCAAACAGCTTGTGGCAGAACTCGAGCGCCTGAACATCTCGGTCCTCGCACTGCAGGAGACCAGGTGCACGGATTCCGAGGCCATGGACTACGGAGGATACACGATTTTCAAAGGAAAAGTAGGACAGCCCATCATGAAGAATACCCCCCATCTGGGAACGGGTTTTATGGTAAGGAGGGATCTCAACCCTCACCCTAAAGCAGGCAACAAGAAGTATGTACTGATCAACCTGGACAACAGGAAGAACGCGGAGAAAGTGAAATCTTTCTGGGGCAACCTGGAAGAGACCATGAACAAGATACCGCTGAGCCATGTGAGGATTTTACTTGGGGATTTCAACGCACAAATCGGGAAGGAGAAAAAGTTCAGAGAGACGGTGGGAAAGTATCCAGCCCACAACAGAACAAACAGGAACGGAGAGAGGTTGATTGGTCTACGCCAGAGAGCCGGCATGAGAATCATGTCGACGCACTTCAAAGCCAAGGCCAGCAAGAAAAAGACGTGGGTTTCCCTGAACAGTCTTCTTGGGGAATTTCAGATTGACCACGTGGCCATCTCTAGCAGGTTTGCGAAGGAAATCCAGAATGTGAAAGAAAGGACAGCGGTGAACGTTATCTCGGACCACTACCCGTCGCAAATCAAAATGAGTTTTGTCCCTGCGAAGAAACCCCGGTTTGGCAACACCCTCAGAACGTGTTCACATTCACTTTTCTACGAAGGAAAGTAGACAGGGAAGATCTGATAAAGAATAACAAGGAGATTTTCAGGGAAAAGGAGGAACTACCGCAGAACTGGGAAGAAGTCAACCAAAACATGACGGTCCTGGCTGAAAAGCTGGCGCCAGGAAGAAAGCACCCAAAAAGAGAGTGGTGGGACTTCGAGTGCGATGGGGCTATTCGGGACAGGTTCGAGGCGTGGAAGAACTGGAACCAGAATAAAACTGAGGAAAAACACACAGAATACGTTGCGAAAAGAAAGGCTGCTCACAGAGTCCTGAGAAACAGAAGGAGGAGTTTTCTCATCGACCAGCTAGCGGAGGTGGAGGAGAATTTCAAGAAGAACAACAGCGTCATATTCTACAAAGGTTGCAAACAGCGAATCAGAGGATTCACCCCGAACGGCCTAATGTTGAAAAGGAAAGACGGAACCCTGGCTCAAACGGACGAGGAAATTTGCACCATCTTTGCGGAGTAGTTCAAACTGCGAACGAGAAAGAAATTTGACAACACCCCCACAGAAGCGGAGTCATATCCGCCGGATGATGAAGAACTAGATGACATCATCGCGTCTCTAAAGAACAACAAGGAGGCAGGGTAGGGCGGAGTGCTGGCCGAAATGTGGAAACTGACTGGAGACGATTTCAGGAAAGTAGTAATGGAACTGTTGATGGAAGTCTGGAGTGAGGAAAAGATCTCTCAAGACTGGAAATCGGCGTTGATCCATCCAATGCACAAAAAGGGGGACAAGACCGATGTGAACAACTACAGGGGGATTTCCCTGTTACCGGTTACCTTCAACATTTTCTCCAAAGCTCTACTGAACAGGCTGTACCCACAGGTGGACCCCAAGATCGGGGAGTACCAAGGAGGTTTCAGGAAAAGAAGATCCTGTCAAGAAAAAATCGTGAGTTTGAAACTACTGATAAAACATTACAGAACCAAAAGCAGAAAGAACCTCTTTACATCTTCCGTAGACTTCAGGAAGGCGTATGACTCGGTGGATAGAGACACGTTACTGGAAGTACTGAGGGAGTACGGGGTGGATCAGAAAACCAGGAAACTAATTGGGCTGACTTTGACCGGTACTTGGTCGAAAGTAAAACATCAAGGGAAACTCAGTAAACCGTTTCTGATAAAAACGGGGCTGAGACAAGGAGACGGTCTATCTCCAGTGCTCTTCAATGTGGTGCTGGACAAGGTCATGAAGGAGCTGTGGAGAGTCAATGGCGCGGGCGCAGTCCTGGGGACCAAGATCAGTCATGTCAAGGTAAGATGCCTCGCGAACGCAGACGACCTCGCCCTGTTGGCGGAATCGGAGGAAGAGGCGATCGCACAAGTGAACGCTCTAGCAGAAATAGCGAGGAAAACTGGTCTGCAGATATCCTTCAAAAAGACGGAGCTGATGACCACAGACTCGGGATTCACCAAGAATAGGGTCGAGACCAAGTATGGATCAATAGCAGCGAAAAGTTTTAAATACCTGGGGGAAATCATACAACAGCAGTGCATCCGAAAAGGAAAGCTTCAGGGAAAGAGTCACGAAACTGGAAAGACTGAGTTTCGCCACCAGCAACCTTTACAACAAGAAAAACCTGTCAACCAAGGCCAAAGTAAGACACTACAACACAGTCGTCAAACCGGTGATTCTCTACGGGACGGAGACCTCGTGCCTCCCCAGTCTAGAAAACCTCCTGAAAATTGAGAGTAGGATCCTAAGAAGAATACATGGGCCCAGAAAAATACCAAAGGGTTACAGGTTAAAATCAAACAAAGAAATTTACAAGGATACAACGGATCTGAAGTTGGACATCAGAATAAGGAGGTTAAGGTTTTATGGGCACCTGGTGATAATGAGCCCCAAAAGGTTGAACAACCAGATCTTCGAGAAGATCCGTGGTTATAAAGTCTCGACTGGGTATCTTAAGCAACTGAGACGTGATCTGAACCAAATAGTTCTGGGAGGCCAAGACTGCCTCGATAGGGACGAGTACAGGAAGACATTGGCAGGGGCGAGGGTTCTTGTGGAGAGGAAACATCCCGGGAGAGGTCACGCATGGACTGAGGAGAGAAAGCTCAAACATTCAGAGTTCATGAAAAACATGTGGAACAAGAAGAAGCAAGCGAAGAGCAAAGAACAAGTGCTGCTCCCATGATATTCGCGTGGTTCCAGGGGCCGTTCCGTGAAGAAAAAAAAAAAAAAAATCAGTAACTGATGACTCAATATACATACTTTTAAGTGGATTTTTGAATGAAATAGTAATACAAATTATTACAATTATTATTAATAGTAATTTATTTCTTGAAGTAAAATGATAATATTAATGTGGTTGAACAATAAAATGGGATAGAAATGAAAGTTTTAAATGCAATATTAACAAACTTAAGATTTGAAAAAATACTCCTATAAAGATATAAGTAAACATATTTGTAAAGGCCGTATAATGTCTAAGAGATACAGTTGTTTGTTCATTACGTATATTATAAATAAACTCTATTTGTTTAACTTTGAAATAAAAAATAAAATTTATTTTATTTATAAACATAAGCATATAAATAAAATCAGTATTTATTATCTGAAAGGGATTGTGAAGATTACAGTAATGGTTGACAAGGGGAAGGCTCCGGGAAGAAGTTGACCCAGTTGTGGTTAGTCGGTCAGCTATTGTCAACACCCTCTTCACACTTTTACGCCATTTATCTACACTCTCGACTCGGGCTCAAAAGCCTGGGGCCTGAAAAGTGAAAATACCAAAGAAACAATCTATTTGCCAATAAAAGAAAAGAATAGCTTTGCGAAGCAATGTTGTTCGAATGGATCAGAAATACAATTAAAAGTAATTAATATACGGGGAAATAAAAATGTTTATAGTTATTAAAAATGAAGCGAAAGGTAAAAAAATATCACTGTCATTAATCTTTTGTTTTGGTTTCCAGTGTTAAACTAAAAACATTTTGTATACACTAAAAAATGTGTTAAAACATATTTTTTCGATTAGCATTACAATAGCAATTATTTTCTAATCTTGCATTTATTATGGCTTACATTTGGTATGGTATTGATCCGGTATGATTTTAAATAAATGTTTTTATACATATTTAATACTATTAATACAAACTTTGACTATCGCACTGAGGGCGATAAAATTGGAAGACTCCTAATAAAATAAAGATTACTTTTCCTTTACCTTAGTAAAAGAATCGATCTATATATCGAAATAACTGTTAAAATGATTATCCCATAGAAGCAATAATTAATTATATTTTACTTAATTATATTTTAATAATATGTTTAAATATAATATTATATTTTAATTAATTATATATAACTAATGTTACAGAACATAATTGGTGTATTTGGGTTTGGTATACAAGTACTATAATTTTTATATATTAGTTAGTTTGTTATGATAGTGTTTCTATAATCTTTTGGTTCAAGTTAAATGAAGAGTTAAAAATATAATTTTATTTATTTACTGAGGCATCTTCGTATTAATCTTTTTTTTTAATCAGTTAATCTCTATACCTACGTAGAGAAAATATGGTTGTAAAGAGATGTGCCAAAACATGGTTGCGGTTCTATTAAAGACTATTTATTGCAACAGCATTCTCAGAGTAATTTCAAGCAGTAAATCGTGTTAATTGCGACCACAATGTCACGCTATGGTTATGGCAATTCGATCTAGACATAGGTGTAGTATAGACAAGCTATTTCATAAACGTTTTCGACTCCTGGTGCTTGTTCCAAGTTGAGAAAAAAAAAGGAAATGAAGTTATATGACTTGCTTCAAGGCGTCCTCTACTATCTAGTTGAACATTAGTAATCTATCTACTTCTCAGAGCCGACTATATTAATAAACTGACTGCAAAGCAGTCGGATATTGCATATGTTCCGAATAACAAGAGAAGGAGGTTTCATGAACATGTCTCCGTTGTATTATTAGCTGTATATCCTAAAAACTGGTGAGGATTTCTCAATCATTTCTTGAACTGAAGAACCCAGCTGTTACTGCTCTATTTCTGCTATACCAGGGGGTGCTGTGGATGGAGTTTTTCTGTTGGATCAATTAGGCAAATATGTTTTTTTTTCATTGCTGGTTTTCCTCTCTAAAAAACAACAGTGTCAGCAGTCAGTGGGACCGCCGCACAGTGGGGCAAGAGTTAAAAAAACCCTAATATTATATGATTTATTTTTTTAATCATCATTAATTTTGAACACCTAAATAAATGTAGCATAAGTATTTGGAACTGATTTTTCGATTATTTCATTACCAGGATCTGTACACGTCCTTTAAGTTGCCCTTTTCTAGAGTTAAGAAAAGTAACACGATTTTGAAGTTATGTTTAAATAATTCTTTATGAGATTTTTTTTGCTAAAAATTTTCAAAACCTTTTGAACTTCACTATTGATGTGCACTGGTTTATGGACGATTTTTATTTCGTTAATTTAGGCATAACCATGACTGCCAGGAATTTTCAAAGTTATCTGTCTCCTAAATCTAACTTATCTTCGTATCACTTGGTCTTTCAAAAAAAAACTCCACCAAACTAGGCTCTCTGTGGGAGTTCAAATTAAAGTAAATGTATATAAGAAACAGGTTTATGAGTATAAACCTTTTTATAGGGAATTAAAAAAAAAATACAGCTTATTAATATATGATTTCTAGTTTTCGTTATACAAAACTTACTAAATCATAAATCTCTTAAGATTATTAGTAACAGGATATAGGAGCAGGATTAAATTTCAAATATAGATGTATTTCGGTACTTGTCCTTTTTCCCCTTTGGGTTACCAGGTTATAAGGCTGTTATTTGCATCACTCACTGCCTCAGTTCTCAGCTGTCGACTGCCATATTTATTTATTTCATTCTTTTATAACAAGAGATGTATGTATCACTCCATATGTATAACTAGATTACAAGCTTTTAAATGAAATTATTAAAAAAAAAATATTTAAAAATTATTTCGTAACTATGTAGATTCAACTTAAAAATATAAGATTGACAATCATTAATAACTGTCCATTTCATTCAAATGAGTTTAACTTTATTATTACATTTTAAAAATTATATTTTAAATTTGTCCAAAAATTTTAATTTATATCTAAAAATAACTTAATAATGAATTTTAACCTGATTCATAGAAGCATGATCTGTAATATAGCTTTACGTTTAATTTCATTCAATTCAGCACCGATGAAAAACATGATTTTTTTTTTTTTTTTTTTTAACTGAAAACTTGCGAGCTGCACACACTACTATTTACTTTTTACGTTAGCAGGCATCTATCACAGATATATATAATATAATTGTTTTGAATCCTACAGCAGGAGCAGCAGGCTTTTTGCTATTTTTTAAGCATTTTCTGAAGTGGACATATTCAGTTTTGAAAGAAAACATCTCATATCATATCATTTTAATTTCAATCTGTAGTACAAAAAATGTGTCTATACTATGAATAAATTATTTGGAGGTTGTGATCATTTTTAAAGCTAAGTTTTTGCAAATATAAAACATTAAACATAATAATAATGATAATAAATCAGTAAATACTTTTCATAAATCATCATGAATTTTATTAAGTAAATTCAACAGGCAATGAGTGTATGTAATATTTTATAGTATGTACCTCCAAAAAAACACTGCAAACACAATACTGCTCAAAACACTTTGCAAAAGTTTTTTTCTTTCATATACAAAACAAGGCATACCTAATAGACCTGATTTGTTCCCTTGATTTATGTACTTTCATTCCAACTGACCCATCATACCCAGTTCTCTGATACTCTCCTAGACCTATGTATTAAAGATTCTCATAAAATTATTCATTATTATTAATTTCCTTTGCTGCTAGGCTAACTTGAAGACTGCAAAGTTCCCTCCAATCTCTTGTTTGTTCAGAAGCAACGTCAATTGCAGCTTTTGTAGTACCATGGAAAGGTTTGACAAAATAGAAATAGAAATATTGACCACACTAGAGAAAAATGCCAGAACGTACAATTACATCCAAAGGAGGGCTGTTTAATGCGACTTTATATATTTATTCAGCATTTTACCCCTAATTGGACCTTGGCCTCAATAGAAAGCGACAGCCAATCCAGTCTATCTTCGCAGATGGAGATAATTCTCGGAATCTTATTAAGTGTAAAACATACTTCCTACCACCTGCTTTTCTGGCTTTGATTTCTACTCTCATGTAATTTTCCATGGTTACTAGACACCCTACATATTTTTAACTCTTGCAACGCCTGAATTTATATCCATGAATTTAAACTTCTTCATCTCTAATTTCTTGTGTTCTATTGGTCCTCATATATTCCCTCTTAATATTTTTTAAGGATTTTGTTTATTTGATTATGTTTTTTTTAAATTTTGATTTGTATAAATAATGTTTTGTTCTGTTGGCTGTAGCCGACTTTTAAGTTCCTCCTGTGGGAGAGGCTTTTGTCTAAATAGATGCCAATAAAGCTTATTATTATTATAGTATTATTATTATTATTAATATTTTTTATTATTAATCCTTTGTACATGTTTCCGTTCCATGTGAATATACTCAATACAATACCTTTGAATATATTCCGTTTTGATTTGATAATGATATTTCTTCTCCATAATATTGCATTTGGCATGGATATAACCTTTCTGTCATACGCCATCCTCTTTTTAATTTCCAAATCGCAGGACCTGTTAATCTCAAATATGCTTCCTAGATAATTTAAGTATTTAACTTTTTTTAAAACTTCCCCAGGACTATATTTTACGTCTTTGACACCGTGGGGGAGGGGGGAGGGTATGAATTCAGTCTTATTTACATTAGTCGTTAGGACCCTTTTATGGTATTCCTCTAGCGATTTAGGAACAAATAGGCGGCATCCTCGGTGTCTTGAGCGATGGTAACTTGGTCAACTGCAAAGGATAAGTTATACAAAAACACATCCTCTTGTAATTGTATTCCCATGGTTTTACATTTCTTTCTCCACTCTTCCAAACATAAGTCCAGGTAAATCTTCAACAGGGAAGGAGAAGCATTTCACCCTTGGAGAAACCCTTTGCTTGTCCTAAAAGGTTTCAATAAATGGTGCCCAATTTTGAATTGTTATAAGGAAATAATTTATTGCTGCTTTTTGTAGACCTTTCCATAACAAGCATCGCGGAACTCTATCGTGTTATTTTTCAATTGATAAGTCAATAAATATTAGTTCAATATCTTTGTTTCTCCAATAGCTGCCTTAAAGTGAATATTAGATTAAGGCATAATCTTGAAAAATAACAAAGCACCAAGGATTGATGGGATACCAGCAGAGGCACTCAAGTTGGGAGGAGAAACATTGCATAGGGAGATATATGAGTTGATATTGGATATCTGGATAAAAGAAGAAATGCCTGAGGAATGGAAGATGGCAGTTATCCTACCAATACATAAAAAAGGAGACAAGTTAGAATGCCAAAATTATAGAGGCATAGCACTATTGTACTCAATATACAAGATACTGTCAACTTTATTGATGAAACGAATTTTAATGAGAGCGGAAGAAGTATTGGGAGAGTATCAATGTGGATTCCGCCCAGTAAGATCAACAATAGATCACATCTTTGCTATGGAAAAATGCCATGAGTGGAATGTCGATCTACACCACATCTTTATTGGTTATAAACAAGCATATGACAGTATAGAGAAAAATGTCTTATATCCAAAATTAGAATTCTTGGGATACCCCATGAAGCTTATCAGGCTTATAAAGATGACCCTGCAGGACAGTAAAGGAGTGCTGAAAATTCAAGTACAGCTGTTTTAAAAATTTATAATGGTGTTAAACAGGGAGACCCTCTTTCTCCAATATTATTCAATTTAATGTTAGAAGTAGTTATGAGACAGATCCCCACTAGATCAGGAGGATGTATACACCAGCGACTAACCCAACAGTTAGCATTTGCGGATGATGTAGTAATTACAGGAAGAGCTACTAATGCGCTCCTAGGAGCTTTCGAGGAGTGTGGAAAAAAGCAGCAAGAAATGTAGGACTCACACTAAATAAAGAAAAGACCAAATACATGGTAACAACCAGAGAGGAAAGAGAACATAGATACATTGAGGGGGCTGGATATTACTTTGAGATAGTGCCTAATTTTAAGTATCTGGGTGCTATTGTCACAGAGGACAATAGTATCAAAGAAGAAATAAAATCAAGAATAATAGCAGGAAACAGATGCTATTGGTCTTTAGTGACAATTTTTTGAAAGTAGAAACATATCCTGCAATCTGAAAATGAGGGTATATCGAACGATCCTTCAGCCGGTTGTTATGTACGGGAGTGAGACATGGACCCTGATATCACACGAAAAATGATTAAACATGTGGAAAAGAAAAATCCTTCGAAAAATATATGGTCCAACCAAGTATGGACTGAATCTCTTGCGAATGAGGAACTGAGAACTCTATATGCTGCGCCAGATATTGTAGCCAACATAAAAAGAGGCAGAATTAGATGGCTAGGGCATTTGCAAAGAATGGAGGCAAGTAGGCTCCCTAAAATGATGTTGGAGGGGCACCCGAGTGGAATGAGAAGGAGAGGAAGGCCTCGACTTCGTTGGCTTGAAAATGTAGAGGACGATCTTCGGACTCTGGGTGTGAGAGGATGGAGAAGGGTTGCCAAAAAAAGGTTTGGATGGCATAGCATTGTTGAGGAGGCCAGGGTTCTACAAGGACCATAAGCGCCATAGGATGATGATGATAATCTTTCTGCAGTAAATCCACATTGGTCCTCCAAGCCATTATATTCTTTTTCTAACCCCTTCTAGATGATTCTACAAGGGATTTTAGTAAAGGGATTTGTCACACATTCCTCTACAATTCATACCCTGTATCCTGTTACTTTTTTTTATAAGTTGACTGAGATAACCAAGCTTCATCTCTTCTGGTATCAGTTGACCTCCTAGTATTTTGTTATAATCTTGTCAAAAGCACAGCTTCATTTTCTCCTCCCTATTCCAATAGTTCAAAATAAATGCTACCAGGTCCTGATGTTTGAATATTTCTTCTTAATTTTAATCTGTCTTCCATTCTTATCTTAAGCTTTCACTACTCTGCTATATAGATCCCCCATAAATATTATCTCTTTTATTTTGGGGATCCTCTAAATGACATCTACATTTTCCTAGAATAGATCTTCTACATTCGAAACATCATTAGTTGGGGCATATTCCCCTATTACACATATTTCACAACCATGTATAAGTCATATCCATCGTTTAGATTGCGTTCACTCACGACTTCCAGTTGGTAACCTTTTTCTTTAGTTGTTTTCTTATCAATACACTCACACCAGCTTTGGGTATTTTGCTCTTATCTACACCACTTCAAATATGTGCATAATCACCGTTTCTGTGGTTTTACTGTATCCGTTATTGCTGGCTATAGTGTAGATGGTTTGAATTTCTTTATTATAGTTTTGTTCATTTACAGGTATGTTTAAAAGGCGGTAAATCATGCTACTAAGGACTGCGAGTATAAGCGTTAGTGGTCTCCTGGCCATTTACAGTATAGATTAATCTACCACAAAATGAAATATTTTTATCTTTCATTTAAAATATTTTTATATTAAGCAGCTTGACTTGTTTGGCGCTCATCAGATTCCCTCCTGAAGCAGAAATGCGAAAAAAAAATGGGTTCAAGTTGTTAGGAGAGAAAAGTGGGAGCCATCTAAATGCAGCCATTTGTTCATAACATTTTAAAGATAAGGATTTTGATAATCCTCTGTTCTATAATCAAATGAAAATAAAAGTGTAATCCCTTCAATTTTCGATGCCTTCCCTAAACATTAAAAACCTAAATTTTCTCAGGTACCTACCTATATCTCCTACTATATGCATACCTAAGCTACTTACATGAAAGTTTCATATTCCTCTCACTTTTTCCTGTTATAGGAAAAGAAACTGAATCAACGAAATGAGGTGACTGTACATTCGTTCACCGAGTAAGAACAGACTAAAAAAAATGTTGGAGAGCTCCAGGTTAAATCTGAAAGACTTCAAATCTCGGCTAGATGAAAAGAAATCCGAACTGGATATTGCAACATGTTCTTTGAATGGCTTGACAGATCCTATAAATCCTATAAAAATGTCTGCTGGGTTCAGTGTTATAGTTCTAAAAGTCTTTGAGGAAAAATGTAAAAAAAAAAGTCCGTTGCACTTCTGTTTAATTTTCGACGGAATGGCAATTAGGAAACGGGTAGATTGGGATGGGTCTCGGTATTATGGTTACGTGGATGTTAGGGCTTCCCACACCTGGTTATTTAGCTGTCGATGCTAACAAGATCTCAAACACGGCAAAAAATGTTGTAGAATGCATTTCAGATACCAATCTAATTTTCCATGTCTATTATTTATTGATTTGTTTATTTTCCAGAATTTTGAATAAAGATAAGAATATATTATTAATAATAAACTCATTACCTTACTTATAATAAGTACATTATTTTAATCATATCATTACAATAATGTTCCATTTAGATTTTCACCCAACGATTTATTTCTATAACAGGACTTATAGTGAGATGACTGAATTTGACATTAAAATGTGAAGAATGTTTGACAGCTGTAGAATGAAACCCGAACGCAACTGGATATGAACAACTTATAGTAATAAAGTAACTGATGTTACTGAGATTTGTAAAATAAGTGAAAAATTGTTTAGGTACATGTCCAAGCATAAAAGACTTTCACCCAAGTGAGGCTTTCGCATCACTCCTAATAAAGCACTGCATTGGTAGAAACTTGTTTGCAGATGTAGCACATTTTCTAGAAAACAAGTCACAGTACTCATCAATCATTTCTTCAGTACGAATATTAATATTAATTAGGAATACGTATTATACTTAAAAACAAGGATGTATCATGAATTGAAACGATTCAATGACAATCTGCATCGGGAATAGATACGTGCAAAAAACAATAATCTTGTTTTATTTAAAGAATAATAATATAAAGTGTAGTTTACAATTCAAATACTCTCAAAGTCAAAATATATTACCAACACTATAAACTGAAGGAGTTTCACTTTCCCTTTTTTTGTCTTCCATTATTTATTACTACATAGTATATAAAGTTAGCAGATAAAGATGAACGGTAGTAGACAAGAATGCTACGAGTGATTGACTCCTGTGAGGGTAAAGCCGCGGTCACACTAGGCTGTTAGTAGCCGCTACTAATCAGCCACTCGTGAATATCGCCATCAGCAAGCGAATCTGAAGGGTTCACATTATAAGTAAATAGCCTCAAGTACAGTTGCTGTTGTTATTAGGTTATTAGGCTAATAAATGACAGTTTTTGTATGTAACACTATTTTACCAAATAATCCTTGATTTATAGAAACAATCTTCTTCTAAAAAAAATGGTTTCTACCTTTAAAATTCTTTGATTACAGTAATTGATTAGTAATCGACAGTAATCGATTAGTAATCGACAGTAATCGATTAGTAATCGACAGTAATCGATTAGTAATCGACAGTAATCGATTAGTAATCGACAGTAATCTATTAGTAATTGACAGTAATCGATTAGTAATCGACAGTAATCTATTAGTAATCAATTAGTTCTTAGACTCGTTTAAGATTAAATTTTTACTAAAATAAACAAACTTTCGCACACACATAATAGTTTTGGGCGGATTTTGGCCAAAATGAGGGCCAATTTTTAAAACCCCAATCTCGTCCTTCTGTCTAGGCCCACTTGACGTGTTTTGTGAACATTTGGTCAAAATCGGTCCAGTGATTTACTCTCCAGCTCTGCATACAGACATACATACATACAGACATTTTTTAAAAACCCATTTTTGGGGTTAGCTGATCCTAAAACAGATATTTTCACAAAAATCTCAAAATCCTTTTTTCCACAATTACTATTCTTTCTCTATTCTATAGTATAAGTGAAAAAGTAAAAGATTACACAAACCTGTATTAATAGTTAACAAATCTATACAAGTGATAAGGAATTTAGGTTTTTAAGAATACAGGAAAGATTTGAGTTTTATTTTTTTAAACAAAAATATGAGGTGTGTAACTGTAATGTTAAACTTAGCAGATTGGATGATGAGTCAGGACCAACAACACTACTGTTCCAGAACATTTGGGCTGCCGAGAACCACACCAGTCTAGGTTTGTATACGTCATCTGCTCCCGCACCACTCTTCTTTTACTTTTTTACTTTGTAAACTTCATTTCTACCATATATGTATCACGTAGAATTTTTTTTTTTTTTTTTTTTTCTCTTAGATGGGGCCAAACCTGATTTCAGTCCTCGTTCTTCAAGTCTTTGTAATAACTCATTATAAGCTACGTCTTTGGCATTTCTTTTAATGTAGTCTGCAGACGAAGCTTCCCCCAGGCAAGGATAATTTCGGAATAAATCTAGAAATGTTATAATGTCTTTGCCCGACCACTTGTTGCTGTCAACCATATTCACTGTTAATCACAAAAAGGAGTAGAAAATGCAGTATAAGATACTTCGCAACTCAACACAAGCCTCGATTCGTCGAGCAAATCTAATTATTACCATGAAGCCCTCTCCTCTGCCCCTGATCCAAATCGAAATGGCATATCCTCCGTAAACTTTCACTCGGTGATTCCCTTGTATCCTCATCTACCTACCCTGTATCTCCCGATGAATTAAATTCATATTTTGTTTCCAACCTTTTCTTCTGATTCTCTTCATCCTTCCTCCTATTTTACCCCAGCTCCTACATTCAGTGATTCTAATTTTTTTTATTTTTCCGATATCTCCCCCTCTGAACTTATTTCCTCCATAATGAATTCCCATTCCAATTCTACGGGCGCAGATGATATTCCCACCAAACTAATAAAACTATGTTTACCTGAAATCAATACCAGTTCTCCTATTCATTTATAACTTTTCCTCCAAAATTCAGTTTTCCCAACCTCATGGAAAAAAGCATTAATTCAAATCCTATAAATAAAACATTAAACCCCATGTCTCCAAATGACTATCGCCCTATCTCCATCTTGTCTAATCTTTCTAAGCCCTTGGAAAGATTAGTTCAATCTCAAATTTCCAAATTCCTTGAAGAATCTAGCCTCCTCGACCCCCTTCAATCTGGTTTTCATCCCGGCTACTCTACCCAATCTGCTTCCTAAAAATCACTAATGACATATTTACCGCAATAGATGACAAAAAATTAACCGTCCTGTTACTCCTTGACTTTTCTAAAGCCTTCGATTCCCTTGATCACTTTATCCTATTCTCTAAATTAAATCATTAAACTTTTCCTACAATTCCATCCGCTGGTTTCAATCTTCCTTTCTCACCGTTCCCAAGCAGTTAAAATACCAAACCAACCCCTATCTCTTTTCTCACTCTTACCTCAGGTATTGCTCAGGATCCAGTATTCTTTCTCCTCTCCTATTCAATTCCTACATTAATGATCTTCCTAATTCAATCTATCACTGTTCCTACCACCTCTATGCAGATGATTCCCAAGTCTATCTATAAAAAAAAAAAATTCACCAGCCGCTTGTAAGCTACTTGGGGTTCCATTGGTTCCAGCGAGATCAGGTGTCTGCCAGCGGAGGGTAGGCAGCGCTAAAAAGTTAAAACATGTTCAACTTCTGATTGCGGCCAGTAAACACTAGCCCGCTGCCATTCACCAGCCGCTGGTTCTGGATCAGACTAGGCTGCTTGCTGGCAATATTACCAGCGGCTGCTAAACAGCCTATAGAGAACGGTTTGAGAGCGGATTTCACGCCCCCCCCCCCACCCTACAGACAGGCCCCCTTGCCGTACCTTGTCGGTTCTGTTATTTGGGTAAAAAAAAAAACGATGAAAATGCTCTACAGTGCGCTATAAATAATACAAATACATTCTAATTTTATTCACATAACAACAAAATATGAGCGTTGAAATGTGGTTCTATTTATGAAACTACATATATAGTGGTATCATCTACTTGGTTAACAAGGAATACTTGACAACAGATTGAGTATCTCATCTGATCTCACCTGTCTCGGTGTCATGTTCAATACTTGAGCTTGCAAAGCAGAATTAATTACCTGCAGAAGACAAAATTTCAGTGAATGAGAAAAATGTTTGTTCTATTATTGTGTTTTTTATTGATCTTACCTGTTAGAAAAATATTCATTTCACATTATCAACATTTATTTTACATTATGGAAACAAATCTTTCCACAATCTTATAACAGTTCTGGAAAAAGAACATAATGAATCCCAACAAAATTGGAGCGCACAGTTTTGTATCTAGCTTTGTCTCAACTGCAGTGAACTAAACTAAGAAAGACTCAAAGCACTTCATCTGCAATTAACTGGCACTCATCCTTATTAGCTTCACTTAGGAGATTTGATGAACCTGAATACAATACAAAAGAAGCATAACACCATTTAATGCATTGGGGACCAAAATGGCCCTAACACATTAAAGCAAGGGTCTCAGAGCATGAAAGGTAGTGGGTTCAAATCCTTCCTGGGTCAGTTGATTTAAATTTTTTGAATAAAATATAATGTACAGATAGAGGCCTTTAGAGCCGTAAAATGAATATGAAATAATATTATTTAAAATAAAAGAACAAAAATAAAAACAAAACAAATACATTAATAAAAAGTAACAGAAATACTTGAATGCATCTCGTGCAAAAACAGTAAAAGTATATGTATATAAACTGTTAACATTTTTATATAACTTAAAGATGGCTATAGACAGTTTTCATGTATCTGGATAGATAGTAGGTTTTTACAGAAGAGATACTTAAAAGTGGAAAGGGTATTTGCATGATGAATGGTGAAACGGATGTTGGAAGGAATGGAGTTCCATTGAGAAGAGGATCAGATTATGAAAGATCTGTCAAAAGCAGTCGAGCAATGTCCAGGAGTATACAAATCTGATGGTTGGGAACAGGTTTGGAGGGCAAGAACAGAAGATTTGAGCTGAAGAAGTTCAGAAATATAAGGTGGATATTGGGATTGGATGGTTTGGTAGAGAAAGGATGCCAGAAAATACTGGTCACTATAGGAAAGAAAAAACCACTTGACTCCATATATAACTGTAAGACGTGGGTGTTCCTCTTGAACCCACAAATAAAATGAATGAATCTGTTGAACAGTCTTTTGAGTCTGCTCTCGAGATCCCCAGAAAGAACCCCATACATACAGCAATAGTCAAACTGGGGGAGGCTGAGAAAAATAACAAGTAACCTGTAGGTTTCAAAAGGAAGAAGGCAGTGAAGGATTGAGACACTTTAAAAGAGCGATGAAAATTTCAAATACATGTTTTTTCCAGGACAGGGTCTCATCAAAAATGACTCCAAGATAATTAACTGAGGAGTTGACTCTGATAGTATCACTACTCCGGAAAAGGGTAGGAATAGGAGGCATGGTTTTCAGGAGGTAACTTAAGCCTATAACAAGTAGAGCTTTTGTCTTGTTAGCATTTAAATTCAACAAGTTCTTCAATGCCCAGTTATAGATTCAAATTTAAATCTAGTTTATTTTATACAATACTTTTGTTTTTTATAATTGGATTTACAAAAATATATTTATAATCTTTCCTAAATACTGTAGCATACAATGATTATAGATTTACTGATTGCATTTTTTTTTCTTCTTTATTAAAGAAAAATATACTTGAAAAAAAAAAAATGAAGTAGATAATTTAAACATAATTTACTTCAAACATCCGAGGTGTGTGTGAGAAAATTAAAAAGATTGGCAACAATGTGAACTATCCAGCAACACTGTGTCAATGGTCTGCACTGTTTGTTCATCCCCTCCATATGCTCAGGGGGAGTTATAACTTTGTTCACCTGAAACATTATTTTTGACAGTCCCATAAGTGAAGCTGTGTTTTTGTTGTGGGTTCCGAAAATTTAGCATGGAAATTTAGAACAACGTTGTGCTATCAAATTCTGTGTTAAACTTGGGGTATCCGTAAATATTACCTTTGAACAGATGTAACAGGTGTATGGTAAAGGTTCTCTAACAATATCACAAGTTTTACACTGGCACAAATCATGCTGGAAAGGCAGAGAACACATTAAAGATCAACCTTGCTCAGAGACCTTAACTTCAAAATATGATGAAAACATTCTACGTGTGAGGGCTCACAATCAGAGAATAAGCAAATCAAAGATAAAAAAAATGTTTATTTGCTTTTTTGACAGAAGAGGTATCATGCATAAAGAATTTGTTCCTACAAGACAATATTTCAACCAAGTTTTTTACGAAGGTTTCCTTAAAAGGCTCAGAAAAAGAGTGTTCCCTTTGAGACCAGACATTACTGACTAGTGAATGCTTTATCATGGCAATGTTCGTGTCACCAGGGCATTCAATTACAGAATTTTTGTCCTTAAAGCGCATTCCGGCATCACCTGATTTGAGTTCATGTGAATTTCTCTTTTTCCCTAAATTGAGGCATGTCTTTAAAAAACATCACTTAAGAACATTAGAGAAATATCAAAAGAATGTGACCGACCAGCTGAAGCCTTACAGTGCTGCTAGCAAGACTGGGATCAACTCTTCCTGAGTAAAGCTTCTCAAGGGAACTACTTTGAAGGAGATAATATTGTTTTGAAAAAAATGAAAACTTTAGTAAGTGAAAAATAAGTCTAATTACTTTTCTCTCACACCTAATGATTATACCAAATCATAGTGGCATCAAAGGGAACAAGCAAGCAGATTACTGGGAAAAACAGCTGCCCATGATTCAAAATTAACAGTAAAATACAGCCTCATTCCAATTTCATTTACTAAGCAATGTATTAAAACTGACTTACTTACTGAATGGGACAAACTTTGGCACAACTCCACAAAAGAACAACCCTTGCACAAATAGATTCCAAATATCACACTACAAAACTACAATACACCAAAAAGTACACATCAGAAATTTACACAACTACAAATGGAAAATGGACAGAGTAATCACTATCTGAATCATTTTCACTAGAAAAATACAGATGCATGTGAATGTGACAAACAGACTTTTCAAACATTTCATCTTCAATCTTTATGAAACCAAAAGAATTTTACTAATAAAAACAATCTAGATGAATGTGAAAACTTCGCCTTCTCCAGAAGTAAAACTTTATAATAAAAAAAAATACAAAAAGCAGTTAGTGGAATTTGCAACTTAAGTTGGAAAATAGTGAAGAAACACTAAGAAAGAAGACCACCCCACTTCAAAATCCAAGATCAACAATCGAAGACACCCATTTGAAATTCAACTTGTCTATAAGTTGTATTTCCTTTTCTTTTGTTTTCAATTACTTCTTTAATTTTGGCTATAGCTAATTTTATTTTATGGTCTTTTGTTATCTTCTATCTTATTCTTTTCTCTTTATGTTTATTTTAATAGCAATCAATAACTCTTTTCATTTTTAATTTATTCCATTGTACAATTTATTTTATATTTATTGAATGTATTGTATAATTTATTTATTGTAAATATAGTTAGTAAGTTATCTTAATTAAAAATAACATAACACCTGCTAATTACAGATAGTATGGGAATGTGACTGGAACCTGTAAAAAAATATTTTAAAAATGCACGACCATAGGGTTACTATAGAAGGAGGAAAAAAATACATATTTAGTTAGAAAGATATAGTTGAAAATTATCTTTGATAAGAAGACTGATGAAGAAGAATTAAGGAAAACTTATTGGTCACGGAAAAAGTGATTTAGGTATCTTTCCAGTGGTTTGATGAATTTGACTGGATGAAAACAGGCCTCGTCAGAAAAAAAAAAATGGGAGAAGTTTTATTGAGTGAGCAGACATGAAACTTTTTCTAGGCTGTAAGAAAAGTAGAGCTTGGTAGAGAATAGTGATAGATAAAAAGGAAGGTAGGAAGACAGAGTATAATCAATTTTATAGGGAGCTCATCTGCACCATAGCCATAGGTTTCTTATTAAAAAACTGGAGTAATTAGGCCATTAGGAAAAATATCAAGAAAATGCAAGTTTACTATAAGAATTAAATGGATTTGGGTATCAGAGTAGAGTAGAGGAAAAATTTATTATATACCAATTTTTAGTTTTAAAAATTTATAACATTTTTAAAACTAAAAGAAATATTAAATATCAACATTCAAGAAATCAACAATTTCAAATACTGATAAAAAAAAAAAGAGGTTAGGTATTGAAAAAATATTGTTATTGAGGAAAGGAGGTTAGGTCCCTCTACCATAATATCTATTATATGATATACTCCTTATATCGTACTGGTAACTAGCAAGAATAAATTGTTTTCATATCATCCTTATGTATAGGTAAATAATGACATGTAATTGATTAATGGCCAGATATTTCTGTATTAATACAATAAATCTTAGCTATATTTCAAGTTGCCAATGTGTTGAAAGTTTACATATCTCTAGAACTGAAGGCAAATGTACAATAGGAAAAATTCTGTTTACATCAGGCGTTTACTGAAAGTTCACTCTATAAATTTCAGGGCAAAACCTTGAGTAAAGTGTTGATTAAAATAAAGTAGCGTGTAAAGTTAAATAACCACTAAGATCTCATAAGTCAATATTTGCAAGTCCTTAATCATGGGTCCTATATAGTACCAGATGGATAAAACTAAAGTATTTTATTACTTTTTATTTTTATTTTAATTTGCGCTCATGATACAAACCTCGTAAGAAAATAAGTTTGGGCTTCACGTAAACAATCAGTTGTGGCTCTTAAAGAATAAATATTATAGGTTGAAATTTTTATGTGATTAAGGATTGTATTGTTGTTGCCATTGAACAATTTTTCATTAATTTCAACACAGGTGGAGTTCCCTAGCTAACACAGGTGGAGTTCCCTAGCTAACACAGATTGGATTGGAGAGGTAATTGTAACAACAGGGGATTGTAATGAGTAGGTTTCAGTCAAACCCAGAGACAATTGCTACAATCAGTTTTTCATTGGTTTATTTACATGTACCCAAACAGCAACCAAACCTCGTAATCAAAGTTTTTTGAAGTTTATTGTAGGATAAGGTAATATCAATGTTAATGAGTGATTAATAGTCCGTTGATTTCACTTCACTTTACTCACCTTGTGCAACTTTCACACTTCATTCTAAATAACCAGCGCCCTCCTTTCAAATAATAATTCACCTCCACCTTGCAGTTACTGAATATTAAATGAAAAAGTAAAGGAAAATAACTAATAGTACATAATATTGCCAGAACAATAAATTATAATGGTAAGAGCTCTAACATATATATACATATGTGTGTGTGTATTATTGTTACAAATAACAATTTGTTTTCAGACCTATCGGCCCATGAACTTTTAACTGTCACAGGCTAATCGAATATAAAATTTGTATTGCTTTTTTTTTTCCTTGCAAATATCTCAGTATTTGGAGAGCCTGATAAAGTTTATTGTATTTAAAAAGGGAGAATAAAATGGTACGGTCATGCACATTGTATGAATCCAAAGACTCTCGAAGCAAATGCTGCAAGGATGTCCAAATGGAGAAAGAGGAAGAGGCCTAGATTGCAATGGCTGGACGATATGGAGGCTGATGTATTCCTGGTTATGTGCATCCTGAGGATCAGTCTCAGTGGATGAAAATTGCTGAGGAGGGCAAGGTTCTTCACGGAACAAAGTGCCGGAAGAGTTATTTAGTTTAATATTACAGTATAATATAGAGTCCAGTTAGCCAAGACGTTTCTTAATTAAAATTTCTTAAATAAGGGAGTCTTTTATTTGAATATTTTTATTTTAAGTTAATATTTTCCAGTGTGTAATATTTGAAAGGAGATTGTGTGAGTGCAGTGTAATTTTTTTTCAGTTGATTAGTTTTATAAAACAGACAATTTTTTTATTTATTATAATTATTATTTTCTTTATTAGTGCACTAAACACAACTCTCTAATATGTTCTTATAAATCTCAAATTATTTGATTACTTTAATTGATAGAATCATTTTTAGTTTAATGCAGACAATCCTTACAGGTTTGCATAAGAAATCAAACTGGTAATTAAAAGAGGTAGTAGAAACACTCTACCTAACAATACTTCTTATCCCCTTGCATTTTCGGTTTTTCCAATTTAAAAAGATCAGTAATTTATTCAATCAAGGAGCTAGGGAATTAACCTAATTATGATAAAATTGGATTCACCATGAGAAGAACAAATATGAAAAAATAAAATAGTTTTAGCATAACATTTACCCATAAATTAGACTCTGAAGAATTATTCAGCAGAAAAGGTGGAGGAAGATGCATTGAAGACCAAAGACAGCCATCAGAAAATAAGAGACTGTTTGGACACTTTATTTTTAGTAGAGCAATAGAACCTAAAATGAAATGCTAAATTAATACCTGAGAAGGCTTATACAAATTAATACTTATATAAGGTTTTTACTTTAATTTACACCAAAATTTTATCATGAAAGAAGTTTTAAATTATCTTTTAAAGAATGTTATTTTTAATAATTGATCTTATTTATATATGTGTACGTGGAGTGCGTGCGTATGTGTGTTATACACTCGCCGAAGCGCTCTTCAAGGAGGCCACAGGAGCCGAGCGGAAGCGAGCTGTGAACACGAATGGTGCAAGTACAGACGCGCAGATTAGCACGTGGACGAGGGAAGGCGAGCTTTGAAGAAGTAGGGTTGTTCAGTTTTATAAGCTAACGCTGGTTTTTTTATTGGAAGTTGATGAAGATGGATGTGAGGATTCTGGTTACAGCAGTTGCAGCTATTGCAGCCTACGCTTATTATAAGTATGTGTACATTGTGTCAAGAAAAAATTGCAAAAAAAAAAAGGAAATGGTAGATAAAAACATTCATCGGAACAGGACTGGATAAGTCCAAATTTATTTGATATTTTCTGATTGGTTATTTATTTTAAGCGAATTTTCGAAGAAAATTTAGCTACTTTAATTAACTACTTAAAATTTCTTTAATTATAAGTTGTAAAAACCCACTTAAATAACTTTTTAGAATTTCATGATTTTATTTATTGCTTATATATAGTATGTATGTGTGTGTGTGTGTTTAGTAAGGTTCTTGAGGTTCAGTCAATAAATAAAAATAACTATTTTGGCGACGTTTCGAGACTATATATATATATATATATATATATATATATATATATATATATATATATATATATATATAATTTTCTCTGACTCGTGCCCAGAGATCGACTTTTTTCGGAGCGCGGCGAGCCGAGCCGAGCTAACACGGGGCGACCCACGGTGACTAGAACAAGACGGTAGGGCTCACGCGCATCTGGGTGTGAGGCCGTGACGTCATCTGCACCAAGCCGGCCGCCTCGATTTTATCAAGCTTATGGTTGGTAATTCGTGTTACAGTACTTAGACTAATATTATTCTCAATAACACTGAATTACATGCCAAGCAATTTGTTTTGAATTTATTTATTTTATTAAGTTTTGTTGGCTAAGTTAATTTACTACTGAAGAACTACTTATAATAGTTGATTTCAATATCTTTAAACGGTATTACAAGTACAATCGAACTCAATTTGTCTTCATAGTGAAACGTTCCAACAAAACTGTATTTTAAAAAGGTTCAGGGGTTAAATAATAAGAAAATGAGAATCGATAATTAACTCTTTTATTTTTTTTCATGTTCTTTGATTTTTTTCGTGCAGTGTCAGAAGTTTCATCTTTCTTCATTGCTCTTTTCAGTTCTTTCTTCTTGTTTAGTTCTTTCATTCTTATAAAGGATTGAGTTGTGACATATGCTGCAATTGCAAAATCGTCCACTTTACTTAACTTTCCTTTTATTATACCGATCAGCTTCTTCATCACTTGAGGGCTGTTATTCAAGCCATCACCGTGGAATCCTTGAAAGTCTTTTTCAAATTCTAAAACAATGCTTCACCATTTTGATGACGGATTTATTAGGGCACCTCTTGACAAAACCGAAACCCAGTCAGAACTGTTTGAGTTTCCAGTTTTTTCATTATATTGAAAATCAGTTTTAAGTTCTTTTTTATTAAGACGGTATGCTACATAACCAGCTAACATTTTTAGTAAATCTGTATTCTCTTTGGGCTAAACTAGTTTGTTATTGGTGATTTCAGTCAACTGATCAACCAGTGATTCTTCAATGGAAATAAATTCTTCATTGTGGACATCGTTCATTTCCAACTTGTCCTCTTTCAAGTCTGAAGTTTCACAATCTTGTACTGGTTCTGCCAAGTCAATTTTTTTAAGAACTTCTACATTTAATGTTTCACACTGCTCAGCAATACAATTATCTGTTTTTAATGTATCACAGGCACTTTTGATGAATAACAGATATTTTATTCGATGTGTCACCGCTGAGGGGAGGGGGTGGTCGTAAAGTTTTCCAAATCCTCAAATTAGAGAAAACTACGATTCCAAAACATCTTGATTACACTTTGCTGCTAAGAAATATTAATAACCTTCGGCTTCCAACTCTTGAATAAGCCCTGTAAACTTCGAATTGAAACCATAAAGCCTCAAATAGCTAACTATACTAGAGCGCTGTGTCTCGTATAGGGAAGGTCGGTCCACGTGACGTCATCTGACCGGCAATCCATTGCGCATCCACCTCGTGAGCACTACCGTCTTGTTTTAGTTACCGTGGGGCGACACAGTACACACTTGAGCTCGCCTGCATTCGTCTGCCTCTGCGAGTGTGTACTGCCGGCATATTATGAGTGTACACACAGGGTGGCCACCGGGCGGGAATTCCCTGAAAATAGGGAATTTACGTCACTAGAAAAAAAAAAAAAAAGTGCAGTCTGAATGCATTTTAAAATTCACCAGGAAATAAGTGATTTCACGAGATGATAGAAAAAATTGATTTTGGTACTCATCGTTAATTTAAGTTACAATAAAAATAATTGATAATCGGGTACATCAATATAAACTATCGAACGCTAAACGTTGATGTTTGATACTATCAACCATAAACCATGGCCACCCATAAACATTAAAGAAACTTGACGTTTAATGAATTAAATTTCTCAATATCTCAAAACAAATGATATATTGCGAATTAACATATTACATTCTTTAAATTAAAAAAGTAACAAACCAAACGAAAGGATAAAAATCAACCAATGATCGGTTCGAAATAATGTTATGTATTTATGTATGATGTATGTATATATATATATAATTTGTAACTTAATGTACAACAGCAATCCGCAGTATACATGAAGATAAACAATTTTCTAAAGCTATAGGCATATATCTTTTGGTTGGAAGGTCTAAACTTTTTTCAGTGTTGCTCGGATCGAAAATTTGCGGACAGTTTCCTAAACCTTTGTCGCTAGGACCTGCTGTTTAGGAGCTACGTATGTTGGTTTGAATGAACTGTCACGTTTTTGCCAACCTTCTACGTATATTGGTTTGAATGAAATGTCACGTTTTTGCCAACCTTTTTTTAAGGGTTAGGATTTGTTTTGACTGGCTCTACCTCTGTTGGGATCTTAGAATCAAAAATTTGCCGATAGTTTCCTGATCAGAAATTTAATGGAGAATATTTTTTGTCTTATAACTTAGTCGCTAGAACCTAGCGTTTAGGAGCTATTTTGGTTTGTATGAAAAAAGTTACGTTTGAAACCAATATTTTCTCTCAACTTCGTTCATTTCAAATAATCATTTATTGTAAATTTAATTTAAGTACTTTGATCCCTTTAATTCTAAAATGTAAGTTGGAAAAGCAATTGGTTATAAATAAACATATACATGATCTATTGTTTTCCCCAGTCAGAGAGAAACTGAGTTTTTATATTTTAATTGTTTCCTTTGATTCGTGAAATTTCTAATTATTCAAAATAAAATCATTAAAAAATATTCAAAAAATTGAAACAATATAGGTTTTAAAAATATTGTAATAACACCGGATTAATCACAAAAAATATACTAAATAAAATCAATGAAAATCATGCAAGAGAAAAAGAGACCATAAATTTGCCTTGAATTTTAAGAAAAGTAATCTGGAATTAAATTTTAATTTTGTTGCCTGATTTGGTGGCCATCCTGTATATGTATGTATATATATTGTATATATGCTTTTTGCAAGGTGTATGCACAAATATTATAATACACGCCTCATCTGTAGGTTTTGCTAGAGAAGAGAAAGAGAGACCAAAAAAACTTGTGAAGTTTGGGTGGGTCACTTTTGAGATCACATTTTCTAAATACCACCATTTATCGAAATATTTTTGAAAAATAAGTAAGGAACTGCATTAAAATATACAAATATGAATTTTGTAGGATGGTTGACAGTTTATAACCAGTGGAAAAAATGATTAAAGGTGTTTTAAAAAGAAACAATATGTCAATAATTTACTGTATTTTTATAGATAACCAACCTCAAACATCTTTCCCACAAAAATATTTATAAATTTATGGAAACATTTCTAGAAAAATGATTATCATATTAGCCTACAGGAGGAGGAAATCTGTTTCTAAAACCAAATCATAAAGGAGTTGAATTTTTTGTGAACTATGTGGATTATAACGTCTAAAGTACCTACTGTAATGGAGCAGTAGTAGCAAATTTAATAAAAGCAAATGACATTTTAATTGACATTATTATTAATTAATTAATTCCAAATAATGTTTCTAAAGGAAGGATTGTTAAGTTAAACAATCTTTATATGGAAAATTAAATTATTATTAATGCATAAATATGAAAGATTTGCTAGACTAAGTATAGTTAAATTATTTAGCCTATTTATTTTTTGACTAATAATAATTTTTTGTTTCTGATATAAATATAGATACATTTTCTTCAATAAAAAAACATTCTATCTGCCATTATTATCTCCCATAGAAATTCCATCTGCCATTTGACTAACTTCAGTGAATAGCACATGTTACTGTATTAAAAATTAAAAAAAAAAGTGGATTGACTAAAAGATTTCCCAATTTCAGTAATTAACAGTACAAATTCAGAACTTACAATACAGCCTAATTTAACTATGTTACTTAATGATACCCAAAATTAATGGAAGTTGGATTATAAATGAGTGACATGCTATAAAACATTTATGGTACAACCCAATCAAAATATGAAGGTTTTTAAATGAATATACATTTTTAGCACAATATGACTGAAATTATTGTTAAAATAAAAAACAACACCTCAATCAATAGTATAATTAAGTCTTTAACAAAAACTACATTAGCTAATTTCTAAGTTATTATATGCATAGTAGGCTTCCATCTAATTAGTATCTTTAAAATAATATGGTCAAGGCTACATCATTGAGGAAAGTTGAGTAATAGTATGTCAATTTTTTATTAATATAACTTGATTAAGCAGTAATGGTGATTGAAAGGTTTTAGCAATTATATCAAATAGACTAACGGATCAACCAAAAATTTGCACTTTACTGAAGTATTACAAACTACTGTAATACCCATTTGCGCTCCAGTACTACTGGAGTACCTCAAATAGCTAATTATTTAACAACAATCTGCTAGTGACTTAGACTTCCTGGAGTTTGTAAGTAGTATTTGACAATGAGTTGATTAATGCTTTGTTTGCCCATTTATTTTATTTTATTTTGGAAATGCCGTTTGTGTGAGGTAAGTATATTTATTTCGCCTCATATTTATAAATTAAAGCTGCTACATTTTACTAGCTGTTTGTAATAACCGGAGGGTGATAAACCCAATACAGTGCGGATTACAGAATTATTGAATTCTACAACTCAAATAAAGGCGGTTTTGAAATTTTATAAAAACAATAATTAATTCTACCAACACAAAAGCTTATATTTAATAAAATAGGGACAAACATAAGCAATTCAACTTCCAAACTATACTAAATGAATGAGAAATATAAAACCCTATCCTTCGTTTCTACACTACAACACTCCAACATTATCAAATAGAAAGGTTATAAGGAGGTTGCAGATTCAGAAAATTTTAGTTATTATATTGATTAGAAGAAATAAACCTAATCAAAATTAATTTTCGAATAAATATTACTAATTAATTGAAAAATGTATTTTAATATTTGTCTAATTCACTATGACCGTCTGTTTAACATTTTATAATTTATATAATTTTTCAAATAAAAAATATTTCTGAAAAAACATAATGTAAACACTTAGAAGCAAAATTTGAATATTAAAATATTAGTAATAATATAGTAGGCAAGAATTAAAGACAACCAATAATACTCAGTGACGTTAAATATCATTTTGTTACGACGATTTTGATTCGTGCTTCATCCTATAGGTCCTAGAGTTCAGCCAATGAGAAGCGACCTTACATAGAATCCTTGGACGAAAATCCTTGCAATCACATGATCGTTCAGCAAGTCTAGGGGTGTAAAGACAGCTTGTGGTCCATTTCTATTTCTGTCATCTGAGGTACTTGCTCCTGCTCAGGAATTATCCAACCGAAAATGTCTAGCGATAACCCAATATACGGACCATTTTTTGGAGTTATGGGAGCTGCTTCAGCTATGATTTTTAGTGGTGAGTTACGAATTTCTTCAGTTGTGCTCGTTTCAGTAATTCTTTTAACCAAGCTAATATATTACTACTTAAATTATAAAATACATTAACCTTACTTTTTTGTTTTAATCAGCTTTTACTGTTACATTAACCATACGGAAATTAAGTGGGGTCAAGAACTTATTGATGTACCTCCCATTGGAGTTTTTTTTTTTTTTGTTTTTCATTAAAGTTAAATCACGTATTTATTATTTCTTGTTAGATGTTTTCTTACATGTTGATAATGAAACCACTAACATCAATTTTACATTGTATTTTGTAGTTTGCTCAGTACTGTAATCTCATAAGTTTTTTTTTTTGCAAAGTTTTTTGGAAATAATGTAAGGGTTCAAAAAATTTTGCATTTTGTAAGGATCCTTATCATACATAGTATTGACACTAGTTCTAGATCATGTTACTTCATATTTTGTTTTTGAAACAGTGATTTATTAGTGCTTCTAATTTGTGACAGGCACTATTTCCTTCTTATATTATGTTCAATTTATCCACAATTCCTATTTTTTTCAAGTTTTTTGTAGGTATAACATATGTTGGGAGGGACCCGCCCACTTTTTATGTATATGTGTTTTGTAGCATTTTAAGCTATTGCAATAGCATCAATGTTAAAAATTATATACCTTGATCATTTTTTATTTAATTAGTAATTTTTATTATTGATTTCTGTAAAATTTGCCAAGTTCTTTTTTATTTATAAAAAAACTTGTTGCTTTTTCACTATTATTATTATTATTATTATACTGTTTCTAGGAGTTTAATAATGCTTCATTTTTTCTAATACCTTTTTTTTTTTTTTTTGTGTGTGTGTGTGTGATTATATTGATAACATGTAATGGATATTTATTTAGTTGCTACATTTTCATGTTGAGTTTAGGTTGCTCTATTCAGTTGATATCTTCCTTTATTATTCTCTGCTATAACTTCAAATTAATAAAGTTGTTTTATTATTTGTGTTATGACATTCCATTCATATTAATTCTTTTTATTTATTAGTAATTTTGTCTTTTTTTTTTTTTTTTTTTTTGCTAAGCTCAGAACTTACAAATTCTATTATGTTTTTTATTTTAAGGATTTACTTAATGTGTTAAGTTTTAGCTACAGGACCTTTTTATGAGGCATTTTATTGATTATTACCATCTTCTAAACGTTTATTTTATAATCTAAACCTTAGAATAGGTCATTTCAAAAAGTGGGTGTGGCATCTTTTCCCATGTGCTACCCTTATTTGTATGTAAACTCCTAATTCATTTTAAACTTCCACTTCATTTTTAAGAATATTTAATTTTAATTTCTTTATTTACAATTGATCATTCTATTTTCTACCTAACTAAATTTTTAACTAACTTGTAATATTAGATGGAATGCTTATATCACTTACATTATTACAGCATAATCTGATCTTAATTATATTAAATAAAACTAGTTGTTTTTTTATGAAAGCCTAGTCTAATATTTGAATATAATAATATATTTGTAATATATTATTAAATTTTAGTTTTATTTATTTTACTGTTAGGTGGGCATATCGTTATGTTTACTACTAATTTTAAACTCATTTAATTGTTAGCATATGATATCAAATATTTTGTTGGCATTTTAAAGGGTGTTCCTAATTTAAAAATGTTTATTTCATGGGAATGTCTTTGTAATTCAAATTACTGTATATTATGTAATATTTGATGCATGGCATTAAGACCATTCCAATTTTCTTGATATTACAGTATATGTATTACATATATTTATACAATAAACTTGGACTGTTAGAAATTAAAAAAATAAATGAAATAAGGCAATATAGGGAAATTAGTTATGTCTGGAACATACAAATTCAATATTTAGATTTTGTCAAACATGCTATAGTTTCTTCTCCAACTCCAGTATTTATTATATTAATGAAACTATGTCAATGTGAGCTGAAATTCATGATGCTTCTCATAAAATGTTGTTTATTTAAATATCAATTTTTCAAAAATAAAGAAGATCAGTTCTGAATACTTTAACTCATTTTGATGATGGTAGTAAATTCATTAATTTTTCTGTAAATTTTTTGAACATTTATTTTCACTACTAGGCGCCCTTTTAATGGGCATCCTGACTTTCTTCCAGCAGAAGGGGAGAATTTTTAAAGTTTTCATTTTGTATAGTAAAGACATTAAGTCTATTTAACTGGAAATATCTATCTCTATTGTTTGTACAATCTTAGTATTCTTATGCTGCCTTTGGTTTATGGTATCTTAATTTTTTTTAAATTTAATTATAATTGACACAACAAGATTCATTCATACTTATAAATTATATTTATTTCTTGTTATCGATTATTAAATTTTAACACTGTAGGAAATATAAGAAACAACTTCAACAATCCTTAATTTAAAGGTTTAATCTTTTGTCATTTTAAAATAATTAATAAATAAATACATAATCCAGAGTATTGCTTTTATTCTATTAATTTCTGTAGCTAATGGATGAATTTACATAAAATAAATAATCATATTCAAATGTTGATAAACAGTCCACCCCCTGCTCATTTAATCCTCATGCATTAGTGACTTTTTTATGATGTGATTTAATCATTATTGTATATATGAGTGTATGTGTGTGTTAAACCACTAATTCACCTGCATTACATATATGTATTGATAGTTTAGATTAAAAACTTAAAAATTTATTAATTTTCAGCTCTTGGTGCAGCCTATGGAACTGCAAAATCAGGAACGGGTATCGCAGCCATGTCTGTTATGCGACCCGAGTTGATCATGAAATCAATTATTCCTGTTGTCATGGCTGGTATTATTGCTATTTACGGCTTGGTTGTTGCTGTACTGATTGCAGGAGCTCTTGATCCTCCTGCCAAATATTCACTATACAAGTAAATTATCTTGGATTATTTTACCAAAGTTTATTTAATTTTTAATTATTAGTAAAAAAGTGATAGTTCAGTATTTTATATATTAACATTTGTGGTATGTGATTTTGTATCTCAAGTTTTTTCTATTTCTTCCAACTATGATTTTGATAGTATGATGTCTGGTTTATTTAGTATTAAATTAATTTTTAATCTATTACAAAGTAAAGCTTCAAACATAACCGGTAATGACTTTCTAAGAATGTGTTTTAAAATAGTTCCTTTTGACTTGTTAATATTTATACATTCAATAAATTTTACTTTTTACAGGGGTTTTATGCATCTGGGAGCTGGTTTAGCAGTAGGGTTTAGTGGTCTTGCTGCTGGCTTTGCCATTGGCATTGTAGGTGATGCAGGTGTTAGAGGAACTGCTCAACAGCCACGATTGTTTGTTGGAATGATTCTTATTTTAATTTTTGCTGAAGTATTAGGTCTCTATGGACTCATTGTGGCAATCTATTTGTACACAAAATAAATCATGCATTTGGTATTCTTTTTGGGCTCAACAGCTACCCTTTTTTGACCAGTATATTCTTGTAGACAATATAGTTAATCACTTTCCAATCATGATTTCTAATTTGGATTCCTCCTTTCAAAATATCCTGTTTTATTTTATTACATTCAAATTGAAAATATTAATGTTCTGAGCTGTTGAATCAATTTGTTGCATTGAAGTGATTGGAAAATGATTGCACTTTTTATTTTTATTTTTTTTCTACCTACGAATTTTTTGCACCTCAATTTTTTCTTTCAGTTTTATGTTCTTTTTTCCCATTGTAGAGCCTCAAGAATGCTTTTTTTTTTTTGTTTTGTTTTGTTTTATACATATGTGTGTGTATTTTTTTAATAGTTGTAATTTATATTTTCTTTAAATTTCACCTCCTGTTCTGCGAGCATTCTTGTGGCATGCTACTTAATCATACATATTTGTTGTATTATTCCTAGACCTTCGGAAGAGACCTGTAGATTAGGCTTCCATGTCAGATATGCATGATGAATTTCCAACTAAAGTCTCCTTCTTAAGACTTATTAGTTTTCGTTAGTTCCAAATATTTTAAGGTACTTTATATTAAATTCTACATTCCATTTTTATGTAGCATCTATATTGGATAAAGTTATTGAACATAAATGTATAAATAACGGAGCTGTATTTCCTTTCTCTTCTACGAACTCCCAATAAGAAGCCCCATTGTACATGGTGTCTAAATTTGTGGTTTAGATGTATGAAATAGTTAATCAATGTATGTCTAGATTTTAAATGTATGAGGGAGAATATAAGGATCATTGTTATGTAATTTTTATTCTGCTGTGCATAATTTCGTTTAGTACTTGTATCTTATTTATTTCATTTGACAAGTGAACATTAAACTTATCTAATGTATTTAATCCATGTGAAAATATTGCACTGCCCACATTTTACATGTTAAACTATTTTTCTTATGTTAATAAAAAATAAAAAAAATTGTTTTTGTTAATTTGTACATACCAATAACTTTACCATATTATATTTGAGATAAATAGAAATTTATAATTAATTTTAGAATATTAGAATGATGTGTGGGCATATCTTTTATTGCAAAAGCATTTATTGTATTATTACATTGACAAAATTTGTAAGCCTCACTCAGAGCATACACTGGTGTAATTATTATTGCACATAGCTTTCTTTTCATTTTTTTTTTTTTCTTTTGTTTTATTATTATTTTAATTTTTGGTGGTAATGTTAATTAAGAGAAGTGTATAAAGTCTAGTATTCATTAGTATTCCTACCGTTAATTGTTTTCTTGTGTATTGGTAATTGAAGTTTGTTTATGTATAGTAAATCCAACTCCATCACTGTATTCTTTCTTATTTATTGATTACTGGAATAATAATATATAACGAGTAAATTACAATTTTTAGAGTAGGCTGGTTTGTTTTCTATTGTAAATTGTTAACACATTGTATGTATTGATATAAAGTCATTCATGAATTATTTTACGATGAATTTAAACTATAGTATTCAATAGCATTTGAGAGTAAATCTTTAGCTTGTTTTGTAAACATATTACGCAATCCAAATATCAATGAATTTAAATGTCACATGTGTATTATAGTATGAAAAATATATTAATAATGGTTTGTTTGTAACTTTAAAAATATATATCAAATATGCGGTCGTTCAAATTTCTTGTTTTTTGTTTATTCATTTGTTGTAAATACATTTTAAATTTGATATTATATTCATAGATTTATTTAATGATGGGCTAATAAAAATATGTTTATTATTACTTGTGTGTTTGTGTCATTATAGTAACTCATTGTAATCTCCACAATTTATGAAGCAATGATATTTGGTATAATGATTTTTATGTTTTTAGCATATTTTGATTTACTAAATCAAATCAAATATATGAAAAATGAACCATCTCCAATATTTCAGTCTTTTCATGACTTCTTTCCCAGAATTTTCGCTTAGATCATATTTTTAGGATTAATGAAGTCCTAAGAATAAAAATAGTTAAGTTTCAAACTAATCATGGTTCTGAAGAAGTAGCAGCAAAACGTTCACAGAAGCTATCCCTAGCATCAGAATATAAGATGCTAAAAAGAGATCTTCAGAATTTTGAAGAAAGTAGAATAAGCTGCTCTTGGTTCAGTGCCAAGAGAGATCTGGACACACTTCTACAATAAAAATGTACAGTGTAAAGCCTTTACTCATTAGTAATAGTCTGTTTTATCAAGATCTTACAGGAATAAACCTTCTGAAAGAAAGAGGATCAGCCAATCTTCATGAAAGAGTTTTAAAAAAAGCCTAAGTCTACTATTTTTAATTTTTGACACACTTGTCAAAGCTTGAATTCCTTGAGAGTTACTAAAATTTATATGCTTGTTTTAATTAAATATTAGCATAATTTTTCGGATAATATTGTCTTGGTGTGTTAGCTAACTAGGGAACCTCAATATGCTAAATGAAGAAAACAACCTTTTCCTTTAATGAATAGTTAAAGGAGAGGAAGAGATTGTTCCCTAAATAAGTCAATTGTAGTTTTGAAGGTTTCATTCATAAAAAATAAGGTACCAATTTCAATTGAAATGGTTAAGACATTCGAAATGTAGAAGGAAATAAAAAAAATAAAAATTCTGTAATGAAGTTGATGTATTGTTACAGGTCGAATTGATCATAGTAAATGAGATCAAAAATACTATAGAGAATGTGGGAAAACAATGTTTCAAATGTAACTTGTGGTTAGATTAGGAAGAAAGGAAAAAGTAAAGTGAGATGCCAAAAAAAAAATCTTGTTGAAAAGCACTGAGGAGCTGGTGAAAACAGTATCAGTGAAGGCAAAGGCTTCCTTCAACATCACTGAAATCCCTACATCTATGCTCTGTAGGGTTGACTGGTTTAATTTTAACACCAAAATGAAAAATTTAAATGTTATAATTAAATTGTATATCTCTCCTTTTGTTTAAATTAATTGATGAATGATTTATTTTTGTGCAGAAAATTGTCTAATGCTAAAAAAAAAACTGAGTAAGATCAGATGGTTCAACCTATCATCACTTATCTATTATTGGGGTATGACACCTCGTTTTTTTAGTTAGTTAAAAACATATTCCTTTTTAGGTAATACATAAGAAGCAATAGCAAAAAAATAAAACTAGAATACTTCTTTTAAACTTTATTTTGCTTTAAGAGGATGGTTAATAACCTCTTTCAACTGCAGGCATTTTTTTCCAATTATCAAAAAATATTCACAAATGGTACTCAGGAAGGAATGATCTAGCTTATCACATTTACGGAATCATGGACAGGACTTTTTTAATGTTAATTTCGTTAAAATTATAATTATCAACAGGAAATTTAAAAGTTTGCTTTATTGGAACAAACAATGTTGTTTTTTTTCTACAAAAAACGTTTCACTCCAATGTTCCAAGCCAATGATGTCCAGCAAAATCTGTTTTGTATCGTTTCCAGATAAAATTAAATCAATTAAACCATTGAGTTTATTATTATTAGTGCCAAAAACCAAATAATCGAATGGCTACGGTTTTGCCATCAATAACATTGAATGAAGGGCTCTCCAAAGCCTCTGTCAGTGACCCTTTTATAACTATAAGGCTCTTAACCCTCCAATAGTCAAGTATGGCCCAAAAAAAAAGGTCGGGGGTATGACAACAGTCATCCACTATGTTATCTCTTGTTAAAACAATATCTACCTTTTTTAATCCCTTTAATTTTAAAGTAAATAAAATAATTTACATAATATAAGTGAAATAAATTATTCACTTAAAATGAAGAAAGTACATAAATCATTATAAATACAAACCAAAACAGGAATAATATCACGGGGAAGGTCGCGTGGATGACAAAAGAAATGATTCGCTCAAATAGCACAGCACTTCAAATATATGAGTTGGGAACATTCTAAGTAACTATAACAAAATGTAATTGTATATTAATTACTTAATTAATTAATTGAATATTAATTAGCATATATTTTGCTAATGAAGGCAAAAAAACTAAAAATATTTACTTGAAAGGTCGCGTGGAGGACAGGTCATCCAACCCAAATTTGTAATTACAGGTCGTGAATGGCAAATGGCTACTGAAAGAGGTGCAAAGACTAACCCCCTAGCTCAAATTTGCAGACTAAATGCGTGACATATTCATCCCTGCCAAAACAAATAAACAGCTGGAAGTGTTAGTTTAGACCTCAAGGATTACTATGAACTCTGTTTCAATTTTGTTTAATAGTCCAAATAATTTTTTTATTGTGGTAGAGTCTCATTTTTGCAAAATATCTTAGAAATACTCAATTGCTTCGTAGAAAAAAAAAATTATTCTAAAAAATGTTTCTTTAATGAGCTACGTTACAGTAATGGCTAGGTTTTTCCAAGTCCACTCCCTAGTTACATATATTTCGTGTAAAGGTGGCGTTACCGAACACCTCAATTCCTAAAACAGGCCGTTACAACAGCTCTGTAAATTTCTTATATTAAATGTTAGTGCTTAAATATTTTTTTATAAGAGAAAAAGATACTTATAGTTGTTCATAAGTGTTGAAAAATCCTCAACCTTTAACTCAGACATTACTTGCATGCTCAAATGCGGCGAATCTTGGTAAACACGGGCTACCTATAGGCTTAATAACTTTGACAATTTTGTGTTCACCCTCTTAAACCTTTCTGATACAGAATTAGTACAATCATAGGTTTAAAAGGCCATCTTTGTTTAATCAATTCCTACATTGAAGGTCATTACTCAAGGTTTTAAATAGACATTATCAACCTTAACAATGTATTAATGTCTGGTATCTACGGAGAAAATTAAACATTCATCAATTGATGAACAACTATCAAATACCTTACTTCAGTGGTAAGTATGCCTATTAGTACCTGATAACTGATTCGTCTTCTAATACATTTATTTTTCTTGATTACCAATAGATGGATCTTAATCCCACAACACTATGGTGCAATGTTATTAAATAATTCAGTCAACATTTTTGGATAGTAGAACTTATTATAAGAAGAGTATAACATACTTTGCAAAACACTTGAAAAGTTATGAAAAAATTAACACATAACCTCATAATTTGATCGCTCGTGGAGTGAGCGTCTCTGCGCGCCTGGTACAGAAGGCCGTGTGTTCGAATCACACCTGGTGGGTTAAAATTTGTTCTACTGATATTTAGTACCTTTTTAATACTTTCTAATTATAACACTGCTAATGAGACTATTAGAGCAGTTTACGTAAGTAAAAAGTGTTCCCAGAACTTGTGTGTTGTAACTAGAACATCTCTATAATCCCCCTAGCACGCCTGCGCTCCCCACTCTACGAATTTCCAACTGCCAACTAGAACATCTCTATAATCCCCCTAGCACGCCTGCGCTCCCCACTCTTCCAACTGCCAGTCATTAACTCTACATTTTTTTTTACGTCCCGGGATCTAAATTGTAGAAAAAATGTGTTTTTTTACTGCTTAACATTTGAAAAACAGTTAGGGACATAAGAAGTAATTCATTACAAACCTTTTGATTTAAAATAAGAAGTAATTTTTCGGAAAAAATTTGATTTCGTAAATACTATTTTTATTTATTTTTTAAAATTATTTATTTTCCTCATACCCTCTTTTCTCTAGTCTATTCGGGCCCTGTTTGGTCAACAAACACGGAAGGCTACAAAGACAAAGAAAATATTTATAAATATATTACAATGGATCTAATAAGGTATTTGATCGCAAAAGCGAAATAAGCATATTTTGCCCCTTATGATTCCATTTTATTCATTTTTTTTTGTTTGGTGACTAAATTGCTGAGAGAATATATATTGATATTTACAAGCTTACAATCAGAAAACGGCTAGCTGTATGAATAAATTTATTAAAAACATTATTGAAACGTTTGATTCCGAAAAAACATTCGTACTTTATTTTTGACATTGACTATATCTCGAAAATGGTCTACTCTAGAAAAATAGGTTTACAAATCTAAATTAAAGCTGATTACATTTCCTATAAAATTGATTATGTATAAATTTGTCGAATTCTAATGTTTTCGAGATATACGTATTGAAAATCGGTGATTTTCGGGGCAAAAACAAAAAACAAATGTTACTCACTTTTTGTAATACTTTTATTTCTAGTACCTTCCCCGATCGTTCCTCAGAAAAAAATTACATAATCAAAATTGTAGAGCATTAAATTTAATTTAATTTCATATATAATTTTCTGGTATTTGAAGCAAATGTTTAACAAAAGCGAGGTAAACATTTTTTTATTTCTAAAATTATCGATTTTAAATAACATATATCTCGAAAACCGTTGGAATTTCGACAAATATGTATATAATAAATTTTATAGGAAATTCAATTAGCTTTAATTCCGATTTGTAGCATATTTTCTTAGTCCACTGTTTTCGGGATAAGATCGAAAAAATACGAAATTGGCACCTCTCTTCTCCCCCAACCTTAGCTCAACCTCCAGGTTCGGAGACTTTTAGTAGGTTTGCCTTCTAATTGCTCCTGGCGAAGCTGTGACATCAGAAATTATCGCAGATATTTCATGCAATCTACAACCCATCATTTCAACACTCTTTGACCTAGGGTCACACGTTTTCTGCGAAAACACCTATATCACCATTCATTTGGCTACAGTTCCGAAAACTAATTGTTCGATCCGAATTATTTCTCTTTTTTCATCTCTGGTATAAAATTAACATCCTACGGGATACGGGATAGGACTACTACAGCTTGCTCTAAATGCAACCTGATTTACCACAGTAAATGCTGCGGTATTTCAGAACAAGAAATACAGCAAAAAAATAAACATTAGTGCCATGCATGAGCACAGATAAAGCCTCAACTGAAGGAAACATGCCGAGTAAGAACAAGGAGGAAAATATTATTTCCAATCTATCGGAGTTCAGAAAAATGACCGAGGATTTAAAAAAAAAATCAAAACCACCATGGATAAGCAGGTCGACTTATCATATGAAACCTCCCAGATGCTTAACCCTATAGTACATAATGTAGCATATCTGCAACATTATATTTATACTTATGGCAGCGAACTCTCTTTGCGTTTTCTGGAACTAAATCTTTTTGGAGAGACGCTACTTCATCCCTCTAGGCATGAGAGGACATTGCATGCCCTAACAGGACCAGACATGTCTCTACTAATCACTTACACCTACAATTCCTTAGTGGACTTACACCTGGAGACTCCTTCTTAAAGTGTTCTTATTACTTTCTATAACATCCATTGTGTTTTTTGATCGAATAAAATTTCTGTGGCTTTTCCCGAGATATGTAGTTTGTAAAATATCAATGAGAGTAAAATTCTTGTTTTTTATTATCCAGATAAATCACTTTTTAGTTAAGTACAATATAATGCATATCATTAAATATAATGGTTTATAGGTGAAAAACATTTTTTTTTTTAGTATTTTTCTATTAATAACCTGACCAAAACATATTAAAAAAAAATTATTAGAATGAAAAAGAAAAAATCATGAACTATAGGGTTAAATCAATGGTAGAACGAGCAAAAAAAAAAAAAAAAAAAAAAAAAACTTGGATAGGACTGCGACGAATGGATATATATCCGGTAAGAAGTGAGCCCGTCCAGCAGGCAGCTTTATGACTAATAGGCAGATAGAGGCTGCCGGCAAAGTGATGTCTCTGGTTCGTAGTGATATACTCGAAGAGTAAAACCACGAAGAGTAAAATTCCGCCATAATGACGATTAGCCTGTTGTAGTTGTAAATTGTAGTGTTTCGGAATAAAAAAAAAATACGCATTCACTTACAATAGTTATTTTTAACAATAATCTTTGATATGTATATCTCACATAATAAACTAACCTTCCCTCAGTTAACCCCATCTACCATGCCCTATAAGGTTAACCAACACTATATCTCTCTTTGATAAACAAAAATTAACGATTTGAACTCCTATGAAATATATATAAAAATTCTAAATTTTCATGGGAAAAAAAAAATGTATATAACCTAAGTAATACATGCATACCTTAAGTAACACTTATAAATAATCTGAGTCCGAGTAACATTTAAGAATCTTCCGTTTCTTCGCCAATCTTCTGGGATTGACTTCCGTCCATTTGTTCTCTTCTTCATCTTCAGTCCCCTCTTGTTCTTCTTGTTTTCTGATCATCTCTTCTATTCCCATTCTGATTTTGTCTGTTCGCTGTTAACTGGAAGGCATTGGAATTAGGACATTTGGAAGATTGAGCTCTCATCAGGTTATTCAATAGGTAAACGGGAGAGATAGTCGCCGTTAGCACGTGCTTTGGTATTCCTGTAATGGATATCGTTGCGATACCGGAAAGGTAAATCGCGTGTCAGAGCATTCGCCTTGCTAATATCGCTGGAAGAGACTTGTCCGTTTTGAAAATAGCAGCTAGTGGTTAATGATTCGTAACGTGAAATGACGGCCATAACAGAACTGGAAGAATTTCTGAAGTCCCCAGTATATCTTCCTTATCTATTTGACTGTGTAATCTTCTTGTAGAGAGGTGTCCGTACTTAGGAGCCGATGCTACGATTTTGAATGCTGATTCACATTCTTTACTCTATTGAAACTTTATACCCTTTTGAAGTAGTCTGTTCAATGGATGTAGTAGAATAGTCCACCATTCGAAGGAAGGTGCGTAGGTCACTTACGCCTTTGGGTTGATTCGCTTCTAAAATGACCGATACCTTGGCCGGGTCTTTATGTAAGCTAATCTCGTCTATGATATTCCCATGGTATTTAATTGAGTTGTTGAAAAATTTTCATTTTTCTCTATTGAGTGTTATGTTGAATTTTCTCAATTTATCAAATCAGCCGTTAGACGTGATAACGTTTCTGTAAATGTGCTGCCTTGCACCTTAATGTCATCATACAAACAAGAAACGCCTTCTAAGCCGGCTGGAGCCTGATCGATTGCCTTCTGCCACGTACTCGGCGTAACTTTTATCCCAACATTAGCCTTTTTTGTATTTGAAACATATTTATATATATATATATATATATATATATATATATATATACATAGATATAGGTTTTTGGGTTTTTCAATTATATCTCGGAGTCTACCGTTTCCGAGATATAATTGAAAAACCCAAAAACCTCCTCCCTCTCCCCCACTGTATGCTCACTTTCCAGTAGACAACATGTTTATTGACTGGGCTATTTGCAGATTCGTCTATTTCATCCCACTTGTTCCTCCTTAAATTCGATTGCTCTTGCGAGAATATTAAGAGAGAAGGTTGGAGAGAGATTTGTTCTTAAATTTCCATTGGTTCTGAAATATTTAAGTTGTTTTGAGTGGAAGGTTAGCTGAAGAATGTCTTCTCAAAGCAATTGAAGATTGTGGTATTAAAGTATTGAAAGTTGTATCAAATTAATATGTATTATGTAGTGGCTATGTCAAGTACTTCCAGTGGTTTCATTTGGTTATTGAGAAGATGAAGTTTTTCAAAGATGTGGAACTCATCAGAGGTACAGCTGGGATGTTAGCGATGTTTTAAGGCGCTGGTTCTTCATAATTAAAGGAAGATGGATATTCTGATAAAAGTTCGTTGGCTGCTAGTTGAATTGAATACCTCTCAGTCTAATGCTAAATGTAATAACATTCTATAAAATAATTAACAATGGAAACTTATAAACTAAATTTTGAATAAAAATGCTAGCATATTTATTATATGGTTTGGTTACATGAAGTTCATTGGTGATTATTATTATTTATATTAAGATAAGTAACAAAAGGATTGGTGATGCGTGTAATATTTATTTAATGATATAATGTTACAATTTAGAGTAAAAAGAATCAGTTTTGAGTATAAGGGAAGGATGAGCATGAGCAGTTTTGATGCAATTTTCCTAAGGGCAGGAAAGCAGAAAGCAAGAATTATGTTTCGATAAGAGGTGTTTTTAAAAGGAGTCGTATTAATAATGGATGTGTATGGGATCTAAGGAACATTGCACATCACAGGTCTGCCCGAGGATTTCATAATATTCTGTAAGCCGAATATTTTTATCATGATGAAATGTTGTGAGCTATATTGGAATTTTAATATGAATAATAAGAGTAAAAATCGGTTAAACAAAAATTTATTTTAAGAGGACATGGGAATATCGAAATTCAAAACAGTACTGGGAGGTTAAATCAATTAGTGCATACAATATTACAGCATATTACATTACGGTCGGGTAAACATTCAAATTTAAACTTACACCCTTCAACAAACTCATTATAGGATATGATACTATTATGAATTATATTTAGTTTGCAATATTCTAATGATATATTTAAATCATTAAGTTCATTAATTATTATTTCTAGAGCGAAATACAACAAGATATAATGATAATTTGGCTCAATGACAGTGATATTTTTGCTAACCCATTACCGCCCATTGAAGCCATACGGCATCACTAAAAATGCTTCTTTACTGTGGAGGCTGGCGTCATTACTACAAAACCAAACGAATCACTGCGTGTCAGAACATGTTACTGCAAGGCTTGAACACTAGGGTGGGCCGAAAAAACACTTTTTTAATTTCGAAATTGTAACAGCGCGGAAAACTTGCGAATTATATAGACAAGTAAAAGGAAAAAAAAATTATCGAAATCGGTTGACATCTTCCGGTCGCGCATAGGCCCTAAACTTTGAAAAAATATGAAAAAACTTCAATTTTGTGATAATTTTTTTAAATATTTGGTTTGTATGATTTCTTAATGTATTAGTTTCCAACGTCTTGAAATAGAGCCTAAGTACATTGTGTTTTGATTTGGTTGAGATCATTTGATACTTTCCAGTCGTGCTTAAGCCCCAAAATATTGAAAATTTCATATTTTTTCGAATTTTTTTTTGTGTCTTTGATATACTTTTTTTGATCGTATTATTAAGAGTATGTTTATTTTAGATTATGTTTATGTTGAACAAAAAATATTGTCTTTTTTTATAGTTTGAATTAATTAACCTCTTCCGGTCGGGCAATGACCCCAATGTTACAGAAAAACAGTACCTAAAAGAAGATAGTCCTATGACATGATAGGTGATAACAATAACAAAGGCACTTTTCAACTTGCTCTAAATTTAAAAAATTTAAATTTAAATTAAATTTAAAAATTTAAATTTAAATTTAAATTTAAATTAAATTTAAAAAGGAACACCCATCTTCAACAAAGACCTGGGTACAATGTTCAAAAACTATCAACCAGATGTTCTGAAGTTCCTCAAGAATTGCAGAATCTTTAATACCATTTAGATAAACAAGAAATCAGAATTTGGTGCCTCTGGCCATGTTGCAGTACACGGCACCTTAAAATAAAATAAATAAAATAAAATAAAATAAAAAGTTCAAATATTTAAGTGAAAGTATAGTTTTTAATAAACGAAAAAATAAATAACAGAGTTTTTAATAACTAATACATGTTAGTTATTCAAACCAGAAATAGATCAATTATACTGTTCTCTATTTTCTAGGTACTTTGGCTGATTTTCTGATGAAGTTGGGCATGGAGGATCTGGACATCAGTGTGGTTTTCATAAATCCATCTCGAGATTCAGCTCCACAAACGTTTCCTGAGGCTTCAATGACGAGTTTTACTCAGTGTTCAACAGCCTGCGTGTGAACTGGGAATCGCTTGAAAGAAATGTTTCAGTCTGGGATTGAGTCTATGTCGATATGAAATTTGATCTCGTCGTCACTGATTTCGGCCAACAAGGAGTGAGAAGATAATTCTCAGTTCATCACAGAGTAATATTGCGCATTGTAGTTGATTTTCGATGGTCTGAATGTTATTACTGTTTTCCTTCTTACATCCATCTGCCATGCCTTAAGAATTCTTTGAACTTAAGAGTTCAAGCTCTCTTATGCGTTTCTTGTCATCTTGAGTCATTAATAACAAAAAGTGTTGTGGTGGGCGAAAACAATCGAACATCTAGCAAAGGTTTAGGCAAATACCTGTTAGATTGAATTGATTGGTAAACAAGTTTGTGGCCGTCTGTAAAGTGCTTACTGGTTTTGATGGTTGACCACATTGGCATGTATGATTTCAGTATAAACAAAACTAGTTCTTGAACTTCAGGTGAGGGACTTTCTTCACTTATGTACAATCTGAGAGTTCTATTTGCTTTCGTCAACCACCTCGAATATGACAAGAGCCCATGATCTTGTAATGCCAAATGTTCTTTGCAGGTTTATGATTTTATTGCCTTTGAAATATCATGTAGGTATTGCTGATCATTGTTAAGCTCGTTTCTGTCTATCTGTCGGATTTGAGAATCAATACTCAGGCTTTCAGAACATACTAAGAACTATACTCTTACCTAAGTGTTTGAAATTTTTAAATTTAGAGCAAGTAGAAAAGTGCCTTTGTTATTGTTATCACCTATCATGTCATAGGACTATCTTCTTTTAGGTACTGTTTTTCTGTAACATTGGGGTCATTGCCCGACCGGAAGAGGTTAATTAATTCAAACTATAAAAAGGACAATGTTTTTTTGTTCAAAAATGGACATACTCTTAATAATATGATCAAAAAAAGTATATCAAAGACACAAAAAAAAATTCGAAAAAATATGAAATTTTCAATATTTTGGGGCTTAAGCACGACTGGAAGGTATCAACTGATCTCAACCAAATCAAAAAAAATGTACTTAGGCTTTATTTGAAGACGTTGGAAACTAATACATTAAGAAAACATACAAACCAAATATTTAAAAAAATTATCACAAAATTGAAGTTTTTTCATGTTTTTTCATATTTTTTCAAAGTTTAGGGCCTATGGGCGACCGGAAGATGTCAACCGATTTCAATAATTTTTTTTTTCCTTTTACTTGTTTATATAATTCGCAAGTTTTCAGCGCTGTTACAATTTCGAAGTAAAAAAAGTGGTTTTTCGGCCCACCCTATTGAACACGTCCAGAAAAATCCACAGCTTCTTATATTCTATTCTAAATGTTCCTATTGTTTTTAAAATGTGAAATGTCCATGCATTTTAAAACCTTTTTTCATTATTTCTATTTATAATATATTTCTATATATAATATTATTGAAGTATTCAATTTAAGATTTTTGGACTGTTATATCTTTTGTATTTTTCATTTATTCTTAGAACTGAAAAACACGTCTAAAAAAAACAAAAATAATCATTTCTAAAAACTAATAATTTCTACGCGTTCCAGCAAGTTTTTGTGGAATTTGAATAGTGGTGATTGAACTGATCCACGGTAACTTTTGGTCTGCCAAATCTTGGCTTGCAGCCCATCCGGAAAAAGACGTTCGGAGAAGACTCGAAAAATTTTCAGTTGCTCTGATCGTTTTTTACTGTTACTGCTGCTAGCGTAAGTTAGACTTTTGCTAGTATTGCATCGAGAAAAAATCAAAAATTCCCCCCCAAGAATCAAGCCATCGTATTTAACACGATTAACGGAGTAAAGCAAATCGAATATAAACAGAAGATTGGAGATATTATAGGCCCTCAGAATATAATATTTGCATCAAGACTGTCGAACAACAGATACCGTATATATCTCAAATCAAAGGAATTAGTAGATCACCTTATAGATAAAAAGGTATCTATAACAGTCAGCGATAGCATTATTCCCATTAGAAGGTTAGTTTCGGAAGCTAAACGCATAATTATCTCAAATGTATGCCCTAGTACACCCCATTCAGTCCTTAGTGAGGCTCTAAACAAGCTGAATGTTATATGTGTGTCTCAGTTTCAATTCTTTAGTACGGGCTTTCGGGCAACAGGCTATGAACACATACTTAGCTCCCGTAGACAAGTTTACGTAACACCTGAATCAGCTCATCTTTTGCCTCAGTCTTTAACTATAAACGACGAAGGTTTAAATTACAGAGTATTTTTAGCAGAAGACACAGGTGCTTGTTATCGATGTCAAAACACCGGACACCACACATCTGCTTGCCCAATGGTTAAATCTAAAGAAATAAAAGAAACAAATACTCCATCGCCGGTTGTAATAAAAAACAATGCCACCAATTCAGAGATAGAACAACACTCAGGGCACAATCAGGATTTCCTTCCAGATGTAACAGAACCAACAGAAGAACCGAAGATAAGTTCCTCAGATAAGATGTTATTATCTTCTGAGTTGAAGGAAATGTCAGTCCACCCAGTTCAACATGAAGGAGGAAAACAAGGTACAGCAGACAAACAAACACAAATCCCTGAAACACCTCTCACTCCACAAAACCACACATTATACGAACAACTCTTGCCCTTAAAAGAAATCATGGACAAAGATAAAGAAAGCTACATTCTAATTTTTTACCAATTGCACAGCTTTCTCTAGATGACTCCAAAACTACTAAAGACCTCGTAAGCAGTGCGCTAATCGTAACAAAAGACTTAACTAGATTGATAGACATACTAAAAGATTTATATGTCCATCTCAAATCCAAACCCCTTCGAAACGGTTTTACTCGTAATGCATAGCCTAGAACAGTTCCTAAAAAATTCATCCACATAGATCTCATTTCAAGTCAACTACAAACTCAATTACAAAACTAGATTACATTACTAGATTACTCAATTACAAAGTAAAAATTTTAGTAAACACAATCTCATTTTTCATATATTTCACAAAAAACATATGATAATTCTTAATTGGAACTGTGACGGTGTTTATCAACACTACTATGACTTAAAACTACTATTATCAAACTATTGTCCCTCAATTATAGCACTGCAAGAAAACCATCTAAAAGCCCATCAATCTATCTTATAACTGCATAAACAAGACATATTCTTCAAAAACATATGCTACCAGGGGGGTATTGTTGGCATTTAAAAAGGGAATTAGTTACACAGCATTAAACCTATCCTCAAAAATAGAAGAAGCAGCCGCAGCAATTGTTCATCTCCCCGTTCAGTTCACCGTATGTACTGTTTACCTCCATCCTTTAGAAATAATTACATACGAAGATTTAAAAGAACTTCTGCTCGAATTACCGCACCCTTTCATTGTATTCGGAGAAACGAACGCCCATAGCCCTACGTGGGGTTTAAATAATCGCACCGATTCCCGGGGGAAAATAATTGAATCTTTAATAGACGAATTATCTCTTATTTTGTGCAGTCCCCACAAGCCATCATTTTATAGTCGTGCCCACAAAACGTGGACCACAATTGATATTTGTTTAGCTACAGCTGCATTTCCTGTAATCCCTCTATCTTATTTTCATTGCGATTTAGCAGGTAGTGATCACCTTCTGCTTCTGTTGTCTTTCCAAATCGAACCGTTTATTTATGGAGACATTAGAAAGTGGAAATTAGGTGCAGCTGATTGGAAGAACAAAGGCAAACCAGTATTCCAGAAAAGTTCCTTGGTGGTCTCCAGCATGCCGGGCCGCAATAACCAAACGACACAGAGCGCTAAAATTGTTGAAAACCCAACCCTCTTTGACCAATCTCATAAATTATAATAAAGCGAAGGTGGAGGCCAAATAGATCACCAACCAGGCTAAGAGAACTTCTTGGTCTCAATTTCTAACATCCATTAATACTTGCACTCTATCCAAAGTAGTTTGGTACAAAATAAGAGCCATTAAAGGCAGGTCTATTACCAAAATTCCGAGAACGATAAAATATAACGCTATCACCTACACCGATCCAATTCAAATAGTTAATGCCTTAGGAGAATATTGGTTAGGTCTCTCAAAGAATTCTCTTGTAAATGATCGAGTCAGTACCGGTTCGGAAGTTGTTTCAGATAACACAGAGCCATATAACTCGCGCATCGCGTTGGAAGAATTGCAGTGTAGTATAAAAAGTACGAGATCCAAAGCTCCAGGTCTCGATCAGCTTCATATTGAATTCATTAAACATGCACCCCCGTCTGTCCCATATTTACTCCTAACTCTTTTGAACAACATCTGGACTAATAGGGTTTTTCCTAAATGTTGGCTTTCTGCAACTGTTTTACCATTACTTAAATCTGATAAAGATCCGAAATTCATAGAAAATTATCGACCAATATCTCTGACCTCTGCTATTTGTAAATTAATTGTAAAGATCATAAATAACCGCCTTATTTGGGAATTAGAAAAACGAAAACTTTTTAATAATGGGCTGTGTGGTTTCCGGAAATCAAGATCTACAATTCATCAAGTTTTTAAGTTTCATTCTTACCTAAAATCAGCGTTTAATAACAATCAACATGTATTAGAGCTCTGTTTAGATCTAGAGAGTGCCTTTGACTCTTTCTGGAAATCAAAAATTATCAATACATTAAAAAATTGGAATTTCAACCACAGGTAACTTATGAAGTTTTATTGAAAATTTTCTGACAGATAGGAATTTTCGCGTTCATTTAGGCACCAACATCTCTAATACTTTTTTTCCTGAATGTGGAGTACCACAAGGCTCGGTACTTAGTCCAACACTCTTCAACATAGCAATCAATGACACTAACAACGATTTGCCTGAGCCTGTCGAAATTTCACTTTTTGCAGACGATATCTTGATGTTTCTCAAAACGTCTGATATAGCTTTTGGTCAAGACGTTGTCACACGCTTTGCAGAAATTAGAGACATGGGCAACCCTTTCTGTAAGAAAATCTTCAGCTACCCACTTTTGCAAAATTAAAAGATGTACTCAAGCTTTTTCTATATCATTGGATAACCAAGTAGTAAACAAAATTAATCATTTTCGATACTCAGGTATAGTCTTTGATTCAAGACTTACATGGAAATTCCATATCGATAACATAATATCAAAAATAACTAAAAAAGAAAATATTATCAAAACTCTTTCAGGCCTGAACTTTGGCTGCGATAGAAACTCACTCCTAAGAATTTATCGGTGCCTAAGTAAACCCGTTTTAGCTTTCGGATGCGAAGTATATGGTGATGCAGCTAAAAATATCCTCAAGAAATTAGACTCCATTCACCACAAAATGATACGTAGAACAACAGGAGCGTTCAGAACCAGTCCCATGTCAAGGTATTCCAGATTCCAAATATCTACTTAGCTCATCCTTATTCTATGCCCCCATGGAAAACAATCAATGCCTCCTTCGAATTCTCACTTTTCTCGTACAACAAAATTACTTATCCGCAAGATTTTATACAAAAACTTTTTCTTGAGTCCAAATCAAAATATAAAGATCTCCTTTTTGTTTATACTGATGCCTCCAAGGAAAACAAAGACACAGGTTGCGCAGTAACATTTTCCGGAACGACAGTTCGATATTGCCTACCTAAACTATACTCGGTTTTCTCAGGTAAATTATTAGCTATCCAATTAGCACTTGATATAGTTAAATGTATAGATAGCTACAAAATCGTAATTTGTACAGACTCTTTCTCGGCTTTAAAGAACATAAAAAACTCACATCATTCTAACAATCCAATGTCCAACACAATAATAAAACAGCTACTCACAACAAATAAGCTTATACACTTTCTTTGGGTACCCAGTCATGTTGGAATACCTGGGAATGAATCGGCTGAAGCCGCTGCTAAAGAGGCGAGAAATATGTTTCCTGTACCCAACTTTCCGATTATCTCAGCGACCATCAAATATATATTAAACAGAAGTGCAAGGCTGCATGGATTTATTATTGGACCAGGGTTTCGGATACTAATAAACTAAACTGCTCTAGGAGGGAACAAGTGGTGATGACTAGGCTGCGCATCGGACACACAAGACTCACCCACAAGCACCTACTTCAAGGTACGTCACAGCCCATGTGTTCAAGGTGCCATGTCCTCTATCAGTGGAGCACATATTTAGCAACTGCGGTGTACACTCCACAGCTGGAACACCCCTCTTCAACATGGACCAAGGTACCATCCTCAAAAACCACCAACCAGCTGTTCTAAAGTTTCTCAGGGATTGCAGGATCTTTAGTACAATTTACATAAACTTGAATCCAGAATTTGGTGCCTCTGGCCATGTTGCAGTACACGGCATCTTAAAATAAATAAATATTCTTAGAACTTAACTGTATTTTGTTTTTAATATAATTTATGTAATGGACTTTATTGTACTTCCTTAAAAATCTAAAAAAAAAAAACAGTAAGTGAAACCTCCCATTGATGCCATATGGCATCACCCATTTTCCCTATAAAGAAAATATTGGGTATTTTTTAAATCATTTTTACTGGATTTAGAAGGTCAATATTAGCTGAAATCAAATGATTTTTTTTTAAATTTCGAAAAAAAAAATAGTTCTGGGCGGTAATGGGTTAATGTTTCTTTGAGAATATGCTGCTTCTATAAATGTAGTTAGTTATTTTATCTTAATGCTCGGAATCATTTGCATCTATATATACGATTATTCATAATATGGCGGAACCTACTGCGCTAATTAGGCCTCGTTTTGTCGGTTATTTAGGATGTAGATGTGCTATGAGCATATAAGTTTGGGCTGAAGTTAGTTAAGCTTTAAGAGTGTCCTGGTATGTATCAGGATTTGGTAAATGATGGTCTTGAATCTTCATTGTCTTGTGCATATTGTTATAGATTATCAATTTCTATCAGGAAAGTGGTGAGATTTACGGAATGGATTTAAGTAAAATAGCGAGTAATTCTATAGGAATTTTGTGTTTTCAAAGGAGTAATTCCTCTCGGTGGAACCTGCCCACTAGGGAGCGCGTCCTCCAGGTGGCGGATAGGGGATCCCTCCTAGGAGGGGTGGTCAGAATATACTGAATAAAGACCCGTGGACCAACAGGTACCCAGTGCTGGGGGGTATTGCCCGGCCACCCTTTCTCCTGAGGGGATACAATATTCGGGAGGCCAGTTGTCCCGAGGATACGGGGCCTCTAGCATCGGGCCAATCACCCATCTAGAGTAAATTGATTCAAAGAAACATAAGCAGCCTCGGATCCGGACAGTCAAATGGGCACAGACACGGCAGGAAAAAGGACTTACGATTTGGAAATTGGAACATAACATCACTTACAGGTAAAAAGAAAGAACTGGTGGAAGAACTAAAAAGATGTAAAGTGGATATTATTGGGCTGAGTGAAGTGAAGAAGAAAGGGAATGGATTGGTAAAATTTCCAGAGGGGTATAGTATGATATATTCAGGAGTTGATCTAGGACAAAGAGCCAGAGAAGGTGTTGGCTTTGTTATGAAGGATGTGCTGTATGATAGAGTAGAAGCCTGGGAACCCATATCATCAAGGATTATTACTATGGATATCGTGCTCTCCATTGGGAAAGTATCCATGGTACAGGTATATGCCCCTACTGAAGATTCTGCCACGGTAGATAAGGACCAGTTTTATGAAGACCTGCAGAGAACAGTAGACAACGCAAGGAACCGAAATAGAATGATCATAATATCTGGAGATTTAAATGTAAGAACAGGTCGGGATCATCAAGCAGCCTTTGGAACGATGGGTATATGGGGAGGTGAAGGCTGTACCTATAACAATGGAATCAGGCTGATTGGGTTCTGTGTGGAAAATGATATGCTTATTGGAAACTCATGGTATAACCATAAGACGATCCATAAGATCATATTTGAAAGAGGCAATGGAATAGACACCAGAAAGAGCATCATTGATTATTTTGTCATTGATAGGGAACTCAGGCAGTACTTTACAGACATTAAAGTTATACGAGGAGCAGAATTGAATACGGACCACAGGCTGTTCGTGGCTGACTCCAAGATACTAAGACCGCGGAAAAAGACCGCCAAGTCATATAATAGGATATCTATTAACAATCTAAGAGAAGAGGGAAAACAGCAGGCTTATGTAAGTCGCCTTCAAGTCCAACTTCAAGAAGTAAATGGGGACACAGATGTTGACACTATGTGGGCGCAAATTAAATGCACTATTCTCAAAACAGCAGAGGAAGTATGTGGCTTGCAACAAACAAGACCTTCTACTAAGAAAACTAGGTGATGGAGTGAGGAGTGAAACAAGCCATATCTGCAAAGAAAGAGGCCTGGAAAAGGTAGTGTAGAAGCAAGTCACCAGGAGACTGGGCAATGTACATAGAGAAAAGGAACGACTCTAAGAGAATAGTTAAGGAAGCTAAGAGAAAATCTTGGGAGGAATTCGGAAGCCAGAGTGTATGTGATAATTACCGCCCCATATATCTATCATCGGTGGTATACAAACTATACACTCGGATCTTGGAACAAAGATTAAGGAAATTGGTGAAAAAGGATTTGGAAGAGGAACAGGCAGGTTTTAGGCCCGGTAGGCAGACACAGGATCATATCTTCTCCCTGCGAATGATTGTAGAGAAGGCATGGGACAGAGTAAAAGTAGTATACCTCGCTTTCTAGGATTTACGGTCGGCTTTCGACCACGTTCCTAGACATGAAATATAGGCTGCATTGGAAGATAGGAGAATCCCACAAAATCTTATAAGTTCCATCAAATCAGTTTACCAAAACCCAAAGGGAGTAATAAGGCTAGTCGGCACTGAGTCCAGGTCATTCCATTTCTATAAGGGAGTCAAACAAGGTGATAGCCTGAGCCCCCTACTGTTCATAATTTTTATGGATTCAATTTGGAAATTCTGTAAAAGGAGGACACCCAGAGCAATAGTGGGATATTGGAATATGACTCCAGTGTTGGTACAGGCATTGTTGTATGCAGATGATGTGGTATTGGTTGCGGATACTGCTGAATCTCTCCAGGTCGCTGTGGATGAGTGGCAAGAAGAACTGCAACAAAGAAGCATGTAGATCAATGCCTCCAAAAGTAAGGTGATGTGTGTTGGGCGAAGGAACGATGATCTAAGAATCACTTGCAATGGAGAGACCCTTGAGCAAACCGATACCTACTGCTACCTGGGAACAATGATTTATAAGGATGGAAGAATAGACCAGGAGGTTATGAATAGAGTCCAAAAGGCCAACGGAATATTCTACCAAATATCCATGACACTTCTTGGAAAACAGGAGTTGAGGAGGAAAGCAAAGATTCTGCTTTTCAAATCAGTTTTTCTCCCAGTACTACTGTATGGATCGGAAAGCTGGACGTTCTTGGACCGTCATGCTAGCAGGATAGTATCTGCGGAAATGAGATTCCTACGGAAAATATTAGGAAAAACCTAAGGAATAAGGAATGAAAGGGTCCGAGATGAACTAGGAGTTAGATCCGTTCTGGATACGATCAAGGAAAGACAATTGAAGTGGTTTGGTCATGTTAACAGAATGGGAGATGACCGTAAGGCCAGATGGCTATTAAAAGCAAGACCGGGAGGAAGGCGTCCTCAAGGCAGGCCAAGGCTCATGTATGCAGACTTGATTGAGAGAATTGGCACAGCAAGAGGAAGCACCATGCCGGAGATGAGAAGGCTTACACAGGACAGGGATCGTTGGACAAGATGGTCAGAGGATGCTACTCCACGCTTAACAGCACTCAGGAGATAGTGAGAGAAAAAGAAGAAGAAGGAGTAATTCTTGAGATAAGTTAGTGATTTTGTAGGAGGCCGCTTGGTCCAGGCCTAGGATAAAAACCAGTTTTCCTGTTATTTTCGTTCCTGAAAGATGGTAGAATTGCATTATGATTCTCGAATTTTGTTGTGTTTTTTTCTTAAACTCGGATGCAGTTTAATATTCTTTTTCTTGTTTATTCGGGTCAATTTAGTATGGTGATTATACATTGCCTTACTGAATTTTGCTTTTGATTTATGAAGTTTTTTTTATCTTCACAGTCTTCCCTTTTAGAAAAATAGAAATGTCGATAAAAAAAAGGCCCGTGTCTTCTACGTTTATATTTTTTATCTCTCTTTTTATGTCTACTGTCTTAAACTATAATTACACACAAGTGTCGAATTTTACCTTTTCACATATGTATATACAGCTAATGTAAAAATATTGGAATACCAACACAAATTTTTTTATTACCCATTTTCTTAACAAGAGTGACCACAGCAACCGCGAAGAACTGCAGAGGAAGGAAGGCATCCACAAAAAGGATATGTAGGGAAACGAAAAAAGCAAAATAAAGAAAAATGTTACAGGACCTACAAGAGCATTTCAGCGGATATAACAGTAGACAATTTTATTATTGAACGATGTTAAGGTTGGGTTTAATCCACAATTGAATCTCTGTTATGATGAGAAGGAGAATTGGTGGAAGATAAAAAGGTCTGCTAGGAACAGGGTCTAGGTATTTTAATGGTGTGTTAAGACCACAGACTGACACTGGAAAACTAAAAACCACTAAGAAAGCTGATGCTAGTAGACGATATAATCGATGAAGAGAAACCTCCGGACTTGGAAGAGGTAATAGAGGCAATTGAGAGACATGACAGAAAAGAAACAAATAAAAACAAACAATACTTTGAATTCAAAAACAAAAACCATAAAAGGCTGTGGAGGCACAGGCAGGTGATGAGTACCTAGAGACATTAAATTAAATTAAAGACATCCAGGTCCTGAGGATGGTCTATGTAGATCGCGGGCTGGCCATCATCCTTCCGGTAGCGAACTCTTCCTCTCGCGAACCACACGTACTTAGGTTTGCCGGCTGATCTCTTCTTACGAGCGAGCCAATACAGATGTGTTAGTCCGGGTTTTTTTTTTTTTTTTTTTTTTTTTTTCCCTTCTTAGCCCCTATCTATAAAGAAAGAACAGTGTGAATTCTCTTTACATCGTTATATAAGTGCCTTAGCGTGCTATCACGGACGGAGGTCGCGAGTCATCTTTTCTGGGCCTTCAGCGCTTTACCCGGTCATACTCTTCGACAATAAGCTAAATGCCGAGACGGGCACCTACACATGTCATCAAAGCCTTGGGGGTCTCCCCCGGGTGTACAGGGATGCCGCGAATTTCCGATGTTTAACAGACCCTGCTCTGCTTTGTTTATTCTTACCTCTAGCTGACCTACTTTTGCTTTTAAAGTTTTATTTTCATTGATTAGGTCTTCAATGAATTTATTTTGTACCTCTAAGTGGTTCTCGATTTTAGACAGTCTTCCACTTAGCTCAAAATTGAGGTTCCCGTATTTATCTAGTGATTTTTTTTTTTTAATTTTAATTTCTTCATTCATGTTGAGGCACAGGCGATTAACAGTCGCGAGAATTTCAGATCCCGAAGGCTCAGGAGATTTTTCATGGCCTTGATTGTTCTTTTTTGATAAATCACAATGATGACATATCCATGATTTATTTAGTTTCTTAATTGCTTCTGCGTCCTCTTCCTGCAAAGCATCGGTCGTGAAAAAATATTTTACATTTAGAACATGTAATATTCTTATCATCCCTGGAAATATTTTGTTCAGATTTTGGGCACTGAACCATTTTGTATAATGTTATATTACTCGTGAATAACGGGTGGAAATCTTTATTTACTTACGTAGGTAGTAAATAGAAGTTAATGCCGTCAGGATTTAACTTCTGATAAGCTGTGTTAACTTCAAATTTTTTACGATTCTTTTAGAAGTTATTACTGAAGCCTTCACTATTCAACTAATTATACTGTTTTAATGAGTAAATTGAAAACAAACAAAAAGAAAACTAAGAAAATTAATGATAAAAATAAGAATTAAAAGACAAATAACAGAGTGCTGATCACTGCTTGCCGTCCTATTACCTTCCTATTAGTTGTGTTATTGTTAATACACGTTGTTTGTGTTAATGTCTCTAAATGTTTCTCATTTCAAGTCTACCCAAATTGTTTCATATAGTGAATACACAACAATTGGTGACGAGGAGAAAAGAAGAAATAGAAAGTCAAGTACTTAATGAAGAAAGCGGGAGTGAACAGGTAATCTGCACATTTATATCAAATTTTACCATCTTAATAACTTCACAACATTCGTTTTCGCCTAATTTTTGACTTTTAATTTTCACATTGGTTTACATATATTATTTTTTTACTTTATTTATCTTCGAAAATGGATGCTGAACAGTTCAAACAACTTTTTGAAATATTGCAACAACAACATACACAATTGTTGACTAAATTTCAAGCAGCCTCTCCAAAGAAAGATTCGACTAACTTCTTCAACATTGCTCCATTTCAAAGTTACGATCCAAAAATAGAAAAGTTCACTTGTTATATAGAACGGTTTGGCAACTATGTCTCTATGAAAAATATTACTGACGAGGCTAAAATAGCTCAGCTCCTATGTGTTTCAATAGGATCTACCCATTACAATAGTTTGGCAGCTTTCCCCGGCCCCGACAGGACAATTCAGTCTCTTGAATAAATTAGAGCAATACCTGCAACGCAAGCTGAGAATACGACTTGACGCAATTTTTCCATACCACCCGCAACCAAACAAGGTACCCTCTGGAAAAGAACGTACATTTACCGAGGGAGAGAGAGTTCAGGCTCGGATTTTTTTAAACAATAAGTACATTTGGCAGTTTGGAAATATCCAGAAGAAACTTGGACATCGCCACTACAATGTCACCCTGAATTTAGGCAGATCTGTGAAGAGTCACATAGACCAGCTACGCTCAACGCTTATGCCAAAAAAGACCGTATCATTCGAGCCTTCCACATCATTCAACGTACCGAGAATACCAAGGACTGAGATGGATCTAGAACCACAAAACCCATCTGTCCCAGCTCCGCCGACAACTCTTCAGGAGGCAACAATTTCGGATCTGGCTGTAAACATTCACTCCCGACCAGAGCATATTTTAAGGAATTTTGACTGGGCGACATACGGGACGGCAAAAGTACCGGGGGTAGGGCGGGGGGACGAATTTTCAAAAAACTTTTTCAAAATTAAGTGTCAAATGACGCATTTTTAAGCCGTTTTAACTCTTAATTAACATGGTCCGTGAGGTTTTGAATACCGGGAACTCCCTACTTCAATTAATGATCCCAGGCCCTTCCTAGAAGAATGTGGTATTTTGAAAGCCTTATTTTGATTACGAGTTTTTTTATATTTTAATTTCTTAATGTACTTGTAAGAATATTTTCTTGGGAAACCAAATATTTATTTTAAACTTATGTTTAAGAAAAATTAATTACGATAAGGTTTAATTTTATTTTTACTAGAATAAAATATTTTAAGTAAACAATAAATTGCGGGACACATAATGTTTGCTGGAAAACACCTTATTACCTTAATACGCGATATCTTGCAAGAAATTGTGCTATAGCAAAAATGTACAATCATACTTGTAGTTTACTTTGACAGTTAATTTGGTCCACTCTATGACGTATGAACCCATTTTTAAATTGACACATGGGACCTATTTCATAAAGATAGAAGTACAACTCTACAGCTACAATTCTAAAAAAACCTTGACATTTGTGCTCCCATTGGTCGGTATCAAGTTTGTTTTTTTTAATTGTAGCTGTGGAGATGAACTTTTTACTATTTTTTTTATTATGTTGAAAAACTGTATTTAAATTGAAATTTTTGCTCCCGTAAAAATTTGCCAGCACCTGCTACGTTCACTAGGCGAAAAAGTCATGGAACTGGGCGACACAAGTGTCGCCCAGTTTATATGTTATTTTATGCTATGCTCCCGACCTCTTCGGCAGAAAAACCTACCAATTCGATTCCGTGATGTATTAGTTAAAGTGAATAGTTAAATGATGTAATAGTTAAAGTGAAAAATTATTAAAGTGAATTGTGGTACTTTCTAGATATGTGGGGGAGAATGTTGTATCTTAATTCAAGATGAGCCCACAGAACGCTCTGCATCTTGTTATTACACATGTTTTAATTATTACCTTCCTATTATTTGTGTTATTGTTAATACACGTTGTTTGTGTTAATGTCTCTAAATGTCTCTCATTTCAAGTCTACCCAAATTGTTTCATATATTGAATACACAACATTTCCGCCCCGGCTACTCCACTCAATCCGCTCTCACCAAAATCATTAGTGACATCTAGGCTGCGGTGGATAAAAAAGAATTGACTAATCTGATACTCCTAGACTTTTCCAAAGTCTTCGATTCCTTAGACCAAACCATCCTTTTTTCCAAACTGAAATCTCTAAACTTTTTCGATAGTGCTCTACTCTAGTTTCATTCATTCCTTTCCCACCGTTCTCAATCAGTTACCATTTCCAACCAAAGTTCATCATTTTTCCTTACTTTGCTATCAGGAGTAGTTCAGGGATCGAGGACTGCCCCTCTCCTTTTTAATTCCTATATTTATTTATTTTTATTTTTTATTTTATTTTTTTACCTGGGTGGGAAAGTCAAGATTCATTTCGTGGGTCCGCCACGAAGTTATTGACACACATCATCCTCTGTTTATTCATAACATCCTACATTTCCAGTCCTCAATCCAATCACTACATACAAGATCCCGTCTCTCTAATCTCTACACTCCATCCTACAGAACTACTGCATTCCAACGTTCCTTTCTTGCCCGTTCCGCTATTCATTAGAATTCTCTTCCTCCTATTCATAACGAATCTTCCCTCGAAATTTTTAAAATGCACCTCTTCCACCACCTTATCTCCCTCCAGACGGATGCTATTTAATTATATCGATGCTTTATAACGAATTTCATACTAGCATATCAGCTATAAAACTTTTTAAAGCTGTTTTGACAATCTTCATATGATAATGTTTTCACTGCTATTCAGATATTTTTCATTTTTATGTTTTCTTTATTATTTTTTTCTGTTGCCTCTCAACAAATATTATTTATCTTCATACTTTACTAGGTGCAACTTCAGAAATTTATCGTTCAATCAACTTTTTATATAATATTTTTTCCTATGCTGTCTATATATATAGTTTTGTATGTATGTATGTATATATATATATATATATATATATATATATATATATATATATATATATATATATATATATATATAACTTATGTTCACCGTGAGTAAAAGATAAAAAAAAAAGAAAAAGGAATGAAATAATACACGAACAACAGCTAGATAACATCTGATTTATTCCTCATTTAAATCCTCTATAATATATACATTTCTGTTGTTTACAGAGTTAGCATTAAGGATTAACATGTATATTGGTACCTTCTATCCTTAACTCCCCCCTGCCAGTTAACGAACAATCCTCGTAAACTCCTTAAGAACTAAAACATATTTACAATTTAAAACAACTAAAAAACATAATTCTTCTCAAGAACAGAAAGCACTCAAATTAAAAGTAACACTCAACAGCCAAAATTTACCACTTTGAAAAAAAAAAACATAATTCTTCTCAATAACAGAAAACACTCAACAACCAAATTGTACCTCTTTGATACAGTATCAAAAGATTATTTACAACGTTTTACACAATGTGGGATATCGCTTCCCATCACTCCTTAGCCTTTCCCAAGGCAGTGGGAGAGAGGATACCTTGTCCCTGTCTTGTCTATGTTGTAGTATCTCTGGGAATTTTTAACTGTTCCAAGTGTACCGTCCATCGTCTCCACGGGTCACGTACGTCCTGTATGGTAACCACATTATGCTCCCGAATAGTGAACACCTTGTAAGGCCCCTCGTAACGCTGTATTTTTTTTCCCCTATTCGAAACGATTTTCCAGTACACTATTGTTCCAATCTTTATCTTTCCCATCCCGTCTGTCACTTCCAGATTTCCCCGATCCACCATCTTACTCTTGTTCGCCGCGATTTTTGTACCCTCCTTCCTGCGAATTTTTCCCACAGCGATCCGATTTACCTCTATGCTGTTCCCTATGTCCGGGTCCACTCCCGTGATACGTTCGTCCCGCCGCCTCTCCCGCGGACCAAAGAGTATCTCGAATGGTGTGAAACCCGTCGCCGCATGCACCGAATGGTTGTATGCCACTATTGCTCTCGGCATAGCTTCCTTGGGTTCCAGACCTTTTTCCAGGTGAAAAATACGCAGGTGGTCGCTAAGCATGCTGTGCAGCTTCTCCACGTCTCCTCGGCTTTTGGGGTGTCCTGGTGTATTTTTCTGCCATTCCACGTCCATCCGTTTTAGCTCTTCCCGCAGATTCCCGTTATCAAATTCCCGCCCTCCGTCTGACGAGATTCTGTCGGGTATCCCGTAGAACAAAAACCACTTGCGCACTGCCTTTACGATTGCTTCCGCCGACCGTTCCTGGATCCAGTATGCCATCGCCAACTTACTTAAGATGTCGATCATCCTCACCCATTTTTCTCCTCTCCAGGTGTCCATTTGTAGCTCGCTTAGTGGTCCCGATGGCGTCCTAGTCTCTTCTCGCAATCCCGTAGGTGGGTGCCTATCATATTTCGTAGTCTGACAAACGTCGCAGTCGGCTAATACAACCTCTATCGTTTTCTTCATGCTTTTCCAGTAATATCGTCGTCGGAGTGCCTGGAGCGTTTCATGTATGCCTCTATGATTGGTCTTTCCCAGGTGGTACGCCAGTGTGACCTCTTTTTGCTTATCTGGTTCCCTGACAGTTTCCCCGATTCTGGTGCATCTAGTGAAATTCCGATCGACCCCAATCTTTTCTTCCTGCCACATCCGCCGGATTTTGTCCCACACCGTATTATTCCCCACGTATAAATGGTAGCTCTTCCCTGGTTTCGAGGAATCATTAAGCGCCTTTATGATTTATTCCTCCCTAACCCCTGGTTGAGACCAAATGGTGGTAATGGAACACCCGGCATAAGACGAATACTCGATCTTCATTAACCCTTGATTTCTTGTTTTCGAAATTATTTGTCGTCTTTTGTCGTTGATAATAGTATCGTCCTCTCCCATGTCTGTCGGTCTGTTCTCTGACGCACTCGACTCCGCATCGTCCTGTCTCTCAGTCTCGTCCTGTCTCGTCCTGTCTTGCCTGTTGGCCCTCTCCCTCTGGCGTCCACTCCCTGATGAATCCCCGAATACCACCTGAATATTCCCCTTCCTCCCTCTCGATCGCGTTCACCTGAATTGCTTGGGATAGCCAATCGGCTACAACATTTTCCCATCCGGGTTTATAGGCGATCTCCATGTTGTACTGTCTCAGATACTCCTTCCATCGGGTGACCCGTGCCGAGGACTCCTTTATTTTCCCCACCCAAAGTAAAGGTCTGTGGTCCGTCTGTACTGTAAATTAACGGCCAAACACATATGGTCTAAAATGTTCTTTAATTTTTCCGGTGATAGTTTCAAGCCGAATTCCCTTAGTCGTCTAAACACGGTCCGTAAGTCATCGATATGTTTCCTTTCGTCTTTGCTAAAACCCAACAGGTCGTCCATATACACTTGACAAACGTTCTCGTCCAACCTTCTAAGGAACTTGTCCATTAACCTCTGGAATGTCACCGGCGCGTTCCTTAGCCCGAAAGGCATCCTCGTGAATTCGAAGTGTCCCCTTTCAAAGGTGAACACCGTTTTCTGCCTATCCTTGGGGTGCATCCTAATTTGATGGTATCCTGCTTTAAGATCCAGAGTCGAGAATATGGTTGCTCCCCCCAATCTGTCTAGTATATCATCTAGTCTCGGTATTGGGTCCTTTTCGTTCAACGTATTGTCATCCAGTTTCCTGAAGTCCACCACTACTCTGCATTTCTCTTGTCCCAGTCCCCCATCACTCTTCTTTTTAACTATCCACAATGGACTATTGTAGGGTGAGGTGCTATCCACAATGATCCCCTGTTTTCTTAAGCTATCTAGTTCCTCGCGGATATGTTGCCTCAGAGCTTGAGGGTACCTCCTTTCCTTTACATATACCACACATTCTTGTTTTAATGGGATCTCATGCACCGTTTCTCCTGTTGCACTCAGAGGTTCCCCTTCCCTGAAGAAGACGTCCCTGTATTCCCGCATGATCGTCCGTCACCAATCCTCCGACTGCGCCACCACCCCTATCATCCCATGTTTGTCTGTCGTCCCCTTTCTTCCCCGATATTTCTGTCCCCCTATGTGCACTGTCCATTTTCCGTTTCTCACCCTCACTCGCGCCCCTAGCATCTCTAAGAGATCGCACCCTATGATCTTCCCGTACTCCCGCGGCATCTTTTCCCCCACATGCACCCTCAGTTTACCCCATTTCTCACCCCATTTTGTCAGTCCTAATTCTATTTCCCCCTCTGTCCTACACGGTCCGTTTAGCGTAATTAGTGTGCAGTCACATACTTGTGTCTGGGGTCTCCTCTCTCCCTTACAGAATGCCTCTACAGCTTCTTGGCTCATGATGGTATTTGAGCTACATGTATTCACTAAACACTTTACTCCACCCGCGACTCTAATGATAGGCAACCTACCTCCCACTCCCTCTATGTTGTTTAACACTGCGCAGTTGCCCCTCCAAGCGCACTCCCCTCATTCTTCCTGTAGCGCTCTCCTCTCCGTCCACGTTCCTCTGGCCGTGTTCCTAGGTTTCTCCTTCCTTCTTCCTTCTTCCGTATCCCCTGGTTCGCTCCTCTCCTCCTCTGACTCTGCCGACTCAGACGAGCTTGCTGACTCTACTGGAATCCCCTCTGATGCCATACTCTCTGCGCGTTTACCTCCATGGGCTTGCCGTGAGTTCTGTCCTTGCGCCTACTCATATACGGACATTGTCTGGCGATATGACCTTCTGTGCCGCACTCAAAACATTTTTTTGGCGGACAACGAGCTACCAGGTGTCCGGTCTTCCCACACCCGTGGCAGCGTCTTTCTTCCCTCCTTCCGCTCCTCCTCTCAGTCTCCCGACGTCCCTCTCGCTTCCATGGTTTGTCTCTTCTCACGGAACTCGTCTCGTTCCTCTCCGTTAACCACTCTGGTCCAGCTGGTCTCCTCTTCATCTTTTCTCCGAAACTCTTCATCTCTGGCTCCGGCGTCGACCATCTCTTGGGCACACTCTAGGGACGACTTCTCTCTGGGCTGACCTTCCTTCCTTCCCGTTTCTCGTGCCAACTGCACTTTAAGGATGGTGGACAGAAATGCCATCTTCGCTTCCACTTGTCCTCGCTCTTTTGTCTCCCTTATCTTCTCCGTTATTCGATTGTAGTGGATGGTAAGAATACTTGCATAGCGCCCATTCGACTGGTAGGACCGTTTTGTTTCGCGAAACATTTGAAATATGTCCTCTTCTGGGGTTTACCGACCACCTCCATATGCTTTCTTCAACCTCTCTTTAACCACTACCCAAGGCGTGCCCTCATCTGCCTGGATATGGTTCAGCACACTCCTTTTCACTCTGCATACTAGAGCGGCTCTAAAGGTGTTGTCGTCTCCTTGATCCAACTAATTATCAGCAGCCTTTGCATCTATTCTTGCCAATAACCTGTCCCCTCCCTTGAGGAATTGGTTCAATTCCCCGATTTCTCTATCATATCCTTCGAGGTCAGAAATCGCCCTCCTTAGATCTTGTGCGGTGGCTGTTTTTATTTTCAATAATTCTAGAATATTCGCGTGTGCTGCCGACAGTGGTTCCGCTGGTATAGGTGGTATGTCAGTCATTTTTTTTCCTCTAAATTCTTAAAATAATTTATGGAATACCACGTTCTCCTAAGAGAATTTATCTCCGCACCACAAAGAAAAGAGAGAGATAAAAAAAAATCCATAATAAAAAATTTTCTCTTACGTGTTCCCGCGTTTCGGCACCACTTATGTTCACCGTGAGTAAAGATAAAAGGAATGAAATAATACACGAACAGCAGCTAGATAACAACTGATATATTCCTCATTTAAATCCTCTATATATACATTTCTGTTGTTTACAGAGTTAGCATTAAGGATTAACATGTATATTGGTACCTTCTATCCTTAACTTATATATATAGCTAAATAAAAGGATCGCGGGTGGAGATTTTTAAAAAGAAGCTTTATTGAGAATTACATACATTATACAAGAACAAGTACACAGTTTAAAACCTATTGCAAGACTTCGTACATAGTATGACCATACGTCTCAACGTACGACGAATAGAATGTCTGATGAGGCCAGGTGGGGATTTTATAAAGTTTTTTGGCAGAGGGTATATCATACATTGCTTATATCCTTAATACCATTGAGGTGTACATAACTATATATATATATATATATATATATATATATATATATATATATATATATATATATATATATATATATATATATATATATATATATATATATATAATCTGTGTGTTTGTTTGTAGATTATTTTTCTTAATGTTATTTTACTATAAACTTGTATTTACTTTATATTATCTTATTCCATTATTTTATTTAAAATATTTCGGCCAGATATAATTTATTTTCTGTCATTTATTTGTTGTTATTTTTAAGGGACTTTGTCCCAGAAAAAAATATATTTTCTATTCTATTCTATATGCATTAAAATAGAGAAAAACTGAAGGAGGAACGAAGTTCTTCAATTGACAAAAAACTTGAAATCGCTAACACATAACCTTCTCATAGAATCAGTCTAGTAAATAACAACATATGTTATTGGTCTATAGAGTATGATTTTGTAAACAACCACAAGAGTAGAGTGGGTGATCGGTAAGCAGGGTTGACATCCCAACAATCAGATCTGACTTCTGCAAGTACCGATCATTGCAGTGCATATTTTAAGGAATTTTGACTGGGCGACATACGGGACGGCAAAAGTACCCGGGGTAGGGTGGGGGTCCGGAAAAATTTTCAAAATTAAGTGTCAAATAACGCATTTTTAGGCCGTTTTAACGCTTAATTAACATGGTCCGCGAGGTTTTGAATACCGGGAATTCCCTACTTCAATTAATGATCCCAGGCCCTTCCTAGAAGAAGAATGTGGTATTTTGAAAGCCTTATTTTGATTACGAGTTTTTATATATTTTAATTTCTTAATGTACTTGTAAGAATATTTTCTTGGAAAACCAATATTTGTTTTAGCTTATCTTTACGAAAAATTAATTACGATAAGGTTTAATTTTATTTTTACTAGAATAAAATATTTTAAGTAAACAATAAATTGCGGAACACATAATGTTTGCTGGAAAAACACCTTATTACCTTAATGCAAGCTACCTTGCAAGAAATTGTGCAATTGCAAAAATGTACAATCATACATGTAGTTTACTTTGACAATTAATTTGGTCCACTCTATGACGTATGAACCCATTTTTAAATTGACACCAGGGGCCTATTTCATAAAGATAGAAGTACAACTCTAGAGCTGCAATTCCAAAAAAACCTCGACGTTTGTGCTCCCATTGGTCGGTGTCAAGGTTTTTTTTTTTTAATTGGAGTTGAACTTGTAGCGTTATGGAATAGGCCCATGTAAGCTTAAGCAACTTGTTTTACATTTTTGTTTAGGCCATGTTATAATTTACATTTGGATAGATGGTAAGTAATTCAATTATAAGAAAATGTAAGCTATTTTATCGAAAGAAAACAAACGCCATCTGCTTGGTTGTATAATGTATAATAATACAATACATACAAAATCATAACATTAGTATGTTGCAAAACAAACCCTCATTTTCTTAAAAAATATCTTTAGTTTCTAAACAAAGAATAACTAATCTACAAAACTAGTCATAAGATTTCAGATTGAAAATATCAAAAACATTAACATAATCTAAGAAAAAAATGTTTAAGTAAGACATTTACTGATTTGAGTCTTTTGTGAAAAACCTTTTCACAAACTCCTGATCTTTATATAACTCTACGTCAGGGAGTTTTCGTCTTCTTTCTGTCTTCTCTAGAAATTTTTCAACCGCTGGTCAAAATAAACAGTACCAATACGATTGCGAACTATGTACATACGTGAATTTATAGCTTCACGTGACAAGCAGGTTTGTACAGCTCTTTCAGGGCCAGCGCTGTGTGGAGTCAGAGAAACATACGACTCTACCAACATTCTAAATACTGTCTTATGTTCAGACACCTTCAAATAGTGGTACAGTTTTGCCGTAAAAGATGTCATACTGCAGGATGCAGGGAGTTTATCTGTAGCAAACAGCACAATTACATCATCCCTGAACGATGAGAACTTAGGAGGGGAGCTTTCATGTGGTGACATGAAAATCAGCTGATGCGTCGATGGAATCGCCTTCTGCTTGCTACAGTCACGTATCTCACTCATCCCCACGGTTCATACATCGTACTGATACTGACCCGGGTTGACCGTGACTTCTTAATCTCATATTAATGAATCCTTTGTGTTGTACTCTTTTAAAAGCAAAATAATTTGCACGAGGCCATTTTTTTTTATTATTTTGAAAAACTGTATTTGCTCCCGTAAAATATTTCCGGCACCTGCTACGTTCACTGGGCGACAAAGTCGTGGAACTGGGCGACACAAGTGTCGCCCAGTTTATATGTTATTTTATGCTATGGATCATAGTCATATCTTTTGTAAACTTGTTTATTACTTACCTGCTGTAGTTGTTGGCAATTTTTGTAGTGAATTGGTTATTTAATGGAACTTTTATCGAACCACACCTCTTTAATTAAAATAGGTAAACTCAAAATGTATACTTGGATTAGCTATATAAATATTAACTAGTAACGGCCTATCAGCAATAGCTTACTACACTAGATAGTCTATGTGGAAAAATATTGGCATAATGCAAATTAAGGCGTAATATAATTGGACCAAAAATTTAATTTATGTATCATAACCAAGAATTTAGGCAAACATAGGTCCCAAAATTTTGATTTTTTTTTTTTGTTTTTGTTTTGTTTTTTAGACCCAATTACGATCCCTTGAAATAATTAAGAAAGAACAAATAAACAAATAAAATTAAAATCCCAGTTTAATAATAAAAATATATTAGGACGTGTATTAAATATAATATAATAGATACTAATTTAAATTTGGAGCGCTAGTGAATCACACTGACTGAAGTTATCAGTTGAAAATTATCTCTTCTTTCTGAAGAATCAAATAAAAAAGAGAGGAGCAGTTTACATACATTCTATGGTTACTCCATTGTAGATTTGCGCATTTATCCCCACCCCCTAATGGTTCATTTCCTCTCTTAACTCTACAACTGTTAGTTTTCTTTAGAGTCAGAAATTATCGCTGTATCATCAGCATATATTAATGTTTACGCTAAATTAGAAGGTAAGGTTTATATCTGATGAATGTCCAGGGAGTTTTTCTCTCACAGATCTTGGGAATCTCGTCCATAAATGTTATGGAAAGGAGAGGTCATAATCTGTCACCTTCCTTGATACCTTTTTTAAATAAAAATGATTCGGACTCCTGTCCCCTAAGGCGGGCAACTCCCTTGGGAACCTGGTAGGCTGACTTTATAGGCTCTATCAGATTAGCAGGAACCTCTGTGAATCTCTTCACGTGGGACGAAATCAAAAGCTGCCATTGGACCCAAGAAGGCGAAATGCATTTTCTTTTCTCGGTCTCCAGCCTTTTTCACAATACTTAGGGGAAAGAATACGTGGTCCGTGATCCGTCTTTTAGTTCGGATAGCAGCTTATTTCTGATCTAGGTTATATTCAATTATTCGGCATGTCTTTCTTTCAAAATTCTTGTAAGTAGCTTAAAAGCAACGGGTGAGAGCCTGATGAGCTGATTATTGCAAAATCACTCTTTCATTTTTTGTGGCTCGTGATAATAATATAATACTCCCATTCGTTGGAAATCTCGCTATTTTTTTTTTCTTTTAAGCGCCTGAAGGGTCCTCTTCGATTGCTCTCATCCAAACAAAAAATACAGGAGAAATGCTATCCTTTTCTCCTACCTTCTTAAACTTCATGTTGTCCATTGTTCATTCTAATTCATCCTCTAGAGTGCAGTAATATATATTCTCAACGGGTTCCTCGGTAAGTTTTCTCTTTAATCGTTGGATTAAATAGTACACATTGGTGTAATATAGTTAGCGCTTCATGATTCGATAGTTTCTCCATAATTCTTAAATCTTTTCATCTGTAGCAGCTATTCTGTTGGGTCCTATAATTTCCTGACTGGTTTCACATACCTTCAAGTACTTTCACTTTATTAACAACCTTTTTGTATCCTTTATCTTGATGTATTTCTTCCATGCTATAGTCTTTTCATCAAAAGCCCCCTAAACTTCATTGTTTCACAATATTGTCTCATTTTTATGAGATCCCATCTTTTTGACACTACTAATCTCTCTCAGTGCAATAAATAAATGAAATAAATTAAATTAAAAACTCAGCATTCAAACCATACATTTTGCACACAAAGAGAACTTATGTAAATTACGTCGAACTTATGTGACTATGATACGAGAATATCCATAAAATGGTATTCAATTTGTAAGGATATTGTTTAATGCAGTAATGCATAATTCAAAGGTGTACAGTTTATTCAAAGTACATAGAAACGCAATCAACCAGCCAACTTACCGTCCTAAATTTGTTTAGTGTGCGTAGTTTAAATACTAAATTCCGTATGGAAATCATATTGAAGTAAGCGCCCCAAGCCCATACCGTTGTTGCTACGCCTCTGCTTAGTTCTGTAATTTCTTTTATTTATAATAATTAAATTATTCAGTCAATGGTTTTATACTTATTAAAGGCAATCTTGATGCTTAAGCATTAAAAAGATAATTCATAATCCTAGATTATAAAACAACTTTTCCAAAAGACATATTTTTCTTATTTGAAATAATTCATTCCATAAACTTTTTCCATATTGTAGATTTGGTCTATGTATATTGAAGAAATGTATTTAAAAAAAATAATTATATTAATCTTATTTATTTGTAATAATTTGCAAATGGCGTCTGGACGGTCTATATCTCACTGATAAAGGGGGAGGTTGTTTTTTAGTTACAAATTACTTGCTGCTATCTTTCTAGCACTTTTCTTGTATACGTTTTTATTAGTTCTTTAGAATTTTTTCGATAGTCTTAGATGGTTAGACTATCATATTATACCATATACATCTAATTTCTTTTTTTTATTTTTGAATTGTAAATATAATACCATGGATAAGTTTATTTTTCTCTTCTGCTGAGTGTTGTAAGTAATCTAGTTGCGTTATTTGATTTATCTTTTAGAGATAAACAGTTATTTTAGATTACTGTTTAAAGTATCTCACCCAATAAAAAAATAGTTAAAATATTGAATATCTTTATACTAAAATATAGAATACTTGTGTTAATGTTCTCCATGTAATCCTGTTTTAAGAAATTCTTTATGATGAGATACTCTCCTACTATTTTGTTTCAAACTTATGATGCTGAATTAAAGTGAATATGATCAGTTCATAAAGATTCTGTGTAATATGTTGATCATCAAAATTATTAGTAAATTCACTTCTTATTCCTAAATTAGATTCTCCAGAAAGTATTAGTTCTAAAAATCATAGATTTGGTTGGTTACTTTACTTTCGTTTTCACATACCAATTTTTTTTTTGTTCAACTTCACATACTTGTAAAACTGTTATATTTATTTAGCCATATATCTCATAATTTTACAATTCCTTCTAAAAAAAATATGAATTTAAATAATTAAAGTTTTTTTTTTTTTTTTAAGACCACACTTAGCGTTATCTCAGCAGTTTGAATGAAACTGATAATTTTGTTCAAAACATTTATATATTTATGAAATTAGTAAATTTTTTCTAATTAAGTAGAGTTTATTAGAGTACTGGGAAGATGCTGGTATTTGTTAGGTTTAATGCAGTATCAATGGAAAACTTATAATAAATGTTCTTATCTTCTAATTATATTTTCTTATAATTATGCACTTACTATATCACTCTAAAGTTGTGTTGAATATGTATCTTAAATTAAATTTGGATATGCCGTTTCAACTCTTGAGTATTATACTACTATATATAGTTTATACAAAACTTTCAAATAGATGGCTCTCGTCGACCTCATGTGTGCCCCTTTCAAATATTGAATGGTTTCTTGCATTCCTACGCTGCTAAGTAAGTTTGGTCTGGTCTATCATCATTTCTCTTCAGAGACATTCTACTTTGTCAAAGTAGAAACTTTTTTTTTTCTGGAAACTGAGTTCACTAAAACCTCTTACTAATCAGAATTCATTTTTTTTTTCCCTTGATATATCAAGAATATATTGCCCAATGCTGATTGTATTGTCTTCCGAGGCTACTATAGGGTCACTAATCAGGGACCTCTACGACCTATTAGATAGGTCCCCTATAGGGACCTCTACCGATATTAGATCTTTAGGCCCTCCAGAGGGTTGAGGTCATTGTGGGCAAGGGTCACACAGCATCCTGTCCAGAAGGTTGTGAATTAATCTGAGTTAATAATTATCTATCTATAATAATATAATATATAAATAAATAATAAATATAATTTTTATTTATAAGTAATTCTAACTCCTTCCCTCATTTCTATTTAGCAGCAATCTAATGGTAACTCTCAGGGATTACCAAAATGGACCAATAGGCCCCCTTACTGCACTAGTCCTCTCCCCCCCCCCCTACAGTGATATTAAGCCCTTCACAGACTATCTGATTTTTATTTGTCTTGAATCTTGTTTCTATTAAATGGATAAGTACCAAAATCTCTTCATTCATTTTTCACATATTATGATAGCTTTTATATTCTTCCCTATTTACTATTGTCCCAAACCACAAAAAAAGGAACCTTCTAAATGTCTTCTTCTGGAACCTAGTCACATGAACAGTTATTTTTAAACAGAGTGCACTATTGTCTACCTATTCTAGTTTCTTTCATTTAAAAAAATTAAAACAAATTCTTTTTTAATGATTTTCCCTTCTTTCATTTTCTATCTAATTTCATCTTTTCAGAACCTGGCAAACCCTTTTGGGACCATTCTCCTCTTTGGTTTTCCTTATCATATAGTGTAGCAAAAAGTGGGAAGAATATCTCAATGTTATTTTTATATATATATATATATATATATTTTTTTTCATTTTAAGTTCATTTAACTATATTTTTATGTTAATCATGAAAAAAACTAACAGAATATAGTGAAATTTGAATTAATTTGTAATTTTTAGTTTACAAAGTGAATTATTTGACTCTTCTATTGATATTTTGTTTATTCAGACTAGTTTCAAATGTTAAACATTCATCATCTGTTCTAAATACACTAAAATTGAAAACATCAGCAATTAGATAACATATTATATACATTTATTTATAAATTTAAGATAATTAATCAAGTACTTGTTGATTTTCACCTTAGGAAGTGAAGCAGAAGGGCTTTTTTTAGCTTGTTTTTCAAAGTAAACCATGAGGTGATAGACATGGGGGAAGAGGTAGTTAGGTAAATAAACCATCCTTTAGTTTTTCCCAGTGACTGTTCCCTCAGAAAATAAACTTTAAATAGGACTCGACTCCTTCAACATTTACTATACAAATGTTCAAGCCTTACTTAGGAGATAATTAAGATAAGCCTTAGATACGTCTTCCTCTTAGAATTTTCCTTATGACCTTGTTTTCTTCTTTTTTTGTTTCTTTAACTTGGTGTTTTCTGTTATGGGTCAGTGCTTCACTTGCCTAGAGGATTGTTGGTTTTATGACTGTTGTAGTGTCGAATTTTTGTCCCTCTTGACAATGATTTTTTGTTATACAGGTTTTTTATTAGCCCTAATCCGTTTTTGACTTTTTGTAGGTGATGTTGCTGTGAGATATTTTCAGTGCCTGTCGGTTTGATGAATTTTCTGATGTACCAAATAATTCAGTTCTTTCAAATTAAATTTGCTGGCTTACTTTTTCTGCACATTCTTAGAGTACTTCCAGCTGTTTGACTGCAGTCTGCTCATCCTCTGTTAGCATTGCCAGGACATTTGGGAATTGAAGATAAAGTATGTACAGGTTGTTTTTGGCTACACCTAGTCGGATTGGCTGTTTGCTTTAGAGAAACTTTATTTCAAGATCCTATAAATAGAAGTTAAAATCCATGTATAACACCCAGGAAACTGTCTACTTATGAGATATGTCAGTTAAGTGTCTTCTTAACTCATGGTCAATCTTTATCTGATATAAGGGAATCAATAATTATCTGTCTCTGCCTGTTCTGAGTTAAAAGTCCATGGTACAACCCACTGAGCTTCTGCACCTCTTCTGGAAAGTATAAATTACTTAAGGTGGATGTAAAAAGTAATATAGTTTAAATTATATTGTGCTATATTTACACCCATTTAGTGTGAAGAATAAGGACCTTGGTTGTTTTTTACCAGTATATCAGAAAATATTATTCTTGATCAATCTTATTATTACTTGTTTTGTGCTTTAAGTAGCAATCACCCTATTTTAATTCTTTTTACTGTATCTGATTTTAAAAATATATATATATATATATATATATATATATATATATATATATTATATATATATATACATACATATACATCTATATACATATACATACAATAAACTTTCAATACTAAAATTGATTGAGCTGTTCTATGGGTACCTAATATTTTCTTTAACTGCCTTAATTATTCAGTAAAAAAAAAATTAAATTGGCCCAATTTGATGCAAGTTGTAGGCTATGAGATGTCACATTATCAAAAGATTGTTACACTACTTACAAAACATTCATTTCTTCCTTAAGAAAGATAACTACATCAGTAAAACTAGTACATAATAGGTTTTTGCATGTCTCTCCCCCCTTTTCAATTTTTACATTTTATTTTTGTCTTCCCAAAACATATTAAAAAAAGCAGAATTTCAGTTGTGTAAAAAAAAAAAAAAATATAATATATGGAGCAATATAGAGTAAGCAACTGATGTTGGATCTTCAATAAGATATTTAAAAACAATGGTCTTTCCCTAAGCCTTCAGAGTTGATAGCATTAGAGCCCTGCCTTGTGCACAGGTGCATAATGAAGCATGGAAATGAGCAAAATCAAAAGATAGTTCAATAATTGTAAAATAATTAAAATAAGCAGGTCTTAATATCTGATATTAAAAATACATGAAAGGATTATTGTTGTCATAGACTTTCTTCTTAGTTTTATACATATATATATATATATATATATATCTATATATATATATATATATATATATATATATATATATATATTTATTTTATTTTTTAGATAAACAGTAATAGTCATGCCAGCCGTGAGGGGAGATGGCATGCGTGGCCTTGCAGTCTTTATTTCAGATATTAGAAACTGTAAGTATTTAATGTATCACTAATTAGTTGTTTATTTAGTCATGATTATTATATTTTCCTACTTTTATTTTGTTTATTTCTTACACATTTTTTTTCTCGATGCAGTAACCATGATTATAATAACTTCATTGCTTAGAGGGTAAAATTTTAAAAATCTTAAAGATTACTAACATACATAAATATTAATGTTTTTCTTTTAAACGTAGCCCTATAGAAAGATTGTTTATTAATAAAAATGGTATATAAACCACTCTACACAAGCACATTACATTTATCACAGTTGATACTCTTCATTAATCATTCCCAGTATCATATTAATTATGTGATTTCCAAATATATTTCTCCTTCCTGCTTTGCCTTTTAAAAACTTCAAGATGTTTACCAGATAAGTCACTTTACTAAAGCTCTGTATTTTTCTTTAAAATACATTTTTCAATTTTTATACTAATAGCCTACAAAGACCAGTTGTATACCATAGGCATAATGTATGGGTTATGGTTGTAATAAAAACTAGTTATGGTCATATAAACAAAACACTGTATTAATATTTTTTTTAAATTATTATTTTAAAAATTACTATTTATACATATCAACCATTTTAGGTGATTAGAAAAAATATAAGGATCAATTAATCAAAAACTGATACCCTGAAAACACTATATTAATACATTTTAAATATATTAATATATTTCAAAAACTAAAAAATATTTTCTAAAAATGAATCACAAAATTCACTCAATCATCACAGTTTATTTCTTAGCTGGACTCTTCATCACTGTAATAAAACAATGAGGGCATACAAAGTGCTCGTCATCCTCACTTTCAGGCAAGTTGTCATTGTATGACTTTAGGATGCATTTTAAAAATCTTCCTTCAATGTATTTTCAACCGACTTCAAAAAGAGGAGGTTCTCAACTCGTCTGTATTTTTTTTTTTTATGTGTAAGTTATGTGATTACTCCGTCTATTCTAAATCAATTTTGATGATTCTTTTTTATATCGGTAGGGCATACTTCAGAGGTGGTCCCATAAAAAATATTTTGAAATCAACGCACCACTTTTTAAGAAAAAAACAGTTAATAAGTGATTTTATTAACTACTTTTTTTGATTTTTCTTAAAAAGTGTTGCGTTGATTTCAAAATATTTTTTATGGGACCACCTCTGAAGTATGCCCTACCGATCCAAAAAAGAATCATCAAAATTGACGGAGTAATCGCTTAACATTCAAAAAAAAAAAATACAGATGAGTTAAGAACCTCCGTCAATTCTTTATCAATTTTAATGATTCTTTTTTAGACGTGTAGGGCATACTTCAAAGGTAGTCCCATAAAAAATATTTTGAAATCAATGCAGCACTTTTTAAGAAAATTAAAAACAAACAGTTAATAAAAATCACTGTTATATAACCTTCCATTTAAAACATATTTATGGTTATGATTATCTAAAATCTCCATAGTAACTAAATCTAAATTATTAACAAAAATAATTTATATATACAGTCAACTCTTGATGTGTTGTACTTCGATAAGCTAAATTCTTAAATAAGTCGAACAAAATTTGTGGTCGGAAGTACATTACACTTAAATTTCACCTCAATGAGACAATTTCAGACAAAGAACGTGAAAAATTGTGTCGAAAATAAGTAGAACTGAAAATAGGGTTCAAAAGAGAGAATTTCTAGGACCACCTCTATGAAACGAAGTATTAGAAGTCATCGCCTCTATAACTCGAACTCAAATTAAAAGAATTTCATGTGTAATTTGTTTTCCTGTTTTCTATCATTGTTTGTCTTTCCAGTTCATAGTTACACCAGTCACTTATTTTTAGTCATTCACTCGAGTGGTTTTACAGTGGTTATTGAAAATTCTTTCAATTAACGAAAAGTTAAAATTGATTTGCAAAGTGCAGAAAGGAGAAAGAAGTTGGGCGTTTGTTGCTAGTAAATTCCGAATTCCGCGTAGTTCTCTTTCAACCATCCTGAAGAATAAAGAAAAGATCGCCACTGGTGAAAGGCAGTAAGTCTACTACTAGGCACCCTCAGAAAAAAGCGCAATTCAGTTGAAAGCTATATGATAAATTGGTACCAGGTATTTAATTTTCCGTATCAATGATTTTATATGTATGTACAAACAACATACACATACCCATTAATGAAAAATATATGTAATGATTTCAACTCCCATTTTGTGTTCAATTTTCCCTATGACATGAAGGTAAGTGGAATGATAACCTCGATAATTCTTTGTTCAGTAACTCGAACTATTTTTCAGGGTAGCTCGAAAATCGAGAATTGACTATATAAACAAAAATACACTCACCTCTAAAATTTGAAAAATAATTTTTATAGAAAAAAACAAAACCGACTTCAAGATTAAACCTACATACTACACAAACTTAACTAAAAAATAAAAAGTAATATTTTAATTGCTTCAAAACAAAAACCATTAAATGAAAATCAATGAAATTATCGATACTTATATACCTATTCACAATTTATTATCAGTTATTTTTGGAGTCTGTGCCAACCAAAACAAACAGAATTAGATAATAAATTGTAATCGTAAAGATCCTCCCACTGTTTCATCACCGCCACACCGCTGTCTCCGGCCATTCGAAAGTTTATTGTAAAGGCAGGATTAAACTGCCCTTCTTGGCTGGCACCGACTCCAAAGACAACTGGTCATAAATTGTGAATAGGTATATAAGTATCGATAATTTCATTGATTTTCATTTAATGGTTTTGGTTTTGAAGCAATTAAAGTATTATTTTTTATTTTTTAGTTCAAGTTTGTATATGTAGGTTTAATCTTGAAGTCGGTTTTGTTTTTTTCTCCAAAAATTATTTTTATTAACTGGACCAAATCAAACATAAATATCTATCTTAGGCATACAAGAGCTTGCTGCTGAGTCTGCTTCAGCAGTTCTACAGTAGATATTTATATGATGACGTGGAAAACCCCCATACCATCTGGCACTGGGCATACCATCTTTAAATTTGCATTGTTGATTTAAAACTATTGATAATTATTTAACGCTCATGAATAAATCAATTTTTCGTTTTGGAGGGTCCCCAGTCAGAGCAATAAATAATCCATTTTTCCAACAGGTATTAATCTACAGGAGACAAAATGACCGCACTGTAGGTTTCCTGTGTCCTTTACCCTTTGATCTAATGTCATTCTTGGGTTTTTGTGCCTGTCATAATAAAAGAAAATATTAAAATTGGCACTTGGTATGTTAAGTAAGAAAAAGATCCATTTTTAAAAACCTTATTTCAGTGCTATATATTTTACAGAATACCTCATGTGATTTTCTTGTTTTGCCTCTGTGACATTATGTACAGTTTATGAATGTCGTTTTTTAGGCATGATTTCAAATATTTACAGCAAAAAAATAAGATTCTGCTAAAGCTGCTACAAGAAAAAATAAAAACATAAAAGCTAGTGACCATAATACTTTTATTCACTGATCATAACTAGTTATGATAGCCTTAAACTTGAAATGGTCATGGGTGACCGTAACTAAAATCTTAGATATTTATTAACCGGTTGTGTTCGGTTGAAAGTTTGAATTGATGAAAGTGCCAAAATGAAAAATAAAGAGGTCTGAATAAAAACAGAAATTAAAATAAAAAAATAAATATCTTTAAAAGCTGAAATTGGCAAAGAATTCCAAAGCAATTCCTTAATCGTACTCACTGGTACAACCTCGGGTACTGCACACAAGAGGTACTGCACAACACTAATTCGAGTATACAAATATTTACCACGTCAAACGGAAATGGATTGGGAAGAGGGATTCTGCAATAAGAGTTATAAGCACTTCCGGGAAACATCTCTTGAATGGCCATGACAAAAAAAACAAAAAAAAAACAAGCAATGGCTTAAAAATAAAAACCTGCCTGTCACTGATGAGGTGACCATAACTAGTGATTACCCCTATAAACATATATACGTTTATATATATTATATATATTGTATACAGACACACACACACACACAATCTTTTTGTTGTAGTCTTTCTAAAACTATTCTTTAATTTCTTCTTGTGTTTTTAATTTTATAGAATGGAAATTTATTCTGCTGTTTCAGGCAAAAGCAAAGAAGCAGAAGTCAAAAGAATTAATAAGGAATTAGCCAACATTCGCAGTAAATTTAAAGGGGATAAAACTTTAGATGGCTATCAAAAAAAGAAATATGTGTGTAAGCTGTTATTCATTTTCTTGTTGGGACATGATATTGATTTTGGCCATATGGAAGCAGTTAATCTTTTGTCCTCAAATAAGTACTCTGAAAAGCAGATAGTAAGTTCTGAAATAAAAGCAGGGAATTATAGAATATTTGTTTATATAATAAAGAGAAGTTTTAAAATTATGTTAAACTTAATTGCATGCAACAAACATAGTTTGTTTGAGATCAGCTAAAATATAATTTTTTTTATTTTTATTTGCTGAAATTGACATCTGTATTTAGTATGAATTAATAAAATACCTTATAAATGTAAAAGATGTTCAAGAAACATTTTCAGTATTTTCTACTATTTGATTCCATTATTTATATGAGTATTGACTATTTCCTCAATGTTGTAACAATAGTGTTACTATAAAAACAAAAATTATTCTTTGTATATATTTAGTACGGTCCATTTACTATAAAGAGTATTGATTATGACTTGATTAATTTACTTTGAATTCTACCACTTTACTTATAAGGGGATCTTTCATAGTGTGTCCATCGCTGATTTTTATCTCATTTTTTTATTTATGATTGTACATAAAAATACATTTGTATTAAAACATTATGTTCAATAAGCTCCTATAAGCTGAGAAATTTGGTGTAAATAATTTAAAGGGTTGTGGAATTATGGGCAATTCATTACCAAAAAAAAAATAATTTTAAATGTTTTCAGAAATTTATATTTGTTATTTATAAAGAAAATTTTGATTTTTAAATTTAACAGAAATGTTGAAAATGAGGTTTTCTGAGGTGCTATTAACAAAGCTGGCATCAGTTTTGAGTCAACACTTTTTTTTTTTTACATTCTTCACTCAAAAAACTATATTGTTTACATTTTATATAAAATTCAGTAGATGCTACAGACTACTTTAAAATCTAGTTACTTAATTTTAAGGACTGATCCAATAAAAAAAAAATACTATTGTTATTAATTTAAATTTGATTTGCTAATTTGCTGATTCTAAATCAGTTATGTTTACTTATATTTATTTTAATTTAAAGTTTAAGTATAAATCAATAGTAAATATAAAATCTATTTAATTTCTTTTTTTTAATTTGAGCATCATCATGATCAAATTTTCTGGTGAATCTAAAAAGAAAAATTTGTTGATCTACAAATTCACCCGGTATCTTTTGGATTGTTTAGTAATTTGTTCATTGAGATTGTTAATTTATTTTTAATTTTAAACTTCTTTTAATAAATAAATAACCTTATGAGTGTTGAGTAAAAACACTGTCCTAATTATCCTTATTTGACACATAATTCCTTAAGTTATTACAGATCACTAGAATAATATCCAGTTCAGTTACTCAAATATGAAATACTTAGTCCATAAATAAACGAAAAGCTTGGTCCCAACTTGTCTATTCAAAACTGGGATTGGACCACCTCTTCTCTTTCAATTACTGTGTTGATTTACCCAACTTCAAGTTGGCAAGTTTCCTGAAAATTGCCTAAATAGATTATAATTTTTAGATTTGATATAATTGTTTTTTACAGTTAATTCACAGTTATATTTAGTTAATTAATTTTATATAAGATATAATTATACATAGAAAACATCATAATTATATTTAGATAATTAATCTTCTTTATTTTTTACAAAGTATGGTCATTGTAACCTTGCTGATTTTTTTTTTTTTCAGGGGTATTTGTTTATATCAGTTCTTGTCAATACTAATAGTGATTTAATCAACTTAATTATTCAAAGTATAAAGAATGATTTAGCATCCAGGTAAGTTTGTCTATGTTTTTGTTTATCAAATCATGATTTCCGGTGAGGATTATGTTTACTAATGTGAATATTTACTTTTCAGAAACCCTATTCATGTCAACCTTGCTATGCAGTGTATAGCCAACATTGGGAGTAGGGAGATGGCTGAAGCTTTTGGTTATGATATTCCTAAGCTGCTTGTCTCAGGGTAACAATCTAATTTGTTTTCAAGATTATTAGTTAGTGCTATATAGTTTTTATGTTTACATTGCACTTTAAAATGTGACAAACAACATATTATGGTGAATTATGAAGTGAACTTTATCCAGGACAGGTCACTGAAACAAAAAGCATTGATAAATATATTCATCAGTACTAAGAAGAAGTTTAGAAAATACTGAAAATGGTTACTAAAGACAGATGAAATTTATTATTTGAAGAAATAGTTGTACTGTTTTAACCTGTTTTATGGTAAGTGGGACAACCACTTAATCGATCCATTTCTGAAAAAATGGAATCAAAAATAGGTAAAATATGATCACTTAGAAACTACAGGGTGCAGCAGAATGGAATCCCACATTTCATTAGACTATTGCATTTGTTGAGGGGAACGGAGAGTGTTCCATCAGCTTGAGCAGGCATTGAGGTTTGTCAGTCAGCACTAAGCCTTGGTCTAGTGAGCAACATGGATATGTAATTGAAGTGTTTTTCAAAAACTGTGAATCTGTGACACAAAGAGCTTTTTGTACTCACTTTTTTGGTTTTATTGTTTTAACTGGCTAGCACCTTCATCAGACTTAAGTCCCTGAAATTTTTTTCTTTAGGGTTACCTGAAAGGTAAAGTTTTTTGAAAATCGACCTCAAACCGTTTACCAACTGAAGGAGCCAATACGAGGTGAAATTGCTGCAATCCCTCAAGACATGCTAATAAAAGTGATGCGAACCTTTTTCAAAAATAAGAAATATGTTTTTCTATCTTTCATAAAAGCTTTTTATTCAAAATCAAAATCTGGGTATCTATTCTGCCGCACCCTGTAGATAGATAGTTTCTGGCTATCTATAAAGAATTGATAACTAACTAAATCTTAGGTCCAGGTTTGACCCTACTTTAGATCAACCATTGTTCAACTGAAGACCAGAAGACTCCTGGCAAACAATGGGAGAATCATGGCATACTTAAATCTTCTGGTTGCTGGCCCTTTAACACTAAACCTACCATGATGGGTCAAATGACCCTTCTCGGGCTTTTTGGCAGAAGCTAGAAAACAACATTCATTTTCTTTTTGACTTTACTGCTTTTATTAAAAAATATATTATAAGTGTTTTTTCATCATCAACTTAACATAAGTGATTGTTTATCTGTAGACAAGGCTTATAGGGATGGTCTAAACCAATATTTTACGGTAACAGAGACAACCTATACAGGTCCAAAAAAATACCTGTTACTCGCATACCTATTCAATATCGGCTCTAATCAATAAGGTTGCATTTTCAACTACCTTTTTTTATATATATATATATATATATATATATATATATCAATTCAAGTAGAAATGAAGAAAATAAATAAGATACCTCCTGAGGATACGGAGAGAACGGCCATATATATAGTAAAAGGAAGAAGACCAAGAGGAAGATGGGAGGAAGGCGTGCGGGAGGCGTTCAGGAAGCGAGGGCTGGACTGGAGCAGGAGGAGAGAATTGGTTCAAGAAAGGGACATATATTGCACAGCGGTAGAGAGGGAAAATATATGTATGGTAATTTTTAAAAAAATCTTTTAAAAAAATCTTTTCAATTTTCAATTAATTGTTAAATGAAAACAATTGTTTATTTCATAAACAATTTATTGTTTCTATAAAATACAATTTTTCCATAAAACGTTTTTTATAATCCTCAACCATTTTATTTACAAAATACTGGTCGTTAAATGAAGGTCAAATTTTTTTTTTTTTTTTTTTTTTTTTTTGGCTGATTACAGTTAGTAAAACTTTAATTAAAATCATTAATAAATTATCAACAAGTTAATAAATAATTGGTAAATTATTATTTAAGATGTTAGATGCTTTATAACAAAATACATATTTTTTCTTTGATTTATGTCTAGCAAAAATAATATAATTCCTTATGTATAGATTTCATATTTGAGTGTATTTTAATGATCATTAAAATTACAATAAAATAAAAAAGAATGTATGAGTGTCTAATACAATGAAGACCGGCTGACATTTTACAAGAAAATACTTGTACGAGAGTGGAAGTAAAAATAGAGGTTTAGGTAAACGAGTATCTGGTAACAGGTAGAGATGACAAGTAAAAAATACTAGTCTAGGGTAGTACTCATGTCAGTATGAAGGTATTAGGTATGAATGTTGTTACTAGTACTGAAGTAAGTATCTCGTACCTGTTACTTCTGAATATCGGTAACAGGGACGCCGTTCAGTCAGCCCATACCTGTTACAAAATAACAAGTCCAGTATTTCTGAACACCACTAAAATCTTATGCTTTGTCAATGTATAAAGTGAGAGGAAAAAATCTGAAAGTAGGTAACCAATATGCTTAGAGTTTATGATATAGAGTGTGGACAGATTTCTTAAGACTAGCGAGTTGACAGTTGTTGAGTCATTCCTCTTCCTCCTCTTAAAAAAAAAAATTACAATGAAAGATAGGTGTATGTTGATAAGATTAAAAGTAAAATTAAAATGAATTGCTTGATTAAAAAGCTATTATATTATTGGAAAGTTCTTAAATTACTCAGTGAAAAAAAGCAATTAAAAATACAAACACATTCCAATAACCGTTTAATTTTTTTGTTTTAGAGATACAATGGATGTTGTGAAACAATCTGCTGCTCTTTGTTTACTTCGCCTATTTCGAACTTCACAGGAAATTATTCCTGGTGGAGAGTGGACATCTCGAATAGTGCATTTGCTAAATGATCAACATTTAGGGGTGGTTACAGCTGCTGCTTCATTAATTGATGCTCTTGTAAAACGTAATCCTGATGAATATAAAGGCTGTATCAGTTTGGCTGTTTCTAGATTAAGTAGAGTAAGTTTTAATGATTTCTCATTATTTTTTGTTAGTATTATACCTTCGAATATTTTTTCATTTAAATATAATATAAATACAAATTACATCTGTATTCATTGAAATTATTTATTGTAATATATATTTATAAGCAGTCAGGATTACTCATTTAATTTGTAATTTTATAGTCTGGCCAATTATTATTTATTGGTTGCTTTCTTTTCAAATGCATTTTTATAAATACTTTCTAGTTAATTTTTTTTTATGAGCCTTTTAATATTATTAAATGTATTTAGTATTTAAAAAAAAAAAAAATCTATTTTAATTATTAAGTGATATTATTTTCTGTATTTTATACTGCATTGTTAATTTTTATTAATAAAGTTTATGTATGCCTGCTCTATATTGACTTAGTTACATTGACATTTATTAAAGTTTTCTCCAATACTTTTTTAATTAATATATTTTGATTTTCGTTTCAAAACTCCATAATTTTTTAGAGTATATGCTGTATTATTTATGATTGGTTAATTTTCTTTACAGATTGTAACATCGAGTTACACTGATTTGCAAGATTACACTTACTATTTTGTACCTGCTCCTTGGCTTTCTGTAAAACTTCTGCGGCTATTACAGAATTATACTCCTCCAGGTCTGTTTTATAGTTTACTTTAGATGTAATGATTTTCTGATTTTGATTCATTTATTTAAATAAAAAATATGCATGTAGAGGATCCTGGAGTTCGTGGAAGACTAAATGAATGTTTAGAAACGATTCTTAACAAAGCACAAGAACCCCCCAAATCAAAGAAAGTTCAACATTCCAATGCAAAAAATGCTGTTTTATTTGAAGCTATTAGCCTCATTATTCATAATGATAGGTAATGTTATAGAAAATTCATTTCCTTAGTTTTTTAAAATATGTTTTAGTTCTATATTATTAGTATCAATTAGAGTTGCTATTTTAGAATTTTTTAATGTCAAGTGTTTCCACAGAAATTGATTCAAACCTTAAGATGATATTGTAGAGTAATTTAGGTAATGAATTTAAGCTAATTTTTTTATATTGAATCCTACTCTTAGTTTAATGTTTACACATAACTTTCTAACATATTTTTATTTTGGGAGGCTTAGGACCTACCTAATTTATTAATTTCAGTGATGCTCTGTTCTTGACTACTGGTAAAATATAACATATGTATATGTTCATTTTGAGACATTCATATTGTAATAGCTTTAGAAATAAATTTTAATAATGGAAATATTCTAGGTTTAACAAAATATTTTTTAATTTTGTGTTTCAGTGAACCTAACCTATTAGTGAGAGCCTGTAATCAATTAGGTCAATTTTTGTCTAATCGGGAGACCAATCTTCGTTATTTAGCCCTCGAATCCATGTGTCTACTTGCTACATCAGAATTTAGTCATGAAGCTGTTAAAAAACATCAGGAAGTTGTAATTGTTTCAATGAAGGTATAACTTTGCTTTCATAAATCATGTTTATACTATAACTTATGTTTTTTATTCGTACACATCTGAAGCTAATTGTTATTTATTGACCAATAATATTCAAATAGTGGCTGTTCTAATTCTAAAAATAGTGGTGGATCCTGGCATCTTCGATTCGTTTCACATTTTCTTGTTAATCTCCATCTTCCATTCTCACCAAACGGGTCTGACTGGCTTCATCTTTTATATTTAATGATTTGGTTCACAGCAGCTTTATTAAATCCTCACCACCTTAACCAGTCCATTAGGCTTCTGATAGGGTTCATTCTCCTGACTAAACTGGATGAATTATCAGTTAAGGCGCATTCTCATGAGTCAAGTTTAGTTAATCAATTTTAGTTAAAGAACATAAGTTAATGTGACTTGAATCAGTTTTTTTTAAACATATTTTAACTGAAATTGATCTAACAGTTTCAGTGTTACAATAACTGGTATGTTACAAGAAGAACTGCGAATTGGGGGCATATAATACCTCAGTTGTCATTCCACTTTTTTTGGATTTGCTCAACAAGGAATGTTCTTTCTAGTACATGGTTCTGATTGTCTTATTAATTTATTTATTTTTTTTTTTTTACATCACAAGTGGTTTTAGTAGAAATGTCCATTTATTTTATTATACATCTCAATACATGTTCCCGCGCATCTCTTTTTTTTATATTTATCCAAACCATGGTTCTGAAATCATTTGTTCGGGATTTAAAAAGCAGAGGATATTATATCATCAGGAGAAATATAAAGAAAGTGAAAGTTATCTGCATTAAATAGAAATTGAAGAATAGAATAGGGTAAAGGTTAGATAGGAGCCTTAATGGGACAGGAATCTACAAAAAATGAATTAAGTTCGTCACGGGTTACTGGGATAGTATGTACTGGATGTGGTAGTAGTAAATGAAAACTTCCTTAAAATTCTCCATGTAGATTTTGGATCTGGAGCTTTGGATAGGATGCTATGAAAATACTGTGTACTACATGCTATAGTTTCTTATCCTATCTAAGTATCTTGTGCTAAAGTATCTTTTGATTTTCTAAAGACTAATGATTTCATCTCTGCTTGTCTTTACGAATTATACTACTCTAGATAGTGGCCTTGGATTCTCTTTTCTCTGCCTTTTTTCCTTTAAACTAGGTCTAGGTCTTCAGTGCTGAGCTTAATACCTAAGACGCCACCAACAGAACACACTCCCTCAGTTGTCTCCAGATTTCATTGGTATACCTCTTATTTCAAAGGAATTCGAGAGCTGATACTGCTCATTTTTATTTCATTTCACATCTAGTTTTTTTATTTCATCTTTTAAATTATTATTTTTGGTTAAAAAATTTTCGATCAACTCTTCTTGCCTGTTGTCTCGCTCTTCTAATGATTTGAGCCTCTAAGAGTTCTTGAAAGCGAGGTCTGCTTGCTTGTTTACTGTGCCCTTTATTTCTTTAATATCATCAGTCACTTTGCCAATTTTACATAGTATAATGGTTATATTTTCTTCCATCTTCTTGCTTGGAACTGCGATATACTGCATGGATGTCGTATTGGCCGAAGTTTCACATTTGGGGCACTGCCATTGTTTTCTTTTCTGTTGCAATATTTCAGTCTCTTTAATGTTGCTACATTTGGCATTAAAATTTTGCACGAAATACAGGCAAAAGCAGATTTATTATCTCTTGAAATTGTAGATTTGCAAAACAAACACAGTACCATTACTCTGAAATATATCTGTTTATTAAATTGAAGACGTCTTGTAGAGTGATTGGTGTAGGTGGAGTGGGGGCAAGCACTAATCCCCAATGCCCCTCTATCAATGTAAGCTTGGCCGATATTATTTTCTTTATAATGTTAATTTCAGCACTCGCTGCCTTTTAATTTTAATATCAGCAATTACAATTATTTATCTTAATAAAAGAAACAAAGTACTCACTGACAGTAGTAATCGATTAAAGGAAAAGATAAGAGAGCAGATTAACAAAGAAAAGAATAAACCTATATTATCTAACTGTAAAATGATTGTACATACTGATCCTATCCGAATGTAAATCTGAAAAACATGCACTATATTTTCTTACTTTGATCCTTGATCTAAACTGAGATAATTTTTATTCATTATTTTATCATTATCATCTAAAATCCCACAAGATGTATTTAATGTTTTATGCAGGTTATATACAAATAGAAATTAATATATTAATATTTATTATTCAAAACACTATAAAAACACAATTTGTTATAGATGGAAAAGGATGTGTCAGTTAGGCAACAGGCTGTTGATTTGTTATATGCTATGTGTGATAGAAGTAATGCAGAAGAAATTGTTCAAGAAATGTTGAATTACCTTGAAACTGCTGATTATTCTATTAGAGAAGAGATGGTAAGTTGGTGAATGAATGTCTCCCTACCCTTTATATAAGTTTGTTTAATGATCATTAGTATAAATTATTAGACAAATATGAAATACAAAAAAAATAAATATTGTAACTGCTTATCTTATCATGAATATTGGAATTTTCCTTTTTAAATATTGGTATATCATTATTAAGTGTCGTTCTTTAATTAATGTTGTAATTTTCAATAATACTGATAATTCACTAATAATAACTTGATGTTTTGATTTAAAATTATTTCCTCGATACCAAATCTTAAATATCTGCTCTGAAAAAAAGAGAGGTCAGCACAGAAGATAGGAAAATTCAGTTCCCATAATATGCATTTAATAATGACTAATAAATATATAATTTGTTTCTATTTTATAATTTATATAATATTTTATGATATAATTTCCAAAAATCAATATATAAATATTGATATATAAATAGTATCTTTATTGGTGACTATTCGCTACAGTAAACTCAAACTCATTAATATTTTGTCACAGTTTTTAATTACTAAAGAATACAAGAAACAGAGCTAATTTCTACAATTAGATTACCTTTATTGTAGGTTATATTGGTTTATAAGGCACTCAGTGTTGCCAGATTCACTTAACCTGACACTTAACTCGCTTTCTACAAAACCTAACCCAGCAGAACTTAACAATTAACACTTTCTGCAACTAATAACAATATAATAATAATAACAAACATAAAATAATAATAAAAGAACAATAAACTATTAATACAATAATAAAAACTATAGCAAGCGGTGCGACTATATATAAAACATATAATTATTTAAATTAAATCAATTCTTCTACATCATAACTTCAGGAAAGATTCTTTAAAGTAAAAATAGGAAACTCTTATTCTAAATAAAAATCAATCAGGATGGAGTAGATAATTGATGTGTGCAGTCAAAGAAACACAATTTATACTATTTAGTTGTGTTTCCTTGACTGTACATCCCAATTATCATAAATTCTACAGTCAAATAAACCAAATCAATATAAAATTAATTAACACTGGAGTTCCTCAGGGGAGCGTCTTTGTTTCTCTGTTATTGATTCTGTACTCGTCAGAAAATCCTCAACATCCCAAAACACATCACATCCTTTTTTAAATGACAGCTATTTTATCATTAAACATCAGAATTGAAATAGCATCAAAATATTTAGAAGAACAGGTTAATGAAATAAAAAGCTGGGCCAGAATATGGCACATTAAAATCAATGATAGTAAGAGACAAACTTTTTTATTTACTATTAAACATAGGGCTTGTCCAAAGTAAACTATAAACAGTGAACCTAGTGTGGTACCGTGAAATGTATTTGGATAGATGACTGCAACAATGTCCCCTATTAAAAAAAATGCCTTTGAACTTTTGGCCAGACTTGATTAGCGTTCTAACCTTCCACTAACAATCAAGTCACCCCTTCACCAACAACTATTAGTATCAATTTAGAGCTGTGGTTTGGAACTCTGGAATGCTGCCAACAGGTCAAGTAATTCAATGTCTTCAATCAAAAGTTTGACGAGTTATTGTTGTTGGTCCATTATGTATGACTAACCATATGATAATTTAAAAATCTCATGGGTCAAAGACTTCGCATACCAAGGGTTCTAAAATTTTCATATTATATTTACTTTCAGCATCAAAGTGTTAGACACTCTTCAAAAATTTTTATTCCTACCCTTCTATCTTACCAAATTCAACCCTAAAACAGTATTAGCCCTCCATCACTCGCATGCATGTTTAGGTTTAAAATATAACTATCACTCACCTGATGGAAATTAGTTTAACCATGTCAAACTGATGGACGCATTTCCTGGTGAAAAATTAAATTACATTTTAATATTTTGTACGCTTTTCACCATCTTTTGTTCATTTGAACACTATCTGGTAATGAATTGTACAATTTTTTCATTGTTTCATTCCTCCTAGGAAGCCAAAATAGCAGCTTTCAATTTCTAGACTGTTCCAAACTGTCTTTGACTCTCTGTACATCTATCTTAAAGGAATTTCCCTAACATTTTCAATAATGTTTAGGTCTGGAAAGACAGCAGCCCAATCCAATCTGGCAATATTGTTCTGGATAAACCTAAATAATTTTTCCTGAATGTATCGGGGTATTATCTTACTGAAAGATTGTTGCCACTGGCTTTCTTTTTAATTTTTTTCTAACTAGTGTTTTTTACTTTTTAAATAATCTTTGGACATTCCTGTTTTGTTTGAACTACAGTTTCCTTAGTGATAGCCCTTGCCATTTTACAATGGTTTTTCTTGCAATGGCAAAGCAGAGGGTTTTTTATGATTCTCCATCCTGAATAAACCTTACAACTGATGAAAAACTCTTTTTGATGCAGTGTGCGATCTCTCTAGAAATCATCCCATCCTCATGTCGTGAAAAAATCAAATTGTGTTTTTCATCTTTAAAACATTTATTTTTCCCATAATTGACATGCTTAATTGTGTCTAATTTCATACAAATTTAATACTGCTGTTGAATAGAAATTTTAATTATTAGTCTCATCCTCTAGGAGATTAATAATTGTTAACAACAGTATGTCTGTAATTTTTGATGCACATAAAATTATACACATTAAATCATCTAGACAATCCTTTCCAACAAATGGAATGGTGAACCTGTCGAGGGACTTATTACCACCTTGCTAATCAAAGTATATGAAACGAATAAATTTGCTAATTTGCTATTAGTGCAGATTGCAAATAAAATATTAGCCAAATAGAAATATTAATAAATAATCAAATAAAAAATTAGCATTATAAATAATGATTTGATTTCAGAAAACCAATTTTTTTCATTAGGGAAAACTGTTGTTCCTTAAACACTTTTTTGATTTTTGTTGTTGGCACACACAATTCAGCTGATCTGAGTTTTTATTCTTCCAGTGGCCCGTTAAGGTAGTATTAACCAATAATTGTAATGGATCAGATTCTCAATTTTTAGTATTCTTTGAGTATCAGCAGCAGAATGAGAAACTATTTTTTTGTTTCAAGGTACAACAATGCTCCTGTACCTTGCAACAGCAACTGTTGTTCCTTGAAACAGTGGTAATTTTCAAAAATAAAAACCACAAAACAAAAGAATATTTGTTTTTTTTATCAATGTGTTTTTCTTTAGCGTTTTGTTATTTAACAAAAAGTAAAGTTTATAAACTTGAATGACTGCAGTGGCCATCTGAGATGGATTCACAGGTTGTCATTTAATTCCTTCCTTTCTTAGGTATTCTGCAAAATTAAATCTGAAAAAAAAAAAGTTTTTCAAGGTGCTAGAGGTTTCGAATTCCTTACAGGTCCGTTTCAAGATACAAGACAACATGACACGCCATTAGGAAAATGTGCTAGCAACTCAGACCACATTCTTTCTTTATCCCAAATAGACTGAGTACCTTTTAAAGGGGTATCTAATAGTACACCAGAGCAAAGAATCAATCACTTACCTTCGAAAAAATGATAGGAAACAATATTCCGAACCAGTGAAAATTGTTTTTAAAAATATCAGAAGATGACAGTAAAAATGAAGAAGCTTTTCTCTGGGAGATATAAAGTACACTGACAGATTCCCGACTAAACATGAATAACTTAACTTTCAAAACATCTACTAGAATGCAACAGCAATAAGAGCTATGCCAATTGTTTCAAGGTACAACAGTCTCCCCTATGCTTGTAAAATTATTTAATGTACTTTTTAGTTGAGTTTTTAAACTGTTTTTGTTATTTTGTTTTATAAAGGCTATCGTTTAATTTCCAATATCTATTTTTAGGTTTTAAAAGTTGCAATATTAGCTGAAAAATATGCTACTGATTATACTTGGTATGTTGATGTTATTCTCAATCTCATTCGAATTGCTGGAGATTATGTTTCTGAAGAAGTTTGGTACAGAGTGATTCAAATTGTAATTAATCGGGATGATGTTCAAGGCTATGCAGCTAAGACTGTTTTTGAAGTATAATATCATTTTATATTTTCTTTTCATTATAAGTTTCTTAATGTTATATGTATATATATTTGTGTTTTCTTATTTAGGCTCTTCAAGCACCTGCTTGTCATGAAAATATGGTCAAGGTTGGCGGTTATATATTAGGAGAATTTGGAAATTTAATTGCTGGAGATAAAAGATCTGCTCCTATTGTTCAATTTCAACTTCTTCATTCAAAGGTATTTGTTGATGTTGATGCAATATTTGTTGGTATTGAACCGCAGTTTTTAAATCACTAGTTTCAATGTTATTGTTTATCACACTTCTGGCATAAATATACCCTCTCACATTGATACGTGTTTGTTTGTGTGTGTAATTCTGTTTTTTTTTTTTTTTTTTTTTTTTTTTCAGTATCACCTTTGCTCTCCAATGACAAGGGCTTTACTGCTATCAACTTATGTGAAGTTTGTGAATTTGTTTCCTGAAGTTAAACAAGTTGTTCAAGAAGTTTTCCGACAGCACAGTAACCTTCGCAGTGCTGATGCTGAATTGCAGCAAAGAGCTTCTGAATATCTTCAATTAAGCATTATTGCTTCAACTGATGTTTTGGTATGCATTAATGTTTATAATTATGTAGAGGTAGTGACTATAGGTATTATCAGGGTCAAAGTTGTTTTGAAAGCCTACTCCAGGGTAAGCTGTAGCTCTTGTAGGAGATTCTCGCAGAAAAATATATGAGCATCTAATACAATTTTTTTAGCAAAACATATATATGTAGTGTGTTTGTAATCAAAATGGAGTTCATTATAGATTCATAAATGTATATTCTAATGATATGAATCATATTTAAATTGAAATGGTGATTGGAATTGGCCGGAAAACTTCAATCAATCCAGTGATAGGGCTGAAGGTAAATGTACTGTACGTGTTTAAGACAGAAGCTAAAAATGGTGTCTGAGTCCTCAACCAACCTGAGATGAATGAACAAGATTTGGACAAGTTTTTTTGGCACATTTTTCACTATAACTCCAAATCTATTTGTCTGATATGAAATTTCTTTTTTTCAACTAAAATATGGTTAAATTTACTACCAGGCCCTATATATGAAATTTTGATTAAATCCGTAATTCACCCACTGAAAATGTCAAAATTTTCATATTTTGTCAAAACATACATATTGAGCGTGCTGGCTTGGGTCTATTATGGGGCTTGATCAAAATTTCATTTATAGGGCCTGATAGTTAGTTAAACCAGATTTTAGTTAATAAAAAAAGATTTTTCAGATCGGACAAATAGTTTTGGAGTTATAGTGAAAAATGTGCCAAAAAAAAGTTTGATTTTAAAACAATAAACGGTGTTTAGTGTGCTGGCATGGGTATTTCATGAGACTTGATAAAAATTTAATACTTAGGATTTTATAGTAAATTTACCCTGCTTTCAGATGGGAAAAAGAAATTATAGATTGATTAGTTCCAGTGTTATAGCCAAAAGAGTACTGACAAACATGTTTTCGCGGAGTAGTGCAACCCCAGTCAAAGAGTGCTGAAACAAGGGGTGTAGAGTACATGAAATATGTGATAATTTCTGATTTTGCTGCTTCATTAGGAGTAGTTAGAAGGTAAACATATTAAAAGTCCCCACCCCTGGGGGTTGACCTAACGGTAGAGGGAGGGCAGAAGGTCCCACTTTAGGTTTTTTTTTTTATTATATCTCGAAAATGGTGGACTCAAAGGAAAATATGCTACAGATCAAAATTAAAGCTAATTAAATTTGTCCAACTTCCAACGGTTTTCGAGATATATGTTATTAAAACTCGAAAATTTTCGAGAATAATAAATTTACCTCACTTTTTGTCAAACATTTACTTCAAGTATCAGAAATATATATATGAAATTAAAGTAAATAATTTAACTCTCTACAACTTTGACTTTAACATTTTTTCTAAGAAACGATTGTGGAAGGCACTAGAAGCTAATGTTTGACAAAAAGTGAGGTAAAAAAATGTTTTTTGCAAAAATTATCTATTTTCAATAATGTATAAAGCTGAAAATCCGCTTGCTTAATCTCGTTGGGTTCATACAAGCAATGCGTCCATAGAAAACAATTCTCCTCTTTTGAATGGTGTATGCGATCTTTTCTACATATTTGTAAAGTTCATAGTTGTGTCATCTTCTAAATTCACCATTCTCTTCAATTGTATTTAAAATTTTCCTCAAGATCTGTCTTTCTCAAGATAATTGTTCGTGTCTTGTTGTCTAAGCCAAATTCTTTCAGGATTTTGAGATGGTAATTCTATCGATCGAGTCGTTAGCCTTCCTAAAATCTATGAAGGTCACAATGAAATTCTTGCTTCTATGCTTTAGGTGGGAGATTACCAGTTTTAGATTCTTGATCTCTGTTCGTTACATGAATTTCTTTTCCAGAACTCTCCCTGATATTCGCCCAAATGTGGGTCCAATTGCTCTTTTGCTCTAGTCTGAAGGGCTTTTGAAAGAATCTTATAGGTTATTATGAGAAAAGATATACTATAATAATTGTTATCATACATTCTGTCACTTTGAAGGGGATGAATCAGTGCAGAGGACCATCCACTTAGAAGTGGTTCAGTTTCCTAGATGTTGCGAATAGTTTCAGTAAGTTTGTCAATCGTCTTGTTTCCTGCATTTTTCCACATTTCAGCAATAATTGAGTCATCCCATGGTGCTTTATTATTCTTTATTGAATATATGGTCTGATTAATTTCCTCTCTTGTAGGGGACGATGAATCTGTATGAATAGGTGCGTTGTTTTCGATTGTGAATGTGGCTTCTGAAGCCTCGTTGTTCAGAAGGAATTCAAAGTACTTCTCCAAAATGATAGTTGTCCTAGTTATTATAAGCAACTTTACCATTGGTGCCTCTAAAGTGTAGACTCGGAGGATTATATTTGCTGAGATTTCATTTGAAAGTCTTAAAGAAGTCTCTGGTGTTATTTTTTTTTAAATCTTCCTCAATCTGCATTTGTTGATTTTTATCAAAAGCATGCTTTACACCGAGGATGGTTTTGACAGCGTGTTTTCTTGCATCTAGGAAATTTGTCCAGTTATTTTTGTTCTTCTGCAAGTTCCATTTCTGCCACACGAGCTGCCTATCCTTCATAGCCGCATCACATTTGCACATCCGCCAAGGGTGTTTTTTTATATTTTCTCAATGGGCCCATATTGTTCGCTGCCTTAACTAGTGCTTCTTGCAATTGTTCCCAGATATCTAGTTCCTGGAACTCTGAATTCTGAGTGTACTCTTTGCTAGATCTAAGCTTCTCTGTATAAAAACCTGTTGATTTTTCTATGCTGGACTTTATTCGTGTTCTTGGAAATAAGTTTGACCTTGATCTTTGAAAGATAGTGATCTGAGTCAAGATTTGCACTTCTCAGAACTTTGACATTCTGGATTTGCCAGTATACTTTCCTTCCAATAGCAACATGGTCTATTTGGAATTCACCAAGACGGGTTTGGAGATGTCCAAGTTGTCTGTTTTCTGGGCAGGTATTTATAGGCTGTTGGTTTATATACGCAGTTGATCTATTATTATTTTATTATTATTATTATATTATTATCTATTATTATATCAATTATATATTACATATCATATATTATTTTAATCAATAATTGTGCCCCAGCTATATTAGTGTTGTGAAAGTTAATGTAATTCTGTGTGGATCTATTTATTTTGAAAATTAACATTTTTTTTTTTTTTTTATCAAAATATTAGTGCTTTAGTCAAGCATATTGTTTTAAAATATAATTCAAACTAATAAATAAATGGAGAGTTGGGCACAATCCAATTAAATTATAATCTAATTAATAATTGGATTACTTTTTATTTGAAAATGCAATTGAAATTCATTCCTACCTGAATTACGCATTAGTATTATTTGTAATGCGAAATTCAAATTATTTAGAAATATAATTTGATTACATTTTTCATTCCATTAAATAGGCAAATAAATATTGCAATGTTAGTATTATGTAATTCATTATTCAATCATTTTAGGAATTAAATTGCAATTATAATTTATATCTTATTGAATTATAACAAATGATTTGATTCTAACCTGTAATGGGATTACATTTACAGTGTAATCACAATTCTTAATTTTTAATTCAATTACAATTTGCTCAACTCTAAATATTCTTCTTAGTGTTTTCCTACTGGAGCAGATTCCGCTTTGTGGATCAGTGCATGCCATTTCATGGGATCTGTGGCATAGACATGATTTTTGCTGTTTATTCTTAGGACTGTATTGATATTGTCCAGCCACCTTAATTTGCCCAACTCCATATGAATGTATTTAAATGTAAATTGGAGTTATGCTTAGCTCGATGATCATCATTTGTTTATTATGTAGACAAAATTCTATTTTGACATTATTTTTGAATAAGATGTTTTTAAATGCCAATTATGCTTTTTAGGCAACTGTGTTAGAAGAAATGCCATCCTTTCCTGAAAGGGAATCATCAATTTTAGCTGTCTTGAAGAAAAAGAAACCTGGAAGAGTGCCAGAAAATGAAATCCGCCCTGCTCTAACACACAATATGAATTCTTCTGAACATTCTACTAATCATAACTCAAATAATCTTGTAAGATTAATTTCAATTGTTTTAAGTTGGTTTTTTTTATTTACTTTTTTTAAATTGAACATTATATAAATAATTACTGTAAGAATAATTTATTAGAAACTCAGGAACTCCAGTAAAATTTACTTATTTTGTTCTAGTTAAAATATATCTGGAAAATGTTTTGATGCTTGCAAATCAAATCTTTGTTCATAGTGGTTTACAACAGTTAATTACTATACTGAGAATAATCAACAACTAGGTTGTTGTTTTATATATATATATATATATATATATATATATATATATATATATATATATATATATATATACAGGGTGTTCGGAAGATCGTTGGCCAAAAAATTATCTCGGGTAGGGAGGTTCATTTTGAACCTATTTAAGGTCACTTACCTATATACAAAGTCTTACGGTTTTTTTTTTTTTTTTAATTTTTTTTTAAAAATGGCCAAATCCAAACATTTATGCCTTATAACTCCATTGTTTACTGATATATCAACGCCATTTTTTTTTCTGTAATTACTAATACATTGTCCATGTAAAATAGAAAAGATATGGTGCAAAAAACAAATACCAAAAAAACGAACGGGAGATCGTTAAATCTTTTGGGGAAAAAATAATAATATAGCAATATACGTTGACTATCAGCCAACCCTTCTAATCAGTGACCAACCAAACCTTCTTATTTATAGATGATTTAGGTTTGTTATTACTAAAGACCGGATTTTCGTGCAGTATAAACCATTGAAACGTGCAACAAAGACTTCAAAACGTGCAAAAACATGCAATAAAAAAAATCAAAACGTGCAATAAAAAAAATCAAAAGGTGTACTAAATAAAAACATTTTGGTTTTTATTTTTATTAGCACCCAAGTAGACATAAAATAAAGTAAAATATGTTGTGAAAAAAATGATAATGTACGAAATTGAAAACACGCCTCGGCCTCTAGAAAATGGACTGTATGGGAAAATATGAAAACGAGGTTTTGCACCTGTGGGGAGATTTTATTTAGAAGGTAGCATAAACAAATAGTACATAAGAAACTTCTTACCTTATTACTGCCACCGACGGTCTGTCCGGGGGCCCCCGGAATCCTTACGGTCTGGCAAATGCTTCTCCTAAGCTGCAATATTTGTCTAGGCTCTCCTCCTCTTATGTCACCACTCATTAGGGGAAGAACTAAATCTATAATGAATATCACAGGAAATAAGATCACTTTTAAAAGAGGAATAGGGTCCTGGAAGGCAATTTCACCTTGGTCATAAAAGCGATGGAAGACCATGAGGTCTTGGGCAATTTTAATAGGTGCGTACTGGAGCACAGATGCTAGAAGAAAGAGGAAAATTCTAGTAGGGATTAACGCAGATAAGGGCTAGTTGCCCAGAGGATCCATAGAGTGCGTTAATGAACAGTATATTAAAGTTTTTCTCTTTTCCCCCCTTCACAAAAGCGCCGATTGGCGCGAACATACCGCCCACCAAAATTGTTGCCCAATTTTATTCCAAAAGTTATACAATGAAAATGGTGGGCAGGCTGCAAAGAATTTATACAATAAAATAAAGAAACGAAAGCTCAACTTGAGTAAAGAGGAAGATAAAGACAAAAAAAATAAAATAAAAATATTGTAACATGAATGGGAGCACAATTATACAATGTAAAGAAAAGGAAACAGCCCAACTGGGCAACAATTATATAATGTAAAGAAAATAAAACAGTACTCCTGGGTAATCAATTATACAAAATAAAAAACAAAAATAGCACAACTGTAGAAAGGTTATACAATGCAAAAGGACGTCATTCTGGGAGCGAAATGAGCTTGTTCACGGGTCTAGTGAGAGTGCCGTTAGAGGTCTCAAGGATGGCCACTCGAGATACACCATCAAGCCCAGGCTTGAGTTCAGAAATGCGGGCAATAGGCCAGGAGAGGGGAGAGCTATTCACACCCTTGATCACAACGACATCGCCCCGTTTTATGGGTTTGGATATGGCGGTCCACTTGGTACGCTGCATCAGCGAGTTCAAGTACTCCCTCGACCACCGTCACCAGAAATACTGCGAATATTGTGAGATGATCTTCCATCTAGATGTCAAATGATGGTCTTCAGAGATAGGGACTTCGGCCACGGATAACAGTGGAGCTCCTATGAGAAAGTGCCCTGGACTTAAGTATGCGGCGGCTTCAGCGGGGGCAGAAGGTAAGGAACAGATAGAACGGTTATTTAGAATAGCCTCGATCCGAGCGAAGAGGGTGGCTTATTCTTCGAAAGTGAATAAAATTTCGGCGGATAACCGAGATAGTTAAATTTTTGCGGATTTGACTGCGGCTTCCCACAGACCACCGAAATTGGGTGCTAAAGGAGGGTTGAATACCCATCTTATCTCTCGACTCGACAGGACATTCGAAATTTCCTCATGATGAGTGTGGAGGAAAAGCTGCACGTCTTCTAATTGCTTATTTGCCCCGACAAAATTACGACCCTGATCAGATAGAATGGAATGCGGAAGACCTCGGCGTGCAACGAATCTATCTAGAGTAGCCAGGAAAACGGCGGTAGAAAGCTCAGAGGCAAATTCGAGATGCACAGCCTTGGTGGCGGTACACACAAATACGCATAAGTAACCCCTTGTAATAGCAGATTTATGAAGTCGCGACGCGCGAACCTGAAATGGCCCCGCGAAATCAATACCGGTGTTGAAGAAGGGTCTGCTGAGCCGGACGCGGCACGAAGGCAAGTCAGCCATAATAGGCTGCACGGTAGTAGCGTGGATACGAATGCAAGTAGTACAACGGTGGATCACCTACCTTAACAGTTGACGCAACGAGATAATCCAGTAGCGGTGGCACACGAGTGCCTGGCAAGTAGTGGGGCCAGCGTGTAGGGAGGAAATGTGAAAGCGCTTGCAGATCAACTGAGACAGATTAGCGGATTTAGGCAGCAAAATTGGGTGACGGGAATCGTACTTTAAATTGGAGTTCTTAAGTCGGCCGCCCACCCTGAGAATACCCAGGCTGTCGATGAAAGGAGTCAAGCTGCAAAGCGACTTTGCCGGCTTGCCAGTACGAATACTGAGAAGAGAATCGTGGAAATGCTCGGAGGTAAGATCAGGTTTATAAAAGAAGAGCGCAATGGGAGTAGACTTAAGACCCGGTAATGGCTTGGTGCTTAAGTCGGTGTCACGATAAGGAGGAGGCCAATGCTCCTGGCAATTGGTCAAAGAGGAGGGATCTTGAGTCCCTAAACAGAAATTGTTGGTCTGCGTGTAATGAGTAGAGGTAAGGCCCCCAGAGTCAATATGGGCATGATTAGCGACAGAAGAAACATCAGCAAACCCTACTGGGGAGAATTTGTCGAATATTGAAATTCTGGAGCGTACAGACCCTTTGACGTCTACAACTGGTGGTTTTAAAAAAGTAGGTTTAACAGGATTCGAGACCGGAATTTTACTTGGTACTCTATCTTGGTTACTATGTATGTATACTGGTTTCTTATTATTTTTATTTTCAACAGGAAGGAATTTTGGACAATCTTGATTGGCTAAAGAATAGTGACTGTTTGAGGATGAGATGTAATTATCCTCTTCAGTAAGAGAAACAAAAAACTTTTCATCAGATGAATCACTTGATTCAAGTTTAAAAAATCATTCTTATTATTCATTTGTATTTCCTGGGGAACGTTAAAATTATTGAATCTGTGATTACATGCATGGGTGTTAATAGAAGGGTCAATGTTTTCTGGAATATCAGAAACATTTGAGTCTTTATGGTCTGTACTCAGGGGTTGTTCAAATAGAAGTTTTTTAATATTTTCAGTTTCTGAAGAATCATGGAAATCTTGGGAAATTTGGCAAACAGAAATTAACGAAGTGGCTGATTGATTTTGCGATAGGGTTTGGATAGGGCTGGCAACCGTTGTAGAAGTTGCAATAGGTTCTTCTTTTTTCAATTGTAAATATTTAGCTTTAATTTTGGTTACCACACTATTGAAAGCAATTGCAGGGGCTTGAGTATCCACATGATTTTGTTTGGATAAGAGAGCATTAAGGTCGCTTAATTTGTCATTGAACCCCTCAAATTTGACTTGAAGGGAGGGTAAATCCTCGTAATGCACTTGGACAGTAAAAATATCCGAAAGAGTGGAACCTCTAATTTCATCGTATCTGCTAGTTATATCAGCAAATATCGTTTCCCTCTTTGCCAATAGTTGTGCTTGAATAATGATATTTTTGTCTTCTGTAGGCATTGTGAAAAATACAGAATAAATAAATACAGAAATAAAAGGAAATTATAATATATAAGGCACAGAAAAGGTAAGGAGAAAAAGTTGCAAAATTGATTACACTACTTATTACGTAAGTGTAACTGACGCCAGAATAAAACAAGATGGCGGGGATGATACGAGACGAAGTATCAAGTACGTCACTAGAGAAGTGTGACGTCAGATCACAGCTGACAATACGCACTTGTTGAAAATGGCCGACTATAGCGTCGGTTTTAAATATGTAATTATTGGAAGTTATGAAACTTGAACAAAAAATAGGCCAAACCTTGCAATTTATAGAAACTTTAATGTAAAAATCTTTAATATAAATAAAGCAGAGAAATGAGTGGGTGATTACTCGCCCCAAAGCTGCAAAAACACTCGTTTCAAAGTGGCACAATAATATATCCGGCCCGGAGGACCAAAAATGTATAGGAAAAAAATGATAATGTCCGAAACGGAAAACACGCCTCGGCCTCTAGAAAATGGACTGTATGGGAAAATATGAAAACGAGGTTTTGCACCTGTGGGGAGATTTTATTTAGAAGGTAGCATAAACAAATAGTACATAAGAAACTTCTTACCTTATTACTGCCGCCGACGGTCTGTCCGGGGGCCCCCGGAATCCTTACGGTCTGGCAAATGCTTCTCCTAAGCTGCAATATTTGTCTAGGCTCTCCTCCTCTTATGTCACCACTCATTAGGGGAAGAACTAAATCTTTAATGAACGTCACAGGAAATAAGATCACTTTTAAAAGAGGAATAGGGTCCTGGAAGGCAATTTCACCTTGGTCATAAAAGCGATGGAAGACCATGAGGTCTTGGGCAATTTTAATAGGTGCGTACTGGAGCACAGATGCTAGAAGAAAGAGGAAAATTCTAGTAGGGATTAACGCAGATAAGGGCTGGTTGCCCAGAGGATCCATAGAGTGCGTTAATGAACAGTATATTAAAGTTTTTCTCTTTTCCCCCCTTCACAAAAGCGCCAATTGGCGCGAACATAATGAAATTAATAATTTTCCTTTGTTTAAACTATATTTTGTATTAAAATATTTAAATAAAAAACACTCTTAGGAACAATAAATACATGCCATAGTAAAACAAAACATAATACAAAATTCTATTTATTACCATCAAGTAGATACATAATATTATGTTTTAAAAGAATATATTATAAATCTATCTTTTATATTATAAAATACGAAAACAGCAGGAAAATTTTCTAGGACAAGAATCAATTATTTAGACGATATAAACAATTCAATAAGACATAAACAAAATAAAGAAATCAATTTTTTTCGTTACAATTTACTACACTATACATTTCTAAATTTTTTTCTGTCAAATTATACCTCCTGTCATCGAGGATATGTTTTAAAAAGAAAAAGCTCTTTCTACATCAATACTGGTGAGTGGGCATTTTTTATAGGAACTTAAAATGTTTGGTGCCACATCTACATCTGAACGTTTGCCATTTAAAACGTCGTTAAATGTTTGTAAAATTTTAAATCCAAGATATTTTTCAAATACAGTTTGAAATTTTTCATAAATTTATTTCCCTTTGTCGTTATTTACTTTTTTGAGTGTCTCTTCAACACTTAATACGATACTAATTTCTTCATCTAACGATAGATTTTTGGCCTATAAACTCTTTATGGCAACGGGTATTGGGCCAAAATAGGACCTTATGAATGCCAATGTGGACTTAACTGAATTATTTTTACAATGTTTTTTAATTTGGTGAAAACAAGAGCATCTTCTTCCAAATGTTCTATTAGCTCTGCATACCTATCCAAATTTTAGGAATAAAAAAGGGCAGCATCTATCCAGGTTCCCCACCTGGTAAGAACTGCTTCTGGGGGACAAGGGGCAATTCATTACATTCCTATATAAAGCCACTCGCTGAGGGGCTTTCAAGAAGATTTTTTTTACCACAAGTTATTAATTTATATACATTTTGGAAAGCATCACGTATTTTCTCGGCAACTCTATTAAGAACATGCGCCACACATGTTGTGTGAACCATGTTTGGGTAAAACACTTTAAGAGCATTCCCAGTTTTGAGCATATAAGGAGCTGCATCGGTTACTAAAAGTAAAACCTTATCTTGATACCCGTTGGGGCCGAAAAAATTTAACAAACTATCGTTAACAAACCGCGACACCGTCTCGAAATTAGTTTTTTCCAATTCTTTACAAGAAATTAAGTAAGGGGTAGGCTCAATTTCTGGGTGTAAAATACCCAATGCACAAATATATTTCCCTCTCGAATCAGTCGTTTCATCGACTCAAATATAAATAAAATTATTGGAAATTTCATTTTTAATTTTCATTAAAGTCTGTTAATAGCAGACATTTAGATAATTTTTTCTTAGTGTGCTCTCGTCAGGTATTTTCTGTCCAGTATACTTTTCTAAAAAGTTTGTAAATTGCGGACATGAAAGCTTGAATAGCGGAATATTGGAAGAGACTGATGCCATACACAATTCCTGAAAGAATTCTTCTTATTGGCGCCACTACAGCTTTTTGTTATCAAAAGTTGAGTTACGTTTTTTCTTTTCTTTTATTTTTGTTATTCGTTTTTTGTTATTTTATTGTATAGGCAGTCATAAACTGCATGTTTATGACTGCCTATACAATAAAATAATAAATTAAAAAAATGTAGGTACACAGAACAAGATAAATGATTTAAAAGTCAGCATAAATTGTGCAATTTAACGGTTTAGGAAAAATTAAAATTAAACGTAGGTAGTTCCTTAAATTATATTTTCTAGATTAAGATTCAGGAAATGCCATTTCATAATTTAAGTATAAAACTTACTTGTTTGGCAGTGGGTGTCTACTTGCGATTTCCTATCAACACCTACGTTTTTGCAGCAAGATTCTCAAAAAATGATTTTTCCATCAGTTTTTAGTTCTGGGTACGGCTGTCTCCATCCCTTTAATTTGAAACAAACACTACTTTTCCCTTTAGGCATGTTTTATATAGAATTGCACAACTTGATAGTGGTAGAAGAAATGAAAATAAAGAACTAGGAAATACAAACACGGCTACCGGATATAGGGAAGGGTGGGATGTTGAAAAAAATAAAAATTCCCAGAAAATGGGGGACTCGAGAATTGAAAACTCCTACGAAAAAATATTAAAACCGGTTTTAAAAAAAATGGTTTGTTTTATTCCACTTGTTTTATAAAACATATAGTGTTTATTTATATTTTATCCGCTTTGTTGACTGATTTTTTTTTTTAACAGAAAAATTCAAAAATAAAACCTTAAAACGTGCAATTTCATGCAGAAAAACCTTAAAACGTGCATTAACGTCAAAACGTGCAATTTCGTGCAATATAAAACTAGTATAGAAATAACGTAGTTTTCATGATTCGAATTTCTATCCAAGTTTTAATAAATTTGGAGTTTGCAAAAAAAAGATGCAATTGCACGAAAATCCGGTCTTTAGTTATTACCATTTAAAAATGAAAATAGAATGCAGAAATTATTGCAGAATTTATAAGCAAATTTGGAAGTATGTTCTAGGCAAAAATTTGGAGAGTTCCAGCCGTGGTAACTGTAGGGAAGAAGTTTTATTATTAAGCCATACCAGAGGTATCCATGGTTACCTTATAACAAAGGATAATCCACCGAAGTGCGGGACATGCAATAGCATACAATTAACAATAAGACATATCCTAGAGGACTGCCCTTTATGGGATAGTTATTTTCAAAAAGTACCATTACGAAGATACCTCCTAACTATTCTCGGTGATAATAATAATATAGACACAATCCTGCAATTTCTCAAAAAATATAATCTTTTTAATAACATAGTCAAAACTATAAAGAAATAATATAGATTGAAGGGCGGACACTTAAAACCCTTGATGTTAAGTGTCCATAAGAAATTCAACCAACCTAACCTCAGTAAATTTTAATAAAATTTTCTATTATATCAATAAATAGTTAGATTTTTAATGACCCAGAACTTTAATGCTCCATTGAATTTTACAGATTAGGAAAACAGTATACAATTTTTTTTTTGTTCCAAAAACTTTTTGATCAAAATCAATGATGGAATATACGGAAAGTCCCCCATTTTGTATGTTTCAATTGTAACCCTGCTTTTTCTTAAGATTATGTATGGTCTATTTTCATTAATCATATTTGTTTTAATTTAATTATTTAGTCAGATTTATAGTAATGATTATTTGACAGTCGACTTCTGCTACTACAAACAATACTGCCACTGACCTCCTGGGACTTTCGACTCCTCCAGCTCCAACTAATACTGGTGTCCTTCTAGATGTTCTTGTTGGTGATATTTACAATACAGGCAATGCCGTCAATAATACTCAATCTACCTCTATTCAGCAGAACACCTATAATCCTAAAAAGTGAGATTTTAATAATTCAGTGTCCCTGGTTTTGTCTGTTTACTTTAGAAATTAATCATTATTTCTTCTCTTCTTTTAGGTTTGTCTGTAAGAATAATGGAGTATTATTTGAAAATGACTTAATTCAAATTGGTGTGAAATGTGAATTCAGACAGAATTTAGGAAGGTTGGGATTATTTTATGGAAATAAGACATCTTTTCCTCTGCAGGTATATTACTTAAAATTATGTTTTTTTAAATTGCAAAAGTTTTTGTTCATCAACCTTATGTACCTTGACAAATTGTCTTTGTTTCTTGAAGTAAACATATAATTTTTTTTTTTAATAAATGAAGCCATTAGCTTACACTTATGTTATTTAAAACTTGATATGTTTAAATTTCAATTTAAATCTCATATCCTCTAGATGCTTAACAAATGTGATGGCCTGTGGCCTGTGGACCTTTCACTTGTTAAACCACCAATAACTTAGATCCTGTCTTGAGTAGAATCCTCATTGGTTGGCATTCTATTACAATTATTTAGGTTTGAGTTTTCTTTATAACTGGGTATTAATTAATGGATTATTGACTAATGATTTTATAAAATGGTTAATAAATTTTATTAACCTCTAATTACAGCTATCAACGCATAGTAAACCTTATATTGTTTGTTTCTAATAGATTTTTTAAAGTCATGTTAAAAATTCTTTATAGGTGTTGATACTATGAATTATTCTATTTAAGAAAATTACAGAAGTTTCTAACTTTTTTAAAATGATTTTTATTTAACTTATGCTCTATCTTAAAGTCAGCCAGATGTTCTGGCAATTTTTTTTTTTTTTCATGCTGAAGCTTGCAGAATGCCTAGTATTATTCCCATGAGGATTGATACCGTTTGTGAAACTTTCCATACCAGCCTCTTTTATGTAAAATTTTTGTCACTATGATAACTTGAAAAAAATATTTTTTTATTTTTGGGACGCTTTTGTGTTAAACAGCTTTCTGTTAATATAATATGAATTAAATTAAAAAAAATTAAAATGGGTTAACATGTTCCGTTTACTCATTGTAGTGTAAGTTTATGAACAAATGCTTAAACAAATTTTTATAAATTTTATCTGTTATTTTAAGAGATTTTTATGTTACCCACTGTGCTCAGTAGTAATGCACTTGACTGCTAAGCTCCTGAGCTTTCTTTGGTTCAAGTATGGCTGAAGGCACAAATTAAATTTTCTGTTATTTTGGCCATGAATCGACTTTGAGATCGAGGAGACCCTTCCTAATCAATGAGTGGTTCATATTTCGATTGACCCATAGGCCTTTTCATTAAAATTCGTCCAGGTTTCATGAGCCAAGATAGAGTTATAATGCCTACAGATAACCTTGAAAACCATGCAACCTATCATGTGCTTGAGTTATTAGTAATGTAAAGAAGAGAACGAATAGATCCCAATTCATCTTGGATTACTTTTTCCTATCTGCAATTATCCAGATTTCTGTCTTTCAAGGATAGTTGTATGGTCTTTCATATAATACCAATGTAACATTTTTGTTGACCAGTTCCTTTGGGGCTATTAGCTGTAGTTCTGCTTGTGTATACTCCAATGCTATTTAAGAATAAGTTGTCTTATTGTAAACTTTCATCGAAAATTCCTGACAATTTTATGTGTTGTTTTAATTTTTTTTATTGAAGTTCTTGTGGATACACAGTATTTTTTTAATTTTTAGTGTTATGTTAGCTAGTGCTAACATAAATAAATCAGGTTTCGTAACTCATGAGGTATCCAGATTTAGTCTACATTGTTCTAGCAATTCTCCATGTCTGTTGTTGATGATTGTTGCTAATGCTTGTGGTGTAAGAAACCACTAACTGAGGAATTGAAATGGCATATTTTTTAAATAAATGATGCGTGGCAACAGTACATTTTATCCTTTAAATTTCCTTTTAAAATTGTTGCTTGAATCATATTATTCATCATCTTTTTGACTGAAACCCTGGTTATATTGTAATTTTAGTAAATTAATATTCTGAAGAAGAATGATTTACATGCCTATTTTAAATGCTAACTTATGGGGAGAAATAGTTGGAAAATCAAGTAAAGTCCAGCATATCATTTAAAAGATTGACAATTTTGTCTTTATTGATTTCAATATTGATAGGATTATGTGTTGCTTCACCAGTTATTTCTTTTTGAATGCTGAAACTGATGGCATTGACATCATTGATTTAAACAGCCAATGTAGTATGTGCATTGAGCCACTGAGGATTTTTGTTATTATGAATGATGTTTGAGAAAACTTTATGAATCTATTTGTGTTTGGTTGCTGTGTTTTTGCAGAGAATGGTTGCCAATTCAATGCATTGTTTTGATTCATTGATTCTGAAAATCAGTTTTATACATGCATTATGTTCATCAGCAGCTGTTTGTTGATATTTTGCCATGTCTCATTCATGTCAAGAAAGTGAACTCCAAAAATAAAAAGATCTGACTTCTGGATATTGTTCACCACCCTTAGCTCTAAATGTGGTAAAAGGCTTCTATAATTGTTGAACTATGCCAGAAACCTTCATGGGCATATGAACAACACACCAAAGTTTCATATTAATCGATTGAATGGTATTATAAAGTACTGGTATTGAATGGTACATTAAAATTTTTATAAAGTGAAAATCTCTTATTCTTATTTGAAATAATTTGTTAATTTGTGTAGCTTTTATCTTTATTTCTTTGTATCATTAGTTTCTTACTTTTTCCTAGGGTTTCACAGCATCCCTTCTAAATCCAAATGAATGGGTTACAAAACTGAGTTTACAAATTAAACCGGTAGAACCTGTGTTAGATGCTGGTGCACAAATTCAACAAATGGTTAATGTAGAATGTGTTGAAGATTATACGGGTATGTTTAGATTGTTAAGTTTTATTATATGCTGGTAAATTTAATTAATATATATTTTTAAACTGAACTGAAAACATATACATAGGTTCTGGCAACTGCAAACACATCCCATACAATAAATCAAGTTTTTATCCATTAAATGATATTCTATAATTGTTTATTTTGAAGTGTTAATTTATATATATTCTTATCTTTCCTTCAAAATCAACAAACAATAAAATAAAAAGTGTTTTAAAGATAGATTATAGATCACTAACATTTTAGGAATATTGCTTGGTTTGTTAAAACATAGTAAAATTACTAATTCTTAAATAATAAATTAAACTTAGTTACACAATCAGTATTGAAGTATAGGATTCCCTGTAATAATATGATAAAGATTTGTCTATGCAGAAGAATGTGGGAATTCACTCACAATGAGTGAGTGAAGGTCATATCTAGCTATACAACATTTATTGAGTTGTAAATGACAAATGAATACTTTGAAAGGAAAGGTATCCTTAGCAATTGTAATCAAATAACTCCAACAAATCTATGTCTTCCTTTGCTCAATTTATGAACGGATGGTCCTCTGCCTTAACTGAAACCAGTGCTGAACTATCTTATTTATTAAAAGTAATTAAACCTTGTTTGTGGCTGAGCATGTTGGAGTATCTGGCACTTAAAGGATTCTCGTAAACAGTGCTGGCGATTATAATTAGATCTGGAAGGGTGCAAATTTATTTTGTTGCAGGTTTACAGAATGAATCTCCACCTTCCCACTCTGGATAAATTAGGTTAGAACTAATATAATCTAAATCTACCTAGTCAAAGCCCACACCTCGGAGCCTCAAGCTAATACTGGATGGACAATATTTTTATAAACCTTTATTTTTTTTCCTTTTGGAGGTATTTGCTCTTTAAGTGCTTTTATTAAGCTATATTGCCACCTGTTGGTAGCAGTTCTTCTTTTAATTTCTTGGAAAATGTTTTTCTGTGAGTTGATCTTCCCTTCTACCTTCTCCAAGGGAAAGAATAGGCACTTTGACCCTTTCATGGTCATTTTGACTAGACAAATTTGCTTCTTGCATCTCTTCTAGTCTTTGATAAATCTCCTTTTGCTCTACATTACCATATACTGCTTTACAGTCCGCTGAGAGATGGTGCTAGACTTCCTTATTCTTTTTGCAAATTTCCTAGAGAAGCCTCAAAGAAAATATTGGATCTTGTGAGGAAATATAAAGTTAAGTTTTAAAAGGGCTGTAACATATTAGCTTCTGACAAAATTTAAGATGACTAAATATATGTGTATACCAAAAATTCTTGATCAATAATAAAGTACTTCAATGATTTGTCTGGTGAAAAACTACTCTCTAGATGCATTATTTTTACCCTTCACCTATTTGCGACTTTGGACCAATGGATGAGGATAACCCAGTGAGAGCCCTTTCTAAAATTAATAGTTGATGAAAATTAAGAACAATTGGTCTCAAGATATGATGGTCTAAGCTGACTTATTAAATCATAGGATTCAGAACTAATAAAAGCTTTGCAAGATTTAGTAATGTCTTTTGTATATAATGTGTGTTGCCATAAATTACTTCTAATCAATTGTGACCTGATTAATTATTCCATGGTAATTTTTGTAATCCTTATAACTCCTAATGAATCAAATTTTAAAGTTTTAAACTAAACTTCTTTAAATTTATTCTTTATTTAGTCCCAAATTTACTTATTGTATATAATGTATACAGTTGTATATAACAATGAACAGTAATAAAAAAAAAATGTTTATTTAGGGTAAAACATAAATTCAGAAACTGAGGGTTTTCCTCTATTTTGCTTAAACAATTTATTATTATCTTGAAATCATATGTTTGATAGTAATAAATAGATTATTATCAAACATTAGATTATATATCTCATTGGTAAACCATTATATGTGCAAATTATGAATTTTAAGGTTATTGTTATAACTAACATTTGAAGCTTTTTTTTTTATCCTTAATTATTACAGTTTTATTTAAAAATATCCATCCTTATTTAGAGATAGTTTTGCTGTGTAATAATTAAGGAAAAATAAAAAAGATGTTTGTCTTATTTGAAACTATACATGTATTACCTGAATACTATTAAGTGTCCACATATTAGATATAATACTTTACCCTCTGAGGCAAATTAATTCATATACAGTGCAATGTTTATAAAAGATAATGTGACTCATTTTAAAACTTTTAGATGCTCCTAGTATGAATATATCCTTCATTTATAATAATGTTCCTCAGAAGTTGACAATCAAGCTTCCTATATTCATAAATAAATTTTTTGAACCAACTGAAATGAACGGTGAATCATTTTTTGCAAGATGGAAGAATCTGGGAGGGTATGTTTATGTCAAAATATTTCCTTTGTATTATATCTTATTGCAATTACTTTTTAATTTATTTTTTCATTTGTACAGTAATCCTCAAAAATCGCAGTTAATATTTCGTGCTACTCAAGGGATGGATTTGATGGCAACTAGAACAAAGCTCATTGGGTTTGGAATGCAGTTACTTGATGGCATAGATCCCAACCATGATAATTTTGTTTGTGCGGGTATTGTTCATACCAGAACACAGCAAATTGGATGTCTACTTCGTTTAGAGCCTAACAAGCAAGCACAAGTATGTAGCAATGTAAATTATTAAATATTATTTTGGGCATTTGTATTTGCATATGTGTATGCTTTCATATATACAAGGTGTCCAAACAACTATGCACACCTCAATTTTTTCATACACAATTTAAATTGAAGACCCTATTAATTTTTCCCTTATTTTAGTTTAAGATACTGTATATATATAAATATATGTATATATATATATATATATATATATATATATATATATATATATATATATATATATATTGCATGAAGGTCTACAGTATTTATGCATATATGTAAGATGCTACATAATTTATGGAGCTTTATTTTATGGGTTCAGTTGTGAGTAACAAAGGAGCATCCAGTGGATTCGTCAGATTTCGAACCATTGGTGTAAATTAAGAAAGCGTTTAGATATGACAGGAGAATTTATATTGTTATTCTGAAGGCGAGGTATTATATTTGTAGCTGGGTGAGATGCAACAATGTTACAGAGCTTTGAGGGTCCATGGAGGATTTTGCATTCTGAATTTATCATCGGTATATTTTTAATGTAATTGGTTGCTGACTTAATTCTTTCTGCTAATGGTAGAATTACTTTTGTTTACAAATGCTTGAGAAAATTTTTTGTTTAAAAATATATTTATGAGTTGGGTAATTGGATTGAAGAGAGAATTTAGAAATATAATTCACTACTAGTCTTCCTTCTGAACAAAATGGGAGGAGGGTAGTCCTGATCCGCAGCAGAGGCTGAGTATGGGGCTGGTACGAAATGTGCGAGTCACAATTCTAATCCTGGAATAGTAGACAGATTCGAGTTTCGAGAGTCTAATATTGGTTGGAACTGTACACAAAACAACCATAGTTCAGTTTGGAGCAAATCAATGTCCAGTAGAATTTTGGAAGTGTGTGTTTGTCAGAGCCCCAGGTAGTACAGCTAAGATACCTTATCATGTTTAATTTTTTTTAAGCTTTGGATTTTAATATAGAGAAATGAGGATCCCAGGTTAGTCTTCGGTCGAATATCATGCCTAAGAACCTATGGTTGTCTGTAAACGGAGTCAGGGAGATGAAGATTGGGAGATCGAGTATTTCTTTTATGTATGAAATGTAAGCATTTGTTTTTTTCTGGTGAAAAATTGAAACCAGTGGAGAGAGCCCCCAGTTACTTATTCGATCTATATCTTCCTGTAATTCGCTTTTTATTGTGGCTATGTTTTCGGATTGACGGACTATGACTGTCATCTGCGAATAGTAGTGGTTAGAAGCTTTTAGGTAAATTGATCCCTAACTCATTTATCGCTAGGAAAAATAAGGTTGTGCTGAGGACCCAACCCTGTGGGACTCCATTGAACTGTTTGTGATTTTCTGACAGTTCATAGCCTATTTGAACCTTAAAGTGATGATTTAAGAGAAATGTCCTAACATACATAAACATTTTCCCTTTGATTCCAACGGATGACAATTTGTTGAGAATCAAAGCAAGGCTTATACTATCGAAGGCTTTGTGCATGTCAAAGAAAATGGCAAGTCTGCTGTAAAGTAAAGGCGGGTTTTTACTTAATGGTCTATTGTCTCCCTACCCTTGCGAAATCCAAATTGATAGAATTAAATTGTTGTTTTCTATGATCCACACCAATCTATTGTTCACCAAACATTCCAGCATCTTACTTAAGCAGCTTGTAAGGAATATAGGACAATAGGTAGCTCTTTCCCGTTTGTCTTTTCCAGTTTTCAGAATCAGGATTACACTGAATCATACCAGGGATTCAGAAATTGACCAGTGGACCAAATGTGATTGTGATATGTAAAGCAGCCATTCTAGAGTTTCACTTGGAAGGTTTTTTATCATTTCATAATGAATATGATCCGGACCAGGAGTTGGTATTAAGTTTTAGGTCATCTGTCAATTGTCCATTAACTGAAATGGTTTAACGGTTGGAAGTAGGATTTTTGGTGATTTTACACACTTTGTTTCTTTCATACTTCTGTCGTATTTGTGTATAAAATTATAAAATTGATAATTTTTTTCCATGATTTACTTTTAGAGTAATTAAAATTTTTTCTACATGCTCTGTTTCATTTTCAAAGAGTAATAACTTTTGACTGAGTAAATCAATAAAGCTATTTTTATAAGTAGGTAAGTTCTACAGACTGCAAACTATCAAATGCAATATAGTATGGCTTCATTGAATAAGGATTACTAGAGTTAAGTACCACCTATTGGAATAAAACAAAATTACTACTTTTTTCCCAACCTAATATATATATATATATATATATATATATATATATATATATATATATATATATATATATATATATATATATATATATATATATATATATATATATATATATATATATATATATATATATATATATATATGCATAAATACTGTAGAACTTCATGCTTCACCCCTCCATTTCTGTTTGATGATATCCCCAAGCATGATTATAATAGTTCTGTAAAAGTTCTGAATGCAATGTTCCCAATAATACCGGATATTAGTAAAAATCAAAATTATAATGATTTACTTGACGATTTGGGAAAATCGGTTCACATTGTATGGGTTCCTAGTCATGTGAGTATAATTAGAAATGAGCTTGCTGATGTGGCGGCTAAACAAGCACTTTCTCTCCCAGGAGGAGCTTCTATTCTTACTCCATCTGAAAGTTTTCCACTCAGAAAACTAACTTTTAGACTAACTCACCTTTAAAATTGTTCATTCAGAGTAAAAAAATTTTTAACAAATTTCAATTTTCACTATTTTTTGAGAAAATTACAAAAATATGAAAGCCTGTATCTCAGTCGCGTTTAAGGCGCTATACAGATCTTACTTTCTGCTAATATTTTAATATAAGCAAACCAAAATAAGAAGCTAGAATACAAAAGTAATCATTACATAGTAGTTCATTATATATTTGCGACATACTGAATTGTTACTTGCTGTTAATAATACTCAATATTAACAAAACATTGTTATGATTGGAAAATATTGATCTTTTAAATTTTTACTGAAAATTAAATTTCCTTTTTTTCTAAAATTATGTTTTTATTTATTATTTTCAAAACAAATTTTAAGATGCCTGAGATAGATTATATACTGTTATATTCAGAAAAAAAAAATGATAATTATCTGCATTTGAGGGAAATCTTATTTTCATTTTAAACTTCAACATGAAAAATAGAAAATTTCTTCTGGACTAGACAGACAACCTATTCATCAATACTTTTTTATCTCCTAATTAAGTGATATACTCCTTTTGTCTTTAATTTGATCCTGAAGTTAATTTATTTATTACTATTGTTTCTATTTTACCTTTTGTTATTTCTCTTTTATTTAAATTAAATTCACTCTCATTTGTCCATATCACTATTATTTTTTTTCAGTACATTGTTAAACAAAAGAGAAGCCTTTACAAAGAATGTTTGCAATTAGTTTTTGAAGTGGTGTTCAAAAACAATATTTATCTTACTCTTATTACAAGCTGCGTTTTCCATCAATTATTAGAGGTTAATCAAAGTGTTTAGTATCATAAAATTAAATATTAAATTTTTTAGTAAACACTACCAATGGATTGTTGTTTTGCTAGCAATTGACATGTTATCATGAGTATTATCTCCAAATTTACTTGATGTATTTTATTTTGTATATAGTTGTCAATTTCAATATAATAGTCTATTAAATAAAAAATAAATCTTTGTATGGGAAATATGACTTAAAATAGCTGTAACTGATTTAATCATGGTATTGATTGGCATCATTGTCTCACCAAAATTAGCTGAAATTTTGTTACAGGGTGTAAATTTAACTTCATAGTTCCAAACCTGATAGAGAAAGAGTGTTTAGAATAAATTCAATAAAATATTCATTATTATTTCTTATTTTATTTATTTTGTTATTTAACTTCTTTACAGATGTATCGCCTTACTGTTAGATCGAGTAAAGAGTCAGTATCTCAAGAAATATGTGAACTTCTATCTGACCAGTTCTAAAATAAGAAAATAACAAACACTGTGTAAGATAATCTGAGATCTGTATTTAAATAAATCTTTGTAATGCTTAATATATAGTTACCTTATAATCTTATGTATTTTAAATATTATATTTTTGTTTGAATCAGTCCAGCAATTGTTTTAGTTTAAATAACAAAATTTACATGTATTTAAAATTGTTTATTTTATTTTTTTCCATTTGTTTAAAACATCTGTATGGAAGGATAACAGTAAAATCTTTATTATCTGGTTTGACTGCAGCTGTATACTGTGTATTATGCAATTGGTACAGTATAGTCTACTATTTAGAGGTTTTTACATGTTAGCAGTTCTCTATAACTTCAAAATTAATTCATTACAGTTATCTTATATTATATTTGTATTAGTTACTTGAGTAAATTGCTTTGTGATAGTATTGTTCATGTGATATGATCATTTGTTTAAATATAATTTAGTAGATATTAACATCTATCTATCTAAGCATCTATGAATTCTCTTAGATAGAAAAAAAAAAAAATTGGTATTCAGATCTTAGTAATCATTATCAAAGTATTCTTATAGATAGAATATTTTGTTTTTGTCTGTTTATAGTGCTGGATAGCAAAGTTTTTACTGTATATTAACTGGACTTAATTTGTTGCATTATATTCTGAAAAACTTTTTTTGCTGTTATTTTCACACTTTCATGAAATGATTATTTGTAATAAGCTTCTTTTTTAAGATTGTTTTGTATTCACTAACTATTGTACAAACTTTGTATTTAGTTTTCAGTTTAATCAGATATTTTATTGTAATATGTATACTTGTTCGACTAATATGACTCATTTTCACTCTATTTTTGTTGATGATGTTTCAATGTAATGATGGTTTGGTTAAGTGTACATGTGTCTTAGATGTTAATGTTCATTCAAATTTTCTTTTGTGTCAGAAGTTTGTTTTTAAAAATAGATAAATTAAGGATATGTGCAGAACCACTTTCTATAATTATGAAATATAGTTTATTTATTCTTATAAAATTAAATATTTTGATTATGAATTAATTGTTTCAACAGTTATTTATGCTGCAATTTATAATTTATAATGTTGATTCCTTTGCATTGAAATTATAAGACTTTTATATTACTAATTATTTCTTATGTGATGTACATTTTCCTGCTATCTGTTATTACAGTTATTTGTTTTCATACATGTATTAGTTTTTATGCTTGGTAATGAAATCTAAACCAATAATGCATATGTTTGTCTCAAATATATATAGTGTACTTGCTATTGTACAGAATTCTTCAACTCTAGCTTGTAATTCTAGATCTTTAGATTTATTTCCTGGAAATATATAATATTTTATGCTTAATCGGTTTTGAGCATAATGTAAATTTGTTATTATGGAAATAAGTTTTCAATTATAGACAATACTGTAATATTATAGCATTCTAATGTTGTGCCATCGTAGTAAAAGGCATGATATGGTGTTTTTGAAGCATATAATAAATTTGTATTTTTATGTAATGATATATGTACTATCCCTATTCATCTTATAAGAAACTAAATGTAAATCTTTAAAAAGTGTGGACATGTGAGAATAGACCTTTTTTTTTTGTTTTGCTATTATAGTCATTTAAAGTATAAGTGGTTATATGTTGTTTATTATAGTAGATGTTTACACCAAAGTATTCCAGTAATATTTAGGATAATAGAAAATATATTAGTTATTTATTTGGAAAAATTAATATTTTATCATCATTTATTTAATTTTTTTTTTTTATATTATATAAAGCTGCTGCTTATGTTCCTTATTACAATGTTGTAGCATTTTACTGATTATTCAGTAATTTCTGACTGTAATTAATTAAAGAATATAAATATTCATATGAAATATGGGCTTTTTTTGTGATGATATAGCTGTAATGTATTAAATATTACTTGGGGTTAAATGTAATAATCAATGAAGCCCTTGATAAATATAATTATTATAGAATAAATGTTATTTAAAAGTTGTTTATTTTTATTGTGTGCATAACATTTTTGGTAGGACACCGTATTATTTGTAATGTTTTTCATTAAATAATTTACATTATTGTTATCTAAAAACAACTGTGCCTATTTCAATTTGATTTTATTGATTGACCTATTAAATTAAATGTTTTTCATAAATATGTCAGATTACTTAATATTATTTCATGCGACTAAATTAAAAATGATTTGTTGACTTAATGTTATTTGTATGTTTTCATATATTTCACAAACACAAAAATGCTACCAAAAGTCATTTAAATTTATTATTACTCCTAAATAATGTATAATGGATGATATAAAATTTCTATTATTTTCTATTTTTTATATCAAAATTTAATTAATATGAAATTATATTTAATTATTATTTAGAAATTAAACCTTTGTACCTGTAAATGAATTCCAATACTCTTAATTGTTTAAAGTTGGATGAATATTGTTTTATTTATGTATATAAATATTAATATTTCTGTGACATTAACTTGTTGCTATTAATGTAGGAGTATATGTGTGTTTATATATAGGTATATATATAAACACAAACACATACATAATTTATGTTCACTTTTTCAATTTATCAAAATTTGGAATAAAATGAATTTATTCTTATTTAGAACATTCATTTTTTGTGGTAAATGTGCAAGTTATAGTTAAGAATGTCAGTTAGGTGTATGTGTATATATGTGTACTCATACTCACATCCAGGTGCATTATGTATCTTATAATTTATTTTATTATTTATCAATTAATTTATTGTGGTTAGAGAAATGTTTTTTCATTTTATATTAAAAAGCTTTGTGTTAGATTTCTGTAAAATTTGCATTTTACTGACTTTTTGTACACATTCATAATCTGTCAATGGTTTCGAAAAATATGGGACCATATTCTAGTTGTCTGCATTTCTTTTGAGGATATCTTACTGTTGAGTGGTTCCACAAATATTTTTACACATTGGTGTGAATTTATATTATATTATGGGTTTTGATATTTTATTTTAAGTTACATTATTATTTCATTATTCACTTTTATTATATTATTTATATATTCAGTTTATAAAAATATAATATCTATTACTATTTCTTTTTCTATTCATTGTAGATTTAAATTAAACCTATTCTCCTTCATCTATTTTAATCAGATATTTACTTTTAATTCTTCTTTATCTAGGTATTTATTAAAAATTGTGTCAGGATAACAATACAAAAAAATCTTAGTTCCTGGTCTTAGTTATTGCAGTCCTTAGATTGGAATAGTTAATTAGAAAAAATATGTTTGTAATATTAAAATATCCTTATTATAGTGTAGCCTTAACCACTGTTCTGGTAAATTAAAATAAATTTTAAAAACACATGGAGGATAGAAGAAGCTAATTTTTTTTTTTTTCATGCATATTAATAACAGCCAATTTGCTAGTTATATGAGTAGATCAGATTTTTGTATTAAGGTAGATACTGAAAAAAGGAAAAATGTTCAGTGACTTAGTAGACTACGAAGATAGGATAGGATTAAAGATAAATCTATACTACTGGAAAAAGTATACATTGAAAACACTCAAGATAGTAAAGTATACATTGAAATCACACTGTTCTTTGACAAGGAGATAGTGATTACTTATCACCACTCTTATTCAGTGCTGTGTTAGAGAGAATCTCATTAGTAGTGAAGTGGAAAGAAGCCAAATAAAATTGGATACAAAGATTGACATTTCAGCTCATGCTGGAAATGAATTGTAAGGAGAAAATAAGAAAAAGTAAGAAATAGGTGTTATAAATATATTTTTTTTAATATGAGATTATACCCACTTGTAGAAATGTTCACTGAAATGAATGACATTCCAAATAATTATAACATGCACATCGCGATCCTAAAGTGTAAAATACGGATTTTGTAAACATGAGGGGATAGGGTTGAGGTCATGGCTGGAATGGTCCCTATCCTTACCAAAAGACTCACTGAGGTATGACTTGATTTGTGAAGAGCCTGCAAGTAAAATTGTATGATTGGTTTTCTTGTTATTATTATTATTATTATTTTTAATTTATTTATTTTTTGCATATAGAGGTAAACTCTCCATTTTTAAATCCTTCATCCATCAGCTACTCATTTCACTTAAGGGTAAATACCCCGAATTTTAGTTATATTTTGTTTTTCAAGAGGTGGTAACACTTTAGTGGCAAATTTATTTTCGCTCTCATTTGTAAAGGGAATCATAAATATTCGATCTGTAAACGGATTTGTTATTAAAAATCTCATTAAATTCGATGCATTTATTAATCTCATTCAATACATTCTTCAAATTTGTATTTTTCAATTATTTAAGAATTAAAAAAAAAATTATCTGGCGAATTATTACATTATTAAAAAAAAAAAAACAGGTCATAGCTACTTATCCATAAGTCAATCGTTCTGGACAGTTATGCAAAAAGAGCCTTTTTCAGTTTTATTTAAATTTGAAAAATACGATTTAACAATAGTGGGCAGTGGATTAGTAAGTTACCTCCTGTTGCAGGTAGTTTGGAGGATCTGTTCCACTGCACCAACTATTGTTTTTAGAGAAGTGGAAAAAAACAATAGATTTAAGGCAAACAAAATTTGATAAACCGTTTAGAACATAAATAATATTTTAAGTACGAACCTGTATGGAAAATATTCTTCAAAATAGTGGTAATATATGATTTATGTATGTAAATAGAAAAAAAAAGAAAAAGTAAAACAAACTCGTTCGAAGCAGAGTTAGAATTTCTATGGAATTCATAAACATTTTTAAGCCAAGGAGATAATTTAAGAAAAAATAATAAACCGATAAGTAATGATATTTGAAATAAATACCGAGTTTACAAATACTATGAAAACAATACATAAAGACTGTTGAATTAACAATTAAATTGAAAATGAATAAAATAAATTCAATAAAAACAAAAAATATCCTTCCGCCATCTTGAAAACAGTTAAATCGTAATATATTTCAAAACAGTGTCCTTATAAGGTCAACAATGGCGGATTCCGCCATTTTAAGATCGTTAAATATTTCAAAACAGCTGGAGGACAACAATGGCGGAATTTATCCTTCGGATAACTTAAAAACTGTTAAAACAGCATCCTTAAGGACGAAAAAAAACTAATGAAATTCCACCATCTTAAAACAGCATCCTTAAGGACGAAAACTAATTCTAATTGTGGAAGGAGAGAGTGGGCAAGGATGTACTTCGGCCTCGAAAAATCTTCAGATCCTGGCAGATCTGTGAAACAGCGTCCTTATAGGAGGAAAGTTAAAGTTTGCATGAACTGTGCAATAACTCTTAAATTTAAAGAAAGGAAAATGATTCGTTTAAATAGAGGAATAAAAATTAAAAATATGAGAAATCAATAAAGAAATAGAGAGTAATGAGTGGGAAGGAGAATTATGGGTTATAAAAGAAATAATTGTGCAGGACTTACTATCAGTGAAAGTGGCAATCGGAAACTGAGGCCTGTCATAATTTGACTGTTAAGAACCTAAGATATAGAATTTTTTAAAAGGATGGGGAAGGAGCGATCTAGCGGCAGGGATATAAACTAAAGAGCGGAAGACGGACACATTTTTATATTAAATCAAAATGAAAAGTGATAAAGAGCTGGCGCGTCATAATGTCAATACAAGAGTGAAGAAGTGAATGGAAGAGGTGGAGTTGGCAAGAATATACAGAAATAAATAATATGTAAATATATAAAACCAGGAGAAAGTTGAGTTTCTTTTTATAAGGTATAGAACTTGAGAATGTGTGAGGGAAATATATTCTTTATCTATTTTTTTATTAACGGTTTGGGGTTCTAGATGGATATGGATTCGCTTATTAAACGTTTTTCTAAGTTACTGAAGGAAGAAAGTATAGTGGTTTTTTCAAAATCGAAACTTTGGTTGGGGGATAAGAAATGCTCAGAGAATTTTGTGGCTAAAGGGTTACGAGATGTGGTAGAGCGTTTATGTTGCAAAATACGGGTTTTGGTCTCACCGATGTAGGAAGAATTACAATTAGGGAATGAACGAGGAATACGGTAGACGACATTAGACCGGAGAGGAAGAGGTATAGAATGTTTAAGTGTAGAGTAGATATTTAGGATTTTGTTCTGGACCTTAAGGACTAGGCGTTGATTGGAAAAGGTTGAGCGTAGAGACTTTTGTATCTTTCTTTTTTTTTTTTTTTTTTTGGGGGGGGGGGGCAAGACTTCCATTGAAGTCCTATACTGACCTGGGTGGGAAGGTAAGATTCATTTCGTGGGTCCGCCACGAAATAAATTTTAATCCGCCCAGGTGGGATTCGAACCCACGACCTTCTGCTTACGAGCGCGCTGAGACCCTCATCCCAACTCACTCGGCCATTGAGTCCCCAACTTTTGTATCTTTTCTGAAAGGACGGGTATATAGGAGAGGGATCTGTACAGATAAAGAAGTGGAGGCAACGGAGAGTTAGATAAGGATGGGGTGGTAGACGAGTGATTATTGTAATAAATAAGTAATTTATTAATAATGTTTTTGGGGTAATTGTTAGAGATGAGTATTTGTTTTATGCTGCCAGTGTTAGAAGTGTGGTATTGGGAATCGGAAAGGAAGAGGCTAAGGTAGATACGGTTTTTAGCTGTATTAATTCTTTGATGATGGGCGTGTTCGTAGTAGTAACTTAAGTGTCTGCCTGAGTAAGTAGGTTTAGTGTACCAGTTAACGGATATGTTCTTATCGGGAGTTCTAATAATGAAAAGGTCTAAGAAGTGTAAGGAGTTATTAACTTCAGGTTCCACATTGAAACTGAGGCGGGGATAGTAGGAGTTAAATGCAGGCAGGATGGCGGGAATGCTATCGGGATTTTGGATAAGTATGAGGTCTTCTACATATTTTTTAATAAAGAAAAAGTCATTAGGAAACAGAGGAATAATAGAAACAAGAAGATCATTAAGGACAATGTTGGAAATATCGGGAGCAAAGGGAGTGCTCATGGCTAGTCCAGAGAGTTGGTAGTAGAAGTTATTTTTGAAAGTAATAAAGGTAGTCGGGTTGTAAACAGAGTTCTAGGGATTCAAGATGGGATGTTCGGTTAAAAAGAGTGTGGAGTGACCTCATACTTATCCTAAATTCCGATAGCATTCTCGCCATTCTAGCTGCATTTAACTACTACCATCTCCGTCTCCGTTTCACTGTAGCCTGAAGTTAATAATTCCGTACGTTAGCGTGAATTCTATGTTATCAAATACACACTCAATTATACAGATTGAAAATCGGACGTTCCGTTCCGGTGAAAATCCGAAAATAAATTATATTGCTTCAAATGCTTCACTGAAGAGGGTATATTTAGAATCCAATACCTGGGATCTTTTGCCATTAAGTAAAACGACTTAATTTGGACATCCGGATTCAGTGTTCTAACCGAACATTACTGTCTTTTCTTAACAGGAATTCTCTCTCGGTATGGAACTTGCGCTTTTAAAGTCAATACAGTAGTTTTATACGGGTCTTTTCATTTCGAGAAAAAAAGGCTTCAAATTATTGAAAGGAGAACAAGCGTTTGACCGAGTCTGGCTCCCGGAATTGCTGTATAAACTCAGTCAGTTCCTACCTTCTACATATTTCCTTATTATTAGATCCTATCTCAGTGACCGAAACTTCAAAGTAAACCATAAATTTTCCTATTCTCCCCTCTTTACCCAATCTGCCAGAGTTCCTCAAGGTAGTATCCTAGGTCCTATCCTCTACACAGTGTACACAGCTGATATCCCAACTCATCCTACTACTTATCCTACAGTAAACAATGATCCCTTTATTGCCTCTCAAACACTCCAATCCTATATCCTAAACCTTCAAGAATGGTATCAAAAATGGAGAATCAAAATAAATCCAATCAAATCACACCAAATAACATTTACCCTACGTCGTAAACCTACGACTTCCTGTCCTACAGTATCCTTTAATGATATTCCACTAATTCCTGTTGAACAGATCCACTACCTAGGACTCCACTTGGACAAACGTCTAGCTTGGAATCCACATACTAGACTAAAACGACAAGAAACTTCCCGTCGTTACAGACTACTTCAACATATACTAGACAAAAGTTCAAATCTTCCAATTAATTACAAAAGACTCATTTACATGACTGTGATTAGACCTATTTGGAAGTACGGAGTTGAGCTTTGGGGCTCTACTAAACCATCCAATTCATCTCGTATCCAATCCTTACAATCCAAAATCCTTCGAAAAATCCTCAATGCTCCTTACTTTGTGACCAATAAACTTATCCATAAAGATCTTAATGTTCCATATGTTTCTTATTTAGCCCAAACCAGATACCTATCCTTCCATAGTAAGCTCCATAACCACTCCAATCCACTAGTCTCCCAATATGCTTCCTCCTCCATCCCTGATAATCCTCCGAGGCGTCTGAAAAGAAGATGGCCTAGAGACCTTTTAGTGTAGATTTTATTGAAGTGCTACTAGTGAGTAGTTCCTCACAAGTTATTTACATGCCATTGTATTCACTGTCAATACATTTACTTGTTGTATATTATTTTGTTCAGTTGTTAATATCAATAAATGAAAAAAAAAATAAATAAATAAATTATTGAAAATAGAGTGTCGAGATAAATTGTATGGCCATTGACTGACAAAAAATGGTGCGTGGTGTATTCGCACCAATGAAGAACTTCGGAATTTATCAATGACTCCGTCTATTGCAGCTCAGGCGATCTTCCGCAATCCATCTCTAGCTGCTGCAGCTGTCTTCCAGTCAGGTGTGTTGTGGAGGAATTTCGTGTCAGCTGCAACCCACTACTTAAAAATAGAAGGGTTCAGTTCTATGCAATGCTTTTCACAATTTACTTTAATTTGTCACAATGACAGCCAAGTAAAAAGATTTTATCATTGTACGCCTTTTCCTTCATCAGTTGTTGCTGTCCTTCTGTGTCTTTACTAACGGTGTACTGTGAATTTCAGTTTCTTTATTAAGCTGGCCTAATGTTAGTTTGTCTATTTAATTATAACCTTTCACGCTTGTGAAATTTATGTAACTTCAGAATGTCCTACCGATCCTATTTTTAAGATGTAAAGTATTTTCAACTGGGTCTGGAGGATATATTATCAACATGATTCCATTTATAAATTTTGGGGGGGAAAAATCAGTGTTATTTTTATTCAGATTCTTTTTATCTAAATAAGAATTTATTGGAGCAAACAATTTTCTGATGACTCATGAGTTGTATAGGAAGTCCATTTTCAAGGGTGTTCAGGACGTTGGAGTGTAACTATGTCGCTCCCAGTTAATGACGTAGTAGGGAGTTCTCTTTAATGCCGGCAGTGCACACTCGAAGGCAGGCGAGCACGAGTTTGTATTGGGTCGTCCTCTGTTGCCTTGGCTCGCCAGCGCTCCGAAAAAAGTCTGTCTCTGGGCACGAGTCAAAGGACCCGAGAAGACATGAGTGACAATACGAGACGAGCCGACACAGTACACTCTCGCTTAAGCTCGTGATTCAGACTTCTGCGAATGTTAATGCGCTTTTGTTATTCACATTTGTTATCTTAATGAAATATTGAGTGGGATTTAACAAATTAGTCCATTAGTTAATAATGTATTGTTTATTCATATTTTAGAAGCTTTATTGTATGGTTTTTGTATACTATAATTAATAATGTGTTGCCAGTTAATTTTAAACTATTCTCAGAATTTCGGCTTGAATATGCTCTAATTAACTTATGGAGATTAATATTTATTTTATACATTTTACCAAACCATTTATTAAACATTAAAAAGGATTTGAAAAGATTAGGTATCAAAGGATAGGTGAACCTGTTAATGTTTGAATTTCTTCATTTTTGTTTATAAATGCTAATTTGATGTGTTCCTTTGTTATTACTTTGCTACTGTGTTAAAGTTAAATTATTTAAATGTAGGTAAATATAGATTTACCAGGAAATTGTTAAAACTTTGATTTACCAGCCCTAGGCGATTAGCTTTTGTTTGAGTTCACATAGAACCCCAAGCGCCACTGCAGCAAGATTGAGCTGATTCTGGGAAAGACTTGCCGAACAACTTCATAGTGAACAAGTAGTGACTTTTAGCAAGGAAATGAGATCTTTGAAGGGAATTAAGGAACATTTAGAAATGAAACTTAACAACACAAGTGCATCTCACTTACAGCCGTCCACCTATTGTAATCCGAAAAAAGATTATATGATTAGATTATATTATATTAAGATTATGATTATGATTATGATTATATTTTATTGTAATGCCCAAAATTTCTGGTTTCCTAAAGGCACGGACAACAACCAGCCAAAGGTCCCATAAAATAAATGAATTCGGAATAGATTAATGAATTCCTTTATAAGATTCATTTTTGGGATCCCAAGGCGTTCTCACATCACTTGCTGCTATTCTGAGTTATGGTGGTTTTATCCTAGTTTTCGACGAACTGCTTCCTTTGAAAAATCCTTTATAAATCGTGCTGCTTAATTTTGGAATTCTGTACCCATTTCAATCCGCAATGCTCCTTCTCTCACTTCCTTCAAACTTAATTTATTCAACCACCTCCATCCTCTATCTTCCAAAATTATGTAATAATATATTAGTGTATACATGTTTCTTTTTATTTATTTATTTTTTTTTTTAGTTTTCAAATTTAAAATTCCACTTTATATATTTATAAGTATATAATTCATATTATATATAAGTTGCTATCTGATATGTACGAAGCCAGATAATAATACCTTTTGATTGTACTTTCACTTTATTCTTAGGAGACAGTGTGTCCCAGAATAAAGATTATTTTTAATTTAAAAATAGTGAGCTAGAATAGTTCTAATCATCAAATGTACAAGAGATATACAAATCACAATCGATTACCGATGTTCTAACAAGGTTGTTCTCAGTATGAAAAATCAGAAATCAATATTCGATGACTATCTTAGTCAATAGAACGTAGAATAATGCCTTCAAAAATCTATCTTTAAAGTACATCCTATTATCAAGAATTAGCTTGTTCAATCCGACTCCTTGCTATATTTCAGACGTCACGGTAAGGACCAATTCAAAAGCCGCCATTCTCGCAATCGCTTCTACTTTCCCTTCCTCCGGCTTCACCCCTTCTTCCGATATCGTGTGCCCAAAGAAACTAATTTCCCTTTCATCCAGACACGACTTCTCTGCGGACAATTTTAACCCAAATTCCTTTATTCCCCTGAACACCGCACATAGGTGTACCAGATGTTAGCCCTCCTATCTACTGAAAACAAGGAGCTCATCTATGTAGATCTGACACATGTTTTAGTCCCGACACCTAAGGTCCATGAGCTTCTGGAAAGTTATGGGCGCGTTCTTGAGCCCAAACGGCATTCGGGTAAACTCATAGTGTCCGCGTTGAAAAGTGAAGGCCGTCTTTCAAATCCAACATGCTAAACACCTTAGCTCTACTTAACCTATCGAGGATTTCCTCGAACCTCGGAATAAGGTATTTTTCATCCCGGGTGTTTCCATTCAGTTTCTGGTAGTCTATAACCACTCTGGATTTTTCCTTTCCCGGGGCACTTTTCTTCCACACGGCCCAGAGCGGACTATTGTAGGGTGACGTGCTACCGACAATAATCCTTTGTTTCTTCAAACTCTCTATCTCCTCCCTGATATGCTTACGAAGCGCTAGTATCTTCTGTCTTTGACGTACCTACGTAACCCGCTCTTCCTTTAACGGTATTTCTTTTTCCGTCTTGCCCGTAACGCCTATCTTATTGCCCTCCTTAAAAGATATCATTAAATTCCTTTAGAATTTTCCTCCTCCAATCTTCCGCCAGATTCACTACGCCAATTTGCCCTTTGCCCCCCCTTTAATACCGAGCAACGTTTATAGTTCTTCTTCCCGATTTTAATGTTCCACGATCCTTTATTAATGCGTATTCTCGCCCCTACCTTCTCTAGTAAGTCACAGCCTATAATGCCATCGTACGAATTAGACAAAAAAAAAAAAAAAAAACATAACATGGCACAAAAACTTTTCCCCTCTATCCGAACATCTCTCTAATCTGATCTCTTTTTCTCCCTCAATGGTTCAAGGGCCACCCAAGTTGATTAGATTACAAGAGCATGCTCTTACCTGGAGAGATACGTTGCAGCCGCTCAACTGCTCCCCCGCTTGCATATTTCATGATATGATAGCATGAGAGTTAAATTATTGCAAATAAACTTCTCCTAACACTCCACCCATAAAATATTTATTTAAAAAATATCCTTCCACTCATCCTCAATCTTTTACATCATAGTCTACCGCTCTGCTCAAGTCAAATTCGACCCAGTATTTGTATCCTCTCTCCTCAACTATGTTCTGCTATATAATAGTAGATGTCCTCAATGCTAGGTTCCTCTCTGAATCTCCGGACAATACTTTCCTATTAGACTTGACGCATTCCCTTGGCTTATTGTACAAATTCAACCCAACTTAGGTGTAGTTCCGCAGACGCCCCATTTTCAAATGCCTATTTCTTCCATGTCACTCCACCATAACACAAATTCAATTAGTACTATTTAATCTACATTTGACAAATTTTTGTTTAATATTAAACTCATTGAAGTGTTTTAAGTTATCCTGTAGAAAATATTATGTTACAAAAGTTGGGGGCGTCTGCGGAACTATTTACCTAGAGAAAAAGTTCCGTAGAAACCCCCGGGGAAAAAATATTATTTACAAGATTTCATTATAATTAAATCTAATCATTCATTGAACACATCTTTATTAGGGTCTCTAACAGCTCGTCTCCAAAGATATTCACACAAGTGTGAATATAAATTTTGGGAATGATTTCCGCCCGCATGTATTCCTACCTTAACTGATCTCCATGGTGATTCTATGTTTTTAGTGTGGGACAATGGATTAGGATCTATAAAATGCAAGCTATGGTTCATTGTCTGGTAGCTGTGTCCCAATGTCTCAAGCTGTGTGTAGCTTCTCCATTCGTATGTAATGATAGTGCTTCCCGGTTTGACATTTTTTATGATCAGAGGTAGCAAAGTTGCAGCGTCACGCTTATTGTGGGGGCTAATTTCCATCCGGAACTTCTTTTGCCCATCCCGTTCTATCATCCCCAGAATCCAACTCCCGTCCAAAATCCTTCCTCGATTATATTTTCTTGCCACAGTGATATTAAGAGCCACAATGATTATTTTTACTCAAAGGATTATTTTGTCGATATAGCGGGTTTGAGATTGGAGATTAAATCGGTGACGCAATAAACAATAAACAAAAATGTCCTTGAATTTTAGTTGTAACCTACGATAATATTTTAACATCATTTTACGTAGCAAAGGGCTGGGGGCGTCTGCGGAACTTTTTCCCTTGGTAAATAGTTCCGCAGGCGCCCCAAACATTTTTTAATTAATATTTTCAACATAATAATTGTATACACTTTAAATAATTAAGTTTGAGAAGAAAATTGGTTAAATGTAGATTAAATAGTACTAATTGGATTTATGTTTTGGTGGAGTAACATGGAAGAAATAGGCACTTGAAAATGGGGGCGTCTGCGGAACTACACCCCCCAACTTATAGATAAAAGTTTGCAGATACATTTCCGGACCTAATTAGCATAGAGTTCCTTAAAAATCTACTCTTACTTTCCCAAAACCCAATACCATTTTTCATTCAAATTCTTACAATATTCCCACACTAATCACCACCCCTAAGCAAATTTTCTGGCGAAATCTTGATTCCTTAACTCCTTAAAAAAAATTTCTTGGCTTGACCTCTCATCGCATTCTGTAGAGCCCATGGTTTCTTCCTTCTTCATTGGTTAGATAGTAGGATACCTCTCATCAAATCTCTTTTCATTACTTGCGCCTGAGCCCAAGACCCCTCATAGGTTCACAAGTTTTTTTTTTTTTTTTTTTTTTTTTTTTTTTTTTTTTTTTTTTTTTTTTTTTTTTTTTTTTTTTTTTTTTTTTTTTTTTTTTTTTTTTTTTAACGATAGCAATAATTATTGGGCAGTGAATGATGTATCGGTTTGAAATGCATCCATTCCTTTCTATCCATTGCTTTACCTCAACTTCCAATTCAGATCCGATACTGCATTTAAAACTTCGGAATCGCTTGGAATCTTGGACCAGAAATTCCATTCTAATCCTCAAGCAGTTTCTAGGATTTCCTGATTTATTTACCGAAAATACCTGTCAATGATTTGTATCCTCTCTCTTTTTCCCTACTTCAATTACAATTGCTTGGTGTATGGATGGTTGTCTGGTGTGCTCGAATTGAGACTGAAAAGACCGATGAATTGTTTCATAAGATCCATCTTCGTGGTACGCAGATTGTGCGAAGAATCATGTCGGTGTAATTTTTCCAGATTTCCGACGACAATATTTACTTGGTACCTTTCTATCGCAATTAATAGAAACAAAATATAATTCCGATATTCTTGACCTACTTACTCTGCGTTCCTCCGACTACCTTCTGAATATAAGTTCCTCCAAACCTTCTATTCTGTATATCCCTGCACACAAAACTGTAAATATATATTCTGTAAGCTATCGTTTATATTACCTCTTTTTGTTTTTTCCTATAAGCAAAGCTTTTTACTTAATTTTTTTCGAATGTAATTTATTTCTCCACCTTCCAAATAATCCAAATTTTGTAAATATTAAAATACATGAGTATACGAACTTTTGTACACATATTAGAAGATATGTTTTAATTTTAATTTCTACTATATATATTTTTTAAATAGATGTTCTTTGTAATATATATTTAAATGAATTGGGTTATCAGCACACCACCTCCTGTTCAGGTGGAGTGGCTGCCTCCTCGGAGCCTCCTTACCTGTTCCCCGGCTACCTAGGGAAGCTTATACTTGAGTCTGTACAGTAGTTAAATTTTGTTTTCTGTGGGTTGTATGTAGTCGAAAGGTAAAATCTTAAGGTAATCATTTCATATACATTCAACAAATGTATATATTTATTACTATGCGTGTATTAATATTAGGTTGTTTTCTTTCAGAGGGATTAGAAAAGAAATAAAAAACTGACTGCTTCATATTACAATACGCGGAAGTTCCTCAACTCGAAACAACAATTACACCCAATCAGGCGAGCACGATCTCGAAAATTCATAATTACCTTTCTCCTTTCAATATCTATGATGGGAAAAGGTATATGTACACCCCGTATCGTTCATATTATGTTACCCTCTGCATGATAGAATTACTGATTCCATTTATTCGTTTCAGAAAAAGACCATACTTATCTAACTTTGGATGTGACAACGGTGCTTGTTCTATTACGTACCCAATGTTTGTTTTATTATTTATCTAGCTTGTGTTCTTTCTCGCCTCTTTCCGTTTCATATTTTAAAATTATCGCTGTCTCTTGATGATCCATTGGTATTCTTCCTTCTGGTATCTTTTCATTGCTGGAATTGCGTAGTCGTTTGTGAAGTATGAAAGTTGAACCGTCGGTTCACATTCCTGATTAGCCAAGTAGTGGGATGATCCCCTTTTGGCTTTTCGTCTCATCTTGTACCTAACCCTGTTCGGCTACCTGTTTATTTACGAGAGGTCTTTCCAGATGGACACGCAATTTGTCAAGAATTTCTGGCAAAGTAGTCTTATTTAATTTGTACCTATAATCTCGACAAACTTATGAAGTCGAAGGCTAGTGGGTTAGAAATGCTACTAACTAAAATGCGTAACACAAATATATTTTTACACGATACAAGAAATATATAGATAATTACGAAGAAAAGAAAATGAAATGTAACAACTATGATGTTATTGGAGTTCTTCATTTCATAAGGTTTTTTTTGTATACCATCAAAATTAGAAGATATTTTAACAAAATTGTGCACAATTGTTACAATTGTAGGGTAACCGACTTATTCTCATACTACATTCATTTACAATACCTATTGTGAAACAGGTAATATTAATTTTAAACGCGTATTTTAAATGTGAATAATGTAATTCAATAAAATAGATATTTATATTATAATTGATTATTAAAAATATAAGCAATGGTGACTATTTATTCACCCATCTAAACAAGCTTTGAAAAACATTGGTTCTAATAATGCTTAATACACTCTTTTTTTCTCACCAGTGTTAGTATTATCAATAATTTACAACTTTTATTGAAATATTTTTAATTTTTAATATTGTAATATTTTAAATATATGCTTAGCAGATTATATTTTATACATTAATTCCCTTTATTATCACGAAAATAAATGAATGTTCGTCTGTTATGCTTTTCATTAAGTGACGTATGAGATAGTAATATTTAAGTAGAGAAGTCTGCATGACATCAGGAGAGTAATCTAAAATTAGATTGATAGTACACGCATGTGCGGCATGCCTTCTTCAATCTCATTCATCTAGGTTGTTGTGTTTCTTTTTGTTTTAATTAGCCAATTTTAAAATGTTTTGATGTTTATTTTTTAATTTTGGTAATTATGGTATGTGAAGGTATGGTTCTAGGAAGCTGTTATTAATGCCTCTAAATCACTAGAGCATAAGATAATTGTTTCCAGATAATGAGGTTAAAAATTTGAATTGTTTTGGAAATTGTTTTTTATTATTATGTATATAGCTTTCACAATATAATAGTTTTTACCATATTTTTATGGAGAAACCATTAAATCAAAAACGTAAGGTTAAGTTTACCCATATTTACTGGTATTTATGAGAAGTATGCAAAGTATTTACGCATGTATAATATTCATTAATTTTCGGTTTCAGGTAGCAAAATGTCCAAAGAAATCAAGTAGTAAAGTTTGTAAAAGAAAGATGGGAACGTTTTTAGACAAACCTAAAACAGATAAACACAATGAGCATGGTTGTGGAAATGGTTTACGATATGGTGTTGCAAGTATGCAAGGCTGGAGGGTGGAAATGGAAGATGCTCATCATGTGAGAACTGGTTTAGGAGAACATCTGCATGACTGGTCCTTCTTTGCTGTTTTTGATGGACATGCAGGTGCTACTGTATCATCACATTGTGCAGATGAATTATTGGACTGTATTATTAGCAGTGAAGAGTTCAAAGATTCTGATTTCCCAAAAGGAATTCGTACAGGTTTTCTTAAGCTTGATAATAGGCTAAGAGCAAAACCAGAATTTGCTTGTGGGAAGGATAAAGCTGGTTCGACTGCTGTATGTGCCCTTGTGTCTCCTAAACAGTTTTATATAGCTAACTGTGGTGATTCCAGAGCAGTGCTTTGTAGGAATGGCAAGCCTGCTTTTTCAACTCGGGACCATAAACCAATATTGCCCAGTGAAAAAGAAAGGATACAAAATGCTGGTGGAACAGTAATGATTCAAAGGGTTAATGGATCACTCGCAGTTTCCAGAGCCTTAGGTGATTACGAATACAAAAGTGTAGAAGGCCGAGGACCATGTGAGCAACTTGTGTCTCCTGAACCAGAAGTTTTTGTTCAGGTATGAGATCTATTTATAACAACTTCTAGAAGTTTATATAATATGATTAGAAAATTTTCTTTTGTTAGACAGTCTTAGATAGTTAATATTATTTGTTGTTATACTGTATCTTATGATAGGTTTTTTTTTTTTTTATTTTTTAGGAAATGAGTAATACTTTTATATTCTCATTAATTTTTTAATATTTTATTTTTTAAATATGACCTAGGTTTTCCAAATTAGTAATTAAAACTTGTCTTAGTGGACAAATATTTCTTTGTTATGTATCCCATATTTCCTATTTACTACATATTGATGTATTTCAATTTTCTACACTTTAAGTATAAAATTGAATATCAATATAAAAATTGTTAATATTAAATTTAGCATTGTATATGCTATTGTTATATTTTATTTAGTTATATATAAAGTGTAATTTTTGTTTTCTGGATCAGTAATGTTATATTTATAAATTTTGCTTTTCATGATTTTTGATATATATATAAAATCTCAAAGTTGTCTGATTTAAATCATCCCAGAAAATCAAGAATAAACCATTGTGTAGAAAAAGACAGAAAATCAAGATTATTTGCTAATTTGGAAAGTAGCATACAAATTAAATTACTTTTTTTTATAAAAAAAAAAAGTCTTCTTTGGTCAAAGTTAAATTTTTTCAAAGCCCTATATTTTGAAATGAATCTGAATTTAATCTAATAATTAATTATAAGTATGGTTTATACAAATAAGTATATATAGAGATTTCCTATCTGAGATTATGCTTGGATCATTTTCTGAGTAGTTGATACATCATTTCAAGTCTTTGATTTAAGACTTGCCAAAGACTTGAAACACTTTCCAAAATCTTACGCTTATGCTCCTCCTGCCTAAAAAAGGCAATTTCCCATAGTGAAACTACTCTTATTTTACACAACAAACATTAATCTTTAAGTTTAACATAATATATCATTGCATGTATATCAACAGCAGTCAACAGAAAACGATGAAGTAAATAAAATATACCCTTATAGCAAAAAAAGTCTGGAAACATTTATGTAATAAAAGAAAACAAAACATTTCAACAATAACAGCAGATTACTACTCGCTATGGGCTTTAAGGACAAAGGTCAGAAACAAAGTCTTATGATTAGAAATCCTTTTAATCTGTGATTAGCATTAATGATGGAAGTACCAAAAGCCATTCACCAGTTAATTGCTTCCTTACGAAATCAAGGCAATACTGTGAGGGAAATTGGGAGAATTTTTAATTTAAACACGGGTACAGTATCTAAAATTATATAAAGAATATGGCTGTGCATCCATTAGACCATGGAATGGGCGAACACCAAAAATAAATATGTAAATTGCTCAAGCGGATCATTGTTAAAACTGCCCCTGACATACCGTGCACTAGCGTTCTGAAAATTGCTACAAACTTGTCTCGCGGCTATGCTGAATAAGTTACGGAAAAGTGGTTTATTTGGTCAAATCGCCAGGAAGAAACCATTCATTAGCTAAATTAAATCGTTAGCACCATTTGGAAATTCTTGAAGAGTGTGTACAAAAGACTCCATTGCTCTGGGAATCAGTTATTTTTGGGGACGAAAGTCGATGTAACATTTTTGGTTTAGATCGCCTTCAAAAAGCGAAAAGCGAAAAAAAACTATACTAAACTAAACTAGAGGAGCATAAGTGTAAAACTTAAGTGTTTCCAGACTTTTAGTGCCCAGTATATATATATATATATTATATATATATATATATATATATATATATATATATATATATATATATTATGGTCAATGTCAATGATATATATATATATATATATATATATATATATATATATATATATATATATATATATATATATATATATATATATATCAGTTTTTTAGCTAACTTTCTCCAGTCTATTAGTGTTCATCTAGGTAGTATCTAATCTTTGATCCTCTATTGATCAAAGAGATGACTTTTTAAAACACTCTGCCACTGTCTTCAATATGCATAGTGGTGAAGTTGTGTAATCAGTTATTAAAATCTAATTTAACGAATTTTAAATGTTTTAGTATTGAGGGTTTATTCATTACTTTAAGAATAATGGATTTTTAACCTTAGATACTACCTTTATGAACTCTAGTAGTTAGAAGGAAGTATGCTCAATGGTTGAATAATGCCCAATGATGCTCATACTTTCCCTGTTGGGAATGTTTGTTTCTAATGTATAATATTCATTATATAACATAGTTTTTATGATAAAGCTGACTTTTCTAAGGCGTTGATTAACTCAGCTCATTTTGTTAATCTGCTTTTCACTATCCACCAATAATTAAATATTTTTTGTATATTTTAATATGATAGTTGTAATATCATACTTTACAGTTATACTTCTCTGAATTCCTTATGTCTAATCAATTTTTATGGTTTGATTAAAGGATAGAGATGAAGTAAATGATGAATTCTTAGTCCTTGCATGCGATGGAATTTGGGATGTCATGTCTAATGAAGATGTTTGTGACTACATACGTTCTTTGTTACTGCTGACTGATGACCTAGAGGCTATTACAAATCAAGTAATAGACACTTGCCTTTATAAGGTATTATCTATTATTTATTGAAATACTATAATATTAGTTATTTTATTATTATTATTAGTTTTATAGTTTTATTATTGTTATTAGTTATTATATATTTTTTCTTTCTTATTTACATAAGTCCGTGAATGTTTGGAATTTTTGTAAGTAAAACTTTATGATAAAATAATTAGCTGTAAGGTTGTAGTAAAAAATGAGAAATTTTCTTGTTTATTTTGTGTATTGTTTGTTTCAACAATACTTTGGCACTTACAAAAAGTAGCCCCTATTGTTAAGGAATCACTTCTATTCTGTAAATATTGAAGAGAATAGAATGTTTAGGTATAAAAACTTCAAGATTTTCAAAAATAAATATTATCTAGAATATTTGGCCTGAAAGGTGAGGCAACTAGATAATTCATGAAGCTGTTACACTAAATATAATTAAAATAATAGTATCAATGTGATTGAAATGGGCTTAAAAAGTTTTTGGATTCAGGATAAACTTCTGAAATGATAAAGATCGCTTAACTGAGACTTATGCTTGGAATGGTATACCAACTCGGTTGGGAGGATTATGTTGGAGGTATAACACTCTAGATGTGTTGATGGGAATTTAATTAGTTTTCCGGAAGTATATGGGCAATGATTGTAGATGTTATACAAAACTTTCAGGTTCCCCAAGTCTTTTTTGTATGATATCCTCTTTTATTTTCTTGCTCTCCTTACTATTAGCAGCATAGGTGGATCTTAATTAAACACTGTCAGTTATTCCTCACCTCAATGTAATGAAAAAATATCTAAGTAGATATAAACGTGTAGAAAGATTACCTTTATAATCATAATATTAGTATATCATTCTCAAGAAACTATCTATAACTATTGAGTCGCCTGGAAATAAATGCAGGTTTATTGTTTTGAAATTAAATTGGTCTAGTGACATCGAGTCTTATAACAAAGCTCCAACAATTTCTAGTGCAGTGCAATGATTTTTTTTTTTTTTTTTTTTTTTTTTTTTTTTTTTTTTTTTTTTTTTTTTTTTTTTTTTTTTTTTTTTTTTTTTTTTTTTTTTTGTGGTGGTGATTCAATACATGAGAAGACCAAGTTTCAAGCTTTTTCAACTTTACACTTGGCTTAAGGTGGTCAGAGTTAGCCAGTTTGATAACTGAGCGTTTCTCTGCAAGTCATGGAACAGTTATAGGATTTTCATGGACCAAGGCTCACAGAACATCATCTTCAAGTCCTGCTATGATTCTCTTTGTTTTAAAGACTGAAATTTCCCTCCATACATTGAATGATGCTATCAGCACCACATACTTAATTAATATTTCTGGTTGTATGGTTCTCTTTCCAACTGACATGAGTTTTAAATGATATGCAGAAATCATGTGTTGACTTCTTCGTAAAGACAATTATTTTCAGGCAGTGAAATGAAAAAGATTTATACAAATATTTTTAATTGGGAGAGAATTAATGAGTGTTGGTTTATGTTAAATAGAATAATCCTTTAAAAATAAATGATTTATTGCGTACTAGGATAATGGAAAGAAGGCAATATTGTGAATTATTCTAAAATAACTCCAATAATGTATTTGTTAACCTGAATTGATAATGATGGGTATGAAGTATTTTAAAATTTGACACATTTAGCTTTACCAGAGTTTTTTTAAATTCTTTTTTTATAGTTTTCTGGGTACTAAACCCTATTAAAATAAAACTAATCAGTCTGCATAATTCATTTATTCCATTGTCTCATAGTTTAAGTTGTCATTTGTTTTATTTTTGCCTGAAAGTTGTTTTTCTGATAACAGGGAAGTCGCGATAATATGAGCATTGTACTTGTTACGTTTCCAGCTGCCCCTATGCCATCTCAAGAAGCAATAGAACGTGACCAAGCTTTAAACAAAAATATTGAAGCTTTAGTCAGAGGTTAGTTAATATTGCTTTTATAGATATCTATTAAAATTCTATTTAGTTGACCTTTTGAAAAGATACAATTTTTTATATACAATTGGGTATTAGGTCTCATGTATATATATAAACATATGTGTATATATATATATATATATATATATATAAAACCTAATACCTAATTATTTATAGAAAGTAGTATATATATAATGTATTGATATTCTGGACTGAGTGTAAATTTAAGTGTAAGGTTTAAGTTTGAATTTGGAGCCTGTGAAAGATTGCCGCCTATTCAATTTTTCGAGACTTCATTTATCAAATGTATTAATATAATGCTAATCTTAACATAAACCTCCCCACAGATTACTCAACTGCTATGTATACAAAAAGTCACCACTGATGTATGCTGGTTATTACATATTGATTATTTATATTTATTATTATTGTTTTGTATTTAATTATTGATTGTATTTAATTCTTATTTTATTTTATATTATGTAATTATTGTTGATAAACTTGAAAGTGTAAAACTATTTACCAAAGCATAAAACTATGTTAATCATGTAGAGGACTTTAGACCGGCACATGTATTCTAAATGATTTTGTAAATGTAATTGTAAATATGTCAATAAAGCCTTATTATTATTATTATATTATAATGCTAATGTTTTACTTAGTGATTTGAAAATGTGTTATGTATATTAAAAATAATTTACTATTTAATTGTAAATGGTTATAAAATTTGGATTGTTTTTAATTTATACTGTTAAGTCCCTTAAATGAGAAAAGATAAAGGCTGTGAAGTTCTTGAATATTCCAAGCATGGAAAAGCATGCACTTCCTGTTTTTGTTTACATTCTCTTGGTGAGCTTGCTTGTGTGTCAACATGCTGGTTGGTCGAGAGGCTCCCGTCTCCTAGTTCAGTGAGGATATTATATCAAAAAGACTTAATTTAATAATGTGGCAAGTGTTAGTGTTTTAAAATTATAATAGAAATGCCAATAAGTGGCTCAAGTAAAGAAAGGAAGGATTAGAAGGAAGAATAAAACGTGGACACAAATAAAAAGCTAAGCAACATAATTTGTGTTGGGACTCATAACAAAGATAGCATTGCAGTATAAAATAAAAAAGGTACTGTAATTATAAAATGTATTTGTTTTTAATGTATTTTATTAGTATTCTACCTTTTAATTACGACTCTAATCTTTATTAGTCTTATTTATAATTATTTTTACTTTCTATTATCAATTAATGTTTATTAATTAGATTTTATTTTTATTTATATATGTATTATATTATATTATACTATTTTCATTTTTTTTTTTTAGAAGTTGTTAGCAATAAACTAGACATGGGCTTTAGGCAAGTTCTAGGGTACCTAGGCGATGTTAAAATTGCTGACCTGCCACCTGGTGGAGGCCTTAGTGCTAAGTAAGTTAAATTTACAGCTATTCATTATTTTAATTTTGATTAATCAAAATTTTTTTGTTCACTAGTTTTTAATTTTTTTGTGTTTACTAGTTTTTAATTGTATGTAAAAAGAGCCTTGATGATTAGTAACCTTCGATCACAAGATTGAAGAATTCTTGGTCATTGACAGTCCTCTCCTGAAGATCAATGCAGAAATTTCTCTGATTGTCCTTGTGTTTAGTTATGAGGTTTATTGTCTCTTTTTTTGCATAAACCTTTTGGATTTCCAAAGTGTTGGTCAAAATTAGATGTATGGTGACATTGTTTAAATTAAACTGTTTACTCATCATTCTTATAGTCAAATGATGGTCTGATTTCATAAGAGCCCTCACACATTCAATGTTTTTGTCAGTTTTTGAAGTTTAAGGTCTCCCTGAGCGAGGTTGATTTTCTTTGAGGTTCTCAGCCTTTCATAAATAGTTTGTGTTTACATAAATCTTAACCATACGCCTGTTTTAATTTTTCTAAGATCACACTCACGGATGCCCCAAGTTTAACACCAAATTTAATTACCTTTTTCTGCCTCTTTAGCGATTTCTCAGCTTGTTTTCCTGAATGCTTGAGTGACTTTTAACCCATTTTACATATCTTTTGTTTTTGTATATTCTATCAATTAATTACTGTGAGTTGGTCTTAAATGTCTATATATTAATATATATTAATAGAGGAAGAATTGATTATCAAAGTTTTGAAAACCTAGGAATTTGTGATCTACTCCTTTATCCATTTTCTCCAGGTTCCATGTTGACTGAATTTGTTGGGGTAACAGTCCTAGAGCGCCCAGTTTAGAAGATTGTTCCTGTGAAGTGAATATTGATAATTCCTCTCTGGTTAGGACTGGGCAGAAACTCTTGTCAGGGTTTATCATAAAAAGACCAAAAGGCCCATTTGTTGGGCTAATACTCTTACCAATACCCAATCCAGTACTAATAATAAACTGTTATTCTATATTATATGAGTAATTAAATAATGGTTAATATTTTGTTTTGATTTGTTATTTGTATTGAACATCTTTTTTTGCTTTTTTTCAGAAGGCCGATCATAGAATCAATTTACAAAGAGCTGTGTCCACATCGAGCTGAATCAGTAAGATATTTTAATTTTATGTTTAATACTTTAATAATTATTTTAAGTTTATTTCAAACATTTTTTCCCAAGACTTCATCTATATCTCACATTCTAATACTCTTTTACATTTTATCTACTATATATTTGTCAAATACCACTCACTCATTTAACATGAAATCTCAAAAACCACCGAACGGATTGGAATGAAATTTTGTTTGTGACTTCCTCTAGGGCCGTAGGTGCTCGCTAAGAAAGGATTAAAAAAAATTCGGTCTGGATCTCGTGTAGTTCGTGAAAAACGCGATTTCTCACGCATAGGAAATTCTTTGAATTAACATTACGGATCTTAATGAAACTTAGTACATTGCTTCTTATTAGATGTTAGATGAACAATAACAATTATTTTCTAAGTAGTTTGTCCTGTATCGGTACTACAAAGGGGTAAAATAAAAGTACTCATATAATTCTATTGGTCAAATAATAATAGATTTATTGTCATATGGTATATGGTGATAAGCTAAATTAAAAAATAGGTTAGATGCCTAAACCGCACTCTTTGACCACAAATTAAGTTCTTCATAGTTGTAAACAAACAAAAATACGATCGATGTCGAAACCTAATAATATGGTACTTTCTGTGAACTCATAGTGGCTGCAGATGTGTACCCTTACAAGTTTGAGTTGTTTCGTGACGAGAAGATATTAAAAGACTTATGTTAAAGAGGAGGTTAAAAGACTTAGGTTCTCTGGTGATGAAATGGAAGGCCAGTTCGATGTACATATTCCTTACGAGCAACCCACCAACCTTGCTTCACCAGCAGCTTCGTCCCCAACTACTCTTCCGTCAACTTTTCGGTCACAAGATAATTGTTCTGAACTATGATTGGCTCTCTTCAAATCGGCATTTCTCTACCAGGCCCAAGTTGTATTTCTCGAATCTGGACAAGTTAAACCCAGCTTTTCTGAATTTCATTCCTTCAACCTAGAATCTACCTTTTCTCAGTTCAGATGAGTCTATTGCATCATTGAAGTAAACTCATCAATCTAAAAGTAAACAACATAGGAAATGATTCACAGATTCAGTTCGCAACAAACAACTAAGGAATTCGGCTGCTAAATATATTCAAGCACATGTAGAAGTCAACAGGGAAGCTGTTAAGAAATACATGACATCATCTTGACATTAGCAGAAAAGTGTTAACAAACATAAAGAGAGCCAACCCGAAGTTAAAGGATATGCTGTACACACATATTCTGAGAGTCACCCAAATATACTTTGAGGGGCTGAACAGAAGTATAAGAAAACCCATCCTTAAATCCATAGACAGTCTTCAAAAAAGTAATCAGAAAATAATCCTCATGTTAAACGTGTAGCTGTAACAAAACACGATGAAAGATGTTTAATGGAAAGGTTACAGCCAGTATGACCCAAAAACTGATTATGAAAAAGACAAAACAGCCGATATTGGACAACGGTCTAATTAAAATTGGTGTTATACTGTAAAATGGAAGGACGAGAGCCCTGCCATGTGCTGCAGTAACGGGAAAGTCCAACTTCCTCCCTTTCAAGAATATCCTGAACACTTGCACAGCCTCCTTACTTACGAACATCCTTAGGCTGAGCATTTTCTTAATAATATTCAGAAATAGAACGATTGTTTCCAAATGATATCGTTTGTACCAAAAGAGATAAAAGAGGGAGATTTCATGCCAACATTTAAAGTGCGAGGACAGGTATATATCACAGAATAGGGAGTCTGATGCCTGGAACACAGCAGCAACCGTCTTTTATTCAGATAAATTTTGTTGGTGATGACAACCATGAAAGAGATATTCACTGTGGTTACTTTCAAAATGTCAAGCATGCATTCATAGGCCAACTCAAGAAAATTCTTCATGAACATAACAAGTATATCAAGGACTTCAGAGTTGCTCTTGAGTCTGTTCCCAAAGATCTACAACATTTCCAGGTAGCTATCGGTGGTAACAAAAAGCCTTCAAATGCTCACTGAGGACGTTACAATACTCCTATCACCAACGAAGTTGCTGTCTTAATTGTTGGTCAGGTGTTAGAAAAGTGAGACATTGTTCTCCACAGCAGGGACAAAAAACTGATAAGAATCAGTGAGTTCTATCAAGCATATGATTATCTTCAGTATCGTCTCAGGTTCTGCCATGGAGAAGATGTTTGCAGCATTAACAACCCTCAGCGTGACCCAAACACCAATACACCACTTAAGAAAACTGTGCCTGCAGCTGATTTTTACGCATTTATGTTGATGGAGCGAGGAAGTGAAGAACCTTATTTACTTTAAAATCGTAATGTCCTCAACCAATTTATGCTTGACATGTACACAAAAATAGAAACAGTAAGGCTAAACTTAATTCGAATAAATCAAAAAAGTTGAGGAGTTGAGACTATATTCACTTAAAGTATGCCAGAAGAAAGGCTGATGATCTGGTATCAGGGCTGGGTTAGATGGTAGTGCTGCCTCGAAGCTTCACTGGAGGACTGTTAAAAGAATATAAAATTAACTTTTGCAAATTGTCAAATTCACTTATTGTAATTATTCTAAGAATAGAATTCTTTAGGTTTATTTAAGTAATAATAATTATCAACTTTAAGCTTAACTTTTAATAATTTAAGTTGTCCTTAATCCTAATGATATTAAACCTTAGCGGAGCAGGGTCGTTTCAGCTAGTTGATTAATAAACCTATTGTGAATTATTTCTGTTCATAATTTTGTTATGTTTATATTAAAATGTTTTGAATTTATTTACTCTTAACCAAAAATAACACTTTGTTTTTTATGATGAAGTCTGATCATCAGTGATATAACCTTCCAAGTTTTCTATATTATTTACCTTATTATCACTATCATTTCTATTATGAAGAGATCCTCAACGTTCAAACCTAACTGGTTTGTGAAATGTTTCTGAAAATTAAAATATATATTTTAATTTAAGTGTTTTACTGTATAAAGCTTATTGATAAGTAGTGCTTATTTAATCTATACCCAATACTGAAGTATGATTGAATTTTACTCTTATTCAATTTCTGCGTTTTATTCAGGATCACATTCTTTCTTGATGTTAATGAATCTAAGAAATATCTCAAAATTGTCAACTAAAAAAAAATAATAAAAGAATGAAATGTCATGACTGCAATGGGCAGATATTGTTCTGGGTGATCACCAGTTGTGGTTTTAGACCAGAAAGGTCAACATTGGACTTTTTGTTTTCATGGAGGTAAATGGAGAAGTCCAATGAGAACAATGTTACATTACATCTTTTATTTGTGGTCTTATCAGAAAGCTTCTGATTCCATCAAAAGAATAAAAAAATGCAAGGCTGTTTAGAGAAGTTATTATAAAGTTATAAGGCTGCTCAAAATGACTCTGATACATCAAGCAAAGTACTTAGGATGGATGAAAGCCAAAAAAATTCTAAATTGCCATATCCGCAGACATAGTACTTTTCAAACTCATATTAGAAACAGCCATGTGATGTTGCAGGTTTCAGTTTACAATCATATGACAGCATTTAGTATATGAAGGCGATATTTTCAATATAGAATGAACTGTATCCTATGCACAAGTTTACAAATTAATATAAAGGCACATGAATACAAGAATTAAAGATAATAAAAGATTGTAACTTATAAGTTGTTAGTTGCTAGTGTGGAGTGTTGGAGTGGATCATGTTGTCAGGAAGGTTTCAGTTTTGCCATATTACCATTTCTCAGAAGAGCCCTAGAATAATTTCTTGGAGTAGCAGGAAATCTGACCGTGGAAATTAGTATTGACTAGAGTAAGAACATGCAAACATCAAGAACAGACCTGATGTTGAAAAAAATTGTAAATAGAGAATAAGACTCAATAGCAGTGGAATGTAGGTACCTAGATAGTATGATCACTCTCAAGAACAGCATGAATAAGAATATTAATCCACCTTAACAACTGAAAATTAATCAGCAAGGCAATAATTGTTGTGTATAAAACTATTATGAGACCAGTTGTAACATGTAGAACATGGTCCATGATATAAAGTTAGCAAAAGAATTCTTCAGGACCAATCATAGTTGAAGGATTGGAACTAAACTGAAGTTAATGGTCCTATTAGGTTAATTGAACATTGTAAACTCATTGAACTGTAGACTATAATAGTTAGGGCATGTAGAGAGGATGGATCCAATAAGAATCACTAGACAACTACATTATGGTAGGCAACTTGGAAATCACTGATTATGATTAACAGCAGAGAGAGAGGAATGGAAAAACCTGTATTACAGAGGTCTTAGTTCTTCATGTACTATCAATTCCAGCAATGAATGAATTAATGTATATATTATATTATATTATACAGTTACATATTTAAATTTAATATTATTACGTATACATTGATTTTTCTTATATTATTTTACTTTTGTAGATTTTATCAATATTTAAGTGAAATTTTACAATAAAATGATTGAACATTTTTATATAAATAGTTATAATCACTATGAATGAATAAATAGCATTAATTAATTTTCCTTAACATAAACATGCATGTTAGTCTTCTTTTTTGTGACTTATCTCTGACAATGATAGCCTAAGTCAAATAAGGATTTCACCTCGGAATGAAAGCAATGAAGCTGAATTTTCGCATATAACTTCGTTTTGGCCTTTTAAATAAGGGGTGAAATGTCACCGACCTCAGCGTGTTAGCATAATTAGATATTCAAGGTCAAAGGTCACAAAAATCAGTTTTTTTCAAATATCTCGATTTCTATGCCTCGGGAATCTATCCAGAAAGTTACAAAACTTGTAGATAATAACATCCTCTATAATTTTGGTTTTGTTAAATTTTTTTAAGATTAATCCTTTTCGAGATATAGCGCTGAAAAGGAGAAGTGGGCACCGGTTCGGACAAACATTTGCTTCTACTGCCTTCCACAATCGTTTCTCAGAAAAAATGTCGGAATCAAAATTGTAGAACTTTAAATTTACTTTAATTTCATATACATGTTTCTGGCATTTGAAGCATATATTTGACAAAAAATTAGGTAACAATTTTTTTTCTCGATAATTATATATTTCTAATAACGTATATCTCGAAAACCATTGATAGTTAGACAGATATGTATGGAAACAATTTTATAGGAAATTTAATTAGCTTTAATTTTGACTTGTTGTATATTTTGCCTGAGTCCACCGTTTTCGAGATATAATCGAAAAACCTAAATATGGGGTCTTTTCCCCTTCCCCACCGTGAACTGGGGAATCTCATTCCCCCAGGGTCGGGGACTTTTATTATCTTTAGTATGATGTCATTCCAACTCTTCTTGAATTTTTTCTTGGGAGTTTTTTATAGACACAAAGATATCTTCTACTGTCAAACTCAACCTTAACTATATATAGGTATGTATATATTATATATATATATATATATATATATATATATATATATATATATATATATATATATATATATATATATATAAGATATCTTTGTGTGTGTAAAGAACTCCTAAGTAAAATGCAAGAAGAGTTGGAATGACATCATACTAAATATATATATATATATATATATATATATATATATATATATATATATATATATATATATATATATATATATATATATATATATCTTCAAGTATCGATCAATCAATAAATTTAACTGGGCCGACTACAGAATCTAGTGTGATTTCTCCAAAGATCCACCACAGTGTCAGGCTTAAAAAGTTATCCAGAACTGATCTTTATCACGATAGTCATATGTCTCCTCCCTTGTGTGATTTGGTGGCCCTGAATAGGACCTGCAAGCAGGTCGATACATTGGCACACAATTGTAGTAGTTTTTACTTATAATTGTTGTTTCTTTTTGACTGCATCCCTGATCATCTTCTTTTATTTTAATTAATAATTAAGGTTTACAAATTTTAAGTTAATGAATAATAAATCAATAAATAGTTAAACTACTTATATATATATATATATATATATATATATATATATATATATATATATATATATATATATATATATTATTATTATTATATTTTATATGTTATATATTATTATTATATATATATTATGTTGCTATAGTACAGTGAAAGCTCCTCATTCATGGTTTCCTTATAATCATTTTAACTATGCTGGTTATAAGATTGTGACACAGTTCCTATATTTGCAGCTAAAAAATTCTTTAATCGGTGATTCAATTGGTATATTAAGAGAATTTGTTGTTGTTAGTAAAGCTGACATGTGGTGAGGAGAGGTTTTTTTTAATGTGTTTCTGAATGGGCTAAAGGGTAATTTACAGATAGACAATTTCAAGCATCTAAAGATTGGTTCAATTAATTCAAGGTGTGTTTATCATTGTGTAGCATTAAAGTTGCTGGAGATTGATTGAAGTTGATGGCAGAACAGTGATCTGCAAAAGAAAAAGCACCAATTGAGTGATAGTCCTTAAAAAAATGAAAATAAAAATATTTAGAACCTTGCTCCTCTCGATCTCAAAATAAACAACAAAACAAAAGAAATAAAAAAGAAGGGAGAGAAAATTATTTAGCCAGCTGAGAAACTCATACAGGTACAAAAACATAAGTGGAAATGTTACCAAAAGATGGAATATAATCAGTGTAGCAACAGAATTTTGCTAACAACTGTATTCAATTAGTACTAGATCATTAAATTCAGTTATACTGGAATACTATTTATTCTTCAAGAAGAAGAGGAATACAAAGTTCAAGATTGAGAGATGAGTTAAAAGCCTTTATTGGAGGTGTATGGCAACGTTAAGCCTCCAACTGAATAGTCTGGCAGAAACTGGAAGGAGGCCTATGCCCAAAAATAGGCTTAATCCAAAATCGTTTGTTTAATTTTATTATTGTTGATTTATTTTATTTATATTTAAAAGCTTACTAAATTTAGAATTTAAGTATTCAAAAGAAAAAAAAAAGTCTTTATTTTACAGCTATATTTTATTTTTGTTATCAGGGAATTAAAATATATTGGTGAATAAAGGCTACTATTATTATCAAATATGTTTAAATAATCTGAAGCTTTTATTTCTATAAAATATGAAACTTTAAATAAATTATAGAATCTATAGTTTATTTTTTTAAATTTTGGTATATCAATTTTTTTAAATTTCTGATGGTAAAAAAATAAAAAAAAATAAATAAATTGCAGAAATTAATTTTAATAAATAGTACGTATCTGAGTGAAAAAAAAAAAAAAAAAAAAAAAATTAAATTAAACTAAGTATCATTTATTTTCTTACCTATAACATATAATATATTTAGTTTATTACAATTGAGGCCATGCACAAAAAGAAATTTTAGAAGAACTTTTCCACATGTTTCTTGATCTAATCTGTTTCTTTTATTCTTCCTATGTTACCAATTGTGCTAAAAATCTTTCACTGAAGACTATAGATGTGGGGGGATGCACAGATATTTCACTGCAAGTTATTTTAATTGTGAACACAGGCTCTGAAACTAGTATGAGGGATCTACAATCATATAAAGAAATCATTATCTGGTTACATAAGTATCATACACTGTAAAGGCTGCATCATATTAAAGAATCGTCACTCTTGTAACGATCCTAAAATCTGCCAACTCTGATAAAAACATCTTAATTGATACCTAGGAATTGACTTTAGATCATTGATTCTCAATATTGACAATTTTCTTAAGAATCGATGGCATCAAGATTTAACTTTTGGAATAGGCACATTCCTAATATATACCTGGTCAGATATAATGTATATATCTATTATTATAATTATATGTATACAATATAATTAATTATCATATTATAATATTATTATAATTAATTAAATAATTATTAATATTATATATGTGGTCAGATATAAGTTTTGTCAAGTGCCATACACATTATTCTTAAGGGGAACATTTTGCCCCAAAATATTTTCTAATTTCTATTCCTGTTCTTAAATCCTTTTTTTTTTTTTTTTTTTTTTTTTCAGGAACTCGATCTATCAAATTAAATTTACTTCTAAGGTAACTTGTTATAGAAAGTACTCATTCTCAAGAATGCTTATGAGACAATATTTAATTTGTACTTGTTATTTATTCTAAAATAAAGTTGTAATAATTATAAAGAGAGGAATGGAGAGAGAAATAGTGAGAGAGATAGTGTGTAAGAGAGGGAGTGAGAGAGAAAGAGAGATAGTGAAATGGCATGAGAGAGTGTGTGAGAAAGAGAGAGAGAGAGTGAGAGAGTGTGTGAGAGAGAGGGGGGAGAGAAATAGTGAGATAAAGAGAGATAGTGAAATAGTATGAGAGAAAGGGGGGGAGAAGAGAGAGAGAGAGAGAGAGAGAGAGAGAGAGAGAGAGAGAGAGAGAGTAAGGGAGGGAGGTTGAGAGAGAGTGGAGGGGTGAAAGAAAGAGAGAGAGTGGAGGGGAGAAAGAAAGAGAGTGAAGGTGTGTGTGAGAGAGAGAGAGATAGAAAGAGAGAGAGTGGGAGAGAGATAAAGAGAGAGAGAAAATTTGCATGAGTAACTGGAAATTCTTTTTTAAGATTGAAATCAGAAACAATTTATATAATATTTATAGAGTGAAAAGTCTGATTCTATTAAAAAGTTAATAAATTTAAAATAAAATTATTAAATCATGTACCTTGTGGTACGAGTTGGGTGATACAAACTGCTGTGTGAGGCTAAATCATATTTTAGCCTTCTTTATCAATGATATTTACCACTACGTCTCGAATCATTCATGTTATTTTTACATAATTGAAATAAAATATTCGGACATAGTTTGACTAAATTGAATGTATTTTCTATAAGGGTATGGTTCTGACTTTTAAGTTCACAACAAATATTTTTTTTATTTAACTTTTTTGTAATATTAGTTTATATGTTATGGTTTTCTCTTTCTAATTTTTGCAAAGCAAGGTTTTGGTTTAATGATAAGCCTAATGATCTTCCATGGGCTCCCTCCCTTAAATTTAACTTATGTGTATAAATTTTTTTTTGTAGTATGCCTATATGTACTGTTAATTATTCTATTGGTGAATAGTCGACTGTTGATTTAAATGGCTTAAATCTAGATTTGAGAGGGATCATTCAAAATATTTTAATATGAGAAATGATGGTGAAAAATAACTTTATTATCATGTTAATACTTCTGGCACTTTTACCATATTTGACTGATCCCTCTCAAATTTACATCATATCCCTGTACATTATTCTGATTGTAATTAACTACTAATTATGTATATTTATGGTTCTGTGCTTATATCTGATTATCAGTGTGCATATATATCGGTATTATTATAATCAGTTAATCTTGAGGTTGTTATTTGATAATCTTTTTTTCTTTTAAAATTAACTTTCCTTAGATTTAAATTTTAATAGGAATCATAACTTCACTTTTTGTTATTTCTTGACTTTTCCATTATGATCTATACTATTATTCCTTTTATATCTATTCAGTAAATAAGCACAAGAAATTTGTTGTCCTAGAATTAAGAAAGGGTTTTTATGTTTTAACCATAATATAATGTAAACTATTTTGAAAATAATATAAAATATTGTTATGAACTTAGGAACACCATAAAAATGTTGGTGTATATATATATATATATATATATATATATATATATATATATATATATATTTTTTTTTTTTTTTTTTTTTTTTTTCTTGTGAAGTTGACTTTATATTTTTAATTTATTTTATTTTTTTAAATGAAGAAGCTCAAAAATAGTTGTGCATAATGACATCTAATCTTGGAAAAGAGAGTGGGATAGTTCAATGGATAGGCCACGGGATTTTTAAGTCCCAGGTATGGGTTTGGGTTGTGCTCTGGTCAAAAAATTTATTTTCTGTTGTATCAGTTGAGGATCTATCCTGAGATCGGGGCAACCTACTTTTATAAGGGTTCTTTTTGGGTTGAGGAATAGTTTTGCAGTTTAGTGTAGATGCTGATCACATCTTGTATGACCGTATAATATATAATACTTGCTTATTGAAAACTGGACCCTTTATGGGTTGTGGTTTAGATCTTTCTTTTTTTGAAGGGGTGCTTAACATCCTTATGTACTCCAACTAGGGCAGGAAGGATGTGTTATCCTACAGGTTACCAACCTATTCTAGCCAGAGTGGGAAGGTCAAGATTTATTCGTGAGTTCGCCACAAAATAAATTTTAACTAGCCCAGGTGGGATTCTGGGAACCCACGACCTTCTCGTTACGAGTGCGCTGAGACCCATGCTCCAACTCACTCGGCCATCGAGTCCCCTCAGATCTTTCTTTCTTTTTTTATTTGGGGAAAAAATTGTCTTTGTTTATTTACTTATTCGTTTAAAAATTTGAATCAGTGTATTAAATTTATGTGATTAAGACTCTTATTTAAAAAATTAATTCTGAAGGTTTTAATTAAATTTGATTTATTAATTTCTGTTCTGTAGCTTTTATAGCTTTATATTATTTTATTTGTGAGCAATTGGTATTTATGTGTAATTAAGATGAAATATTAACCAATATATATGAAACTAGAACCGGGTTCCTCCTTTTAGTTTTTTAAATCATGACTGTTGTTTCATTTATTTGAGTTAATTTGATGAAATTTTTTATACATTGTGGTTTAAAAATATGAGATTTTTTAAATTTTATTTATATTTTTTTATGATGTCATATTAACTTTAATGATTTACCATTCAAATTATTTGAAATGAAACAGATGATTTTCAATTATTAAAAGTTTATATCTAGAACATCGTGTTAAATTGTTTTTATTTTCCATGGTTCATATGAAATCATTCTTTTTATTTTGTAAATTGTCTTTGAAAGTCTGTCACTTTCACTTTAGTGATGTGTGAAATATGCAGAACTAGTGTAAAAATTTATCATGTCATCTATCAATATTTAATTTTTTTTGAGGCAAGAGTGACTAAAACAAACATTATTAATGTGAAGGATGGAATCCCAATTCTAACTTCCTAATAATATAATTATCTACTCTCTTAATTTGGGAAAATTAACTGATTGAAAAATTGATTTTAGAAAGAGCTATTGCAATTGTTTGGGGGATTCGAAGTTTAGTTCTATAGTATGAAATTTTTTTAGTACTTCCTAAAAGTAAATCTAGAAACTCTTATTCAGGTTATGAAAAAGGGAACTACAAGTAAAATATTAACAACCGATTCATTTTTATTGACCATATTTTAATTTAGAATTTTAAGGAGAATTGTTTCTGCCAATAAGTACTGAATATTGGTTGCATATTATATTTATATCTAGGATATCATTACTGTTCATATTCTATTTGAATAATTTTAATGCCTATTGACCTGAAGATTAGATACAATAACAACAATCTTTTCTTCAATGGTTTACTCCATTGAAAACCTTTTAAATCCAAATCTATTAGGTCCGATCATACACAATCCGCCCATATACATTTTAGTCTACTCTGAAGTACTGTTGTACATGTAAACTGTTGTAAAGCTGTTGTTTACATTCCTGTTTCAGTCACCATGATCCTATCACTTCAATTATATTTACCAGGTTCAGGTCACAATCGATTCAGTTTTAATCTAACTTTATCTAATTTATCTAACTTCTAATAGCTAACTATTTTTTAGTTTTGTTATATCTTCCTTCAAATAATGTGTTCAATTAAATTTCTTCTTTTATTGCCTTCCTATTTATGTTGTTAATCATCAAACCATTTGTTTAGTAACTGTATCAATCCATTAAAAAAAACAAACAAATTTCATTAATATATATGTTTATACATCTTTCTAATTGTAGATGATCAAACATTTTAAGATGTTTAAGTGTCATGTCTTCCTTTTCTAGTTGTATTGAAACATTTTAATTTTATGAAAATAATAATTTCAAATACAATTTTCACAGTTGTCTAGATTATATTGTAGTTTACTACAAACAGTTATGTAATGTTTTGATAGATTTTTTTGTTCTTAAGTTTATTGAATTATTTTTTAGTGAAAAAATTACATAATTTCTAAATATATTAATATAATATTTATGTTTTGTGAAAAATAAATGAACTTAATGAAATCAGCTCTAATTTGGAATAATTTATGTTATGAAAGATTAACAGTATGTCCCGTTGTCTTTACTTCGAGAAGGCAAACTATTCTCTATGAGTGAATATTATTTGTTCTTTTGGAAATATATTACCGAAAGTAAATTGCTACCTTAAAAAATAAAATTTCAGTAGAAAAGATAGAGGTTAGGTTTCACATCAAATACTGTTGAACAATATGGTCAAATTATATCTAAAAATAACTTAAATTCTCTTTTTCTAAATTATTGTTACTTGATATAAAATATAGATAATATAGGCTGATATGATTGGGAGCTTAGTAATAATAAGTGTCTGGTTAATAGAACATTAGTCACAATGTTTTCTCCACTAATTGACAATAAAAATAGCCACTCTTTATAATTTTTTTAAGTATCCAGTGAGCTAATTATTAATATCTCCTTGGTCTTTGCAATAAATAGGAAGGAAGTCATGAAACAATCCCGGAGTCTAATTTAAAACAAAAAAGAAGAAAACTATATTTAAAAAATAGTTTTCATTTGAATAGGCGTTATTTTTCCTTATTTCTTGTAGTTTACATCGAAGTGACATGGACTTAGTAAAACAATATTTTCAATAAATTTCTGAAAAATGTTTTTTGTTTTTTTTCTTCAATGTACTAAACTCTTGATTCTTGAAGTGATTGTGATAAAAGGTTGCTTCATTTGTCTTGACTTCTCATTCCTAAATGATGACCAATTAAGCATCTTTTTGAAATATTTTCCTGGTATCTAAAAACGATTACTTTTTTATTTTGGTTGTCTTTTGTTTTTTAATATTCAAATTTGGGTCTTATTAATTCCAAATAAAAGCATCCATTATTTTGTTATGGTTTTAGTGTGCTGTTAGAAACTGGTATTGCATTTCTTAATTATGTTTCAGATTTTATAATCTCTATTAATAAAGTGTGTTAAAGTAATTTGATAAATATAAAGCTTATTTCGTAATTTAAACAAATTTGGTAGGTAATAGAATTATGAAATATATATTTTTCATGGTGGTGTGGTTCTCAAAGGAATTCCATTATATTTTATTTATACCTTAAGAAATGGTTAAGCTCATATAAAGTTAACTGAAGATTTACCATTTCATCCCAAACATTATTTGTTTGTATAAAAGTTCAGCCCTTAAGTATTAATTGAGAGGATATATTAAATGAAATAAACTTTACTTTTCTTACAGGTATAGTGGTTTGGTTCCATTGAAATAAATATATTGTGTTGAAAAGAAAAAAAAATTGTCACTAGAAATCATAATTATAAAGCAGGTATTTGTAAGATGAAGATTTGCATAAAATTTGACTTTTGATTCCAGCCATACTTTAAAAAGTGGAGTTTTATTCTGAAATTAAATGCATTATGATCATATTATACATAGTTAATTTATGTCTTGTATTTTGTTACTTAGGTTATTAGTTAATATTTTTTATTGTCTCAATCATGATAGATATCTCCTCTACCTAGTGGTATAAAAGGAAAGGGTATACCAATTATAATTTTTTTAAGATGTATGTTTTTTTATCTTCACTTCATTTTCATTTTAGTAATTACTTTTCTTGTTCTATTATTTCTTGAAATAGTTTGTAAGCATCAATTATAAAGGATTATGTATTGTCTCATATTATTCAGTATTCTTGGTTGGATTTTGTATATTTTTTAAAGAGAATAAGAAATAATAGATTTAAAAAGAATGATAGTATCTAGTAGTTGTATATTTTATATTTAGGTACGAGTTAGTTTAGTTATTTGGCTTTTATAATGTACAATTAATCTCAGGAATGTAGTTCTTGTAAGTTAATTTTGATAATTGTAAATAACATTAACAATGACAAGGTTAAGATTGGAATTGTAATGAGTTATATAATATTTTATTAAATTATGAAGCCATGTAGTAATATCTGGAATTCATAAATTTTATGATTTTCTGTTTAAAGATGTTGGTTTTTATTATAATATTTATCTACAATTAATAAAAATTTTCATTTAATTCTTTTGATAGACAAAAAAAAAAATATCCATTTTACTTAATTATAATAAGATGATGCAATGAATGTGTAGAAGTCATCACTTGGTTTAATTTATTTAGTTTTTTATTTGTGTTTCATTCAAAGATTTTATCCTTATTGTAATTTTTTGGTATCTAATATTCATTATTAATAATATTTATATTATTTTAAATTATTAGTTTTGTTTTAACCCTAAACTTTTAAGAAAAATTTTTCTTAATTTTTTTTTTTTAATTTACACAATTTTTTAGAAATTCGCGTCACAGAAAGAGAACCAGTGAATCATACAATCATGTCACCAGTGACACCTTGCCAAATTTAGGGTAAAAGTGTTTTCTTATATGACCAGTGATTCCTCTCCATAACGGACATTCATGGTCCAACACATTGTCTGTTTTAGAGGGGTGTCCATTAGGAAGGTGAATAGAAGTGGTTATTAAAAAAAAATCAATACTTGCATTCTTTAAAACAACTTAATAAATGTGAATGAAAAAAGTTTTTGTCTACATTTATGTCCTATATTTATATATACAATATTTTTAGAATTTAATGGTTTGTCAGTTTTGAAGCATTCTAACAACCCATTGGATGCTTAAAATGTCTTTTCTCTAACCTAATGAGGAACTTCAAAAAGTTTAGCTTGGATATCGGTCTAGACTTTGGGATTCTATGACTTATTACAAGCCAAAATCATTCTTGCCTGCTGTATCAATTATTGCACCTCCAGTCACATTGCAGAACACACATTTGTTTTTTCTCTTAGATAATCATCTCAGAAAAACTTCAATATTTCTATCTGTTTTTTCAAAATATCTGTGATTTACCTATTACAGACTTCAATGTTTTAACTTACTCATAAATATATATATATATTTTTAAATTTAAATTTGCTACTTATTTCTATATTTTCATTCATTGTGTAAAATAACATCCTATTCATTGTGTAAAATAACATCCTATTCAAACACTGAATTATATTTAACTGTTCAGAAAAAAGCTTATGAAACTGAAAATACAACATGAAAGAATGAATTCCAGAATTGACCATCAATGTTCACGACAGGAACATATTTATGTGAAGAAATTAATTTAGATTTCATACACTGTGTATTGCACAGTAGGTAAGGCACTTGACTGCCAAATTACCTGGCCCAAGTTAGAGTGACTGAAAGCTGAAAATTCATTTCTATTATTTCGGCTGTGGACTTTTTATTTCGCTTCATCCACTTTTTTTTAAATAGGATAAAGAAAACTTGCTAACCACAATTATAGAATAATCTTTAAAAGTTAAGGCGTAGTATTTAAACGAAACCATTAAATGTGATTGTATTAATTTTTTTCATTTTGTAAGTGTCTGTTCAAAGGGGTAAATTGATTTCTTGAAATTTTTCTGTTGTCTGCATAGAGGGCTGTTGAGGAGAGGTTTCACTGTGTGTTTTGTGTGTGTGTTTGTGCGCGTGAATGCTTGCGAAAAATTCTTGTTTTTTTTTTGTTTTTTTTATTAGTATGTACTTATTAACAGTTTTAAAATTGTCAAGTATATTAATACTTTGATTTTTATTTTACTTATAATTTCTTTTTTTGTTATTAATTAAATTAAATTTTATTGCTTAAGTGATTTAATTTTTGAATAATAGTAATGTGAGAGTTTTTACTCTTTCAATTTTGATTATTTCGAATTTAAAGTCTATTAAGTGATTAAGTTTAAGTTTATATATATACACACAACACACTCATACGTTCAAAGTTACTGTGTACTTGTTTCATTCTAAAATTAAATTAAATTTAATTAGCATTATTAGTTAAACGCTAAAGAGCGTCTTAAATTAATATAATATTTTTTGATTCATGCTACAATCCATTCAAGAACTTGGCCTCATCAGCTATGATATACTATGTAAAATGCTATTGTATTTCTGTCATTATTAGTATTTATTTTGATTAGACGTGAATATGTACCATATCAATATATTCAACTTCTAAACAGATTGGTTCTCATTGCCATGTAGTTCAACTGTGGTTTTAATTGTCAGATCAAGTTTTAATAACTTAACTATCATTCTTTTCAGAACCAATGTTTGCTCTGACTCATTTATATATATTTACACATTTTTTATACTATACCTGCATTTTACATTTATATCATATCTTTCTGTTGTTATTGGACAGTATTTAAAAATAAACATGATGTATAAATCATAACATTTTGTTGTACTTTAGTACTGAACACACGGAATTCTATGATTAAGAGGAATGAATTTGCATGATTTAGATAACTGAATTGTACATTTTTATTTTAATGTGTTGAAATTGCATAAATTCTTTATTCCTACTACGAGTACAATTTATGTTCATGTTGTATCGCAGAGACTGTCAAGGTATATATGTTAAAAACATGTAACTTGACTGTGCGATTCGAAAGTAATTACTCTACTTAAGTAACTGTCAATTTATTCAATTATGAGATTGTGGGTATAAATGTTTATTTATTTGAAAATATGTTTAGTATTGATTTGTTAATGTGAAAACTTATTTGTGTGTGATATATGATAATGAATGAACAATCATTGCCATCATCTACATCATAAATATCACTGCCATTCACCCCATTTTTCAATATATATGATATTGTTGATGACTGCCTGAACTATCTTTTTTAAATTTGAAAAAATAAATTAGAAACTCCAAATCAAATCAAATATTCTAAATTAAAGAGCTAGTAAAATTAATCAATGATTTATTGATATGAGTATTTTAATGAAAATAATTATTTTTTTAGTGGTTTGAAATGAATATGACATAAAATTATTAATAATTTAATGTTTTTAAAAAAATATATACTTATTAAAATTTACAACCATATTTCCAGTACATACAAATATGTTATTGATTTAGATTATTATGACATGAAAATGACTTGTGGAGAATTACTAACTGATAGCACTCCAATGATGGTTCTAATTTTGTTGAAATTTAACACAAAAATTAATTTTTGTGTTTATTTAATAATCTAGTTTTCAGTCCAGCTTATATGTTATTGTCTTTAAAATGCTTTTGAATGAATATTCTTAGCATTGATAAAAAAGCAAAACAAAAAACTAATTGTGTTGTCATAGTTAATTTAGGTTCAATGACATTAGTTGGGTGTATCTATGAAATGCCTTCATATTTGAATTTTATTTAGAATTTATACTGATTATTTATTTTATTAATCTATTTCTGATAAAATCTTAATTTTGATTTAACATAGTTATTTTTTTTTTTTTTTATTAGTTTGTCAATAGCTGTGCACTGATTTATTTTATTTGTATATACATGTATATATTATTTTAATTTTTGAGGAGTTAATATTAAATGCAGTTCTTATTTAGTTAGTTAACCAATCTATAAAATAATAGCTTGCCATTCTTACTTAGTGAAGGTTTTAAATATTTTATTGAAAACGGATCCTGTTACTTTAATATATTTAATTCTTAATTTATTGTTATTGTTGTTATATAAGTACCTTATAAACTTGGGTTTGTTATAAAGATATTTATCTGTAGTTTGTTGATTGATATTTAAAATAGTATAGGTACACATTAGAAGCTTAGATATATGTTTATAAACTTATATAATACATATATTTGGTGTCATGGAGTAAATTGATTTTTACAATAAATTAATTATTTGTTTTAGCAATGTCTTCCGCTGATTCTAAAATATAAATGAATTATCTCTTAAATAAATTAGACAAATCCTATGAATTTACGTTTAAATTATTTCTCTTAGCATGAATAATAATCCATAACTCCACAATGTGGAAGAAATAATTATGATTTATTGAAAATATAAATAAGAAAAACGTTATTTATGGTAAAGTGATAATTTAGCATAAATTGTATTTCAAGATAAAATATTTTTTTTTCATTTCTTTTCAAGTTAATGCATTTTTTAAAATTTTCCATGTTGATCTCATTACGCAAATGCTTGTAAATTTATTAATAATCTTGTATTTTGTTTAATTTTTTAAGATTAATTTTAGTTGTTAAATAAATTATGTTCATTTCACTGTTTAGGGACGATTCATTTCGTTTTATCTTATGTTGTTTTTAAATCTTAAGCTCATAATTTTTCAGATATTTGCCACACCTGATTTACTAAACTGAAAAGTAAGGTATTCCATTTAGTATATTAATTAGCTGGAATAGCAATAAGTGGTTGAAATAGTTAATTCATCCAAGAATGAAATCACCAAACCTATATTCTAAAAATAGCCTTATATCAATAAATAATAGCTAAACTATTAAATATTACGCTTTGAATCAAACAAATTTTCCTGTTAGGTAAAGTAACTGATTAACAAAATCAAGAAACAGTTACATTAGATTTCCTAAGTATTCTTATACTGGTTTGTTACGTAAATGAATTTTTATTTTTCAAAAATCAACTCATTGAATTGATATTAATTGGTATGGAAAGAATGTTTTAAAAATAAATTGTATTTAAAATTTTGTAAATAGGATTAGTTACTTAGTGAAAATAGTTTTACTGGATTTTTTTAATTTTACAATAACTTTACATGTATTGTAATTTGATCATTTTTTTCTTTTGATTTCCTAATCCCATTTCACAAAGGAGCTATTGCCTTTTATTTTACTTAGCTTCATTCTTATGCCTTTTATTTATTTGCTTATCTAATGAGTGTATGTATGTGGGTGCGCGTATGTTTGTGTGTGTGCATGTGCAGTGTTTGAAGAAGTTATGAAAAGAAAGAAACTAAAAGTTTAATTATATTTGTTGTGATACTTAAATTTCACAGGTAATTTTACAGTCATACTATTATATGGATATTAAGCTATTTTAACTAAACTTGTTACAAAGTTTTTCATGATGATCTTGACTTTAATCTGATCAGTTATTTGTCAAGAATGTGAACTTTGTATGATTTTGTTTCTACCAAGTAAAGGGTAAAATTATAACTGTAAATTTAAATTAAACCATTTTTAAATGACAAAACAAATTCATAAAACTATGCTATTTTTGTTTTTTTTTTTTTTTTTTTTTTTTAACTTAATTATTTGTATGATTTTGGTTTGTGATTTTATGAGATATCTAGAACTTGAATTTTTTAGTGATTCAGATTCAAGTTGAAATTTGTAGATATATCACTTTAGCTGCTGTATATTGCATTTATGAAAGAGCATATGTTGTCAATGATTGGTTATACATTTTTTGTACCTTTATCATTTATGATTTTTAAAACTATTTGTCTAAGCTGATTTACCGCATTATTTATATACAATACGTGTTTATTAGTAGTAATTATTTACATAAAAATTGTTTTATGTTGATGTGTTGTATTTTTTTTTAATAAATTATATTTCCAAACTAATTGGTTTATTACGCCTTTGAATTTGAAATAGCAGTGTTAAGTATATTACGCTAAGACAAAAATTGTATTAGTTAAAGGGACCAACTTTATGTAGCTAGTTTCCTTTTTACCTTCTGGTTAATTTAAATTGTTATGTCCTTTTCTGTCTGATTTATCAGTACTTATATTTACTTACATCTTAACCGTATAAAACAATATGCCTTGTTGGATATTAACAATAATACATAACATAATTACAAAATATTTCATAATTATAAAAACATATAGTTTTAAAAAATAAACAAGAATATGAATTTATAATTAATAATTATACTAAATAACCAGGAAATGAATGAAACAAAAATAATAATAATGATTTGAGAATATAGGAAAGTGACCAAGGAAGTATTGTCGTCTGAAGGAGAGAAATAACCAATTTAATTTTGTGTAATGTTGAGATACATGTTCATGGCGTGGTATACCTAGAATAAATCACAGGCCAACAGTTCATAATCTTCTTCAATCTCTTATCTTAAGAATCAAAGAGACCTCTGTACACCTTACTACCATAGTCAAAATGGGGGAATCTAAGGGAAGAAATTAGTACTTGACCAATTGATTGCGGAAGGTAATTATGAGAGCGGTTTAGGAGTCGAAGGGAGGAAATTATTCGGTTGATAATAAGGGAAATATGATCTTTTCAGGAAAGGGTTTGGTCAAGGGCAACCTAGGTTAGTAACGGAAGTGTAGAAGTTTATGGGATAGGAGTCTATGGTGAAATTAAGGGAAGAAAAAGATCATTTTAATACATTTTTGTTGTTAGTTTCCTCACTTTTAGCTTCCATTATCTCTTGAGAACTCAACTTAAAACATTTTCTTTCCCATTTGCCTAACAGTGAGGAGGGTGCCTATGTCTAACAGTGCCAGGCATCTAGAAAGCATTGAACTATTAAAAAAATGAACCTATCTATTTTTCCAAATTCAATGATGTTATTATCATTTAGAATTTTTAATTTGTTAGTACTTTTATCCCAGGCTTATTCTCTCATTATAGTTCATTTGTGAGATACTGTAAGTGACAAATGCGCTTTTCAAAGTGCATCAACTTGGATACTATAATGGTCCAGTGTGCCTTGCAAGGCACATTAACCTAATTTTTAATAACAATAGTTTATCACAAAATTGAAAAGAAAAATAAATTTACCATTTAAAACGTAATCCAATAAAACCTAAATATATGATTAACATTATGCCAAATATTAATTTACATAAAAATTATCAATTAATTTAATAAAATAATTTTTTGAGACAGAAATAAATTGAATAATTGAAAATGTGCTTAGTTATGCATTAGAAGCTTGAATATGCACGATAGTAAAATATGCAACATAAAAATTTGACAAATGATTAAGAATGAGTTGTTTTATATGAATCTCAACTCATTGTTAAAAAAAATAAACAGAATAAAATATTCTTTGCATATGAATCCAAACCTTAAAATAACTATTACAAAGAAAAACATTCATAGAGGATGACATGTTTAATCCACCATAAAGATACTTTGATAATTAGAGGCAAGGAAGTTATATTATTAGTATGAGCATTGTCTATTTAAATATTTATTTAAGTTCCAAAATAAGAGCCCCAGCTATAAATGTGTATAAACAAAAAAACAAAACAACTATTTCTGATTAAGTGCTCTTTCTCCAGGCAATTATGTATTTGCTTTCATAAACATATTAAAGAGAAGGTAATAAGCTTATTTAGTCAAACAAATATCAAATATATTTATTACTTCATTGTACAAAAATAATTAGATTATATCATAGAGATTTGTCATGAGTAATTACAATTATAAATAACCAGAAAAGTGTTTACTATATGTAAATATATAAAAGAAATCTAATTAATATGATTGACAAACTATAATAATGATCATTAACTTTATCTACATAGATAATAACTAAATAAACGAATATATTTCAAAAAGTAAAATTTATATAAACAATACTTAAAAAATGAAAATTAGATTTTTTGTTTATTAATAATAATGTATCATTAAAAAAAAAAAAAAGAAAAATTATTGTCTATATATTAATATGTAGAAAAAATCAACTAAAATAAACAAATACACACACACAAAAAAAAAAAAAAAAAAAAAAAAAAAAAAAAAAAAAAACATTAAAAGTAATTTCAAATACATTGATATATATATATATATATATATATATATATACTCACACAACTATACAGTTGCCAATGTTAAAAAAAAATAAATGATACTGATCTAAGGAAGGACGGACTAATTATCACATTAAAAGTTTCATAAAATCTTAGACATTACATATTTTAAAAAATAAAATTGTGAGGAGTACATATGTTGTGAGTGATATTGATACATTATTTTAAAAAAGTAATTAAACCAATAATAACATATTTCTGTAACATCTGATGGTAGGTCTAACTAAAACAGTAGACGTTAGATCAAATCTTGTAAATTAAGGTCTTGAGAGGGCTGAGGAGTAAATTATGTGTGCAAACATTGTTGTTATTATTGGTGTCGAATATGGATTCATCATAATTCTTATTTAAGAATCACATAGCTATTCATCAATGACACTCAGAATATATATATACTCCACATAGAAACAACAAAACAAACATTAAAAACTAATATATTTTACTAAATTGAATGATAAAGTGGCAGATTAACCAACCATTAACTTGAATTGATGAAAACAAATCTAATAAAACTATACTTGCTTTAGCAGTTAAAGTATGTAAATACTTTGTTGGCAGCATATAACTATTCTATAAAAATAATTTGTACAAATGTTAACAATATGAAAAGAACCAATAAGATATTACTTTAAGATTTATAAAAAATAAGATCTATAAAATTTTAAATTGACAATAAATTGAAATTTATTTATCATCTATGTGCTGTATTCACAGTCCAATCATATGATAAAATAAGCCAAGAAAAGTGAAATGAATAAAGCAATAGGAGATAAACTGTTTGCAATAACAGATCCATTACACCTGTTATCCAAAAAGCAAAAGCACCAGGTTGTTTCATCATAATAGTTTCTGAAATAAAACACTTTAAGTTAATGAATAATATTGACAGTTACTGATGTGTATATATAAAGAAATAAGTACTATATATGTATATAATATAAAGAGAAGGTTAAATTGAAATAAACAAATTTATTATTGAAATTGTTACAATGCTTTGGATTATAAACACTATCCTTTGGCTTAGTCAATCTGTGCTCTGAAGAGGCATTATTTTTGAGTTTTATTAATTTTTTGGGATACTGAACCCAAATTTTTTATTTCTGTCTGTTAATACTTGAGCACAAGATTCTGCAATAGATTTATGTCCCAATTCTGGTGAGAGGCCAGTGGCGACATTAGAAGAATCAAGATGTTTAAGATAGATACAAAGAGCTCGATGTCAAGTTTATAAAATAAGTTTATACAACCAACTCAGTTGGGCAGGTCTGACTGACCACATGGGCCCCAAGAAACTCCTTACGTTGATCCTGCATGGTAGCCTAAGGATCAGAAGACTGAAGCTGTGATGGAGGGACTGCATGGACAAACACTGAGTTTGTTAACTCAGAAGATATGAAGGTTATGATGACTATGGTCCCATATAAAAAGTCACAGACATGGGTTAGCCTGGGGAACAGTACCAGGAGTCAAATAGATTGCATACGTCACAAATCAGACACACTAAGTTACTACAGACTGGAATGCTGCTCAAACCATTTTCTGGTACTGATGAACTATGAATAACATCTGACATGGAGGGAGAGAACACTGGATAGAAAAACAAATAGATTTAGGAGGGAGGAATCTAATCTACAAGACAAAAGTACAGAGATACTCACTCTAATTCTATGGCATCTGTATCAGAAATACAGCACAGGAAGTTTTGGCAGAGAAGCATATAAAGAAGAAAAGTAATTAGTGGATTGATGGAGATACTAATAGTGACATAGGTTTAAATATTAAGGCTAAATATACCAAATTTTAGTGAGATTTTTTTTTTTTAAGAGATGGCAGCACTTCAGGGGCAAATTTATTTCCGCTCCCATCTTTAGATGGAATAATCAATATTCGATCTGTAAATGGATTTGGTATTAAAAACCGCATTAAATTCATGCTGTGTTCTTAAATTTTTTTTTTTCAATTATTTTATATTAAAAAAAAATAATCGGGGAAACTATTGAATTATTTAAAAAAATGAGATTATAGTCATTTAGCTATATGTTAATTGAACTTGGTTATGCAAGAAGATTCATTTTCGCTTGCATAGGATGATTGTAATTTGAAAATGGGACCTTGTCCCCTCCTCCTCACCGTAAACTCATCCTCCTCACCGTAAACTCATCCCCAGGGGCGGGGACTTTTAGTATGTTTACCTTCAAACTAATCCTAACGAAGCTATCAAGTCAAAAATTATTGCATATTCCATGCACTCTACTCCCCTCATTTCAGGACTAAAAAGTATTAATTTTCAAAGTCAAAATTCCACAACTCAGCGAAACAACAACCCTATACATTTAAATCACATCATAATGAATATTAGGTGGCTGCTTACTTAAATAACAATAATAAGAAAACAAATCTTACAATTTTACTTTGGCTCTTCACAAATCAAGGAATACCTTTGTGAAAGTCATTCTGGTAAGGAAGAGACCGTTCCAGCCGGTGACCTCAACCCTTGTTAACAAAATCTGTATTTTTCCCTTTACCATCGTAATATCCATGCTATAATTAATTAGTTGGGATGTGTCATTTGTTTCAGTAAATGTTTCTACAAGTGTCTATCTCATAAAAAAAAAAAAAAAAAAAAAAAAAAAAAAAAAAAAAAAAAAAAAAAAAAAAAAAAAAAAAAAAATCGCTTTGTAGCATAAATTCTATTTGGCATCATAAATAATCCATTTGGAACGTTCAAGAAGGTTAACACATTTGACTACATAATAGCCCATTAAACACCTTGAGACTAAGTTAATGTTCATTTATAAACTTAGTTTATGAAAGACGTTATTCACCATGCTTAGGTACTCTAACTATGGCAGGAAAGACGTTTTTTTGTATTTACCAATATACAAAGAATTTTACAGATTGAAAATCGGACGTTCCGTTCCGGAGAAAATCCAAAAAAAAAATTCTACTCTTTCCAACGCTTCATTGAAGGGGGTACTTAGCCTTAAAGAAATGTGGAACTATGGAGAAAGCAACACATATCTTTACAAGATGTACCAACCTGACACGAATGTGGATAATGAGGAAGAAGTATCACTTGACATAGACGAAATCAATAAAATAATTCTGATCCCAAAACATAATGTCACTACGACCAGATGAAATCCCGCCAGAACTACTAAAATAAGCAGAAGAAATTTGGGAAGAGATTTATAAACTGATATGGGGCATAAGGGTAAAGGTAAAGTTTCAGCTGATTCAGGGAGGTTACTATAGTCCTTCAACATAAAAAAGAAACAAACTTAAAAGTAAGAACTATAGGGGCATAGTGCTTCCACCCGGAGTCTTGTTGGTGGCAATATGTCAAAGGCTAGTGGAGGGAAATGAACAACCAACGACTAGGAGAGTACCAGAGTGGATTCCACCCAGGACAGTCGACTACAAACCATGATTTAGTAATGCTGGGTGAAGATGCTGAAACTATCAAACCAAACACAATAACACACATAAAATCCAATAAAGAGATTTTTAAGAAGAACAAAATGAACTTTTATTGTATGGGACAATTGTCTGGCTATGACAATTAATTAATAAATAAATTATGAGTAGCAAAATAAATGAGAAATCTTGTAAAAGGGTACAACTTACTAATACTATTATAATGTATATTACATAAATATTCATGTTTTACATTTGCTTGGAAGATTGAAAATTCAGGAGGTAAAGAAATAGATGATATTCAAAGAAATAAGAGTGGAGCTTTTTCGAATTGAGATGGACAATGAATTACAAAAGAGGAAGCACGAATAATAAAGGATTTTTCAAAGGATGCAGTTCGATGCACAGGAGTATACAGGCTGATGGTTTGGGTTCTAGTATTTAGAGGTGGATGGAGGAGCGTAGAGTAAGGAGGTCATGAATACAGGTAGGGTATTCGGTTTTCAAGGATTAAAATATGAGTGCACCTAGGATGTATTGGTGTCGGAAATTGGAGTAAAGCCACCCAATTTCAGAATAACTGTGAGATATGTGAGAACGTCTGGGGAATATCCAATTTTCAATCTGTGAAATTCTTTGTGTATTGAATAAGCATAGAATTCATGCTACCAAGCGATTTTTTGTACAAATTCAATAATTAAGAAAATAAAACATGGAATAGATGTTAAAAATATTTTTTTTTTTAAATATCAGCTTATAGCCACTTGTAGAAACGTTTACTGAAACGAATGCCATATTCCAACTAATTATAGTATGCATACTGCGATTGTAAAGTGAAAAATATGGATTTTGTTAACAAGGGGAATGGGGTTGACATCACCGGCAGGAATGGCCTCTATCCTCACAAAAATAACTCTCACATAGGTATTCCTCAATTTGTGAAAAGCCAAAGTAAAATTTTATGATTGGTTTCTATTTCTTTTTCTTATTATTATTTTATTATGTATTGTGAGGTTCACCCTACTGAATATTTATTTAGTCAACCAATTGATAATTAAAATATGTATATATAAAAAAAAAAAATAGGGTCAAAATTATTTGAAAATGGAATTTCTTACTATTGGTTGGATACAGGTAGGTACCTAAACATTTATATCTAGTAGGTTTATCCTATTCTTGTATGACCATAGATTTGTATGATATGATTTATTTGTTTGTATATATGAACATGTAAAAGTCAATTGAAGGAAGTGATTTTCTTTTAAATTAAGAGTCAAACCAAAATAAGACCTACACATTATTTTTAAAAAACACATACGAAAAATTTGGAACATTGGATTTAGTGGTTATGACAGAGTGTGGCCTAATTATAGATACATTTCATTGTGCAAGAATTCTGGTATTTCCTTTAATTTTTTAACATCGAAGATCAATCAAAAATATGAAAAAACTAGAATTGATAAAAGCTGAATTAAAGTTAAATTATAGTTGCACTTTATATATCTTTTAATAAATTCAACAAATGTGTTAGTTGTCTAACTAGGCAGGTCATTTTTGTAATTATCGAATTTCAGTGGTTTTTTTCTTCACTACACTTATTTCATATACTGTAGGTGGAAAATTCCATCATACTGCTTCTGTTTATTTTTACTGTATAGAGGTTCCTGGCCTAAACAGGGATTTACAGACTTTTTCCCTCTAATCTTGACAGGTATTTCCAAAAAGGAGATATGCGGAATGAATGTAGTGATAAACCAAAAAAGACCACCAATTTCTATGATACATAAATAATATTTGGAGTTTTGAAGTAGGTTCTGTAAAACATCGATAGGATATAGAGCAGATTGTAGGCAGACAATGGTATTGTGAACATAGTAAAAATAAATAAAAAAAAAACACTAGGTTTTTAGTAAGTATGAATCTCACACTTCAGAATCATATCCTAAAATGTTTTAAAATAAATAAAACATGGACCACAAACGTAATCATTCATGTTCAAACTATTTTCACCCTCTCTCAACTAATAATAAGTAATAATTGCTCTTGTGGTGATATAGATAATTTTATCAAACAAAACAAATACCTTAGAAAAATTATAATTTAAAAACCATACAAATTGATATCGTATTCCATAAATTGTAAAGAAGGGGAAAACAACTTTGCATCTTACTGTAAACAAAGTTTTTCTTTTGTGCCAATCCTTTCTTGTATGTTTGGATTCCAACTGAACCCTACTTCATCAGGTTCCATAGAATATAAGAATTGAGGGCATATGTGAGGTTGGAAATCACAAAAGTATATTACCGAATCATACTCTGTTTGCGAAAATTTCAACTGAATGTTGAAGACAACAAATTTTTTGATCCTAATGATTAATTTAAAATTTGAATTCCGTTGTTTGAAAAGAATAATTTGTGAATAAATTCCTCATGATCAATCCCAAAATATTTATTAAGGGGCATTTTTAATTATACAAAGTATTCGTATGTAAACTCAGTATTTATTCCAAATATCATTTCTTGTTGGTTTATTATTTTTCTAATTTTATCTCCTGGTCTTAAAAATGTTAAAAGCTTCTTACTTCGAAATTTTTTAAAAACTTTTGACCCTAAATAAATGATTTTTTTGTTTTCACATTTTTTATTTAAACTACATTAAAATAAATATGTCTTAGTCACAGAATCATATATATATATTTCAAACTCAAGATATAAAATAAAAGTTTCAACAATTTTTTTAGTTCCTTGGGCCCATTGGATGAAACAAAATGTTATGAATTGCTTTTTTCCCCAAGAAAAAATCAAATTTTATTAGACTAAAAATAAAATAACTGATTATATTGAAAAAATTACGCTAAAAGTTCAGATGGCTGACACCACCAAATTGGCTTGACCCGCGCAACACCCACCAGTTCGGTCCTTACGCTTCACTTCGAGTTTACATTTATCGATAGTTCATTCCTATAACCTCACATGTAAACAATCACTTCTACAGCTTCAACTTGGATTGTGCTGTTCAGTGTGTTATATTGATATTTAGTCTTCTTAAATGTAAATCGGTGAAACAGAAGTTAACAACACGAGGATTAAGTATTTTATCAATTCATGTTTTCTTATTTTATCTTATCTAATGAGTAAAAGTGTTACAAAACTTAAGAAGATTAATTTGTACATGGATTTGGTGTTTTATATATTTATTTTTGTTCTATCAATTTAAGTGATAAAATTTAAAACTTGTTAAAGTGTTACAAAACTTAACAATATTTATTTGTACATGGATTTGGTGTTTTATAAATTTTTATTTGTTGTTTCAATTTCAGTGATAAAATTTCAGTATACATATTTTGTGAATGGATTCTTTGTCATCCATATTACTTATTGTCCTAAAGTGAGACAGATTGTATAAAACATCCGACTATAAATAAATGTGAGAAATTATATCACAGGTTTCATGTTTTCTTATTTCCACTTCCCTTGAAAAAATATAGCAGAAATTAACATCATCACTTTCAACTAGGATTCTGTCTTATAATATATAATGGCTTATAACATGGAGAATAGACAATGTGAAAATAATCACAAATTAAGAGGTAAATGACACATTACTATATCATTGTAACACTATTGGTATAATGTGTTTTAAAAAAAAATTAGAAGCCTGATGATGGAACATTGTCTCTGTCTCCTTTAACATTTAGCTACAAATGCTAAATACAATTAGGATTGATGAATTAATTGCCACTTCTATTGAGATTATTTTATCAGAAAACTAGTTTCGACTGCTAAACATTCATCTTCAGTTCTAAAACATACAAAATTTTTTTTTCAACACATCAGTTCTATGTTACAGAGATTATATAAACTAAAGTTTTTAAAAAGGTAAGACAAGAAATCAAACATGGGCACTCACCTTCGAGGTAACTAAAACAGAAATGGACTTCTCACTGAATTCCATATTGGAATATCCACTAAAGTTGGGAAAGAATTAAATAAATAGGTTTAAACCCTGCATTTAAAATAGATAAACCATTGTCATCATACTTCCCTTCACCGAAAGACAAAATAGACCCTTTCCAAAAAAGCGGTGTATACGAATTAAAATGTAATGACTGTGAAGCAAAATACATGGGAAAAACTGGACGAATGGTAAATCAAAGAGTAAAGAACATATAAGAGCATACACTAATAAGACCCAAAACTCCAATTTCGCTATCCATCTAAATGAAAAACACCACAAATTTAATAAAGACTCGGGAGTAAAAATATTACATCAAGTAGAAAATAGCCTAAAATTAAATACTTTTGAATCACTATAAATAATAATATCGTTTAAAACCGATCCAGATTTTTGCTTAAATGATCAGATTAACATATCCAATAGCCCCATTTTAAATTTGTTTCCCATAGGAACGGAAAAATCCAATGAGTCATAAGGGAAACCCTATTGTAAATCAAAAATTTAACCTACCTGCTCCCCCTTTTACTTCTCACGAATTCAGTGAGAAGTCCATTTCTGTTTTAGTCACCTCGAAGGTGAGTGCCCATATTTGATTTCTTGTCTTACCTTTTTAAAAACTTTAGTATTTATAATCTATGTAACATAGTACTAATGCGTTGAAAAAAAAATTTGTATGTTTTAGAACTGAAGATGAATGTTTAGCATTCGAAACTAGTTTTCTAATAAAATAATCTCAATAGAAGTAGCAATTAATTCATCAATCCTAATTGTATTGATCCTTCTATACCATCATGTGTACCTCAAGTGAAATGTTAAATAAATAGGAGTTAAGGATTTTGTCTTTTATATATTTATAACTTGTTATTTTCACTTCTCTGACAGAAAGTTTATCAGGAATTAACTTTACTGGTGGTTTAGCATTATATTAATTCTTGATTTAATTAATATTAATTCAAAATTGATTTAGTGTCTTATATTTTGATATTTTCTTATTTCCACTTCATTATTTCCTTATTTCTCATTTTAATATAAGATAGTAAACAGAAGTTAATATTGCTTTGAACAGGGATTTAGAGTTTCTCTGTAAATGAAGGAGAATAACCTTTCCCCTCTAAAAGTAGCGACTAGAACATCAAAATAAATCGGAGCAAGGTTAGAATCGATAAAATCGGGCGTGCATAGGGGTTGGTGTCAGCCATCCGAACCTTTACCAAAAACATTTAACTTACTTTTTTATATCCAACTCTTTAATGCTATTATTTACATAGTTAGCAAGTTTCACATCCACAGTAGCTGGTCGACAACCTTCATAATGATCAGCAGGAATATCAGTTCTACTACTTTTTAAAGAGCTTAGACAATCTCTAGTAATAACTTCCACACCTGAAAATTAAAGTTAAACGTCTTAATTTCAAGATGAATGATAATAAAACCTCAGTAAGTGTTATTAAAAAAATAAAAAATAGATACACTATTAATGTTCTATATGTTTATTTTTAACTATGATTTCTAATTAAAATAATAATGAAAAATCATTGGAAGATACTTGTAGTTTTATTAGGAGTAACTGAATAATATTAAAACCTACAATATTATTGTTTGCTTATAACTGCTTCACGTACTCCACATAGGATGAGTTGTCCTACAAGTTACCAATCTAATCTAGTTATAGACCAGGAGCCCGCCACATACAAATTGAATTGGAAAGACATGACTTTGTTTCCTAACCCATTTTATATATCATCCGCCTTGAAATGATACATCGTGGTCTGACAGCCTATATCCGTCGGAACAGGGTATGGCGCATGCTTAAAATCACAAAAAATAATTGGAAAAGTATGTTCTTGAGTTTGGTCTCATTTTTTAGTGTATCCTTTTTTGAACACGAACAAGTAGTCTGGCAGCCGAAAGCTGTCAGACCAGTTTTTACATCGCGAAAAACTGACCCAAAAAGTGAAAAAAAAATATGTATCTACCATTTTTTAATATATTGTTAGGACTCATAGGAGTAGTTAAAATCCAAGTTTGCAACCCTCAAAACCAAAAACGTGAGTGCAAGGGCATTACACAAACTTCCAGCTAAACAGATTTTGAAGTGGGTGTGTCAAGATAATAATACTGAACATGAAAAACATTGAAATATTATAAGATAATCAACAATAGTTGGGCCCAAATGTATAATAATACATTTAAATGTAAACAACATCCATAAATAAATACTTGTAACTCATTAAATATCATAATAATATTTGTAGCGAATTACAGACATTAATACCTATAAAATAGAAGTACAAATAGAGTATTTCAAAGTTCAATTTTTTATTGTATTATATTAATAAGAATATCAAATTAAATATAGTATAAAATAATAACAAAGTTGAAAAAAGGGTCATCAGAAATACATTGGAATTAATATCAACAAAATGAACACACAAAACCTACCTCCCTTTCTTTCAATTAGTTTAACACATTTATCATCAGTTTCAGGGCAAGCTTGACTCCAATTCCAAAGCCATTCAAAGGGTGTGCCACACCCTGGGTGGGTTGAAATACACTGATAGCAATATAGAGTTGAACCGATGCCAAAAGCATTACCTAGGCAATATTTATACAGATGAGATAAAAAAATTCAATCATAAAACAATAAAGCTGCTATTGTGAGTTTATAACATAATCAAAAAGACAAGAAAGAGGTTTTTACAGTAATTGTAATATATTAACAAGCAGCATACAACATAATTGAAATTAAAGTAGGTAAAAACCTGTGTAGCCAAAACTCACATTTAGTAAAACAATAAAATGTGTAAAATAAAAGAAACTGTAGGCACTTCATTCTAAATAACAATAACACTCTAACTTGTTTACATGAGAGGAGGGAGTGACTGGTTATAAAGCATGCCCAACTAGGAACAAGAATCTGTTAACTTATTATTTTTATCTAAAACACCAATCTTGAATAATATACTGCTAAAAAAAATATATTTTAGACATTATTAAAATATAATTGTATAAAATAAATTAGTTTATTTTAAATTAAAAAAACTAGTGAAAGCGAGAAACGATTAGGTGGGCCACGCCCACAACAGTTATCCTCTAAGTTCAACTCACAAGTTATTTAAGAATGGAAATCCTTAGTATGTACTATATACAACAGGATCATTTATGTTTTGAGAAGATTAGCTGTTCTATTTATCGGGACCTCGATGGGTCCTTTAAAGTGGGGGTCAGCCTTTATCAGAAATAGATTCCTAATCTTCAACATTGTGCATTAAAATTAAGAGTTTTTGATCGATCAAAACGTCTCAAATTCAATGTTATTGTTTCCAAAATTATTATGTTAATAATAATATAACGTTATTCAGTATTATAACCTTTATTATAGCGTTAGTTCTTGTCTGCAAAGACAAATGCTGAAATATCTGTGAACCTACGACATAAAACCTAATCTGATCCAGAATGATCAGGAATTCTGAGGTTACAAAAAAAATAGTATTATAAGAAGCGGACATTGGATTTATCCTCGTAACCATATCTGAGCCTTCCAAATAGATAATGAAGGTAGCTTATAAACCAATTAAAGAAAATACCTATGTTCATTTAGCTTGTGTTATCAATGTCTCTATAACATTGGTTGACTATTATGCAGCAAAATTACACTATCCTATTGAAAAAATATCTTCAGAGTCAAAATATCGAGCCCGTCCAATTCACGCCCTGATCATAATTTAGAGCCAACAGCATCCGATATACCTACTTGCGGCGGTAAACAGGCTGGAAGAACACGCCAAAGAGGATCAAATAATCTGAAATCGGTTCTCGAAAAATAGGTTGAGTTACCTGATTGGCTAAACATAATCTCAAAGCACTTATAAAGCCAGATGGAGCATTTATTAGAGGTTATAGCTAAAAATCTAAAACCGAAATTCTCTTTCAAAGTTCTTGAGTTTAGGGTAAATAAGGTCCAACAGGGACTGCAAGCAAGTATGTGGAAATTCGCATAAGCGAGACCCCGGCAAGCCTAGTCGCTAGTGTTGATGTGAGGCTTAGCCTCAAGATTAACATGTATAAACTAGATATGGTTGAACGAAGGAGACCTGGAAAGGGTGGTCCTAGACCATCGAGCGCTTTTTGAGACAATCGTTGAGCGATCACCTAGTGCTAAAAAAAAACATAAAAAATAAAAGGGACTTTTCAAAAGACGACATCGGCTGTCAGGAAAACGATTTCCACGGGATTTACTTCGGGGTAGAAATGACACTGACCAATAGGCAACTGTCTAGCTGTCTAGGCTGAAGAAATCTACAGGAAAACTAAAAAGACGACGAATACATATACAATAGTTATCTATATTGACGTTCCCAATATCTTGAAGTCTTCACATTACTCTAATATAGCTGCCTAATTCATATGAGGCGATTACTGTCATATCATCACAATACTACATTGGCTAATTTCAAGTATAGTCTATGTTTTCCCCTTAAATATCAACTTTCATATATCCTCAAAAGTATTTTTAATTTATTTTTATCAATTTCCATTACACAATGCTTTTTTTTTTTTTTTTTTTTTTTTTTTTTTTTTTTTTTCCCAGTTGATTACTCTTATCGTAGCGTCCTTTTCACGTAATCTGATTTCATCATCCTTACCTCCTCTTTTGTATGTCTAGAATACTAGACTCCTGTCACATTATCTCCCATTCCTGACCAGCTAACTTTGACGAATTCCAGGAATATTTTTCGCAAAATATTTACCATATTATACTTATTTCCGATAGCTGGCTTCCCAATTGATCCCTTACCCTTAATGACCGGACAGTCATTGGGATAGACATATATGTTCATGATAGCTTGAAGATAATTCTTAATTTCTCCCCGTCATACGTACAGACTCACGTTGGATACCTTATCGTAAAAGTTTCTTCTGGCACTTATTATCTACTATATGCCGTGGTATATCGGCACCCTCTCGTTCCATTCGATCCATCCCTTCAGTCATCCTGATTCAACCTTGTTCCTCACTTATTCAGAATTATACAACAGAATTATTTCCGGGGAACTTAATACAAATATGCTTTCTGATTCCAATGACAAACGATAATTTAATGACTTATTGTATTTCCTCCGCCTTTTAATCGTACGTTTCGCTTCCACTCACCATTCCCGCTGGCCTGACACATGGCATTGTCGATTCTCAACAAAATTTCTTTTCTTCCTTACAAAGTTTTTTTCCATTTTGATCTTCCTATAACCTAATCCAAATACCTTATGATTTCCAAGCCATTCCGGTTCTTCCTAAAACCATACCTTCCGTAACCTTGACGTCCTCAACCGTGATAGTATACTACGGTAAACTGGGGCAACTTTGCCAGGTTTAATTTTTCCTTACAACTTTTACCTCAACAAATAGCGTTCAAATCTGTTTCAAACCCATTATATATAATCATGAGTTTAGATCTTTTGATTTAAAATATATGCAGTAATTGCAATTTAATCATTAAATTAAATTTTAAAAATACATAAAAATAGCATTGGCAAAGTTACCCTAAAATAGGGCAAATTTGCCAAGTATGTAAAAACACTGAAAAAATAGAGGTAACGACAGAGAAAAGGATTGTTTGAACTAATATGAAAACATTTTAACGAGAAAATGACATATATTTAGATTTTACAATATTTAGAATAAAACATCGTAATAATGAAATTCATTAAAACGAAACTTGAATATTTAATTTATATAACTCAACAACCCGCTAGCGTGTCTTGGCTTCCTCCAACAGCAATCGCCATATGCTTTTGTCCTGGGATGCCACCATCCAATCCCTTACTCCGATGGACCTGCAATCCTCTGCCACACAGTCCGACCACCGTAACCTGGGTTCTTAAAGTAAGGACGCTGATGAGGGATTCATTGAGAGGGCGTCATTTTGGCTCTAAGGTAATTTTCATAATTTTTTACTTTTCCCTTCCACTCATCAAAGTACTGTATATAAGAGACCATTTCTTAAGAAATTGAATGCACTTTCGCGTAATATAATGGCTTTTGTCCATAACAAATATCTTTTTCGAGTTGAAAAATGTGGAAGTTGGTTTCTTTGCAGGAAGTGCAAAAAATTGCTGTTTTCAAGTGCACTCAAGCGTCCATACCACTTACTAGAAAATAAAAGTTATTTATTTCATTTGGTAGCAAAATTTCTCTTTATTAACACTGTTTAGATTAATGTATCTATCCAATATCTTCAAAAATGCATTGGTTTCGATGTATAAGCGAATAACTGAAAATTGTGCGAAGATTTTGAGATTATTTTTTGCTAAAATTTATTATGCTTTAATCATTCGGCTCAAGCCCATAATCCAAAAAAAAAAAAAAAAAAAAAAAAAATCGAATTTTGATAGTAGAAGTTCCTATTGAACAAATATAGATATAAATAGATAAAATCTATCTAAAGTCTTCCTTAATTTAACCCTTTTCATTATAATTTTTTTTTCGAGTCGAAAAACATTTTAAAAAATCAGTATTCAGCAAAATGTTTCCGTAAATCCGCCCATTGGGTTCACTTCATGACCAGATTTGTTGATGAAGCATAAATAATAAAAACAAAAATATTTTTAACAATGTTTATAGCTTTTATAAAAATATAGCTCTTAAATTAACTTACATTAACATAAACTTGATTTAGTTTTCAAGGAACATTGGTCCTAACCGAACAAAATACACAAGAAAAGCTTGAATAGAATGACAAAATAACTAGAAGCAAAGGAACAAAAGGGCGTATGTAACATTTTTCAATTAAAATTTAATTATTTTATTAATTTTATTTTATTGTTCTTGATTTGTTTATTTTACTGTTGCCTGATAAACTATATTCCTTTTTGTTCATCATCAAATCGAAATAAATTTTAATTATATAATAAAGGTATAAATCTAAAATAGTTTTAATTATAAATATGAATGAAACTAACTGGTCGTAACACCGTCTTCTAAAAGGTGTCAACAGCTTTGTTCCAAGTAGGCCCTCTAAGTTACCTTTTTTTTTGTCTAAGAAAATATATGAAATTAAAAAAAATGAGTTAGAGACATGAAACAAAAAAGAAAATGTTGCTGAATAGATTGTTGATCAATGCATTCCGCATATGAAACAATCCTGCAACCACATACGCCAGGCCAGATGAGGTTTGGTCAAGTTTATAAAAACACCAGCTAACAATGATACCATAAAAAGGCTTACATCAGCCCAGGACGACCAACATGTGCTCTTATCGCAATCGCAGCACATTCTATGTTTAATCCTTAAATTTATAGAACAAACTGGAGGATGCTAGCTAGTAAATTAAGTCTGCCAGAAGGATTTTCGTTTTAAAAGCGCGTTTGTTCAAAGTCCCCCGTTTACGGTAATGTTTTCAGGTAAATTTGGATTGTATCCAATAATGTGTTGTAAATAAAATAAAATCACGACATTTGGTCCGAAAAATACTACAATGAAAAATTTAAATTGAACGCGAAGGATTCCATATTTTGCAAGCCCCAAGGGAAATTATTAGAAGAAATATTAGAAATCGAATTTACTGTAATGTTTTAGATTATATGCATATAAGTTTTTGTTTTTTTAATTTAGTGGCTTAAAAGAAAAATAGGTTTTAAATAAGTTTAAATTTTATATAAAACGAAACCGATTTTAATAGGTAATCTTTTTTATATACCTCATCAGGATAAAAATCCAACAGGTTTCATAAAATTCTGATCATAGTAATTAGATTCTTTGGTTTTGATGTTACATTGGTTCTACTTAAATATAATGTTTGAACCTTAAACATAATAGATTAAAAAAAATATTTTTGTAATAGATCTGAAGTCGATAATGATTGATAGATTTCTTCCTGAAATCCAAGCATTATAAATTTATTTTTTGTATGTATGCAAGTGTACGCTCATCATCAAGAATCAAAAAAGAAACTGTAGCGGCCTTATTGTGCGTACCGTAAAATGGGACAACTTTGCCATGTGGTGCAACTTGGCCAGTTTTTGAAAAAAAATGTTGTTTGGCGCTTCGTGAAGTTTCTGACCCATTATATAGAAGCGCTAGTGTTTGCATAACGTAGAGGAGTTATTCTTTGCAAGAAACTCTTATGTTTAATCAGATTTAGCCAATGTTTACAGGTTTTATCAGTGTTTTTCTTGGCTTTCATTGCAAGAGTTGGTTTAATTACACTTACAAAGTGTCTCGTCCTGCTCATACATTCAAAAGTAAATAATAACTATTTATTTTGTTTTTAGAACAACTTGAAAATGTAAATTTTACTTTTTTTTTAGGTTTATAATATAAATTGGCAAAGTTGCACTAGGAAGTAAGGTCAAGATGGGGCAACTTTGCCAACCTATAATTTTGTGATTGTTTTTACATAAATATCTATATTGCAAAAGTGTAAAGCATTGCGTGGGCAAATTCACCAAATTCAACAGAGGCGAGGAGCTTGAAATATCCTCCCTCCACACAAACAACACAGGAAGATCGTTTTACTTCCCAAACGTGGCTGATGAAGCTTTATAAAACGTAGGAGACATCATTTATATAATTACCCGCCCTGAATTTCATTATTACGTTTCATTTTAAATACTCTAAAATCTAAATATATGTAATTTTCTGATTACCACGCTCTCTAAAACCCTGATGAAGGCTTGCAATGCAAGTCGAAACGTCGGCATTATAAATTAAAATATTATTTTTAATTACTGTGTATCTATGACTGCATACCCCAACAATCTACACCTCTAAATACTTCTCAGTCAACTAATACCTTTTCAACATGTCATTTTCTCGTAAAAATGTTTTCAAATTAGTTCAAACAATCCTTTTCTCTGTGCCTGTCTATTTTTTAAGTGTTTTTTACATACTTGGCAAAATTGCGCTATTGTAGGATGACTTTGCCAATGCTATTTTTCTATATTTTTAAAATTTAATTTAATGATTAAATTGTAATTGTTGCATATATTTTAAATCAAAAGATCTAGACTTATACTTATAATGGGTTTGAAACAGATTTAAACGCTATTGGTTGAGGTAAAAGTTTTAAGGAAAAATTAAACATGGCAAAGTTGCTCCAGTTTACTGTACTCAAGTCTTTTCAGCAGTAAGTATTATGTAGGTTTTTTTAAATTACCTTTTATGGAGAATGTCTTTATTTTGTTATTTGCCTCACGTATCGGGTATTTTTATTTTTCAGCACTACCTTTAAAAAAATATATTCACGATAGAATTGAAAAAAAAAAATAACACATAAGGTTCTGTCTGCTAAATAACGTTGAGAATAGATATATGGCTCCTAAGTGTAGGAGGTCCCCTCAACTTTGACAACTCACTAATATTGGCTTACCTATCAGTAGCTGTATCCTGTTAAGTGCACGGCTTTCAGTGAGGCGGCGGCTAAATGGGGAGCGTAGGTTGGAAGTTGGGGGACAAACCCCCCTTTAAATTAAAGGCCGTCAAAGGCTCAGTGACAGGGTGGCTTTTTGCACGTGATCCATCGGCATCAGGTTTTTCGGTGCGGTCAGATTTAGGGTTGCTTGCTGCCGACAACTCCCTTTTCGTTATCCACCCATTGCCTGATCTATGAGACATTCAGAATACCCCTTTCATTGCAAGAATAAACTAGAATGATTAATTATGCTCTTAGTCGGTTTAGTGATCACATCCCTCTTTATGGTAATGTATAACTATTAGAGTTAAATTTGTATTGATTTTATTTCAAAAGTATTTTTTTTCAAACACGTCCTTTACATACTTATAGGACGTGTTTCTGATAAACTGAAAAAAATAAAAATTAGTCTTCTCTGAGAAGTAAATTCTGGATATTGCAATTTGGTTCAAACATCTGTAATTTCCGTATCGTTCTTTTAATCTTATTAAATTGCATTAAAATTATACTTATTTTATTATTATATATACAGGGTGTCCCGAATTTAAATGGCAAAACTTCAGGAACTTATAGGGGACCGAAAAACTAAGACAAAAAGTCCTTTAGAGATTTGCTCGTTTTCGCTTAGTTTTAGAGAAAATCGCAAAAAAAGAAACAAAACAAAAATGTTACAGGTAGCGATTATCACCTTTCAAAGTTCGTCAGGCTAGGCAGTGAGATATGTAAACACTTAATGTTATCCTTTACATTCTTTTATTTGTTTACATTTTGGTTTCCTTCTATGATTATAATTCCTAAATCAGTCTTCAGTCAGTTACTCAGATATTTTTGTGTAAATAGCATCAGCCACAATGCCGCATACATATTCTAATGTTGAATACGCTGATATGATTTTTGTGTATGGTTTCTGTAACGGTAATGCTTTAAAAGCGGTGCGGGAGTATGCGCGCCGATTTCCAAATAGAAGAGTGCCTAATCGACGAGTCTTTTCGTTAACTTTTAATTCCCGATGATAATTTTTTTCCATTAAAAATTATATGACCGATGAAGCTACCTTTACAAGAGGAGGAATTGTTAATAAAAAAAATTATCATGTATGGGCTCTTGAAAATCCCAGAGCTATTAGAGAGAATAGGTTTCAGCATGAATTTGCTATTAACGTTTGGCTTGGAATTTGGAACGGATTACTGGTGGGACCATATTTTTTACCTGGAAGATTGAATGGTATCACATTTACACATTTTTTGTAGAACGACTTTTCTAATTATTTAGATGACATTCCCTTACAGCAGTGGATTGAAATGTGGTTCCAACTCGATGGATGTCCAGCTCATTATAGCAGAGTTGCTCGAGCTTGGCTGGATATAAATTATCCACTACGATGGATTGAACGTGGATGAGTAGTACCTTGGCCACCCAGATCACCTGATATGACACCCATGGATTTCTTGGTATGGGGAACCTTGAAGCAGAATGCTTATTCGGTGTCAATCAACTCAAGAGAGCAATTAAGAGACCGAATCATAGATGCAGTGCACCAAATATCATCAGAATAATGTTTAGCTGCAATTTATCAAGTGAGTGCTAGATGTAATGCTTGCATTGGTGCAAGAGGACAACATTTTGAGCAATATTTACATTAAAAAGAACATAACATAAATATAAATGTAAATAAATAAGTATAAAAATGAAAACTGGTTTTTTGTTTCTTTTTTTGCGATTTTCTCTAAAACTAAGGAAAAAAACGAGCAAATCTCTAAAGGACTTTTTGTCTTAGTTTTTCGGTCCCCTATAAGTTCTTGAAGTTTTGCCATTTAAATTCGGGACACCCTGTATACACACACATATATATATATATATATATATTTTTACAACTAATTCAAAAATGTTTAAAGAAGAATTTCGGTTGGATAGGAATGTTAATATTTTAAAATAAAATTTAGTTTTTGAAAAATGGGCCTCCACCAAACCATCTAATTAATCTGCTTCTAACATTGTCACAAGTAACCTTATCCATAAAGACCTTAATCCATACGGTACTGATTTAGTCCAAACCAGATACCTATCCTTTCATAGTGAACTCTATAACCATTCTAATCCAATTGTCTCAACTTGTTTCTAATTCCTATAATCGGAGGCGTCTGTCCGAGATGATGGCCGAGAGACCTTCTACACACACATATATATATATATATATATATATATTACAATAATTATATAATTGTTTATATTTACAAACTAAGAATTTCGGTTGGATAGGAATGTTAATATTTTAAAATAAAATTTAGTTTTTGAAAAATGGGCCTCCACCAAACCATCTAATTAGCTGACAGCCACCATTATGTCACAAGTAACCTTATCCATAAAGACCTTAATCCATACGGTACTGATTTTAGTCCAAACCAGATACCTATCCTTTCATAGTGACCACTCTATAACCATTCTAATCCAATTGTCTCAACTTGTTTCTAATTCCTATAATCGGAGGCGTCATGCAGCCCTTCGCGCCTAGTAGTATTTTTTTTCCTTCCTTTTTATTGAAGTACTACTAGTGAGTGGTTCCTTCATGTTATTGACGAGTCGTTGTAATAATTTCCTCGAATTTAATTACTGTACATTTATGTACTATATATAGTTGTAAATATCAATAAATAGTTAAAAAGTTTTTAAAAAGAGGCTAAAGGTCTTTGTAACTCACCCTCTTTTCCAGAAAAGCCATTAGTTAACCTTCTTTACCTTATGCTTCATAAATAAGCTTTCAATTTCCTACTGTAGTATTTTAATTTTTTGTTTACTACCTATTTTATTCAATAAATGACTTTGAAAAATGAGTTTCAATAGATATGTGAAAGCTAACGACATAAAATAAAGAAAGCATACTGGAACAAAATTTTAACCAGTTTCTTTTGTCATGTGATTACTATTTCAGAATTTTTGGTGAAAGGAGTTATTCGGCACCAACTGATCAAGTGACTGGGTTAGTGTTTAATTATCTCATAACCTTAAAAAGAATCTTGAAATATAAAAAAACCAATCGAATAGGGATTTAAAAAATGTTTTAATGAGAGTTATTAAATGCGGGTAAGTTATGAGTTTTATTTAAGAAAACCAGAATTAGCTAATGTGATGTTGGAATAACGAATGGCATATTTTTTACTCTTTGTTATTTCATTCATCCGATTTATTTTTTTCAAGTTTTAATATAAATAGTGGGACGTGAAAGTTAAAGAATAGGTCCAGCGTGACGATGCGCGAAATTGAGTAGGGGCCAAAAATTGAGTGCCAACGTGTGAACCATACCTTCAAACATTATTTGAGGTTTTGCTTTATTTATTGATAGCCTACCAGTTGGTACAGATATGGCATACATTTGTACCCCCATACTGGCTATCTCACTTCTCTCAAAGCAGTATGTGTAGAATACTAAAAACAGACGCGAACGAGTATATACTCAGATTTTTTTAACTTCTTAAAGAATGCTTTTGAATTCCACTTAATAATGAGAACTTCCACATGTTTTTAATCTCCTCCAACAGCTTTCCGGGAACAAATTCTACCGAATCAATGGAAGTGCCATTTGATTTTTTTTTTTCAAGCTTGTGTGGTCCTGTATGTTTCTTGATAATTGGATTTACCACTTCCGATGGCCTTATAATTTCTTAGCCTAGTTTAATTACTGACCAATCCCAAAAGTTGAGAAACACTGAAATTGTGGTTTTCTTGACCGCACTATGTTATCTTGTGTAGAGTGTGGGAACATTATGATTTCTTCTTCTAACGGCAAAACAAGATCTTGAAACCCTTTTTCATACTTAATATCACTAATTTTGTAAGTAATGTAAGCGAATTGAGATTGGACTTATCGCTGAAAGCAATCTAGACCTTGCCTTATTAGATCCTGCTAGTGATAATTGGAAACGTCAAAGTAATAAAAATAAATTTTTATCAATTTCTGAAAATAATAATCATAGTTATTATACCAGCTCCGAGTAGTTATTCAATTAATAATAAAAATCTCTTATTTCTTCATTCGGTAACTTCACATAACGGGTTGGCAACCAAATTAAAACTTTTTTAACAAGGGGATTTGCATCTGAGCTCCTTGAGTGCCTATCGCTCCCGCTCACCTTCAATAAAACTTTTACGATTCTAAACAAGGTATTCCTAACGAGGTTCTTTGTGGTCTTCCTATTTCTGTGTAAGATGTTATACAAACAAAATTGTACATGAGTTTCTTTTTTTAATATATTAGAATGGAGACATATATATTACCAGATTTTTTTCTTTAATAGCCATTATTACCAATCTCTTTATACACTCGAGTGCAAAAAAACCGGCGCACCTTGATTTTCATTAAACAAATATTAACTAACGGGAAGGAGTCGTTAGCGTTGAAAAACTATCTCCAGCCTCCCGTAGAATGGGTTAACAACGAATTAATACCCTTTCGCCATCTTAAAACAGTTAAATAGTAAAATTATTAAAAAGTGTCCTTTTAATCCGCCATCTTAAAACCGTTAAATATTTTAAAACAGTATCCTGGAGGACAACAATGGAGGAAGTTATCCTTCGGATAACTTAAAAACAGCATTTGTTAAGGACGAAAAAGCTAATTCTAATTGTGGATGGAAAGAGTGGCCAAGGATGTCCTTCGGCCTCAAAAAATCGTCAGATCCTGGCAGATCTGTAAAACAGTGTCCTTAAAAACAGTTAAAACAGCGATCCTTAAGAACGAAAAAGCTAATTCTAATTGTGGTTGGAGAGAGTGGCCAAGGATGTCCTTCGGCCTCAAAAAATCGTCAGATCCTGGCAGATCTGTAAAACAGTGTCCTCATAACATGGAACACATATAGGCCAGGACATAAGTGATAAAATTACAATAATCCTTTGCAGTAATGCTCTCTAGGAATAACAAAGAAGGGCCCTAGTTAGCAGATAAACATATTCCCAGTTAGTCTTCGGTTCTCTAGAAGAGTGCAATGAACACCCAGGTATAGTTTTTCTAATGTTTTAATTTTCTTTGTCCCACGCTAATCCGATTCTACCCAATATGGTGTTGGATGCTACGGTAGTCACTCAAACCGTAGCGTTAATTGAGGACAGAACAAGTCAGCGATACGCGGCCAATACTCTCGGGGTACCGGAAACGAGGGTTCGGCAAACGAGCAGCTACTCGAGTAGGTCGGGATCAGGTCGGCCGAGAGTAACAAACCAAGCTGACAATCGATTTATTAAAATGGAGACTCTAAGGAACCGCTTCCAGACATCTGTAATGACTTGCCACCGGCTTTATGTTGCTGGAGGTATGGATGTCTCCTTGCATACAATAAGTAGATGCCTGGCGGAAATGAATCTACTCTCTAATATTTTTGCTTTCGGCCCTCTCCTAACTGCAGCTCAGAGAGCAGCTCGACTCCGTTTTGCTCGAAAACATGTTGCCTGGACTGAAGCTGATTAGGCCTCTGTTCTCTTTTCAGATGAGCCTAGAATTGGCCAACATGGTTCAGATGGTTGAGTTAGAGTCTAGAGAAAATGAGGAGAATGCTACGCTCAGTGCAATGTTGTAGGTACAGTACAGTTCGGAGGAGTGTCGGTGATGGTGTGGGAAGGGATTTCTATAGAAGCGAACACAGAACTCCATGTGTTCCGAAGGCCATCCCTCAATGAACAAACTTATATAAGAGATATCCTTGAAGAGTATGTAGTCCCTTTTGCGTCGTTCATTGGCCCTAATGTTATGTTTATGCATGATAATGCACGGCCACACGTGGCCAATGTTGTTAGTGACTTCCTTGATGAGGTCGGTATCCGAACATTGGAGTGGCCAGCTCGCAGCCCGGGTCTCAATCCTATAGAGCATCTGTTGGACCACCTTAAAAAGGCCATCCAACAGCAACATAACCCTCCAAGAGCTGATGACTGCCGTAGAAGAACAATAGGAGCAGATTTCTCAAGATCCAGTGGTCAATCTTATAAGGAGCATGCCTGCTAGGATGTAGGCTGCTATTCAAGCAAGAGTAGGAATACACAAGAGTAGGAAAACACTCAATATCAAAGGCCATGGATTGTGTGTTTCTTGCATGTTGTAAACGAACTTTAGAGGTTTTATTTTTTTATCATGAAATCAATAAATGTTAACTTTTTTGTTTGATAATATTTTTTGCTTTAAATTTCGTGTTTTATAATTTGTACTTTTGTGTCATATAAACAGAATATATCCGCTACATATATAAAAAAAAATTGACAAATGTTATTAAGTTGTGGAAGAGAAAAAACTAACAATATGCGAACATTCAAGGTGCGCCGGTTTTTTTGCACTCGAGTGTAGTAACTATTGTTAAAATATTCTATTTTTCAATCAATTGTTTCATTAAAGGAGATTAATTTAAGTTTTTCATTTGTTAAAAGGGATAACTCCCCATTATTCTTTATTCTTCATTTCTACATGTTTCATAGCTCATTTGCTCCATCTTCATGTTCTGTCAGTGGAAATTTCTGAATTAATCTCAAGGTTCATCTTCTTCTGATTTGTTCTATATTTCCTCTTTCTTTAAGAAATGAGGTTTTTTGTTGCCAACCACTAATTTACAATCAATTGTTTCATTAAAGGAGATTAATTTAAAAAATGAAAAACTTAAATTAATCTCCTTATGTATTTCAAGAGACCCAAATAAAACTTCATATATAGAGTCTAATAGTAAATTTTACCAGCTTTTAGATAAAAAAAAAGTTATTTTGGGTCGAATTGGGACGAATAGTTTTGGAGTTATAGTGGAAAATATGCAAAAAAATGTGGATTTCACAACAGTACGTAGTTTTTACCATGCAGGCACGTGTATTTTAAGGGACATTATTAAAACTTCATATGTAACAGACTAATAGTAAATTTAATCAGCTTTAAGATTCAAAAAAGTAATTTTTAATAGGACAAATAGTTTCGGAGTAATAGACAAACAAAATACGGCAAAGATGTTTTCGCGAAGTGGGACTGGCCGCCGGTTGGCCAATTTCCACACTTTTTCCCAAGACCATATCTTCGCGAAAACGGTCTGATTTCAGAGTTGTTTTTTTAATTTCGTATATACTAATTCCAGCTACAACTACTATTTAAAAACTTTCGTCAAAGGAAGCTTCGTTTTTGTGTTATAGGGGAAAATAACAGGTATTTTCGGTGTTTTTTTGCGATTTTGGATATGAAGCCGATGTTTTCCGTCGTAGGAAACTTCAAATTCGGATTCAGCACCTCAATAAACATAAATATCCATTGAGAATAAAAGTTCGGGAGTTTTTTCTTCGACCTCTTATTTTACGGGACTATCATCTCGTATCCAATCCTTACAATCTAAAATGCCCCTTATTTTGTCACCAATATAAACTTATCCATAAAGACCTTAATGTTCCATATGTTGCTGAGTTAGCCCAAATCAGATACTTATTATTTTCATTGTAAGCTCCATAACCACTCAAATCCATTAGTTTCTCAACTTGCTTCCCACTCCATTCCCGATAATCCTCAGAGGCGTCTGAAAAAAAGAGGTCTAGAGATCTTCTAGTGTAGAATTTTTGAAGTGCTACTGATGAGTAGTTCTTTTCAAGTTTTGACATGTTATTGTAATTGCTATCAGTTCATTTACTTGATGTATATATTTGTACAGTTGTAAATTTCAATAAATTAAAATTTTAAAAAAATAAATAAATAAAATGTAATTACTACCATATTCAAGGAATGTTTGCAAAATTTAAAATATGGCATTATTAGATAAAAAATAAAAATTTATTAAAAAAAATTAAAAAAATAGAAATGCATCTCTGAAAATCAATCAAGTAAATAGATTTGCTTTAAGCATTTAGTGAGGGTTACGAAGCAATTTAAAAAAAAAAAAATAAGTAAAATTAGTTTCCTATAACATATTTATAATTATTTATTTTGACAAACAAGCCATTTAGCCACTAATTTAAGTGGGCGCAATAAGATGCCGCGGCTGTCAATATTTCATTGATTTTCATTTGAAACAATATTATAAGTTAATATTTAAATGAATATTTTACATAAAACATTAATCAATCAATTTAAATAAATGATAATTTAATCTATTTTAGAATCCAACCAAAAGAAAGTTGTTAGTGGGAAGTAGTAATATAGCAAGTTTGCTAGAGCAGTTTACTGTCAGTGTTTTATTTTGTTAAGAAATGATATAAATCATTATAAATGTAAAAAAAAAAAAAATAATAAAATAATAATAATAATAATAAAGAATGTACACTCTTTATGTACATTGTCAAAGGAAATCATTTAACCAAATTTTTGTTTTTTGTTTGATTACAGAAGTTATGCTAAATATAAACGTTTCATGTTTTTTAAAACAAAACCGTCTTCAGGCTAAATGTTTCAAGACAATTCAACCATAAATGAGTTTGGGAACGATCTTGGCTTAAAAATGTATTAGATAGGAATTAATGATTATAAATTGAAAATCTTTTTCGTAATCTAGTTCTGAGACAATTTCATCGACCAATAAGTAACTAAGTCACTTAACAGAATGTAAAATTAAATAGGTACATAGTCATTTGAAGAATCTAAACTTGTAGAAAATAAATTAATTTTCCATCGAAGAAGCGATAGCCAGGTTGGTGTGGTGGGAGGGGCTTTGTGGATTCGGGGCAGAGATTCCTCACTAAGTTTGATTGAAACCGTTGAGGCGTTTGTGTAATAAATCGTGGATAGTTAATGAGTCAATTAACAACTCCTCTTACAGAACCTAATTAACAAGAGAGCACTTAGATTTTTCTGATAGGGTTTTCAGCTAAAGGTTTCCTGTCACGAAAGTAACCTATTAAGTTCCGCTTCCAATTCCCTCAAAAAAGTTGAAGTTACAACTAAGGACTACAAAATTGAAAATGTGAATTCGAAATTATAACTTTTGATTTACTATATACTAGCTTTTTAAAAAAAAAAAAAAAAAAATCAACTATTTAAATTTCATAAATATTAAACATTCCAATTTCTCAATAAATTTCGAGCAATGCCGGGCACCCACTATTATTTTCTACGTTCATTGAAAAATGTTCAGGATTTTTCCACTCTTACGTTGGTATATGAGATAATGTAAAGGTTTACATATTATTCTAGGTGAGTCAACAGTCTTTATCCAAAATAGTCAGTCAAATAGGAGAATTTTAACGGGCTTATACTTCGAAGCAATGTTGTTATCATCAATAGTTCAACTAATTCTTCAACTAACATGAATTTCATACCACATTCAAACGAAGGCTCAAAAAAAGTTCTTTTTTTCAAAAATTATTGATTTTCAATAACGTATATTTAGAAAACGGTTAGAATTTCGACAAATATGTAACGGGTTAATTTTATAGAAAATTCAATAAGCTTTAATTTTTATTTGAAACATATTTTTCTAGAGTCTACCGTTTTCGAGATATAATCGAAAAAACCCAAAAATGGGACCTTCTTCCCTTCCCCACCGTTAGCTCCTCCCCCCTCCCTCCAGGAGCGGGGGCGTTTAGTAGGTTTATCTTCTAACTATTTCTAACGAAGCTCCGAGGTAAAAATAATCGCATATTTCATGCACTTTACTTCCCTCATTTCAGCACTTATTGACTTGACTAACAAATCTTTATATGGAGGGTGTGCCAAGCACTGTACATGGAACGCCCTCCTATCGAATTCGTTTTATTGATTTATGCATAAAATAAAGGAAAAAACATGAAATCTTAAAGTACATGATTTCTTCTACCGGTCAATTCCAAAAATTTAACATTTAAATTACTTTAACTTATGCATACATACAAACATTTTCAGATTCCTCATCTCATAAACCATGTGCAAACAAAATTTCATCAAAATCAAAAATTAAATTTTTTCATCCCTAAAACTTTGTAGGATTTTAGAAGGTAAGAGTCATTCAATTTCTGAAAAAAACGTAAGTAATTTGCTCTATCTCACATATTTCGCCACCGATTGAAACCAAATTTTAAGGCCATCTAGAAGCCGTAAAACTGCATAGTTTTGCCCAAATAAGTTATAGCTGACCTCGCATTTTTTATTCACATCAGTAACTTGTCCACTCTGGAGTAATGTTATATGCATGGATAAGAAGCAGAATGTATGCTGATTCTTGTGATGCTATTACTATTGTAATCGGTTGAACACAGCAGTTGTTATGGCCGTTAGGAATTGTTGATGAAATCTCAACTTCAAAATTTTAACCTCCTCGAAAGGGGTAAAAAATCAATATTTTTTATTTTGATAAAATTTTACATATGAGGGTTTTATGGTGCGTTTAATCGAAATTTGAGGGCGGTTGTTCATGAAAAAAATTTCCCACTGATTTACAGCGGAATTGCTTGGAATTTTGTCATTGTTTTGGAGTTTTTGAGCACCCTAAACCTGGGTCGTGTCTTGAGCATAACAAAACTATTCTTATTTCAAATAGCATACAAAACTACAATTAAAACGTGAAAGAATCATTTCTCTATCTTGACTGAGAGCTGAGAAAAAAAACAACAACGTGATTTTCATATATTTTTTTTCTCATCTCCTAATGCTCATTGGCGGTTATAACATTAGTTTTGCACGATTGTAGGTCCCTACTACCCACACGAAAATCGGCATTCAAATCTGTGTGTTACAACTCAAACGTCCCCTTGTTAGATAAGGATTTACTGTTACTAGGCCAACGGTTGTGAAAGAAGGAGATTTGGCCTAAATCACGCTCGACCGCCAGATTTTTTTTGTATTCAAGAGTATTTACTTTTTAGAAGCTGGGTGTGCCCCAGGTGGGTCTCCCGACCCCGAAGTCGAGCCACAGGCGAAATAACAGAAAATAAATTTTCTTTCTTCGGACTCGAACCCGGGCCGAGAGTTTTGTAGTCAAGTGCCTTACCCGATGAGCTACCGTACCTCCTATTCTTTCTATAAACTTAAAAATTTTGTTTTTAAAGTTTCACGATTTTTCATCTGATTCAGCTATGTAATTTTAAATTAAATATTGTTATTTGGAGAAAAATATTAAATATTTGATCGATAAGAAAAAAAAAGAAGTCTTATGTAATCCAATGAAAGAAAGAGAAAAACGTCAAAAGCATAAATATACGTTGATTTCAAGTTTCAATCATATTATAGATGTTATTGTAAATGTTTAGGGAGGTAGGATAAACCTGATCCCCCATAGGTTTTTCCTAACCACACCTAACAATATTGACAACAATGAAATAAAATATACAAAATTTTTATCTAAAATGATTCGGTGTAAAAAGATAGGATCTTACACTAATAATCGGCGGTGGCATTACATAGATCTCAATAATTTATAATTTTATTATTTTTTATTCATTTGGGTGCAGGAATGTAATTTTAATTATTTATATCTCTGTCACAATCTAGAATCAACAATATAATGGATGAGATAAATATAAATCTGATCAATATGAGATCAATACAATATTCAATATAAATCCGTTTCTCCGTTTTCGTTAGGGGATAAGATTTCTTAGGCCTAGTGAAGCAGAGACTAAAAATATAAAATGGTTTAGTAAATATCTGAAGCTGAGATAAAAGGAAAAGTTTTGGCTGTAGCCCGGGGTGAGGACGGCACATTCCCTTGAGGTATGTGATTTTCTCTAACCTTTCCACTCTCATAGTCCCCCCTTTCCCGTTTCCTATCCAACTTTAGTGTTTGTATACTGTCGTCTAGATAGCTACTACCTTTCGAGAGTAAAGAAGCATTATATCGCTAAAGGAATGCATCAAAAGGTTAATTTCCGATCCAGAACATTTTCATTTTTTTTTCTCTATTAGTGAAAGCAGGTTTACTGTTTTGATGTATTTCTATCAATCTTCCACCCTCTGTTTCTTGTTTTTACCTTAATCCATACTTGGTTTATATTCATATTAAAAATTATTTATTAAACGTGAGACTTTAAGGATTAGACACATAAATGTTTCCCCTGTTAATAACAAGCGATGCAATTTTAAATAATTTTTTTCAAATTTCCTTCAGTTCATGTTTATCATTCGTTTCGTTATTTACAATTATGCCAAGACTAGTGAAAGCAGCCACTCAAGCCAGAGGGGGTAATACGTCTTATTAATTATAAATTTAAAATTTAAAAGTTAAAAAAACGACAAGGAACTGCTCGTCGTTACAGACTACTTCAACATTTACTAGACAAACGATCAAAGCTCCCAATTCTTTACAAAAGACTTATTTATATGACCGTGATTAGATCTACTTGGACGTACAGAGTTGAGCTTTGGGGCACTACTAAACCATCTAATTCATCTCGTATCCATTCCTTACAATCCAAAACCCTTCGAAAAATCCTAAATGCTCCTTACTTTGTCACTTATCCATAAAGATCTTAATGTTCCATATGTTGCTGAGTTAGCCCAAACCAGATATCTATCCTTTCATCGTAAGCTCCATAACCACTTAAATCCATTAGTTTCTCAACTTGCTTCCCTCTCCATTCCCGATAATCCTCCGAGGTGTCTGAAAAAAAGATGGCCTAGAGATCTTCTAGTGTAGAATTTTTATTGAAGTGCTACTGATTAGTTCTTTTCAAGTTTTGACATGTTATTATAATCGTTATCAGCTCATTTACTTAATGTATATATTTATACAGTTGTCAATTTCAATAAATTGATATATAGAAAAAAAAAGTTAAAGTTGTAAAAAATGAAAATTTTAAGAAGTAAGTTATCTAACTTTTTTGTTTATTGGAAGAAATATTTTAATAAAAATTGTTTATGTCCAGTTTAGGAATGTTTATTATAGGCATCAGAACCTTTCGTTATTATGAAAAAAATACGTTTTTATAAAATTCAAATATTTCAAAGTGTTGCGATACTTATGACGGGGAGTTTATTATAAATTTTTATATATGAAATATATTTTTTACAGTTTTTTTCACCCCACAAATCTTTTTTGTTTTAAATTTGATAACTGCTGAACTGAGCTCGATGAATAAAAATATATATAAGAATATTATAATTATTTTTAATTATACGGAATGAAGATTTTATAAAAAAATTTATTAAGTTAAAAAAAAAAAAAAAAAAAAAAAAAAAAAAAAAAAATTACTGTTTTATTTCGTTAATATTAAATCCAAGACCTGATAATATTTTTACAGGATTGTGCAAACCGGACATAAAGATCATTCATGTTATGTTTTATATTAGGTGATTTCGGTTACGCCGCATCTATTATTATACGCATTATTGTTTAGAGGATGTTGGATTCATCTGTCACATATGCTAAAATGTCGATCTACTTGTACCAGTGCTAACTTAAAATCAATTGTTGCTTTTGCATCTATGATATAAAGAGAGACCATAACATAAATTAAACGTTATATAAATACAAAATATAATGTAAAAGCAACCATTACATCAATAGAATATTTATAGTTTTCACGATGATAGTTTAAATACATAAAATTTTACACTGTAACAAATAGACAGTCTCGACTATGTGAATTTCTAAGTCGACTGACTTAAATTAAGAAAATTAAAATTAAAATAGGAAAATAATAACGCGCCTTGCACACAACAACAAACACAAATAATAATGTCGGCCTCGGCAGATTCCGCTACAGTACTGTATCTTGTATTTTAGTGGACTAAGGGCTTATACGGAGCCATCACAATCAACTCAAAGGGCAAGAAAATAGTATATAGTTTGTGTGATTGTATAACTTGTAAATAGGGCATCTCGCCTTTCTATTAATTTTAATATAGAAGCATATGCTTAAACCAATTTGAACTCATGAACTCGAAGTGGGAGACAGCAAAGTACTGGAATATCAAACGTATTCAATTTTTCCACTCCAATCATAGTGGATGCTCCATATTATGTCTCAGATAAAACCAGCATTATCTCAATTCATCATTGAATTTATACCTTTTAAATTTTTGAAATTCCATCAAAACCTTTCCAATCCTTATCTATTTCCACACATCCCTATAATCAACCCTGTCCGCAATTTAATACGAAATCTTCTGAATTTTAAAAAATATGTAATAGAAATCATACATAATTCTCAAACAGAACACTTATATTTTTCTCATCATTAAAAAAATAAAAAATATAAGCTTCCACCAGAATCAAGCTAATGTGACGACGTATGTATTGGTCAAGTATGATTTTCACTTACTTCGTGTTTCTTGAAATTTCACTTGAGTTCAAGGTTTTAATTCCTTGTGACTTCTTGTTAATGTTATACCCTACAATGTAATGGCTGCCACCCTCAGTGAATTACAATAACGTAAGAGCAATGGCTATGTTAAACTTTTTAGTGTTTTTTTCCAGGCGGAAGGTAAAACGTTTGAACCTGATAAGAAACGATGTAAAAATGAGAATAAATCACATATGATAAGGGATGAAGTACAGGCCAAAAAGGAGAGAGATTGAAGAACTGAAAATCAGATTGACATGAAGACCACAAAGGGAAGGGATCCACATCAAATAAACAATGATGGATAGAAAAAAAAGACAACAGGGAACCACGATTTGCAAAGCAATATTCAGCATGAAAGGAACACAACAGGAAATAGGTGATACAGCGGAATCCAAATTATCCCTAAGAATGTGAGAATTTTTTTAAAAATTTCTTTCGATTATAGCTTTAAGAAAAAAATAGAACTTTGTGAAACAAATTTTTATATAGTATTCGGTAAAACTTTACCAATGCTCTTTCTGATTTTAAAAATAATTTCTTAGCAATTCACAGTGAAACAAGTTAAAGTTATAGAGATGAAAGTGATGTTCTATTTAACTTTATTAATATCATATTATATCATGTTCGAATACATACTAAATATCATAAAATTAATACGTAGAAATATAATATCTTTACAATATTCTACTCCATAAATAAATACATTATCTATTTTATTATCTACGAAGGTTGTACGGGCAGGTATATAACTTGAGGAAGCCAATAGAACAACTAGAACAAATAGACAGTCTCGAACATGTCGGCCGACTTAGATTCCTGTTATCAATAAGAAAGTAATAACACGCCTTACACATAACAACAAACACAAATAATAATGCCGGCTTAAATAGAAAAATGCTGTTCTATTTAACTGCACTTTTCTAAAGAAGGGAATATGTTATATATAGTTCGCATGCGCTTGATGGGTGAGAATTTTTCTTTAATTGCGGGTTTTTGAACAGGTGTGGCCCCATGTATTTGTAAAAGTTAATGATTGTGGTTATTGAACTAAAAGGAAATAACTGCGTGTGTGGAAGAAGGGAATGCAGTGGAGTATGTTCAGGCTTTCTTCCTCTATTTTTTAAAATGTTTTCATGTGTGATTACATGAACATAAATAGATACATGAATGAATACATAGTATGAATAGATACATAAACAATTACAATTAGGTTAGTATTTAAATTAGTCATAATCATTAGTTTTAAGGGTTGTATTGATCAATAAAGGTTGTTATTAAGCATTAAATAGTTTTAATGTTAAGCGCTCTTTATATATTTTATTGAGTTTAATTAATAAACATATTTGTGCCTTATTAACTTTTTGTAGCTGTGGATGCTAATTGTATATGGATACCAACACTCCTTCCATTTAAACAATTTTTAATATCAAATACCAATAATCTAAGTTTTTCCTCTAATCTTTCTACTATACTTCAATAACTTGCATATTATCTAACTTTGTCCTCTTTAAACAGCTTTGTCTTAGCAGTTATATTATCATAGAAAACTGTTAAGATTTTTTTTTAAATGTTATAAAGGAGAAATTCTTTAATAAAAGAAGTTCCGGGTTGTTGAAGAGTGGGCGGACGAGACATGTTTTTCGTGTCACAAATAAAGTAAACCATAAAGTTAAGGAAGAAATGAGAGGGCAAGAAAGGAAGTGGAAATAATTTATTATTCATGATATAAACGTGTTTCATTTGAAAAGTTGGCCGCTCGGTGAAGACCAGGCTAAAGTCCAGTTATTGGAAGTAAGAGAGGGAAGCATCTTTCTATTGCTGTTTTTACCTTCCTTAGACCTGAATTGTCTCATCAGAAACTTTAGCTCTTTCTTTTATTAAAAGACTCTCTCTTCTAAAGTTGATTCAAATCATTTTTTTTTTTATTACGTTGGAGGTTGACTTCCCCACCCCTTACCTAGTTCCCTCCTACAAGCCGCTACTTTCCAACTTACCCGATTAAATGAAACTTGGTGACTGTTTGGGAAAAGGGACTTAGCAGACTTTTCCCCACATAAATCGACCTTGACACGCACGCATTAAAGAGAAGGAAATTGAGTTAGGGCCAAGTCAAATTCTGAAGTCTTGGAGGAAACTTGTTTTCCACCTTGAATTGTCTTTAATTCATTTTAAATTGAGTCATTAAAATCAATGCAGTTTAAATATATATATATATATATACAGGGTGTCCCGAATTTAAATAAAATAATAAAAAGTACTTATTTATTAACGAGATCTGCTCGTTTTTGCTTAGTTTTAGAGAAAACCGCAAAAAAAGAAACAAAACAAGTTTTCATTTTTATACTTATTTATTTACATTTATATTTATGTTAAGTTCTTTTTAATGTAAATATTGCTCAAAATGTTGTCCTCTTGCACCAATGCAAGCATTACATCTAGCACTCACTTGATAAATTGCAACTAAACATTATTCTGATGATATTTGGTGCACAAAAAAAAAAATTAGTCTTCTCTGAGAAGTGAATTCTGGATATTGCAATTTGGTTCAAACATCTGTAATTTCCGTATCGTTCTTTTAATCTTATTAAATTGCATTCAAATTATACTTATTTTATTATTATATATACAGGTTGTCCCGAATTTAAATGGCAAAACTTCAGGAACTTATAGGGGACCGAAAAACTAAGACAAAAATTCCTTTAGAGATTTGCTCGTTTTCGCTTAGTTTTAGAGAAAATCGCAAAAAAAGAAACAAAACAAAAATGTTACAGGTAGCGATTATCACCTTTCAAAGTTCGTCAGGCTAGGCAGTGAGATATGTAAACACTTAATGTTATGAGTGCCTAATCGACGAGTCTTTTGGTTAACTTTTAATAGACTACGAGAGACTGGGTCATTCTAAATACGTAATGAAGGCTCTCAATTCCAGGCAGCAATAAGAGCAGAGTCCTGAGACTAGCATCCGAAGAGCATCTGCTGCATTAGCAATATAGTGAACTTTGAAAGGTGATAATCGCTGCCCATAACATCTTCAAAAAGTTCAGAATTTATTAACTCAAGATTATGTCAGAAGATTGAATTTTAGTAAGTGGTTTCTTGACAAAATTCGCGATGATAATTTATTTCTATTAAAAATTATATGGACCGATGAAGCTACCTTTACAAAAGGAGGAATTGGTAATCAAAGAAATTATCATGTATGGGCTCTTGAAAATCCCAGAGCTATTAGAGAGAATAGGTTTCAGCATAATTTGCTTTTACCGTTTGGCATGGACTTTGGAGATTACTGGTGGGACCATATTTTTTACCTGAAAGATTGAATGGTATCACATTTTACACATTTTTTGGAGAACGACTTTTCTAATTATTTAGATGACATTCCCTTACAGCAGCGGACTGAAATGTGGTTCCAACTCGATGGATGTCCAGCTCATTATAGCTGAGTTGCTCGAGCTTGGCTGGATATAAATTATCCACAACGATGGATTGGACGTGGAGGAGTAGTACCTTGGCCACCCAGATCACCTGATATGACATCCATGCATTTCTTCGTATGGGGAACCTTGAAGCAGAAAGTTTATTCGGTGTAAATCAACTCAAGAGAACAATTAAAAGACCGAATCATAGATGCCGTGCACCAAATATCATCAGAACAATGTTTAGCTGCAATTCATCAAGTGAGTGCTAGATGTAATGCTTGCATTGGTGCAAGAGGACAACATTTTGAGCAGTATTTACATTAAAAAGAACATAACATAAATATAAATGTAAATAAATAAGTATAAAAATGAAAACTTGTTTTGTTTCTTTTTTTTGCGATTTTCTCTAAAACTAAGCAAAAACAAGCAAATCTCTAAAGGTCTTTTTGTCTTAGTTTTTCGGTCCCCTATAAACTCCTGAAGTTTTGCCATTTAAATTCGGGACACCCTGTGTGTGTGTGTATATATATATATACACACACACACACACACACACACACACACACACACACACACACACACACACACACACACACACATATATATATATATATATATATATATATATATAACGGTATCTTCCATACAAATACAGACAATAAACATGAAATTACAAGAAAATACCTCATGAAACTTGAACACCAGTAAAAATATTAACATAACTTTGTAACATAGGAGTTAGTTGGGAATTCTCACCCCTTAATCCACCATAGAGTAGAGTGATGAATAATTCACTTCGATTCATTAAAGAATATCAAAATAAAGTCATCTTGTGGGAAACAAAGCATCACAGCTACTAAACTCCTCGACAAAAGTATCACAATATTTTTGTTATGTCTCTTAAGTCCTGCCACAGTTCAATACAGATAAAATTTCATTTATTTAAAGATGAGGTAGGTATGATGGACTGTTTACTGATGTAAAAATTAATTTATAATTTTTATTTTAAATCGATGGATGGGACAGCGTTATGTTAAGGACCTTTGTTATGCGTCGAATTGCTGTTCATTGCACCAGTCTTCAATCAGGGATAAGTGGGTTGGAGATTATGGGATGCTATTTTCTTCTTACTCAGCAGTGTTGTGATACAATGTTCCATATTTGGACTACGTACGGTCTCCATATCTATAATCTTCACTGAACACTTGCTTCGCTGTTGTATCAACATATTAGTGGGACATCGATGATTATTCATTTGAAGGTAAAGAGAGTACGTGGTGAGAGAGGGAATGGTGAATGATGACAGCAGTTCCGGCATGGGCTCTACCGTCAGGGTGGTCTGTTCGGTAAGTTTGGTATTGTGATATACTGAATCGTTGTTTACTGGTCAGTCGGGTTTCTGTGATTAATGCTACATCAACTTCTTTGTCTAGCAGTAAGGATGTTAGTTCGTTAGTGTGGTTTCGAATACCATTCGCATTCCAAAGGAGAATGGATAAGGGTTTTGTGGGAGGCATTTAAGGATTTTTTTGAAGAGGGATTAAAAGAGGGATAACATTTGTTAGGAGTGATATAAGTGGATTAATAAGAGTTTTCAACTCTGACAGGAATGAGGTAAATAAGGATGTGAGATCTGAGGTAGTTGGGGGAGGAGGAATATGTGGGATCTGATGAGGGTGTAAGGATTAGGTTGGGCTAGTGGTACTGGAATATGTTGAGTGGTCTGTTGGTACTGTGGTTGTTGAGGTTGGGGTTCATGAAATTGGGTCTGTTGAGGAGGAGGCGGCATGGCCCCATTTCCATTCTGATATGTTTTTCCACCCAGCATTTCTGCAAACGATACAGATGAGGTAGCAAGTTTCGAAGGCTGTCTTCCTCTGTTCTGCGAGATTTCTTCGGGTCTGTGGTCGATTTGGTTGAAACCTGTTCCGAAGGTTTTTATATGTCTGGCAACCTTTGTAGTTGGCCGGGTGTCCTTGTTGACAGAGGGCGCAGACTGCTGGGACCTCTCGGGATTTGGTGCATTCATTTGATTTATGCGTTTGCCCACATTTTACACATCTCGGTATGTGATGGCAATACGTTTTGTATGGCCGTATGCCTGACAGTTGTGACATTGGACTATGTCCCGCTTGGGGTAAGGTTTTTCTATTTGGACTCTGGTGTAATAGATATTTGAGACTTCATAAATCTGTTCGACACCTGGTGTTGGTTCAAGATCTACAAAAAATAAAGGTAATGTAGTCTTGCCGCTTGCCCCGGGATGTGCCCTGTTTATCTTTAACAACATTAGTAACCTGCCGAACTTTATATCCCATGGCTGTCAATTCTTCTTTAATAATCTCTGTAGGTGTTGTGGGATGGAGGTTTCTAATAACTACTCTCAGTGAGCGCTCTTCCCTAAGCTGGTGGTAGGTGTGAAAATCAGCCTTCGTTTCCGATAAGTATTTTACTATACGGCGGTATGAATCAGGGAATCCGGCATGATTTTAGTGTCCTTTGTTCTGCTTACACAAGAATATTTTCCGGTGCCGATTATATTATTTAGTTGACTGCATAAAAGTGAGAAGTTTCCAACATTTCTGACGAAGATAGGAGGAGGTCGTGCAGGTTGGGAAGATTCTATAGAGGGCGGAGTATTCCTCTTATTAGACCTACGTGAAAAGTGACCGTCAATAGGTATTAGCCCCCACTCTGCTGTCCCTTATCAGACGGCCACATGGGTCTTCATAGCTACGTAAATCACTGTTAATTCAATAAATAATTATTGTACTCACAGGGAAATTATTCAGGTTTGACCACTGTTATTAACTATTAGTCCTGAGCACTTTTCTAAATCAAACTGTTATGTGATCGCTGTTGTATCAACATATTAGTGGGACATCGATGATTAGAGAAAATCAAACTGTTATGTGATACTCAGTCACAAAGCACACTAACATGTTGAAACTAACTGAAAAAACAAAAACAAATCGACTTAGTTTTCTTGCTCAATGACTATTCTTCTAATAATAATGTCGTTTTAATTCCAATTTTCCTTCTTGTTAGATTTTCTTTGGACTGGAAAACAAATATAAAAGGTTTGCAATTGGAAGATCCACCGGTTTAAACTGAATATTTTCATCGGCCTGCTAAGTGTCAGCTTTTTACAATTCATCCTATTTTAAAGGTTTTAATGTCTCCACATTTTTTAATAATAAATAACTGATATTAAATAAAACGAAATATAAATATTTTTTTTCTTGTTTTCACGGAATCGCCTTAGAGACCACGTTAATATCATTATTTCCACTTCTTTTCATACCCTTTCTCACCCTTCTCTCTTCCCACATTTCCCTCATTATTTCCAATTGCTCCTTCCTTCTTTCCTCGGTCCACGCATCTCTCTTTCCCACAAGTATATATTAATTAATTTATTTTAGTATTTTCCTATAGTCATCCCTATTGGAACAGTCTTGGTTTGTTATTTTCAGTCTCTCAGTTTCTTCCTTCATCTGTTTGATATACCCCTCAGCACTCTTGTATCCCATCTTATAGAATATTTCTCTATTTAATCTCTTTGGGTGCATCCTCACCATATGCCCATACAACCTTAATCTTCTTATTCTTATGTCCGTTTCCAAATCATTTATTTCTTTGTATATTTCCTGATTAGGTCTCAACATATAACCTTCTTGTGACTTTTTTGGGCCGTAAATTCTTCTTAGTATTCTTCTTTTTATCTCTAACATTTTCCTTAGGCTGGGGAGGGAAGCGGTTTCCATTCCGTACAGTATCACCGGTTTGACGACAGTATTGTTATGTTTTATCATCGCGTTTATTGACAGGCTCCTTTTATTATATAAATTTCTTGTCACAAAGCTTAGTCTTTCCAATTTATTTATTTTCTCTTTAATGCTTTTTCCTTCGGCGACCTATTGCTACATATAATTTCCCCCAGGTACTTGAATTTATTTGTCACTTTAATTCTCCCGTACTTTGTCTCTACTTCATTTGAAAGTTTATATCAGTAGTCATTAATTCAGTTTTCTTAAACGATATCTGTAAACCTGCCTTTTCAGCTATTTCCTTTAAAGTGTTAAACTGTTCTATTCTTCGCTTTCAGCCCCCGCCATTAAGGCCAGGCATCTTACTTTGATGTGCTTGTTGCCCTATCTCTGCACCCTATCGTTGCTCATCCACATCTCCTTCATGATTTTGTCCAGGACTACGTTAAACAGTACCGGGGAGACTGAGAAATATGAAGATTATTAAAAAAAATCTTAAAAATAATTAAAAAACAACAGTCATTAGAATTTTGAATTTTAATATGGGTTGTTTTATTATTATTTTTTTTTAATCTCCAATTGCGTTTTTTACAATCTAAATATGTAACTAAGAAATGAGTTATCTGATTCCGTCCGTATTGGGGATGAACTAATCCAAAAAAATATTGATGTGGTTGATGAACAGGGAAGCGTTGAAGTACGATGAAGAAGCTGCCATAATTGTCTCTCGATCACTTGGACTAGGTTGGAGTGAGTGTCGCGCCACGGTCATCAACTCAATTGACGAAACTAATGATCAGGCTCAAGTACCATTGCCAATAATTGAGACTTGTTTCATATCTCATTCACTATTTGATTTATTCGATGCATTATTGAAATTCCAACAGGAAATAAATATCTATAGTTATCTGCAGTATTATGAAAATATTTAAATAAAGGCTCGATCGTTTCATTTAAAGATAAATAATGGATAAAAGATGATCCAATATTATGTCATTCATCATATGTCTTCTAGAGAATTTAAACCAAGAAGAAAACAAGTAAAGGCATTTAAGAGGTTCACTATTGAAAAACTGAGGGTCCCAGAAGTAATGACAAGATACAGAATTTTACTTACAAATAAACTGCAGGAAGCCAATTTTGATACTAACACGATGAACTGTGGCTCCAGATCAAAACAAACATAGCTACCAGTACAAAAGAAGCCTGTGCTATTAAGAAAATTAGATCTCAGGGGAAAAGTAATAGATGGTGGAACGATGCTCTCAATCAAAGTGTTGCTCATCAAAGAGAAGCTTAGAAGAAGTATAGGCTGAATAAAACCCAGAATAATTTGTTCTATTTGAGGTTCTTGAATTTGTTTTTTCTTCTTTTTTATTTACATCTTATAGAATATGCTGTGTGAATGCATTCATAAAACCATCCATATTATTTATTGCCCTCAAACGAGGCAGATAGTTATGCCTGCTCAATAGAGGTTTTTTTTTTTTTTTTTTTTTTTTTTTTTAAATAGAAAAAAATCTAATTTCTTTTTACTATTTTTTCTACGGTCAAGTTGGAACTTGGAATAACAGTGATTACCTATTTATTTACTATTATTTCTTAACATTTATAAATGATAACAGCTAAAATAAGTAATATTTGTAGGCAACTGAACATGCTCCAGTACTTTTATTAGAAGACTACAGCATTACTCCAAGTTATCACTATTTCTATTTCAAGATACGTGAAGTGAGGATACGTATAGACGTTGGAATGGTTGATTAAATCTCTTTATTTACAGCAAGGTAAAGAAATAAAAACACTTGAATTTTATAATGGCACTTTGAAAGATGGTCCAACGACGATTTGATCCGAATCCAGATATAAATAAGTCAGTAAATTGATCCCTTTCTTTATCCACTCCAGGGGCAGGAGCTTTGTATGAAGGACAATAACTGGTGAAGAAAGGCAGGCTAGGCATCAAATTAAATCTCAAGCTTATTTGATTTTTATTTTGAAGTTAAAGAAGTCGTTTTGACTCCTCTTACTCTTTTCTTTCCCAGGGCCAAGGAAGATATCGGATCTTTGTAATTGGATTATGCATTCCATCATTTCTTCAGCTTGAGCCCCGTCATTGTTAAAATTCAATCCTCTACAATATTCATAACCTACGGGAACAGGGATGATTTTTTTTTGTCATTAAAAAATATTAATTACAGTAGGGATGTCAAGTACTAATCAGTTAGTAAAATTGTGTCAGGTGCTAGATGAAAATAAGGTTGTTATTTTATTATGAAATGTATAAGTATTATTATTAGTGATCTGTCGGAGCTAAAAGGATTGGATAATCAATGCCGGTAACAAAAAATCTATATTCAATTAATAGAAACCGACCTTGGTATACAAAAATAAACCATATAAGAGCTAAAAAATCAAGATTTTTAAAATTTTTAGATTTACATACCAATAAACCAGATTTTCAATATAACTGGGTATCTCAAATTAAACAATTAACCATTAACGGCAATATCCCAGAACACTTTCAAGATTTTTTCAACCCTCAAAAATTATTATCTAACAAAAATAACTTAATAGAAAAAGTCACCAATCATTTATTATCAACACACATTAAATACAAGATATGAACCATTATTTATGAAATTTTAATAACCCCCAGCCGGAAGATTATTTACAATATAACATTAATTTTACCAAAATAAGAACCGTTAGCCAACTGAGGATAGCTAAAGATTGACTACTTGAAAATATTTTTTAAAAATAATAGTTTAAAAATTAAAGTTAATGTAAAATGTGAAGATTGGAGCTTACTCATCATAAATAGCTTAAAACATCTGTTGTAGAGCGCCAAAGACACGATAATTGTCGAAAGTAATACCTAAAAAACTATATAATTCAAACAGATGAAAGTCTATCTTTGGAAAATATTTTATCCTACAATAGCATTGAAAAGATAAATAACGCCTTCCTATTTATTTTAAATGCTAGCAAAAAGTAATTGATTTATTTCTTTTGAATTAACTAAATAAAATATTGGATTCTATTGCGATTACTGCTACAACTTCGTGACCCTAGACTATAATTAATAAAAATTATTATAAATTGTAAAAATGTATGTTTTTATTTTTATATTATTTTATTTTTCTTTGTTTGTATATATCATTATAGCTGGTGAGAAAAAAAAGATTTTTTTTTGTTCTTATAAATTATTATAATATGAAGAAATGCTTTTTCTGTTAGTGTTAATTATATAACATGTAAAAATCTTCCTTTTATTTGTATTTATTGTTTATTTACTATTATGTAATTATTATTGTTATTGGCTAACTCAATTGCCATAAAGTTTATACTTTAAAGCAATCAATAAAAACAAAAAAACAAAAACAAAAAAGAGCTAAAAAAGCAAGACAAATCTATTAAAATACAATAATTATTCAAGAAATAAATTAGTAAACAGCACTTAATTGCAAATCAGAAAAAAAAAAAAAAAAATTTTTTAGTTCAGAGAATCTACAAAAAATAATACATTTTATAAATTTTTATTTAGAAATATAAATATTTTCAATATTCTGGGTTTCATATATTACTTTATATATAGGGATCGTTAAATGTTAGTAAAACTTTTGACTTAACCCTCCAAAGAGGAGCAAACATTTTTTCGATCGAAATAAGAATTTTTATATTTTTCTTTGTTAATGGGCATGCTGAAATTCAGGAATTAAAAAAAAAACAAAAAACAATCACATTCACCGTTTGCTCTTAATTGGCCGTATTCATACGATCATGCTAGGCCTTCTCCAAAATGATTTGTCCATTACTCAAAGGATGTTTAAAATTTTGGAATTTCATAATAGAATCGCTTTTATTAACAAAATATTTTTTTATTTTAACTAATATACATCACAAACAACCAATAAATAATTATTTAATATAAAATTCCATCTCCATCAACAGAGACTTGGATGATTATAACTACTTTTAAATTTTGCTAATAATGAACAATATTTAGGGAGAACATTATAATTTTAAAGCAAGAAAAGGTTTTAATTTGTCAATTTTACGACCTCTCTAAAAGTTGAAAAATTATTATAAATGCATATTTATTAACTTATTTTCAATAAACAATACAGTTTTTGTTATATCAACAACTTAAAAAAAAAAAAAATCGTCTTGAGGAAAGACGGGTATGAAGTCATACTAATGGCCTTATTAAAAACTTCTGAATTATTATTTTTTAATGAAACTCATACTACAACATGATACGACTAAATAGAGTCTAAATCTATAATCTTATCAGTTAAAAAAAATAATATTGACAAAATTATAACACTTAACGTCGGTGAAAATCGATTTTCAAAATTTGACAAATTTAAAACTTTTTTTTTTATGAGAGAAGTACTTCAATCGTCACAGTTTTGGTCACATATCAACCTCTTGGAGAAGGACTGCAGAGGTTAAAGGAATAAAATAAGGGTGGAAGGGCAGGGTGTCCTTTTGAGTTGGGGTACGTTTGGTGTAATCATATGGACAAGCCAGTCCTTGGATGGTTTGGTAGTAGATGGAAGGATGCGTTGAAATTTCTCTGAATGTTATTTTTGTATTAGTTGTCTTTGAATGTTGCCTGAGTTTATTAGGGCTCGTAAACAATTATAAAAATGCGATATAATAAAAAAAAAAAATCTTTATTCCTTGACAAAAAGAATCCTCTAAGAATAATAGAAATATATAATAAAATGATGCTGTTGTTTGTGCTTCAGCTTCGGAATTTTGAAACTAATTTCTTCATTTTCCAACTGCGAATACACATATTTAACAATTTAACATTTGGATTGCAGTAAAATAGTTCTTGTTATTTATTTAGTTTCTTTTTTTTTTTTTTATAAAAAAAGTTCTCTGTTAATTAAATCAGGCAACTTCCTCATAAAGCAGTCATATTCCTCACCTACCTATACAATTGTATTCTGCGGGAAACCTATTTCCCTTTGCTATGGAAACACTCCACTATTATCCTTTTCCCCAAACCGGGTAAATCTCCCAACAACCCTTCATCATATAGACCTATTAGCCTTCTCCCAATCCTTTCAAAAATTTTTGAAAGGCTCCTTCTTAAACGTATCCTACCATCCTTGAATCGCAAAATATTCCTTCTCACCAGTTTGGGTTCCGCACTAGCCATTCCACTGTCCAACAAGGCCTCAGAGTTGTTGATCACATATCCTCAGCACTTGAAAGCAAACAGTATTGCTCCGACGCATTTCTGGACATAGCGCAATCTTTCGACCGGGTACGGCATGCCGGTTTGCTTTTTAAACTCAAAACCCATTTACCCCAATCGCTATTCCTAGTTCTTAGGTCCTACCTCTAACCGTTCCTTCCGAGTTCGCTGCGGAATGGAATACTCCAACTGCTATTCTATAGAGGCTGGTGTTCCACAAGGTAGCGTTCTAGGTCCAGTTTTATATATCCTCTATGAAGCAGATATCCCTACTACTCCTGATACTTTCCTTGCAACATTTGCTGATGACACTGCTATCCTTTCATCCCATACAGATCCTTTAATATCATCCAATAATCTCCAAACTCACTTATCCCTGATTGAAGACTGGTGTAACAACTGGCGAATCAAAGTAAATGAATCTAAGTGCACCAACATAACCTTTACCCTCCGCCGCAAATCCAGTCCTCCTATTCACTTCAATGGTATTCCACTAACTAAAGATGACACAGTTCGGTATCTTGGTTTCTACTTAGACAAAAGACTTACATGGAACCCTCATACTCGGCTCAAAAGACAAGAACTTAACAGACGTTTCAGCCAATTGTAAAGACTGCTAAATAGGACTTCCCATCTTTCCATTGAAAACAAACTTCTCATATACAAAACCATCATCAAACCTATTTGGACTTACGGACTTGATTGTTAAAACTACGTCTTGGACGGGGGGACAGCAAAAAAGTCGAATATCAAACGCAGATTATTATTCATTTGTCGGCATCTTTCCAATCCTGAAAAATGTTTCTTTCACCACTCTTTGAACAAGCGCCGAGACTGAATCTCCTTTGTTCTTCTCCTGAACCTTGACCTGCCCCGATCAATATTTTCATTGATATGTTTCCTGGTTAATTATTATAGTGAATGTAAATGCTCCTTACTATCTGTTTCCTAACCTTAAAGTTTTGACCTAATTTCACTAAACAAAACTGAAACCTACATAATGATCTGAATATACCATACGTCTGAATATACCATACGTCCTCGACCTTATACCCCTTAAATTTTCAAAATTCCATCGCAACCTTTCCTTTCACCCTAACCCACTAGCTCAATCATTATCCGCCTCCACCCATCCTGATAACCCCCCTCGCAGACTAAAACGGCAGTGGTCCCGAGATCTTTTGTAAAATTACTTATATTGGAGTTCTGGCAATGGCCAGCTTCTATACTCATGCTTGGAGTGATTGTTATAGCGCTCTCACTTAGCGTCCACTGGGATTTTTTTTACACTAGTGACGCAGCTGAAAGAGAAGAGCTGGGATCTCTCTGTACCTGGCCTGTCCCTTCACAAGTGGAGAGACGGGTCTGGTGGAGGGATCTCTAGGATGAGTGTAAATTGTAAATAGAGTATAATTGTATTTTTAGCTTTGTTTTATCTTTTACTTTTTTTTTTTTTTTTTTTTTTTTTTTTTTTTTTTTTTTTTTTTTTTTCTCTTTTCTTTTCTTTTTTAAATTTTTAGTATTTCATTTTGTATATAGTATATTTTATATTGTTTATGTATAGGCTAGTTCTTTTCTTTCTTTTTCTTACATTCATTATTTACTTTATTTCACTATTATTGTTTTGTTTTTTTTCATTGTATATAATGTGTGAATGTGATCATACGTCATCTATATTACTTATTGCCCACAGTTGTGGCAGATTGTAATAATTACTCAATAAAAGGTTTAGATTAAATGTTAATTAAAATGAAAAGTTAGGTATCCCAAAACAATCGTCAACGTCAACGAGGTATCGATCGGTTCCTAGGAAACATTTGGATTCGACACATCTCATATTATTATTAATATTGGATAAATGAATGATATAACTAGATATGAAACCTTATACAACTATTGTATCATTAAAGGGGATTCAATTTTCACATTTTTTTTTAACATTTAAAAATAAATTGAGGAAAACATGATAACGTGATGGGATAGCTACTACAATGGGTGGTGGGGCATCTTTCAGCGGAAAAAAAAGGGAGATAGCAAAGCTCCACATTTCTTTCAATTTGCATAATTGATTCTCTTTCTTTCGCCAAATGACCTGCCTCCATCCTTTTTTCTGGATAGCCAATAAAAGAAGTTTTATTAGATAGAATGAACATTATTCCCTCTTTAATGTGAGGAAACCTCACCTTAGAATATACTTTGCAAGGGTCTTTAATGGTTATAAAAAAAGAAGGAAAAAGATTACAGGCCCTTAGTAATCTAATTAATAGAGATCTCGCATGATTCAACCTTCGTATGTTCTTTAAGAAAGTGATAGTAACTACAACTCCAAGATAAAGAACCCTCTACAAGAATAAGTGATAACGTTTCTCCCATATTCACTTCACAACTTTCGAACAATATACATTGTTTAAACAAATACTGTTTCATTTAAGTGACAACTATTCATAAGAAGGATTAGGATACATTAGAAATCAAATTCACTTTAAAAGTTCAGGCTCCTTTTTCTTTGATGGAATGATCTTTCCCTATTAATTGTGAATAATGGAATATTTAAGTATTATTTTACCGGTTCGAACATTCAGTAATGGTGTATTCGTTGGAAGCTGTATTACTAACTTACACATATGTGTATTTAAAAAAAACTCAAATCTCTGTTAAATGCTCTTTAATATTATAATATAAGAAGGAGAAAGTCAGGGATGCAGTAAAGAGAAAAAACCCTCTTGAAGGAATGCTTACGCCTTGCAGAGGAGCACTGCCTCCAAAAGTCTCCACATCTGTTATTTAAACGACAACCACCGTATTCACAAATCGCCTGAAATACAATTAAAATTTATATCTCCAAGTAGTATTGAATGATTTTATGTAATAAAAATAACAATATTTGCAAAATATCATACTATAGGAGTCCTCAAATAGCGTTTTTTCAGGACCAATCGCTCCTTGTTCTATAATAAGAGTCTTTTGACGAAAGTTCCTGAAAACATTCTTTGTTGGTTTGATCTAAGAAGATTTCTCAAACCAACGAAGCATTCCTTACTTTTATGAATAGATTGCTAACAAAAAAACTTTTCGTGGTTAAAAAAAAAAAATGCAGATAGAATTAGAACCAATAGGAGAAAAGGTGTAAATATGTAATAAACTCTCAACTTGAAAAATTCTAGATTTTTGTCTTTTATTAACTATACAAAGTTTCTTACATTCGAGAAGGCAAAACAACGATTAACATAAATTATTTCATTTCAAAATTAGAAACAAATGCATTTTCAGGTATTTGTGATCTGTTAGTAATGAAAGATTTTGGTAAACCGAACTAGCCGTTCGGAAAACTGTACGTACAGAAATGAATTAAACGCGCAAGGAATGAACTGCTATTGTTAAATTTTTTACAACTGATTCAAAAACATTAAATGCTTCTGAAAGATAGCGAAACCTAAATTTGAGTATACTTAGAAAATATATGTATGTATAAATATATGAAACATCTATGCAATACCCCCTCATTTCTCGCTAGATTGAAAATTCAAATATTAGGTCTTATTCATTTTTTCCGTAGCTTAGAAATCTGACATTTTTTTAGTGTATTTTTTTTTCAATGGGATTTTTTTCATAACAAATTAAACCGAAAAATGGTTGGAAATGGTTATTCTTCTTTATACAAGATTGTTTGTAATAGTTTACAACTCTAAAAGTTCCCAACTGGCTTTGTTAGCAACGAACGAAAAAACGAAATCTTGTATCATATTAAAATGAAAAAAAAATTGACATTGTATTTGAAATGAACTCAATAGAAGAAAACTAGAAGTAAATAAATATTATACTAACTTTGAGTGTTTTGTTTAAAGTTATTCAGTTTTACGTAAATAACTTAAAACTCTTTAATAAACAGGGAATATATAGAAGGATAATGTTTAAAAAAATATTTTATGAAAAATTATAATTACACCTTTTACGTTTTCTTATTAAAAATATATATTTATAAATCGCTTATTTTGGATTTTTTTTTTTTAAATTAAAAAAAAGTATTACTTGCGAAGAAGTGGCTTGCACCTGTTAACAGTTACTTTTCAGTAACCAGTTACTGTTTTACCGGCGCGCATTCTAGCGGTAGCCGTTCGAAATTAGAACTTTTTTCCCTTATCACCAAATACTAAATTAGCCCCGATATTTTCCAGGCTTAGAAATTCCCTCATCGCTCTAAAAATCCGCGTTTTTAGCAAAAGCAATCACAGAATGTTCATTTACTATTCTATATTACTTGTAAACATAAAATAAATTTCTTTTACTAATATATTATTTATCCATAATATACTATATTTATACATATACATAGTATACTTCATATATAATTTATATAATATTATTTAACTATTAATACAAAAGCATATAATGTGGTTTCTATTAGCATCTGGAATAGAATCTGTGGATATCGTGCTGAAAGGAGGGAAATTTGGGAGTTTTAATTTCGAATGGGTGCCGATAGAATGCGTGCCGGTAAAACAGTAACTGGTTACCGAAAAGCAACTGCTAAAAGGGGCAAGTCACCTCTTCACAAATAGTACCAAAAAAAGTTTATTTTTAAACAAAAATTAGAGGGTTGGTGGAGCCATTGAAAACGAGAGATAACGAGAGTGTGCATAATGTTTTGAGAACCAACATTATGGTATTTTTTTATTAGTTTACACAGCTGATGTTTGGTATTACGATTTGGATATAATAACTTTTATATTTTTTTATCTGTGAAGTGTACCTTATTTAAAACTAAGCTATAATGAAAACTGGTTTTGTAATTTTCATTAAATTACATCCTTTTAAAAGGGGGCGGACTTTAAGAAAGATATATAGTGAGTGGGGAGGGGGTAGAGGGTGGCGGGGGGGGGGGGGTGTTCTCACCGAGGAACTAATTAACTTTGTGTAGAAGAAGTGATAGGCTTGGGCTTGGGCGGATGCCCAATCAATTGGCAACGCTTCCTCGTCGGCAACTTCCAGCAAGCTCAATATATTTTGCTCTCACAACATTAAAGTGCTCCTGCTAGTAACTCCGAGGGCATTGGTTTCAACTTCCTCGGCTGATGGTGCGCGCTATGGTACCTGAAATCCGATAATCAACGAATGAACAACAATAAAAACTTATAAAATCATATATTTACAATTTTGTTACAGTAGCTTTGTACTACTATATGTTTTCTACAAAATTACATTTAGTCATATCATAACTCATTACGCATAAGGCACCGTGGTGTGGAATGGACTTAACTTGAAAATATACCTTATTCATTCATATAAATAAGGAGGATAGAAGGTCCCATTTTTAGGTTTTTTGATTATATCTCGGAAACGGTAGACTCTAGAAAAATATATTAGGGATATAAATTAAAGCTAATGAAATTTACTATAAAATTGATTATAATACATATTTGTCGAACTTCCAACGGCTTTAGAGATATAATCAAAAAACCCAAAAATGGTACTTTCTCTCCTCACCCTACCGTAAGCTCACACCTAAAGGGCGGGGACTTTTAGCATGTTTACATTTCAACTACTCCTAACGAAGCTGTGAGGTCAAAAATAATCTCATATTTCATGCACTCTACATTATGTTTATTGACTGGACAATTACCCAGATTCAATAGAAGGTTTTTTGAAATTATAACACTTATTCGACCCAACAAAAGTTTATGGTACTATTTTTGGGGTCGCCATATATATTCGATGTTTTTGCATAAAAACTATTGAATGTGACCTATTTATAACAAAAATTAACAATTAAACTACATTAAAGTTAATTATTACAATGTGATAAAAAAATAATGCCTATTGGGATTATTAAGGGTAAATTATATTTCAATTGTCAAGGTTCAAGGGCTATCAAAAACATTGAAAAATCCGTTACTCCGTTTTCCCTAAAATCTTTCCTTGTAGGCCAGCGGCCAGGTGTTTTTAGGTCGCAAAAAATTGAAGAGAGCTGCATTATTGATATGTTGAAAGGCATGTCTGAGTAACTTCAAAAATATTTGTCGTATCCCGAATTTCTTATATCCATCGCAAAGCTAGTGAAATTTACTTTCAGATCCCATATATCGAATTTTAATTAAATTCCATGTAATACCCATTCCAGCTCACTAAAATCAGCGAACTGTTATAAAAACCAAGTTTTTTTTTTTTTTTTGGCACATTTTCTCTATAGCTCCTAAACGATCACAAAGTTAGTTAATAACAAAATTAAAATAAAATAAAATAAAAAGAAATATTTTAACACTAAAATATTATTACATAATTTCGGAAGATTGATAATTGAGGAGGTGGATAAATAAATTATGTTTAAGAGAAGTGAGAGAAGGCGCATTGCGGATCGAAATGGGAATGGAATTCCAAAATAAAGCTGCACGATTAATAAAGGATTTTTCAAAGGAAGCAGTTCGATGAGAAGGGATATACAAATCTATAGACTGAGATCTGGTGTTCAAAAGATGATTGGAAGAACAAAGGGCAAGGATGTCGTAAATGTACGAAGGTTTTTTGGTCTTTAAGGATTGGAATAGAAAGGAACCAAGGAAGTATTGTCGTCGAAAACTTGGATAAAGCCACCTCAACTCGGAATACCAGCAAGTGATGTGAGAACGCCTGGGGATCCCAAAAATGAATCTTATAAAGGAGTTCATTAATCTTTTCACCTTCATTTCAAGCTCGTCAGACAGTCCTCGGTATTCTAAGCATCTATAATCGAGGTGGGGAAGGATGAGGGAAGATACTAACAATTGACGGGTATTGCGAGAGAAAGATTCATGGAATCTTAGGAGCTGTTTGAGGATGGAGATGGTTTTTCGGGTAATGTGGGAAATATGATTATTCCAATACAGATGTTGATCGAGTACTACTCCGAGGTTTTTGACAGAGTTTGTGAACTGAATAGGAACGTTATTGAGATAAAGAAGTGGATAACAGGAAAGGGAATGAAGGGAGGGTTTCGATCCAATTAGCATAGCTTTAGTTTTTTCTGGGTTCAGTCGTAACTTATTCTCTACTGCCCATTGGTGAATGCTGTAAATGTCATCTTGAATCTTAGGAGTTGCCTCAAAAATCTCACAAGGATGAAACGATAAGTAGATTTGAAAGTCATCAGCATATAAATGATATTGGGAATTATTAATAGCGTCTGTCAAATCATTAATGTAAACGGAAAAGAGAGTTGGTGAAAGAGAAGATCCTTGAGGAACACCTCGCGTTAGAGGCAAAGATTTTGAAGGAGGTTGGTTAGGAACAATAACTGTTTGGGAACGGAGAGATAAGAAGGACTGGAACCAGCCAAGAGCACTATTGGAAAGGGAGAGTTTTTGTAATTTAGTCAGAAGAATTTTATGATCCACGGAATCAAACGACTTGGAGAAATCGAAGAGGATTAGAATAGTAATTTTCTGTTGGTCAATTGAAGAATAAATGTTTTGAGTAATTTTTAAAATAGCGGATTGGGAGAATAACCTGAACGGAAGCCTGATTGAGGAGGAGTTAGGTGATCTTTATTTTCAAGGTATGTAGCAAGTTGAGAATGGACTATTCTTTCTAGTGGCTTAATAGGTTTGATAGGATGGAAATAGGCCTAAAATGGGATGTTTGGTAGGTGAAGGAACTTTATTCAATAGACGAACTAGGACCTTTTTCCATGCTCTGGGAAAGGAAGAGGTTTGTAAGGAGAAGTTATAAATATGTATGAGAGCAGGAAGGATGACAGGAAGAGTGAGTGTGATAATTTTTACCGGCATTTGATCAGCACCAAAATCATTTGTCCGGGATTTAAATACAGAAGCTATTATATCATCGAGGGGAATATAAAGAAAGTAGGAGTTATCTGGATTAAATGGAAATTGAGGAATGGAATAGGATAAAGTATTGATTGGAGGCTCATTGGGGGAGGAATCTACAAAAAAGGAATTAAGTTCGTCAGGACTCACAGGATAATATGTAATCATCTGGAAGAATAACTCGTAACATAAAACTTCCTTAGAATTCTCCATTTAGATTTTGAATCTGGAGCTTCGGATAGGATGTTACGAAAATACTGCGCCTTGGCACGTCGCATGGTAGACTGGGTGAGGTTTCGAAGGGATTTGAAAGTGGAGTAATCATCAGGAAATCTGGAACGCCTGAAGCGCCTTCTAGCTGCATCTCTTCTTTTCATCAGATCTCTAATTTCTTGATTAATCCAAGGAGCAGGTAAACGTCGGAAGGTAGAGGTTTTGAGTGGTGCTAGATGATTAAGACATGTTAGTAAATTAGATGAAAGGCATTCCACCATTTCATCTATAGAGTGGGAGGAATAGATTGGTTCAATAGAAAGGGATAATGAGTCTAGTAGAGGGTTTATATTTTCTGGAGTTAAGGAACTAAGATTACGCCAGGAAATTTTTTTATTGAGGATCATAGGTGTGGAAATATTGTAGGAGATTTGTATAAGATCGTGAAAAGAGAGAAAGGATATTGGATTTTGAGAAAAGGAAAGTAAATTTTGAGAAGAATCAACTATAAATAAATCAAGTAAAGTGTCTGAAAACTGAGTATGGTGAGTAGGTTCAAAAGGTGCGATGAATAGATTGAGAGAATAAGCTAGGTCTGTCATATAAGATTTATCAGGAGAAACGGAAAGGAGATTTGTGTTAAAATCACCGGCTATTATTATGTTATTGTAAGCGGGAACATTGGTAAAAAGTGAGGATTCGTAGGTTGAGCCAAATTTGACTTGAGTAGGACGGTGCCCTGTGACATAGAGGAGGGTAAACAAGTGAGAAGAAATTTCTGTGAAAAGATATTCTAGGTGAAGTGTATCAGTTGACGGAGATTTGAAAAGGATTTTAACCCTCAGACTGTCATGAACGAACAAACCAACGCCACCACCAGTCCGTTCCGCCCGATCATGACGAATGAGGATATAATTAGGAATGGATACCGATGAGGAGGGAATATGTGGTTTCAGCCAGGTTTCTGAGACAGCAACAATATGGTAAAAATTGTGAAGGAAATAATCATGAAATTCATCGAAATGTGCAGGAAGGGATTGGGAGTTAACATGACAGGTCAACAGGGTGTTATTCATATTCTGCAACAGCCAACTTTGACCCATTTATTATAGTTCGGCGTTTCTCCTCTTCATGCCATGATTAGGTGTTGTGTGTTTGGAGTGCTGTCTTGAAATTAGTTATAGATTGGATCTTGAAAAAATATTAAGCTCTTGGTCCTCTTAACATAGCAGAAAACAACAAATTAGGGAAAAGCTGAGGAAGGAGTTTGGCATTTTACTGGATTAGGCTAAACCTCACAAAGGTTCTACCAATGATCGGAACTGCTCAGGCTATTTTCAGAAATCCCGCTTTAACGAAAATCTTATTTACTGATTCAAAATAATATCACAAACGTTGGGTAGCGGGTTCTGCGTATATGCTGATAAATTTTATGACTATGTAAAAGGAGTATGATCCTGTATGTAAAGGAGTATGAATGGTATCCCATGCCTCTATCCATTCACTTAATTTTGATTCATGGAGTCATCCGAGACGCCATTTTACCAATTGGGTAGCTGGGAGAAGAAGCTGAAGAATCAACAAAACGTTACAGAACACTGTACGGATAAAGAATCTCGAATACATACCAACCAGTATCTAATGCATCACCCTCTTTTGCACCGTGAACCGTATATTTCTCAAGCAGGACCCAAACATCGGCCTAACCTTAAAGATTTCTCTTCAGAGTTGTTGTCGCTTTTAAAAGAACCTGGTTTATCAATATCAACTTGCTCCTATGAAGAGCAATCCTAAATGATTTGTTAACAATTATCAATAAACAATTCAAGTTAAATTATTTTTATCGATATTTTTTTAAAAACTTTGTCATGATGTTATTTAAATAGTTATATTGATATGTTACTGTTTGACTATATTAATTAAATAACATAAATTTTAAAGATGTTCGCTACGTTATTTGGAACATCAGATCAGTTTCTGTGCTCTATCTCGTAACCAAATCATTTACGGACGTATATTTATAGGAACTTTTTTGATCCGTGTGATATGTTCTGTTGGATAGGTTGATAAAGTAATTTTCTCCTGCTAAATGGATGATTCTGACTGTGCGTCGGCTTCGACCTCATCTGTCCATCTCAATCGTTGTCGTCCCCTCCTCATTCCACCCACATAAAACTAAGAAAATTAAAATAAAGTTAAAAAAAAAAATTATTTAAACATAAAATATTATTTTTAGTTGACATTAACTTAATGATATCAAAGGCGATGTAATATGATTCAGACCTAATATTTAATTTCTGTTCAAGTGGTATTTTTGAAGGGCAGTGTAGTTTAATAATCAGAGCTGACAGATTTTGATTTTGAGGACAAAACATTTGACAAATATTGTCTTAGACGATGGTGTTATTTAAGTTGGGCGATGGAAAAGAAAAAACATTAATATTGTTTGGTAATAATATGTTTAAATCAACTAAACAGTTTAGTTTTACATTCACAAGGTATCTTGATTTACACAACTTTATCAGTTTCTAATTTTTATCTAACCAGGAAATACGAACTTCTCAAGACCAATCCCAGTGAAAAGTGATATATGTACAGACCGCACTCAAATCGCCCATTTGCTATTATTATTAGGGACAAATTGACTGGTAAACTAATAACAGACAGTAGCAAGGTACTATACGCCAATGGCCTTTGAAATCTAAAATATTCCCAGGATACAGTGGCCATTAAGTTGATATGAAGAGTGAAGGGCGAAATTATACTAATTAATGAGATTAGCCCTAGTGTGCCATGACAGATATATCTAATTAATACAAGGGGACACGCAGGGAGATAACCTCTTCAGCCTTTCAATGCAATTACATTATTTACTTTTCTCTCAATATTGGACAAAGAAATGCAACTTTCATTCTACAGCTCTATTTTCTTTTATGTTTTTTTCATATCATATGAAGCTCTCCAAGTACCTTTAAGCTTGAATGTGAAAATGACGTTTTTTTTTTTTTTATATATTTATCCACGAAATGTCAGTTTTAAAAAACAATTTATTTAATAACACAGTTCTAAAAAAAAAAAAAAAAAAAAAAAAAAATTGCACCCTTGAGAAATTGTTCCTGATTTTTAAATTTCCATGTGTGCTGAATTCGAATCTGGAGCCAAAAAAATGCTATCTAGTATCATTTTTGAGAAAATATACGTTATTTTTGAAACACCTGAAAAAACGACATTATTTTTTTTTTTTATTTCTAATTTTTATTATTTTTTTTTTTCACTTGTGAATTTTATATTTACAAGTGTGCTGAATTTGAATGAATCGCAAAAAAATGAAATATCACTTTTTTTCATAATTTTTTATAACACTTTTTTTTTGGTGAAAAACAGTAATATATAAAATAATAATAATACTGAATACAATTAATGCGTATATTTTTTCCTTCTATACTCTACATCACGTTTTACAAAAAATTGTGTCTGATCGAGATTTTCTTAACTTGGATTCGTGTTCCGCACACTTCAAAATATAAGAAAACAACATTTTTGTTGAAGGGAGAATTTTGATGCATAACAGTGTAATTAATAGATATATATATGCTTATAACCATATTATCTGATTTCTATTGATACATTACTTCATCTATATGCAATTTTTAGATGGAAATAGTATGGTTTAGTATAGGCAAGGGAATTCAAGTTTTACCAATAGAGAAATAAATAAAATCATTATCACCAATTTGATGGATCTTTTATACGATTTTTTTTTTTTTTTAACGGTATCATAAAGGTCAAATCTAGCTAAATTTCTTGAAAAAAATTGTTATTACAATTCAAAATGCTTGATTGTAATAGATAGTGTATAGTAAAGGATTAATAGTTTGAGAATGATTCCCCCGGAGGGAGAAGATGAGGGTATAAAATGAATCCATGGATTAATCCCGCTCAGGGACAGGCCGGAGGGGGACCCGTTTGACCGCTCTTAACTTAAAGGGTTCCAATCTTTCTCAGTCATGAACCGACTTCCACTGGATTAGTTTAAATAATGTTGCTATTTTCCTCAAAAGGCGTCATATCCACCATGGCTCAAATCTAAAGCCTAATTTACTCAATTCAACGTCCTCCGGTTGATTTCAATTATGACTACGAATGAAAGACATCTATTGTCACGAGTTCGATAAACTTCGTTCTGAGCGCTTAATAACAAAATGATTGAATAATTGTAAATTTTCGACTTTGTTAATATATTTGATTGATATATACTTCACTATTAGAACACAGCTGTTAAAAAAGCTTCATGAATATAAAAGAGGAAATGGTAGTGTGCTAAAATACATTCTTTCCTATTCTTACATACTCTTCGGGATAATAGATCCTGTAAAAGATCGAAAATAGGATGCTTCCAAAAATTGAAGGAAAGAAAATATGAAGTTTATCACACCACTATTAGATAAAATCTAGGATGTTAAGGCATCCAATGAGAAAATAAAAGATATCCAGCTGAAATAGTTTGGTCCCCACTTTATAGGATTTGAGGCAGGAAGAACTCAAAGTCCAGAGTAACAAGCAATGGTTGATAGATAAAGGATACCAAGAATTAAGAGGGTGGATAAGGTAAAAAAGAACATTCACAAAATGGGATTTAATGTGATAATTGCTTCATAGATTTCTTTATCACACTGTATAGACGGTACAAAGTGTTGACTGTGACGATGATGAAGTCCATGTAGCGTCATTCTCGGCTAGGACTTAGCAGTAGCTCTCCGAGGAGGATACCTTACTTTTGAACATACTCAATATTTATTTTTTTGTGTGTGTTTATCTAAGAACTACTTTTATCTGTTGCTATAGCAACCAGTTTCATTAGATGTTATCGATAATGTAACCTTTTTGAATAATGCAATTGTAATCTTCTTGTGGTTTTGATTTTGAAAAAATAAAGAATTTTTACAAGTGTATTAATGTGAACACGATAATTTTAGTCGTGACCTTCTGGTTAGTTTTTACATTTAAACCAATCATTTTCGACCAGATTATATGTAGGTTTAAATTTGAAAATGGTAGCAAGGGCTGTCATGCATTAAGGGGAAGTATAAGATGATGCAGCACTATATGAAAGTAACTAGGCCATCCTTCATTAAGTGGAATGAGATCATTATTTACCAATAAGCTCCCACCTCTTCTGGACCATATTTTTACTAGGTCAGCATTGCATTGTATTTAGTTGGGTCTTGGCTTTATTGGTCGTCTTTTTATAAATTATGTGATGTATGAGATCACTGATTTCCAACCTACTGCCAGTCTCCACTCTGGTGTCGTAAAAAGATTCCCTTCTGGTCGGTTTATTTCTCATTTGATTGCATAAGGTTTGTAAAAAACTGAAACACATTCGCTCAAATTGGAGTTCTTGAAATGTGTGGTTCAGCTTCTTTTTTCCTAAGCCTGTAGATATGTAATAAATAGGATTATAATGATATGTATCCACCTTCACTTACTGTTTTGCGGAAATAGTAGTGATATCAACGCAAGTGGAAAAGTAAAGGACCTGCGTAGGTATGACTGGTTTCTCTCTTTGGCTCTACAGTCCCGCAAGCACCTAGGCCTCATTTATAATAATTTTAGAGAGTTCCCCACTCAGCTCTGCCTAGGGCTTTCCTCCTCCACCTTCTCACTTCCAAGGATTTCATTGACTATCGATGTCGTCAATCCACCACTTCCGTGGTCGCCCTCTTCTTAGGCTTCTATCATCAGGGATCCTTTCGACATGTCCCTTCCATTATTTGATTCTTCTTAACAAGAATCTCTGTGAATTATTCTTGCTGAAATATAGATTGTTATTAAACAGATACCAGACTTGATCGAACATGCGTTAAAGACATAAAACAGTTAAAGCAACATTATAAAACATTGTTGAATTATACGAATAACCGATCTATTTTCAAGTCAACACTTTTTTATGGTCTGTACAATACGTAATTAAGATTTGAGTAACATGATTCAAATCTCGCTCAGTTATTGAACTGAAGTAATCCGAGAATAAATCATAATCACTATTATAAAAACAGGATACTGGAGAATTAGAAAAAAATGGTGAACTGAAAGAAATGTTCAAAGAACCGGATTTGGTGTCCTTCGTTAGAAAAAACTAGTTGAGATGGCTCAGGCATGCGGAGAAGATATCCAAGAAAATTATGGAAGGAAGACCTGAAGGAGGAAGGATGAGGGACAACTCACGCAGTAGATGTAAGGATAGTTTAGAAAAGTTTATGGAGAAGAGAAGCGGGAGTCAGAGGATATCTGAAGCTCGTCCAGGAATAATGAGGAGTTGAGAGGACATTGAAGGGCTGCTAGTAAATACTCTACAATATTGTAAACAATAATTTATATATAAATAAACACACACACACATTCATTAAAGAGGATGAGTCCCTCTTAGTGTAAAAAAAAAAAATTGAATAATGTGGACCAACACCATGGTGTTCGAAAATCATATTTTGCCGAACTTCCGGTGGAATATCGTTACGAATTTGTGGTGGGATATTTTGTAACAAAATCTTAGTGTTTCTCACCATTCAATCTGTTGGGCAAACTATGATCTTCCAACACTATTCAAATGCAGTACAAAAATGAATAAACCAACGATACCCAACATGGATAGGTAGAAATGCCTTCCCCTGTAAAAACAGACTCATTTGTCCATAAAATTCACCTCAAAAAGTGGTATTCTTCAATATTATTTTTATTCAGAAGCCAACGTCAGATTTGAGAACTATGTTCATTACCATTAGGTTTTAAACCTTACATAGAAAATCTTATAAAATAAATTCTAAATAATAATAATAATAAATAAATAAATGTAATAACATAAAATCCTTTGATCTGGTGTCGCTTTATTGACAATTTTACTTTATTTTCTATTAAACAATACATTTTTTTATTTCAATGAACAGTTTATTAATTAATTGAAATTACATATTTCCATTAAGTGATTATCCTAATGTCTTATTTACAGAAGTAACTATGCCAAATGAAAACACCATGTTTTTCCGGTTTTAAAATCGATATGGAGACATTAATTTGATCATACCATATGAAAGCTGGATGGTTACATTTTCAAGTTTTTGTGAGATTCTCAGTTTTGTGGATAGTTTTTTTTTTTTTTTTTTTTTTTTTTTTTTTTTTTTTCGAAAAACGGTGAGTGTATAAGACATTTTAACTGTTAAGATCAAGCGGTTGTTTAGATCCGAACTTTGTAAAATTCAAGGTTACATGTACTTAATATATAGGAAATTTCTAGCTGTTATAGGAAATCTAATGCTAAATCCAAAAATGTGGTCAAAATTTGTAAAATGTGTAAACAAAGTCTTTGATGTATCGCATATCTGAAACGGATTGGAATAGAAAGGCTAGGACTGCGGTATTTATCTTCATTTTTGATCTAGTTTTACCCAATTTTTTTTTTTTTTTTTTTTTTTTACATTAAGAGGGACTCACCCTGTATATGTACATATTTAGGTAATTATTTTTTGTTTAGAAGATTTTACAAAGTTAGAATTATAGAAACATATATAGGGGGAAAATTGAAGATATATGTTTCAATGTATAAAATAAAAACGGCCATGCCTTGTATAATTTTCATAAAAATATATTATGTTTCGTACTCTTTACTGATTGATTGGTATGCTACACTGCTTTATGAGGACTTTCATTCATAGTTATTTGTTGTAGCACAATTAACAATATATTTTCTTAGTATTAATAAATATATTTTAACAAATTCCCATCGCGAAACTTACTATCAATTCGGTAGATGGAATTAGTTGCGAGGAAATTATTAGAAATGTGTCTATTAGCGTAGGGCGGTGATGAATGGTATTGATATCGGCCTAGATTCGGCTCCTGCCGAATTCGTTTCAACACGCAACCGTCTTCGGATCAAGAATCGATTTCAAGATTATTTTTTTAAACATGATTAATGATAGTGAAGTTTACTGCTTACTAATCATGTAATATAGTAACAATATCATATCGTAAACAAATAATTCAATTAACGTACAAACTAGGATAGTTGCGTAGTGGTATTTAAGGCATAAAAAATAATAACCTCCTTATGTAATCCAACTAGGGCAGGAAGTACAAGATATCCTTATACTTATAGGTTTTCAACCTATTCAAGCCAGGGTGTTGCAATAATGGTATAATTTGGAGATGGTTACTTGGATTAGTGGTTACACTACAGATCTCTCATCCTGCTCCTATTTCACGCCTGGGGTTTCTACTGTTACTTTCCTATTTATTAATTTGCTCATATGATTTGTTGTTGAAATGACTATGAATAAGTGTGATGTGTGGTATTAATTAATTTGTTACCTTTCATTTTATTTCAAAACGCTTCTATATCTTGTGACCATGTTTCCCCTTAGACCAGAAAGGATTTCACCAAAATGTCTCCCAAGTTTTTAAAATTAAAAGTAACATTAGATAGATTAAAAGTTTTGAATGTAAAAGTGGAATATTTGTGGTGTCAGTAATAATATCTCAGTCCATCAGTTGAACTAAATGTTTCTAATATATTCTGTAAGTATGTTATAGATTTATGTTGTATTGAAAATATTCTAATTTATTTAGAGTATAGATGATATAAGGCGTCGATTTTCTATTTTTCAAAAAAAGTTTCTTAAGAAGAAAATAGCCTAAATTTAAATATTTACGAATCACTAGAAATCATTAAACCATTCAAAACCAATCCGGTTTGTTTAAATGGCCAGATAAATGTTTCCCATAGAAACGGAAACCAACCAGTCATAGTGAAAACCGAAAGGTCTCTGGCGGACCCTTTCCACTCTTTCTGATGTCTTTCAGAAGTATGTTTACCTCCTCAGGTGAATACCAGTATATTTGATTTCTTGTCTTACATTTCTAAAAACTTTAACATATAAATAATCTATGTAACAAAGTGCTAATGTTTAGAAAATTTTATATGAATGTTTAGCATTCGAAACCTTAAAATGTTTACACTTATTTCAGTTTTTCTCTCATATCTTGAAATATCTGATTTTTTGAAGGTGATAATTCATTAAAATGTTAAAAAAAAAAAAAAACTATTTTAATTCTTTAGTAAATGTATTTAATATATTAATTTATTTTTAAATACACTTTTTTTTAGCATAACTCCTCAAAACATTATTTATTATCACTCAACAATATGTTACATGTTGTATGTATCCCATCATCATTGTGAAATTTACATATTTTCTTATTAAGACGTTTTTACATTACACTTCAAACACTACATTCTAAATAAAGAAAATAAAAATAATCTAATTCACCTATTTTTTTTTTCTAGTGTTAATACTTCTTTGTTCTAGTGTTTGAAATTAGAGAATTAAAATAAGTTTAAACAAATTTCATCAAATAACTTTTATCCTTCGCCGTAATCCTACTACTCCTTGTCCTACAATATCCTTCAATAATATTCCATTAGTCCCGCTGTTTGTCTACTGTTCTAGTGGCTGTTCTAACAGATCCGCTACCAAGGACTCCATTTGGACAAACGTCTTACTTGCAATCCACATACAAGACTAAAATGACAATTATTCCAGTAATTTTAGTCATTCACTTCTGGGAGGTGAGCTAACGCTGTGGAGGGGAGGGGAGAAGGTCCTATTTTTTGGTATTTAGAAGCTCTGAGGTAAAAGATAATCGCATATTTCATGCACTCTAAACCCCTCATTTCAGCTACTCATTGACTGGACTAAATAACTGCCCGTTGTTTTCGACTTCTTCTACATTTACTAGACAAGCATCAAGACCTTCTAAATAATTAATTACAAAAGACTCATTCACATGACAGTAATTAGACCTATTTGGAAGTAAGGATTTGAGCTTTGGAATCTAAAATCCATCGAAAAATCAACAATGCTCCTTGCTTTGTCAAAAAAAAACTTATTCATAAAAATCTTACTTTACCAATCGTTGCTGATTTTATCCAAAATAACCCTGAAAAGAAGATGGCCTCGGGACCTTCTAATATGGAACTTAGTTGAAGTGCGACCCGTTGGTAGTTACTTTACAGGCAATAGACATGTTGTTATGACCATTATCTTCTTATTTACCAGATTTATTTTTATATTATTTTGTATACAGTTAGAAATTTCAATAAATACCACCCCCCCCCCCAAAAAAAAAAAAAAAAAAAAAAAAATGTGTAAGTTACCTACTGAACAAAAGAAGTTCAAAATAAAATAATCACTTTTTTAATCAAGTACTATCAATACAGTTAGCCGTAGAAATCTATTGGGCTCAGAGACATAAGGAATATTGAGATCTTTGGTGAAAAGTGTGTTTGTGACAAAGTAAGGAGCATTGGGGATTTTGGATTGTAAGGACTGGATACGAGATGAATTTGATGGTTTAGTGGAGCCCCAAAGCTCAAATACATACGTCCTAATAGGCCTCATTACTGTTACGTAAATGAGTCTTTCTTAAATAATCGGAAGATTAGAACGTTTGTCGAAAACGACGTGCTGTTTCTTGTCGTTTTAGTCTTGCATGTGGGTTCCAAGTAAGACGTTTGTCCAGTTGGAGTCCTAGATATCGAATCTGTTCAACAGGGATTAGTGGAATATCATTAAAGGATACTGTAGGACAGGAAGTCGTAGGTTTGCGACGAAGGGTAAAATTATTTGGTGAGGTTTGCTTATTTTTTTTATAATTAAGTTGTATAATATAGAATCCTGACATCAGGAGATTAATATTATAAATTGGAAATGAAAGATGAGATAGTCGATAGATTTTAATCATAAAATTTTCTTTTTTTTTTTATTTATATATCTGCGATAATTAAACTTATCGCATTGAGATTAGAGAAAACGGGTTGGCGGGGTGGTTTTCGATAAGGCTGTACATTCTTACTCATCTTCCCTTGATAACTGAACTTTATCAACTATAATATCGTTTTCTTATCATATATATTCTTACCTTATCTAAATATCATCATCCACTTTAAAATTCAAGATAGCTGTTGATAAATATTAATAAAATAATTTGGCTTGTGAAACCTTATACTTGGTGATTACTCGATAGTTCCAAAATACGGCTATGATAATATATTTTGAAAAACAACTGCAAACAAGATATTCGATAGATTGTATCTCAATCATGCAATGCATTGAGGGAATATAACTCAAGACTTAGAAGATGTGTTCATACCTAGGAATAGGGATAGCAATTAAATAAATATACATATGTGAGTGTGTACATTGAATAAATTAAAATTTAACTAAATTTCTTAAAAAATAAATATTTTCCGAAATACACCTCACAGCAGTGCCAAAGACTTGCTTTGATACCTTTATTAATCAAGTCAATAAACATATCATCGAATGCATAAAATATGCGATTATTTTTTGATCTCATAGCTTCGTTATGAGTAGTTAGAATGTAAACATAGAAAAAGTCCCCGCCCCTGGGGGGTGTAAGAGGGGACAGGGAAGAAGGTCCCATTTTAGGGTTTTTCGATTATATCTCAAAAATAGTAGACTCTATAAAAATATGTTACAGATAAAAAATAAAGCTAATTAAATTTCATATAAAATTAATACTATATATATTTATCGAACTTCCAACGGTTTCCGAGATAAACGTTATTGAAAATCGATAATTTTCGAACAAAAAAGCAAACAAACTATTACCTCACTTTTTGTCAAACGTTTGCTTCAAGTCCCAGAATTGTATATATGAAATTAAAGTAAATTTAATTCTCAACAACTTTGATTATGAATTTTTTTTCTGAGAAACGACTGCGGAAGGCACTAGAAGCAAATGTTTGACAAAAAGTGAGGTAAAAGTTATTTTTTTTGCGAAAAATATCGATTTACAATAACATATATCTCGAAAACCGTTGGAAATCGACAAATGTATACAGGGTGACTGGAAAATAGATGCGGAGCCGGTAGGGGGAGATAGTACAGGCTAATCTGAGTCTATTATACTATAAGAACTACTGTCTGAAAATTAGCCGTTTTCGAGTAATAATAATTTTTAAGAATTTATAAAATTATAAAACGTCCTTCATACGCTAATCAAGCCATGAAACTTAAAAATTGGTTTTTTTTTTATTTTGGTTTTACAATTGATACTCAAATGAACATTATTAATGTTATATCATGCAGTAAGCTTCAAAATAGTTCAATTTTTGTTTAAATAAATTGGATTTGCACAGGGTAAACAGCTGGGTCTAAATTCTTTCAAAAGCACTGTTATTATTGAAAGGCTTGAAGATCACTTTTGATATACTAGTAGGGGGACTTTACCCAATTTTGTGTCACCTGCCACAATATGATTCTTTCCATCGATCGTAATCTTTCCTTCTATTTCCTGGAAAGGACAGGGAAAAGTTTTGCCTCTAATTTTCTACTTTTCCACCAAGCAATACAATATATTTCAACACGATAACGGTGAAAGTGTTGAACTGTATTTTTTTCCTTTTAATCCAATAAAAAGCATCCAGGCTTGTCCAGGGCCAACACAACTTGAGGTTTTCTAGTAAATAGGATATTTTCAGATCAATTTGTTCTGAACGAAAACAGTCAAATATTCATGCTTCGGTATTATAAATATGGTTAACATTGTGATTTTCTTATAAACTTGTGGTATTTTTAAAATGTATGATAACATATCCTACCTTACTCTATTTTAATTAAGTATTAAAACTGTTCTTCCCGAAAGTTGTTGAAGAAATATAATAAAAAAAATGAAATAATAAATAATAAAACAAAATGACTAAAATTTGTCTACAGGTTAATTTAACTGCGGTATTTCGTTCAGATTACTTTGTACAGAATATAAAATAAGGTAATTGAGTAGGACACTCCCGGCCCCGGTTCGATTCCTCTGGTAGGCAGATATGTGATATCTTTTTTTTTTTTTTTTTTTTTTTTTCTTCATTGTTTTGCTTATCTAATGTACATTATTAATTATTATCATATATATATATATATATATATATATATATATATATATATATATATATATATATTATTATTATTATTCTTAGACATGATTTCGACCTAAGATAGATCACGTGAAGCTCTTGTGGTTCTTCTCTCCTAACGACCCGCCCAAATGATCACCATTATATCTCCTTCTTTTTTCTCATCTTCCGACCAAGTTGTCCAGTCTTCTTGATTCTGTTCTCAGGTTGTACTTCCCACGTGTTCACCTTTTCTCCGTATGCATTTATGTCTAGAGCTTCTTCTGGGCTTGTTTTTGCATTTTCCAGGTCTTTATTCACTAGTGTGCTCCACGCCATTGTTTTGAGATTTATAGTTGCATTCAGGATCCGATGGGTCGGTCTGCTTTCGGGTAGTCTGCGTATATGTCCGTAGAATTTCAGTCTGCGTTTATGTATCTATAATGTATTCTTTCTGGAACATTATAATATATAAGGAAGAATCAAAGTGCTTTTACGCTAGAGCCTCAACCAAAGAATTCAGTGTTTCGCAAAGAAAAATATAGATAAATCATAGTAATATTAAATATATCTTATTGTTTTTTACTTAATGAAACAATTTATAGCAAAGTTATGCATTGAAATTAGAAGCGAAATGTAAAGATAATAGTAAAATAGTAGTATTTTATGTCCTGGGTCATAGAAAACTTTGGGAGGAAGACCCAATTCTTTCAATGACTTGACAGAAACTCTAGGATTTAAAAATTACCAGGATTCCATTACTAGAAATGAACAATGGAAGGACCCTTACATTTCGACGCCTAGGTAACTATTTTAGCTCTTCGGAAAGATTCAAATATTTACGCATTTCTTCAGTAGACATGCGATACAGATTATCATCGGGTGTTTTTATTATAATCAATTTTATGATTATCAACCCAAGGAGTTGCTAGACTTTCATCGAGGCTCTCTTCGGATAAAGGAAAGTTAGTCAGATATTTTGCTTTATGTTTCATCCTCCCTGATCATCTGCAGTACTAATAACTTTTTTTTTTTTAAATCTTTTAATAATAGAAATTTACAATTGGATTAAAATAAATACATCTAGTAAATAAGTGGATTGCAATGAAAAAAAAAAAAAAAAAAAAAGACATGCTGAAAGCTTGTAGAGGAATTACCCAATGGTAGTACTCTAATGAAATATTTACAAAAGAAGAAGATCCCGAGGCCATCTTCTTTTCAGACACCTCGGAGGAGTGCCAGGAATGGAATGGGAAGCAAGTTGTGCTACAAGTGGATTTGGATGATCAGTGAGTTTATTATGAAAGGAAAGGTATCTGGTTCGTTCACAGGCTCAAATCGTTTCAAGTATTTTTTAGCCGAAATGTTTCAAATTATATGCTAGTCATTACCGATACTTCACTCTGGAATATTTTATTTATATTGAAAACTTACTTCTTAGTTTTAGAATAGATACTAACGCAATAGAAATTGTGCGACTCCACTACGCGAGCACACATTGACAAACTGGAAAGATACCGTTTATTGACCACAGGCACCTATAACACCGATACAAAATCTGAGGACTTTTTCTCCAATGATGTTACTTCACAGGAGGATCAGCCTTGTTAAGTTAGACACTATCGGAAGACGACTTTTAATGTCTTTGTTCGGTGTTTTCCTTAGAAGTCTTTGACGGAAATAGCTACAATTGCCATAGGCTTATAGGAACAACAGGAAGTACATTTCGTTTGAACATTGTATAGATTTAGCACTTTCACTTTTTCAAATATTTTAATACGATTCGGAAATCTCCTCTGTGAAACTTAGGATTATTTTTTTCTGCAAACCGAAACCACTAGCTAACTTATTTTGAGAACAAAATGGAGACCGAAATGAGGTCTGGTTCATTCTCTTTAAAACGGTATACCATTGGAAATTGTAGCTCATTTCGTTGAGAAGCTATGAAAAGAAGATGAGAAATGGAGAGGGTAAAAATTTAAATTTTCTTAAAGTTATCCGTTGGCATCGCTCACGACTTGGATTTTCCGAAATACGACCAGTTTAAAACTTTAAGAGATTGATCCTTGATCGAATGACACGTCAACCTTTAAAGTCGGACAGATATTTACGGGGATATTTCAAGAAGCATGATCTGTCGGGATAACGCGTTTGACTCCGGACACAGAATTTATCCCGCCATTTAAGCCTAGCAAAACATATTTGTTTGATTTTTTTTTTTCATTGCCCTAAGGCCTAGAAGAAACACTTCTGTTTATTTAATTTATTTAATCAAGCCAAGTAGGCATCTTTAAAGTGAGATTAATTATTCTATTTTGGCCATGTTGACCTAAACAAATTTTATTTTTTAAACAATTTTGATATGAGTACATTTAACATTTTTTAAATCAATTATTTCTGCCAGCAACCTGTTTTCACACAAGGGAAACATTATTTGGCTTGAAATAAAATATGATTGTAACGTAGACGCATATGCAATACATACTTTTCAGATGAATACATATTTCATCAAAAATAAACTTCACTTGAATGGAATATTCATTATTATTATTCTCTTCTCCTGTTATCTTTAGATTTATTCGGGAATGTAGATCGGTCAAAGAAGTTTACACTTCCAGGATGTAGTTTTAAGCACATAACTTTTTTTGAACATCATAAATGATGTCCTAAAAATCAAGTGTTCAAGTTTTACAATATTACAATATTTTTCTTTAAATTATCACCGGATGTACGTCTACTGAACGGCGATTGGAATGAACAAGAAACCGATTATTAATGAAGAATATAGAAAACAATTGTGTTTGAAACATAAATGGTTCTATAGACAAACTGTACTCTATAAACAATGGCAGGCATTATGTAATTGTTATGGAGCGAAAAACAGCCACTTTGGATGATTTTTACTACTGTTCAAGAGAATGAGAACTGATTTTTTTTTTAGTTGATAAGTTTATTTTTTCAGACATGGCCAATATAAATATTATTCTATTCCATATATTAAGATTTTGGTATTGATTTTTACACACACACACACACACACACACATATATATATATATATATATATATATATATATATATATATATATATATATATATATATATATATAATGAAATGAAATGAAAAAATAAACTTTATTCTGGGACTTACTGTCCCCTAAGAATAAAAATAATGCACAGTTAAAAGTACAATAGTCTGGTATGTTATTTACAAATTAAATGCATCAGTAATTACTGCATACACTTTTTATATGGAAAAAAAAATAAATTAAATTTTTAAAAAATAAAGATATGAAATAATAATTATAGCTTAAAATACCATCGTATATATATATATATATATATATATATATATATATATATATATATATATATATATATATATATATATACACATACAAACATATATATACATACACACATATACATACATACAAAAGATGATATATGTATCTATTTTAAAATAAAACCATATTATGAATATATACATGAGAAAGATACTAATAATACTACTAATATGCTAATATAATAATCACAATGCATTCAGAAAGATAAAAAATATAAAAAAGAAATCAATGAAATAAAACAAATATAGTGAATAGAAAGGAAAAGATTTTAAAAAAAATTAACAATTTGAATGTTAATAAGACAAAATATTTTCAAATACCTGAAAATATATATTTACACATCTACTTACTGCCTCTTATATTATATAGCTATATGAGACAAAAATAAAAGTAATTTTTTAGACAGGCAAATGATTAAAATTGGCAAATTTACCTACAATAATATATTTATTGTAGTAATTCATTGATATCGGATAAAGGTGAGATTGACTGATTGGATTTTTAATTATTACACATATTGGCGGCGTCTAACTGGGATTTAAGGAGATATTGGAATAGAAGAGTTTTATACGAGTTTAAGGAAGGAGCATGTCTAATTTCAGGAGGTATAGAGTTCCAGAGGGTAGTGGATCGAGCTAGGAAGGAGTGTTGGTATAATGCTGTTCGGTGGAGGGGAGTATATAGGTCAGAGGAACGTGATCTTGTGAGTTGGGGTTGGAGGGAAGACTTGAATTTCAACAGGTTATAGATGTAAGGTGGGCAATGGTTATTAATGACTTGGTACAGGAAGGTGCCTAGGAAATATTGTCTACGGGAGGATGGATAGAGCCAGTCTAAGGTAGTGTAGAGGTGCGATACATGTGAACGTCTCGGGGTACCGGTAACAAATCTGAAATAACTATTCATGATTCATTGTAATCTGTCCCGGAGACCCACTGAGAGGCCCTCATACACTACACAACCATAATCAAACTGAGGAAAAATGAATGAGGAAACTAGGAGTTTTTCGCGTGGATTGAGGAAGGAAATGACGGGAACGATGGAATAATTTGAGGATTCCTATGGATTTTCGGGCTATTTGGGCGATTTGAGGCTTCCAGGAGAGGTTTTGGTCGATAATAATTTCTAAATTTTTGGCAGAGGAATAGAAAGTGATAGGCTGATTATTCAGGTTTAGGGTAGGAAAGTTGGTAATGGATCTGAGGAGGGGACTTGAACCGATTACAATGGCTTGAGTTTTCCCTGCATTTAGCTTTAAATTATTCAAGTTAGCCCAAGAACAGATTCTATCGAGGTCTTCCTGGATCCTAGATAAAGCTTCATGTAATTCGTTAGGAGGAAAGGATAAATAAATTTGAGAGTCGTCTGCATAAAGGTGATGGGAACAATGTAAAATTGACTGGGGAAGATCATTAATGTAGGAGTTGAAGAGGAGGGGTGAAATGCTGGAACCTTGGGCTACTCCCGAAGACAGAGGTAGGAAGTTGGATAAGGGTTGATTAGGGATAGATACTGCTTGAGTGCGGTCGGAGAGGAAGGATCGGATCCAGTGGATTGAACTGTTGGAAAATTTTAAAGCATTTAATTTGGTAAAAAGGATACGATGGTCAATGGAATCAAATGCTTTAGAAAAGTCTAGGAGTATCAAGACGGTCAGTTTTTTTTCATCTATTGCAGCGTGGATATCGCTTATGATTTTGGTTAGTGCAGATTGTGTAGAATAACCAGGACGGAAACCGGATTGGAAAGGATCGAGTAGATGGGAATCTTCCAGGAAATGGGAAATTTGGGATTGCACCAATCGTTCAAGGGGTTTTGAAAGGTTTGAAAGGATGGAGATCGGGCGATTATCTGCAGGACAGTTAGGATTAGGAGTTTTATTGATGGGATGAACAATAGCTTTTTTCCAGGAGGAAGGAAATATAGAGTTTTGTAGGGAGAAATTATAGATAAAGACAAGGACTGGTAAAATTTCTGGGAGGCATAATTTTATAAGTTTAATAAGGATACCATCTGGGCCTACGGAATTGGTATGAGATTTCATGATAGAGGAGACCATTTCTGTGGGGGTTATGTCGGAAAAATAAAAGTTACTGTCATTAAAAGGTGTTTCTGAGGAAAAATTGGAATAACGGGATGGAGAGGTGAGAGATGATGAAACAAAATAGGCGTTCAGGTCATTAGGCGAAACTGGGAATTTGGTTGAGGTTGAGGATCCGGAGGTTTTATGAAGGGCGAGTTTTCGAAGGATTTGCCATTTTGACTTGGAATCGGGAGAGGACGATAAGGCTTCGTGGTAGTAGGAAGATTTTGCACTTCGAATTTTTACTTGCACCTGATTACGCAGTATTTTGAACACTTGATAGTCGTCCGTGAATCTCGTTCGTCTGAATCGTCTTCGTGCAGCCTCACGCTTTCTCTGCAGAGCTTTAATTTCTTTTTACATCCAGGGTGCAGGTCGACGACGAAAGGTAGATGTTTTAAGAGAAGCGTAGGTATCAAGGATTCTGAGAAGATTAGATGTGAGGATTATTAGTAGTATTATTAGTATCTTTCTCATGTATATATTCATAATATGGTTTTATTTTAAAATAGATACATATATCATCTTTTGTATGTATGTATATGTGTGTATGTGTGTGTGTATGTATATATATGTTTGTATGTATATATATATATATGTACGATGGTATTTTAAGCTATAATTATTATTTCATATGTTTATTTTTTTAAAATTTAATTTAATTTTTTTTCCATATAAAAAGTGTATGCAGTAATTACTGATGCATTTAATTTGTAAATAACATACCAGACTATTGTACTTTTAACTGTGCATTATTTTTATTCTTAGGGGACAGTAAGTCCCAGAATAAAGTTTATTTTTTTTTTTCATTTCATTTCATTTCATTTCATTTATCATTATATATATGTGTGTGTGTGTGTGTGTGTGTGTGTGTGTGTGTGTGTGTGTGTGTGTGTGTGTGTGTGTGTGTGTGTGTGTGTGTGTGTGTGTGTATGTGTGTGTATGTGTGTGTATATATATATATGTTTGTATGTATATATATATATATATATATATATATATATATATATATATATACGATGGTATTTTAAGCTATAATTATTATTTCATATGTTTATTTTTTTTAAATTTAATTTTTTTTCCATATAAAAAGTGTATGCAGTAATTACTGATGCATTTAATTTGTAAATAACATACCAGACTATTGTACTTTTAACTGTGCATTATTTTTATTCTTAGGGGACAGTAAGTCCCAGAATAAAGTTTATTTTTTCATTTCATTTCATTTATATATATATATATATATATATATATATATATATATATATATATATATATATATATATGTGTATATATATATATATATATATATATATATATATATATATGTGTGTGTGTGTGTGTGTGTGTGTGTGTGTAAAATCAATACCAAAATCTTAATATATGGAATAGAATAATATTTATATTGGCCATGTCTGAAAAAATAAACTTATCAACTAAAAAAAAAATCAGTTCTCATTCTCTTGAACAGTAGTAAAAAAACCATCCAAAGTGGCTGTTTTTCGCTCCATAACAATTACATAATGCCTGCCATTGTTTATAGAGTACAGTTTGTCTATAGAACCATTTATGTTTCAAACACAATCGTTTTCTATATTCTTCATTAATAATCGGTTTCTTGTTCATTCCAATCGCCGTTCAGTGGACGTACATCCGGTGATAATTTAAAGAAAAATATTGTAATATTGTAAAACTTGAACACTTGATTTTTAGGACATCATTTATGATGTTCAAAAAAAGTTATGTGCTTAAAACTACATCCTGGAAGTGTAAACTTCTTTGACCGATCTACATTCCCGAATAAATCTAAGATAACAGGAGAAGAGAATAATAATAATGAATATTCCATTCAAGTGAAGTTTATTTTTGATGAAATATGTATTCATCTGAAAAGTATGTATTGCATATGCGTCTACGTTACAATCATATTTTATTTCAAGCCAAATAATGTTTCCCTTGTGTGAAAACAGGTTGCTGGCAGAAATAATTGATTTAAAAAATGTTAAATGTACTCATATCAAAATTGTTTAAAAAATAAAATTTGTTTAGGTCAACATGGCCAAAATAGAATAATTAATCTCACTTTAAAGATGCCTGCTTGGCTTGATTAAATAAATGAAATAAACAGAAGTGTTTCTTCTAGGCCTTAAGGGCAATGAAAAAAAAAAAATCAAACAAATATGTTTTGCTAGGCTTAAATGGCGGGATAAATTCTGTGTCCGGAGTCAAACGCGTTATCCCGACAGATCATGCTTCTTGAAATATCCCCGTAAATATCTGTCCGACTTTAAAGGTTGACGTGTCATTCGATCAAGGATCAATCTCTTAAAGTTTTAAACTGGTCGTATTTCGGAAAATCCAAGTCGTGAGCGATGCCAACGGATAACTTTAAGAAAATTTAAATTTTTACCCTCTCCATTTCTCATCTTCTTTTCATAGCTTCTCAACGAAATGAGCTACAATTTCCAATGGTATACCGTTTTAAAGAGAATGAACCAGACCTCATTTCGGTCTCCATTTTGTTCTCAAAATAAGTTAGCTAGTGGTTTCGGTTTGCAGAAAAAAATAATCCTAAGTTTCACAGAGGAGATTTCCGAATTCGTATTAAAATATTTGAAAAAGTGAAAGTGCTAAATCTATACAATGTTCAAACGAAATGTACTTCCTGTTGTTCCTATAAGCCTATGGCAATTGTAGCTATTTCCGTCAAAGACTTCTAAGGAAAACACCGAACAAAGACATCAAAAGTCGTCTTCCGATAGTGTTCTAACTTAACTAGGCTGATCCTCCTGTGAAGTAACATCATTGGAGAGAAAGTCCTCAGATTTTGTATCGGTGTTATAGGTGCCTGTGGTCAATAAACGGTATCTTTCCAGTTTGTCAATGTGTGCTCGCGTAGTGGAGTCGCACAATTTCTATTGCGTTAGTATCTATTCTAAAACTAAGAAGTAAGTTTTCAATATAAATAAAATATTCCAGAGTGAAGTATCGGTAATGACTAGCATATAATTTGAAACATTTCGGCTAAAAAATACTTGAAACGATTTGAGCCTGTGAACGAACCAGATACCTTTCCTTTCATAATAAACTCACTGATCATCCAAATCCACTTGTAGCACAACTTGCTTCCCATTCCATTCCTGGCACTCCTCCGAGGTGTCTGAAAAGAAGATGGCCTCGGGATCTTCTTCTTTTGTAAATATTTCATTAGAGTACTACCATTGGGTAATTCCTCTACAAGCTTTCAGCATGTCATTTTTTTTTTTTTTTTTTTATCATTGCAATCCACTTATTTACTAGATGTATTTATTTTAATCCAGTTGTAAATTTCTATTATTAAAAGATTTAAAAAAAAAAAAAAAAAGTTATTAGTACTGCCACTGTTATTTTTAACAACCAATAATTAAAGACTGTAGCAAAATGTTTAAAATGACCAATATAAATAATAAGCAATATCAACAGTACTTAGGTGGAACAATGATTTAACAAAGTTAAGGAAAACGACAAAAATAGCTGAGAAAATTATATCAAAAGACTGAAACAGACAAACAGTTATGAGAACTACTCTAACAAGCCTTCTTGAACTGCTGGTACCCAGTACTTTTTTAAAAAAAGTCTAAAATTACGTTTTGAAAAAGATATTGTACTTAAGAAGCGAATCCATGGAATTGGACGGAATTAATAAGCGTCTAATACTTCCAAGAAGAACCAGAACGACTTGAAAACTTTATTAACTGACAGTAACACGCACACATTAGATTTCAAAGGGAATGCAGAACATGTGATCAATTCGCTAGTTAAATAACATATAACATCCAACTAAACACAGAAACATAAAACTTATATGCGAAATATCACTTAATTCCGAAAATGACAATCTAAAAAAAATTTTTTTTTAATAATAAAACACCCGCACATAAAAAAATTAAAACCGAAATCCTAAAAAGAAAAAAAAAAATCAGAAAACTATCCGTTTTTAATAACCACAATTTATCAACAAATAGGGCAAAAGATACTCATACTAAAAGTAATACACGCAATATTACTTTTGGTATGAATGCCAAAACGAATTTCTAACAAATCACGAACAATAACAAAATTAGCGTTTATACGCGAGGTTCTTGATAAACTAATAAACAACATACTAACACATTATATCTAATATAAAAAAAAAAAAAAAAATGCTTTAAACCTAAACAATTCAGATTCAGACCGCAAAAATTACAATAGATGTTCTTCGCAACACAAAAGCGAATATTAGAAAAAGATGGGCAATCGCCAATAAGTTAGATTTAACAAACGTAAAGTATTTAGCCCACATGTTAAACAAAGAAGTAATACAAGAAATGTTCAAAATATATAATAATCTTTATAAACTAAATTAAAAATTAATCAAAGGGATGCTTCTAAATTTTAAACAGTATGATGATTTTCAATTCTAATGTTGAATAAAATTAATTTTTTTTTTAATATCCATTTATTGAAATTTACAACTGTACTATAGATATATATATACATAGCTACTCATCAGTATCGTTTCAATAATAATTCTACACTAGAAGGTCTCCAAGCTATCTTCTTTTAAGACGCATCAGAGAATTATCGGGAATGGTGTGGGAATTTGAGTGGTCATGGAGCTTACTATGAAAGGATAGATATTTGGTTTGGGCTAAATCAGCAACATATGGAACATTAAGATCTTTATGGATAAGTTTATTGATGACAAAGTAAGGAGCTTCGAGAATTTTTCGAAGGATTTTGGATTGTAAGGATTGAATACGAGATGAATTGGGTGGTTTCGTGGAGCCCCAAAACTCAACTCCGTAGTCCAAATAGGTCTAATCACAGTCATGTATATTAGTCTTTTGTAATTAATTGGGAGCTTTGAACGTTTGTCTAATAAATGCTGAAGTAATCTGTAACGATGGGCAGTTTTTTGTCGTTTTAATCTAGTATGTGGATTCAAAGTAAGACGTTTGTCCAAGTAGAGTCCTAAGTAGTGGATCTGTTCAACAGGGATTAGTGGAATATCATTCAAGGATAGTGCAGGACCGGAAATCGTAGGTTTACGGCGAAAGGTTAAGGTTATTTGGTGAGATTTTTTAGGATTTATTTTGATTCTCCACTTTTGACACCATTCTTGAAGGCTTAGGATATGGGATATGGGGGAGAGTGTTTGGGAGGCAATGAATGGATCATTGTTTACTGATAATAAACATGTGTCACCAGCATAAGTGGTATGGACAGTGGTAGGATGAGTTGGGATGTTAACTGAATACACCGTGTAGAGGATGGGGCCTAGGATATTACCTTGAGGAACACCGGCAGATTGGGCAAAGAGGGAAGAATAGGAAAAGTTATGATTAACTTTGAAGGTTCTATCGCTAAGATAGGAACGGATAATTAGGAAGTATGTTGAAGGAAGGAATTTGCGGAGCTTGTAAAGCAGTCCTGGGTGCCAGAATCGGTCAAAAGCCTATTCCACGTCGAGAAAGGCTCCCGTGCAGTACATTCCGCGCTCCAATGTGGAGGACACAACGTCCACAACGCGTTGACATTGCTGGATTGTGGAGTGTAATATTCGGAATCCAAACTAGTGATCTGGGATTACATGATGGGAATCTAGGATAAGTACAAAGGTTAATGGCTAAAAGAATTTGCAAGGCCTTCAACACCGTATTTTGCCACACGGCTTGTATCTTACCAGGTCCACTGCCTGTAAGGTACACAGTGACAAAACTGACAAAAAATAACTTGCCGCTAGTGATTTGTGTTAATCTTGGTACATGAGTTGTCATATGACTATATATTTGTTCTTAGCGCTACAGTCCAGGGTGGACATTGGCCTCTCGCACAATTCTGTTCTATTCGCTCCTATCCATAGCCTTCCAGTTGGTAACCCCAAGTACTCTCAAGTCCTCCTCAACACATCCTGTTGCAAGAATTTTTAAGGGTGTTCTCTTTTTCTTTTCCTGGAAAGCTCTCTCCCATAATCCTCTTCACCATTCTGCCACTGTCCTTTCGACGTATCCAAGCCAGCTTATTCTTTTTGATTTTATAAACCGCACAATATCAATATGTTTGGTTACTTTGTCCAGTTCTTGACAACTCTTTATGTGCTAAGCGCCTTGTTTGCAGATTGGACCATATATTCACCTCATTATCTTCCTCTCAAAGATTCCAAGAGCTTGATGGTCAACTTTCAGCACTGTAACCAACTATTGACTGATCAACGATTTATAAAGATTTAATTTGGTGCATTTAGAGAGCATAGTCGATTTTATCAAGTTTACGAGACCAAAGTACGCTTTATTGCCGTTCATTAATCTTTTCTTGATCTCATCACTGACCCTATTAGCAGAATTAATTTCAGTACCTTGGTATATAAAATGATCAACCGCTCCAAAGTTGTAATTATTGTATTAAAGATACGCGGCGTTCTTCTTGATTCTTAAGTTGACATTACTAAATATTTCGTTTTATACTCATTAATTTCGATACCAAATCTTTTACTTTCACGGTCTAACTTAGTGAGAACTCCTTTTGAAACGTTTTCAGCATAACCAAGAATTCAGTAAGTGAGTAATGATATATATATATATATATATATATATATATATATATATATATATAAATTTTACTTTGTCGACTTTTCGAATATATATACAAATTAAGAAATACTGTTAGATAACAAAATCTTTTTGTGACAAATGTCGACACAATGAAATTATTATAAAACATTATCATGTAGTTTTTCTGAAAACCACAGAATGCGGCTAAAATAGTTAAAACCCTGAAGAGAACTCAAAATAATATTTCACTGATATCTGAGCTGGCCAATACTAGGTGTAGTGAGCTTCTGGTTTATTTTCTGAAGATGAACATATGTCAAAAGGTTAGATATCGAATTATGAAAAAATGGAAATAATAATAATAAAAAAAAGGTTAGAGGAGTGTAAAAAGACCTATTACCTAACCTTGCAAAATAATGTATGAATATTTGTAGGAGTCAAATAAATATGTCTTTATTATGTATATAAATATAATAGATTTTCTTTGGGTAGTGTTCTTTTTATTTTGTAACCTTATTTACCGTTTTATTGTTTTTAAAGAATGCTTTTTCTTTTTATCTATAATTCCTGGAAATGATCACTGCATGAGTAATTTGTGGACAAATAATTATAGATTAAAATTGAATAAATAAAAACATGTTATATTTAACTATATCAAATGAGTTGAGAAGTAAAGACATCAATACATTATTGATTTCGATCAATGATGTAGAACTAAACGCCGGTTACTAACGAAATTTGTAAATTATTTAGGGTAAGAACGAGAAAAGAAATTTGTTGAGTCTAATAAGTACTATCTCCATATATAATTCACAGATCATTTAATTATAGAAATTTTCTTTATTTCAAATATATTGTGTTACACCACAAACGAATGAGAAAATTAAAATATTCAGTTGATTAAAATTACTTAATCCAAAATTAAAAAGATATAATTAAATTTATCTATTATAATCTAAATAAATTTTTAATAACAGAGGATTAGTCATTGATTTTTGACAAACTCAATAATAGATATAAAACTTTTTTAGTAATGATAGTAGAGATCTACATAGACTGTAATATGATTGGTTGATGAAGTAGGGTGGAGGGGGTGCAAAGAATCTGCAGTCTCAGGTTTTCTTTTAGTCTAGTTGTGATTGCCGTTTAGTGCTGTTTATTTGTGAGTCATGTCTTTGCTTTTTAAAAAAAACTTTGCAACATTTTGGGTAATTATGTGGATGCTGATAATATCGATGGTATCCAACGTTTTCATCAATCCTCCAGTCTGCAAAGTCTATTCTGATGGAAAGAAGTTTTACAGCTGTGGGAAAATTTCTTCTGAATCAAACGATGATATTACAACTACAGAGGTACCATTGTATGATTTCGCCTATATCTTTATGATTTGCAAAGCTCTGGCTTTTTTAATCGCATCTTTCATGAGTAAAAACTTCAGGAATCCTTTTTCCCTCTCAAAAAATACCATTTATACTTATGATGATTTGACAGAAGAGGTTGCCAGTCTGCTCAGATCGCGTTTGGATCTTAAATTTATTTTGATTGAAATAACTAAACATACATTGGACATTTTACATACAATGGCTCATGCCATACTGTATTACTGTTTTTCCGTCTACTGTGCTGTCAACATGGGATACAGCTTTCAACAGGCTAAATATCAATTATTTCCTTCTATAAAAAAATGCAGTTTCGATCACTGGCCCTATGAAGTACAGTGTAAAGTACAATATGCCAAAGTTTTCCAAGTCATTTGTGTTTTTTCGTGGAGCTGGTATGGAATAATGGTACTCATTAGCATTGCCCATATATTATCACTGATTTCCGGTTATTTGCAAACACGGCTGAAGCTGAAGGGTAAATATTTCGTCAAGAAGGAAGATTGGCTGGTTCAGATCTGTGAGGGAAAAATGGTTCACTTCGATATGGTGTCACGTTGCCTTGGAATGAAAAATTTTGAAAATGCTGCTCGAAAACTTGTTATGAACCCCGGAGTTGAAAAATTCGCCAGAAAACAGTTTGGCTACATCGGAACGGAGGGTCTCGTCGCTGACAACAGTGAAATGGTCATCGCCTACCCTTGGCTGTCCCATCCTATTTAAATATCTATGTCAATATGGAAAGAATATCTATATCTATATCCTATTATAATAAATTTTATTCTGTTTAGTTTTAATGTTTATTAATTATTAAGTTACTTATATAGACATCCATCTAGTCACGTACATTACATAACTATTTTTAATCTACTGAACGTAGCAAAGAGTTTGTATTTTCAATTATTATATTCTGAAACTATTCTTAGATTTTCCCATGTATGATACTTCATCTGAATGTGTAATTGCCTCCAAAGCCATATAAAATTAAGGCAATAGAATAAAAATTAGCCATCAATAGTAATTGTTTGCGTAGACAATGTTATTTAATTGGGAAATTCGTTTATGTTAGTGATTCATAACTATAAAACCAAATTAGAAAACAATGTCTGAGGGTAAAATTAAAACATTTAAACTTATGATAAATTAAAAAAAATTAATTCACTTATGATAAATTGAGCATTAAATATTTATAATATAGACAACAATTCAAGTTTATTCACTCTGCGTTTTTAATAAAATATTCAATGGGTTAAGTGCTGTGTAGAGATGGCAGACTATTCAAAAGAAAATTTAGGTATGTGATAATTTCACAGGAGACTGCCGAATTTCAACAACGTGGTGAGAAGCATTGTGAGTAATAGAATCAGGGTAAAAATAAAATAAATTGGGTCTAAAAAACAACTTTCTTCTCTCTGAGAGCTAACAACTATTAATTATTCAAGCCATTCAGTCAAAATCATGAACTAAATCACTTCTGTCCTTTATCTGCTGTTTATCGAGTTTTTAAACACAATCAAATGAATAAAGCTCAAATCTTCAAGCACACCATTCTGCATTTAAGTTGGCATTCGAGGGATAAACAATTTCTACAAATATAACTTAATATTTTTGTGATGATTATTATGATAATTGATTAATGGTTCTAACTACAATCAGTAGAAGTATTATTGTTTGTAATAAAAAACATAGTTCATTTAATCTATTTTTGAATTCTACAAACTTTGCGTCAAAAATTAAAAAAAAAAAAAATGATTATATAGTAATGATTTACATGTATATGTATGCATATATGTGCGTATTTATTTACAATTGTGTGAAGATAGGTTATGAATTTTCTGATATTGAAATAAAAATATGTATTTTCCTATGATCTATCGAATAAAACGTATTTTGCAAATAAGTAATTTTTTTTAAACAATAAAAACTGATTCACGAATTATCCTACATTCCTTTTTAAGTCCCTGTATATTATATCTTCTTAATGTAATTTTATTTTTTGCATGGATATTACTATTAAGAATTTAGCCAATAGCGATACTTATTGAAGATACATAAAAATCTTTGGAATTGAATAGAGTTTATTATTAAATGAGAAACAAAAGGCTTACATGTCCTAACGACGAAAAAATAAAAATATACTTTTTGAGGATTAATATGTTTGTATATTAATTAATAGTAAGGGTTAATCTTTATAGCTGAAAATAAATCGAAACTAGATTTAGATATAAAGTACTGGAACTTCAATAAAGTATTAAAATGATATGAAGGTATACTGATACAGAGTAGCGATGCTTAACCTATTGCTGAAAACTGTAGATAATAGAAAACTTATAAATTATCAATATATCTACCTTTATATTAGACCTATTATATGTTAAATATTAGGTAAGAATTATTAGCTCGAAAACTAAAATGATGTTCATAAAAAAAAAAAAAAAAAAAAAAAAAAAATCTTGATTCTTACCAGAGTTACAATACAACGTCATTTCGCGTTATTAAAACTCATAATTGAACCAACATCATTCAAAGACAGTCAAACTCATTGTAGCTCTCTCTCTCTCTCTCTCTCTCTCTCTCTCTCTCTCTCTCTCTCTCTCTCTCTCTCTCTCTCTCTCTCTCTCTCTCTCTCTCTCTCTCTCTCTCTCTCTCTCTCTCTCTCTCTAATTAGATTCTAATAGTTTGATTGAGACCAAAACAGTTATTCATTATTTTTTTAATTGCAAAAACGTTTCTAATATAAATGGGTAACTTAATTATTGATAAAATATAGTAATTATTATGGGACTGTAAACGTTAATTCATACAGCTGCGATATTATGATGATGGATTGTGATTGGCTGATGAATGTTAGTGGTGGGGGATAGTATAAAGATTCTCTGAGGTTGGAAAGGAACCTAGTCAAGTTTAAGGTTGCTTCTTGTTGTCACACCTCCTGGCAATTATGGCTCTGCTGTTTATTAAAAACCTAGTAACTTTTTTGTTGATGATTTGTATGGTGTTCCTATCAGTGATATCCAAGGGATATCTAAATCCTCCCCAGTGTGACGTATTTTCTAACGGTTTAAAATATTACAGCTGTGAGAAGATAGCCACTGAACTAAATGAAGAAATTGCAACCACCACCGTCCCATTATATGATTTTTTCTATATTTTTGTCCTCTGCAAATCAGCCTTCTTTCTCTTTGCATGTTTTTTAACATTTGATTTGAATAAATCATTTTTTCTTAAACATTTTTCAAACAGCTGGATGGTTTTTAATTACACATATGATGACTTGAAGGAGGAGGTCATACGTTTGCTTCGGCGTAAGCTGGATGCCAATTACATCTTAGTTGGTGTTGTTAAACACTTGTTTGACATAGTTCACATTGTAGTTCAAGTTATGGCTACTTACTTATTTTGCATTTGCTCCTCCCTCAACATGGGATATCCAAAGGATGGGCCAGATTACCAGTTCCTTCCTACAGTGAAAAAATGCAGTTTCGATCATTGGCCATACGAAGTTGAGTGCAAAGTGAGATATGGCATTGTCCTAAAATCTGTGTTTATAGTCTTGTGGACCTGGTACATCGTATCCAGTTTAATCGTCGCTTGTCATATGGTTGTTCAAATATTAAATTATTTCAAGTTGAAGAATCTGCAGAGGCACGTAATATGTTTCGGCTCGATGGAAGCCTGGCTGGGTGTCATGTGTGAGGATGATATCGCTCACTTGAATATTATGGCACGCTCCCTTGGTATGATCAATTTTCGTGAAGCAATTGAGCGGCTCGTTTTAGATCCCAGAGTGAAGAAGTACGCCACTGAAAAGTACGGCTTCGATATTGAGGCAAGTCATTACTTTCATAATAACTTAATCATCTCATCCCCCAGCAGTTTGAGATCCAACTCCAATTTTACTTCTTCATCTTAACTATTTTGGGATACAATGGATTTTTAAGTATTATTCCGCTTAACTTAACATAATTATGCATACTCAAATAACAGTGTTATAGTATTGAAAGCTCTACATTTGGTAAATAAATAAATAAATAATTTTTTTTTCACATAAAAAGTAATTGTTGTAAATCTTTATGGGAACATTTCAGGTTTTGAATTGTAATGTATATTCAATGAAATTCAGCTTACTATTGTATACTATACTATACTATTTTATTTTCAGTTACAATATTATTAAAGTGTTTCCCATTTCATTGGAATGTAAAATACAGATGTTTATTTAAAATTATGTATTATAAAATGCAATAAATAATGTTTCATGCAAATGGTTCTTATTCCTTGGTCATTAGAAATATTCAGAGCACTAGGATTTTAAACATTTTAATTTAATAATATTAATATTATTATTATTATTATTAATAATATTATTAATAATTATTCAAATCATTTATTGCTCACCCCCATAAAAGATTTAAGAAAGAATTTTATAAATAACTGATGAATATGGACATAGAATAATGTAATTATATAAAGTATTAACGAACTCATGCTAATTAGTGGTTGGATTGAAATAAGCAGCATTTCTTTTATCAATACAGAAATGATTGTTCAATTCAATACAAAATTTATAATATTAACATAAAATTTAATAAGAATAATTAGCCATCGATATCTAACTAGAAAAAAATAGTGATGTAATTGAAAGGTGAGACGTTGATAAAGCGTTACTCACCTAACCTTTCTTATCGAATTGGCATCGAATTAAAGAAGACAGAAAGAGAAAACATATTAGCAGAAATGAACAATGTTAAAAGATAAATTAAATATATCAAGAAATTGAGATCATTACAATAAATCCAAAAAATACATTGTGAAAACAGTTACTGGAAATTGTTTTATTTTAATTTTTTTTTTAAAGTATACAATCAAATTCATTAGGGGAAAAAGCTCTATTATACACATATATACATATGAAAACTTATATATAGAAACATACATCCATATAAATTTAGGTATAAATATATGTGTTTAGGGGTAGGTATAATTTACAATAATTATATACTCGGTGTCTATATTAGTTTGATCACACCATTTCCACCTAGCATTATTATTATTAAATATGTGTTTCCATTTCGAAAAACAACACCGAAGTTCTTATCATATCATATTTCTATTTATCCCACTTTACCCAGTGAGCCAGTGTTCCTGAAGGTATCCTGTTGGACTTCAACCTATCCTACCATTGCCCTTACTACCACGGGCTTAGTAATGATATAAGGGATCTTATACACATTATAATTTAAAATAAAAAACTGTTGGAAATTTGAGACCTTAGAATCTACTTCAAACTAAAAAAAATGAGATTCCAATACCTTACTTAGGAAATTGGGAATTTTCCATTGGTACAATATTGTTCAACAGAAAAGAAAATTAATGCCAAGTTTCAAGATATGTAAGAGGTAAGTGAAATTTTTTGCGAATAATTTAGAAATGTTGAGAAAAGTTCTTTCAGAAAATATTTTAACTTGTTAATTTTTTCAACTGTACATTTTTGTTGTCCTCTCTAGCTCTTCAGTATCGATTCTTACTCTATGTTCTTTAATAAGAAGAATTTTCACTATTCAAGGAATTTTCATCTGTTGTAATAATTTCAATTAAAGCTGATAGTTTGTATAACTAATGTTTGTATTAATAACGATTTCCTTGTTCTTTATTAGACAACAGTTCATAAATATTTAAGAATAATTATAAATAATGGGCAACATTAAACGAGTGGTTTTGTCTACAGACAATTAGTAACAATAGAGAACATAGAAGTCATTATTCCTTATACCCTTGCAAAGGCTGAATTGTTTATGAGTGTTTTTTTTGTTTTTTTTTAATGCTTTTAAAAAAACATTGTAGACAGTAACATTTCTTTATTCTATAAAATAAAGAAAAACTAAAACAAGAAATTCAGGTTCATTATACGTTTGCAGTCCCAAATGCCAAGCTTCATCAGTGGAGTTTCTGAACCACACACGCCCATCGACAGTGAAAATTACTGAATTCACTATCAAAAATTATATTAAAATTAATACAGAATGAAAAATTTTACCAATTATTGAAGTAAATTTTATAATTAGTATAAAAAACAACACAGAAAAGTTATAAAGATTGACTGGATGAATTGATAGAAAAAAGGTAGGTCAAAAAATTCATTTAATGCTATGTTAATAAATTTCATTTAATTTAAGTTTATAAAATTAAATTTGTAAATAACCAAAAGTGGGAATTCGATTTATTTTAACACCTACAGAAATCGTTTCTGATAAGCTTTTACGTGTCAATATTATTCGAGAAAGTGTCCCCCCCCTTTCAAATAATTTCACTTGATTCTACTCAAATTATTAAGCACTATTAGCAAAAATAAAATAAGCAGAGCTGAAGTTTACAGACTACTAATTTAATCAATCCAAAATAAAGAGAACCGGTATAGCAGAATATTTAGAGATTATATTCACAAAACCCCTTCCACATTAATGGAGATCTGACGAAAATTGAAAGGTGTCCAATAGTAATTAAAAAAGAGATGAAGCCATAAAAAAATTGCTCACAATAATACCCTAAATCAATTTCAGAATTAATGCCTACGAAATCACAAAGACTAATAACATGATGTCCCAATAAAACGAAAAATAGTTGCACAGTGCCATAACTATTTATATTTAACAAAAGCATCAACTAAAATGGAAAAACGAGAGAAATAATGAAAGGAAACTGAGCAAAACTTAAGTAAGAACCAGAAAAAAACGAACAAAAAAAAAAAAAAACGAAAACCAGTTCTAGTAAGTTTATCAATCCGTACATGCCAATAAAATGCGTTAATAAAGAAACGTTGATAAAAATCTTAACAAAAAAAAAAGATTTATAGGTAAGTGTATTGAGGCTAATCATTAACATAATAATCTCATAGCAATGTTTGTATAATTAATTTAGTGAATATTAATTATAAATATTGCGTATCCAAATTGAAAATACTCCTCATTTTGTTAAATACTATAGGAATCAGTTTCCAGCCTTTAAGCCTAAATAATCCTTCAATCAAAAGTTTCCATCCTATAATTCTCATATAGCTCTTAAAAAAATCTTATATTATAGAAAATTCAGCCAATTACATTGAAGCCACTACCGGGATCACATCGGTATAATATTAACAACTATTTATACCTATAATTATAAACATAATATAAATCATGATACCCTTTTGATTCCTAGTTAAAAAGATGAATTATTAGATAATATTTCTGCACGACTTTATTTATTTATGTTGTAAGTAAAGTGAAAAAAATGCCTCAATTCCAGCTCAAGTGACTTGAGGTTCTTGGTCAATATATCTAAATACATCATTTACTCAGGCAAATTAAAAATGAATAATAATTCTAAACCAGTAAGTAGACCAACTCGCTGGCGGAAAATATATTACCTATTTCACTGTAAAAACATAGGTTTGTGTTAAGTACCGTTTTTTAATTGAACTTCGAAACAAGTAAATACGACAAATTTAAGGCCTATTGTTTGATTACTGTAGGCAGCCATCTTTCTGGAGTCATCAGTCCCACCTGCCTAGGATAAGAATATTACACATTAAAAATTAACCACTTGCAGTGAGCTCAAACAAAAAAGGTTCTCCTATCCTTCCATTACAAAGCCTACAACGAAAGGTGTATTTTAGGCTTCTACTGACTTCAATAATATGGTTGCCATTTTACAACTTTTCCTCACTAAGAAAATTTGTAAAATGAACTATTAAATATTAGAAAAATACTCAGTGATATACATTGCTCTTATCTAAAAACTAAAATATGCCGATAAAATAATTTAGGATGAAGTCTGCCATGGACATTGAATAATATATTTATGATTGTTGGAAGACGCAATACGATTTAAAAAATAAGCCTCAATCCAAAAATTAAGAAAAATTACAAGGAGATAACTTATTTTAAAGATTACAAATCACTTTGAATACTGCTTATAAGAAAAAGAATACCCTGAAAGATGATTGGCTTATAGAACAAGAAAGAGTAGGGGGAACGCTATAAACATCATTAAATCTCTGATAATGGTTTAGTCAAGCTGATACCGCCTCAACGTTTAGTGTTGTTTTTACGCTATGGCGTTGCTATTTTTTAAAAATCTTTTAACTTTTTTTATTATCATGCTTTTGTTGTTCATTGCAATGATATCGCATGCCTTTATCAGGTCCCCTGAGTGCGAAATTCTTTCTGATGGTAAAAGATTCTATAGCTGCGTGAAGACGACTACAGATACAAATGAAGATATAAGTTGGATCCAGGTGCCATTGTATGATTTCTCTTATACGTATATCTTGTCTGTGGCTTTGATATTTTTGTTTACAGCTTCCCTAACTGACGACTTCTATAATCCATTTGCTCTAAGATATTTGGACGATAATGAAGACCTTAATAATTATACCATGGAAAATATGACCGATGAAGTTGTGAAATTGCTCAGATTTAAGATGGACATAAAATATGTTATGATTGACTCAGTTAAATATATTCTTGACATTTTACATATGTCAGTTCAAGGGATATTATCTTACATGTTTTCGTTTTATTGTGGATTAGATTTAGGATATACAAGAGAAGAGGCGAAGTATGTAATTTTCCCATCAGTGAAAAGATGCAGTTTTCAGCAGTGGCCTTTCCATGCTGAGTGCATTATTCAGTACGGAACCGTTCTCAAGTGTATTTTTATAATTCTTTGGTCTTGGTTTGCATTATCGAGCTTAACTAATATCATCCATATAACATTAAACGTTTGGAAATGTTTTAAAACTAGAAGACAGCAAAAAAATACACATTTTAGGACAATGGAAGCCTGGCTGGTTTGTATGTGCCAAGAAAATATGAAGCACCTCAATAGAATGTCACGCTGCCTTCGTATGAAGAATTTTCAAGAAGTTGCTAAACGGCTGGTCTTGGATCCTAGGGTAAGCAAGTACAGTCCTCGAGGATCGGGTGTGGACATTGAATTGGAAACTCTACTTCCCAACAACCCAGAGAGATTTGTCATCGCTAACCCTTGGGCATCCCTAGCTCCATAGGCGGTAGGCGCTCAGAGTTTGCTATTCACAGGTTAAATTTTTATTTCAGCTCAACTAAATAATTTTTTTTTTATGTTGTTTTCTAAAATTTAACTAAAATAACTTTATAGTCTCCAAATTTAACCGTTATATTATTATACTTTATGAAAAAATTATTATAATCATAAAATATGAATTATCGTTAAGTAAAGAATTTTCTGAGAAAAATAATTAATTAATTTCAGTTGTCATCAGTATTTGGGTTTAGATGATTTAATTTCATATGAAATAGTCCTAAAATATAGTTTTGTGTACACAAATATTCCCAACCTGTAATAAATTAGTTTATGTTTAAATACGCTGCTTTGTTACAAGTTTTAATGTATCACAAGTGTTAATCACTTATTCATAATGGTTAGAAGTTTCTTCAGTGGAATATAATTAATAAAATCATAAATATTGTTTTAAGAAGACATATTTGATTGTGAGATCATCTTACCACATTTAAGAAATTCATACAGATAAATGTCATATTATATCTATTAATTATAAATAAAGAAGCTTACATTTATGTAAAATATTTCTAAAATCCTGCATTAATATTAATGTCAATGTGGTAATGTCACATGTTTGTAAAATCAGTGAAATTCACCGAAATTACACCGCATAATATAATTTTATCAATGAATAATACTCACTTTTAAAAAGTGACATAATCCGAAATTCTTTAATTGTGAAATTTATTATTATTATTATTTTTTAACAATATTATGGGTAACAGAAAAAGTAATTCCTTTACAAACGTCTACAGTTAACTATCTGGAGATTGTAGTTCATTGTGAGACTGTAGTAGTCAAGCGTGTTAATTTTGAAGCTCTATTTAAACTTAGAATTTCAAAATCTCTAAAGTACCGCACTGGACCTATATTAGGAATCGTGTGGTACAAATATCAAACAAGAAAGTACAGTAGTTTCTTTATCATTGTTTACGCAGTACGCCCAACTTCCAATATAAGGAGTTTTTTATCTGCTCTTTTTCTCCAACTCCTTTTTTCAATCATTTCAAGGTCCACTAATTTCTTACCTTGCCTGTACATTCAAAACTTGCTAATATAAACATGATGGGTCGTATGAGCTTAGGTAGAATATTGATATTATCTCTGTGAGTAGATATCCAGTCCAATTAAAGTTCTTATAGAATAGTAATTAGAAACATATATAATAAAAATGTTATAATGATAAAAATATAGTAGACTGTTAAGATGAAAGGAGAAGAAGATAATCTGGGATGCAGTCAAAGAGAAAAACCACGTCTATGTAGAAATACTTTAATGCGCGCCAACGTTTTGACCTGCCTTGCAGATCTTCTTCAGGGCCACCGAACCACACTGGAGAGGAGGCAAACGATGACTCAGTTACTCTCCAATGTGGTTCGGTGGTCCTGAAAAAGACCTGCAAGGGAGGTAGAAACGTTGGCACACTATTAAAGTATTTCTGCTTAGACGTGGTGTTTCTCTTTGACTGCATCCCTGATTATCTTCTTCTCCGTAAAAATGTTATATTTCAACCACTGTCAGATGTGAATTTAATATGGAGTATTTCAGATTTATTAATAAAATAATAATAAACAATAATAAATACAAAAATAATAAATTTATTTTTTAGATATAACTTTTCGAAACTATAAACGTTTGAGACTTACAATAAAATTAGGTTTTTATTTAAGTCATACAATTTCGAAATATTCTAACCGTTCGCCGACGAAAAATTCGTCACTAAACATTTTCAGCAACAGCTTCATCTTCCCATCTCCCTTTCAAAGTTTCCGACCCCTTTTCTTCTTGTAATAAAGGGAATAAAACGAATTTCCTAATGAGCTTTGTATATATGCAATGCATAACTACGAAAAATAGATAGATTATATTATATTTATTTAACCAAAATAGAATATTGCTTGATTTTTTATATTTTTTTAGTAGACATAAAAAACAATAAATAAATAATAAAAACATGTAACTCCCTCTTTCAGTGGAACACATCTTCAGTAACAAACATACCCCATCTCAGCTACAGTTCTCTTAAACCATAATCAGTGTTAACCTCGAAAATAACCACTTTTAATACCGACCAACTTAATTTAATATCCATGTAGTAACTTTGTACGAGGTCCTTCTGTGACACCTTAAAATATAATAAATAAATAAAAGAAAAACAATAAAATAGACGAATGCAAATGTAGATTTAAATATGAACGATGAAGAGGCAGACATTAAGCAGATACAGACGATAAAAACTTATTTTACGTTTGATCGAATTTTTTTTTTTTTTTTACTCCTTTCTTTATACCCGATGTACTAATCGATGTTTGCCTGAAAGATGAGATAACGCCGGATTTACTACAGGAACTCTGCCTCTTTTCCCGACAACTCTTTTGGTTCCGTTGGGGCGATATGCAACTAGTTGGGCCGTTCCAACTTAAAAGTGGAATGAGAGTTTTGGTTTCGTTCCACTATTGGAACCAGTTACAGTTTTCGTTCCGTTCCACTTTTCGTTCCTCGTCGGTTTGACAAACCTTCTACATACAAGTGAAGGGCCGTTCCAACTTAAAAGCGGAATGAGATTTTACGGTCTGTTCCACTTTTCGTTCCATGTCAGTTTGACTAATCTACTACCTACTTACCATCCTGTTTCGTTCCGTCCCTTGTCGTGACTTCGGGCTGTTAATCCCCTTCTATTTTATAATTAAGAATTTTATAGCTACTATAATATTAGAATTGTTTAAATAGCTAATTATAGTAATTAAAAATATTGTATTATTTTAGAATAGTTTTATTCAATCAAACTTGAAAAAGGATCCATCATTCTACTTTCTGTTGACCATTTTGCTTTTAATTAAAGAAGTCAACCTATCCTTTACAAGACTTTTTGCATGTTCAGCTCGATTCTGATTCTTAAAAACCAAATTTCTTTGAATCTGAAATAAGTAACCGAGCTCTGTAGGTAGACAGAAAATTTAAAATAAAGCAAAATTGAAAATGCCTATGCGCGGTGTGGCGAGGGGAGGGGAGAGAATCAAGAAATTGATTCCCTAAAGATCAGCGACGGTAGAGCTCTTTGAGGGTAGAAGGGATCAAATGAGGGAGGGAAGAAGTCGGAACGTCCTTGGGTGGAACGAAACGGGAGATGCAATCTATACCGTATCTACACCAAGGGAATGAAACGTGAGATCTTTTGACGTTGGTTTTCGGACGAAAAACTTGGGTAACTCGTTTCGTCTCAAACCGGTTCAAAGCTGGAACCATTTCCAAGTTCCGTTCCACCCAGGACGACCCACCACTCTATATGCAATTCTCTACCATGAGGCGGGAAGAAGTGATACACAGTGATACGAACGAACTCTCTCTTATCCACGAACCGCCTACATATCAAAACCTTCTAAGACTTTAACTGTCTTTTTTTTTTACCACCTATATTTATAACTTTCCCACTGATATGTTTTGTATTAGTCATTACTATTTTCTGCGTGTTTGCTCCAGGAACAAAATAAAACGTTCTAAAAAGTCACGGGAAATTTATAAATTATTAAATGAAGTGAAAGATATCTCCATATAAAATTAAATGGTCCTGGCACAAAGCCAATGATCTTATCAATGATATACCATTTGCTGCTTATTCCGAAATTCAAAATGAAAGAATAAATATTAAATTAATCCGAGATTTCGCTCCTAACTAATTTTCAAGTTGTTTTATTTATTTATTTTTTATATTATTAAATTGAATTGTCGGTGAATTAAATATATTGTATTTTGAAAATAGATACTTTCGGTATCTTTCCTATAGCCTATTCCCTCACCTAGTGCTCATTCATTCATGGCAAGATTTCTATCTCTAGGTATCTTAATTAAACATCTCTCATTAGCTCCGTAGCATGAACCTCTCTGCCAGAGAAGAGAGGATTTTGAGAAGAAACGAGATAAATTCTATATTATTTATTGAAAACAAGTTGTTTATTTATAATTTTTTTTTTTTATGTTATGTTTTAAATAAAAAATAAATATATAAAATTTAATTTCTGCCATAAAAAATTAAAAAATGATATATTATTTGTTATGTAAAATCTATTTTTACTAATAAATTTAATATTTCAAATTCAAGAGCAATAAGCTGTGATAATGAATTCATTCGAACAATATTAATGTCTCTGATAAGTAATTCTGTAACCTACAGACGAATTTAAAAGAAGAAAAATGAGTATGAAGAAAAACGACAAACAACAGTAAATAAAGAAAATTATTATTCCTAATTATTTATTCATTATGTAATCGCATATGTTACTGTTATTAACGAAATTAATCGTTTTTCACCATCTTCAACCGGCACTGCATTTTCATTATTTGAATTAGTAATCTTCATGAACGAATAAGGTAATATGGTTTTCGCGGGTAAAACATCAAATAGAGATTATTCTGAATTATATAATAATAACATCAGGCGGGAATCAGATAGGTTTACTATCGAATGTTAAAAATTTACTTTAACAAATTCAATGAGTTCTCAAATACAATTGAATCAGTAGGACTCTTCGCATAGGAAACGCCAAGCTCAAAAGTACACGGTGCAGGGTCGTAACTTGATTTCCCCTCAAGGAAAACACAAGCTCCTTGATTTTCAAGGCTAGAGGCATACCTTTTTTTCTTTTCCTCTATTTTCTCTCAGAGAGCGTTTTTTTTTCTTTACAGCAAAACAAATAGTGTAACTTGATTTAAAATATATAGGATTTCAAGTTACATCAGACTTAGTAACGTAGAAATCACCAACATCTTAACATGAAATCGTAAGAAATAAGAACAAAGGGATAGGATAGATAATTTGTTAGTGCTAAATTGAGCATCGTGTGAAACAAGGAAAAATGAAAGTGTGAAACAAATAAGAAATGAAAAATTATTAAATAAATGGAAAAGAAATATGATATAGAAACATTATAGGAAAACAGTAGCTGAATCATAAGGTGAACATGGTGGTGGTTTGTGTGTGTTTACAGTAGGTCTAAAAAGCATTGGCACACCCACATTTTTTCTAATTTATTAGAAGTATAAAGGTTGATTGTTACTTAATTTGATTAAAAAGTAGCACAAATTTTTTGTGACAATAAATTGAGCTAATTGAAAACAAACTATAATTAAAACAATAAAATAATTTTTATTTTGAAAATATTATATTAAAGTTTATGTACATCTTAATATTTTTTTACCATGCCACTTGCAACTGTTATGATCTGAAGTTTTCGTACCATTGAGGTAATAACTTGCTTCAGGTGGAATTTTATTCCATTCTTGCTGTAAAACAGTTTTAAGCTGTGATTTGGGAGATTTTTATTAAAATACGTGAATGCTCTATGGGATTTAAATTCGGGGATTGGGGAGGAGTTTTGATTTGTCTCCGAACAGCAAATACTTCATTGAATTCATAATACCTTTATCAAGTTCAAGTTTCACGACACGCAACCCCAAACTTAAATTCTTCTAACTCTATGTTTATTTTAGGCCTAACATTTCTCATTGGCTTTTTCCATAAATATTCATGGACATCAGAGCCAAAAAGATTGAATTTGCTATAACATTGTATTTTCCTAAAACTGGACTTTCCTAAAAAAGTGGTTTATTTTTGTAGGTTTTGACAAACTCAATACATTTTTTTCGATTAACCTCTATTACGAATAGTTTTTCTTCGTAACTCTCCAACAATAATTAAAACATCATCCTTTACTGTTTTCACGATAAAAGTTGTGCTATAAGTTGATCCAATCTGTTATCTGCTATTATAGAGGCATAAATAGAGAGTGTTTTTGCCATTATATTGTGAACTATTTTTCTATTCAGAAAACGTTTGTTGCCTCCCTGAGCGTCGTTTGTTAAGAACTGAACCCATCTCATTATTCTTTTTTATAATGATCCTAAGGGTCCTGAAACTAATATCAAATCTTTAAGGAATTTTACAATAACTAAATTCAGATTTAACTACACGGATTCATAATAATAAACAATTGTTATGTGTTTTCACCATTTTATTAATAGTGAACTAATCAGAATATAATGTAAGATAATCGTATCCATTTTCGTTTGTATATATTTATGACTAAAAGGATTGGAGTATGTGTTCTGTAAATAAAGACTTATTATCTAAGTTTGTAGTTAATTTTTGACCTATATATATTTTTTAAAATTATAGTTTGTTTTTAATCAGGCCAATTAATCGCCACTAAAAATTTAAAGCTGTATGCTACTTTTTAAACAAATTAAGTAGCTAACAATTAGCCTTTTTACTTCTAAGATATTAGAAAAAATGTGTGTGTCCCATTACTTTTTGGAACCACTGTATGTTTCAACACGTGGTTTGAAAGACATAGAGTTATATTGAGATTCATTCATAAAACAATAAAGAAATAAAACTGTTTTTTAATAGATACATCAATTTGAAATATACTCACTAACGATGGAATAAATAAAAAATTAACTTCTGGCACATACTGCCTCCAAAGAATAACAATAATTAACTACTTATGGTAAAATTGTCTCGCCACATTACCTACTAATCAATACATCAGTAATTATAGCATAAATTATAGAAAGAAACAACAGTTTAACCGTTATACTTGAAACCATTATACTCTTATACAGTGGTGCTGGTATTGGCACACCCACATTTTTTCTTAGATTTTAGAAGTATAAAGGTTAATTAATTAAAGGTTTGTTAATTAATTTTTTCAAATACTATTTTTGGTGTCAATTGATGGGGCAAATTGAGAACGAACTGTAATTAAGAAAATAAAATATTAATTTTAAGGGTCCACAAAGTATTGTAGACATTTTAATTTCGATAAAGATCGATACATCTTAATATTTTGTTACCATACCACTTGCAACTATTATAACCTGAAGTCTTCGTACCATTGAGGATATAACATGCTGGGTTACTTCAGGTGGAATTTTATCCTATTCTTGCTGTAAAACAGTTTTAAGCTTTCGAAGATTTTTATTTTTAAAAAATACATTGCTCTATGGGATTTAAATTCAGGCATTGGGGAGGAGTATTGATTTGTCTCCGAACAGCAAATACTCCTTTGCTATATCAGCTGTAAGCTTCGGCTCATTATTTCGTAGGAAGATATGTGTGTCCCTGTCTAAAAAGTAGTGTAGACATTATAATTTCGATAAATATTATATATCATTTTATATATAATGTTTTATTACAATACCATTTCCATCTATTATGCCATCAACTCTTTTCGGTATTGAGGATATAAGTTGCTAGGTTTATCACATTCTCGCTGCAAAACAGTTTGTAGTTGTAATTTGGAAAATATTTTATCTTAGTGGCCTTAAAAATCTATAAGTGATCTATTGAATTAGAATCCCGAGGTTGGAAAGGAGTTTTAATTTGTATCTGACCATTATTAAGTCACCACTCCTTTGCTTTATCAGCGGCATCTTTGATTTATCGGTTGCTGGACGATATGTGCCCCCGGTCAGCAGAGCTGTTAAAGTTATGGTGAAAAATCCGAACATTATTCTCTGTCTTACAAATAATTTTCTTCAATATAATTTAGGTTTCCCAATTCTTTCCAACACTTTCTCAACCCCAAACTAAAATTCTGCTAACTTCAAGTTGATTGTTGGCTACTCATTTGAAATTCACTGTTTCGTTTCCTGTATATTTATGACCATGAGAGTCAAAAACATTGCTTTTACTTTTTTCTAAAACTCTTGGTTTTAGTTTCGTTGGTTCTTTTACTATAATTCAAGACTCTATTTTGTGAATTATTCTTTATTTTATTTAACTTTTGTGTCGTTTGTTAAGAACTAAAGCCAACTCATTATTTCCTTTTATAATGCTCCCAACCGTACTGAAATACAATGACTCTATATAAAGTCTATTCTTAATGACTCACAATGCTCTTATTTTTGCCCAATTTCATTACACTTAACCGATCATTAAATAATTTAGAACAAGGATATCCATTCTGGTTGTGTACATTTTATACTAATAGCATTAAAGTATTCGGTAAAGTAAATAAAGAATTGTAAACAACTGTGACAATACTGCTTTGTCCCTTAAATTTCATAATTCCTTTTATCATTCTCATATTATTTTAATTTGCTCAGTTTATTGTGATCAGAAATTACTATCTAGATGTTAGTTTCAAAATAAATTCAGTATAAAAAATTCTTTTTCTTTTTCAGATTCAAGAAAAAAATATGGTGAGCCCGTACTTTTTTGACCTACTGTATACAAATTAAGCGTTGGGTCTGGGAAAAAATAAATAATAAAAGGGATATTAAACAGGCAGTGTTGCTGTTGGAGATCAACTGATCTTTATTTCTCTGATGCTTTGTATTTATATATTATCTGTGTTTATTTACAAGATAGTTTAGGAATAGGGAAAGCAAATTATTTTATAACAATCAGCCCAGGATTTTTTAAAAGATGTATTGAGGTTCCTTACAAAAAAAAAGAAAAAAAAAAAAACTGCATCGCTGCAACCCAGGGTCTTGGGTACTTGGTGAATTATTGTTTCATAATCAACGGTTATACAAGGATGTGATCTGGTCAGCTATTACGCTCAACCTCCTGGTTTTCCGCCAATTAAAGATACCCACTCTTTAATCTCTAAGAGCCTGGGTGTGCCCTAGGAGGGTCTCTAATCCCCTAGTCGATTCCAAGCCGAAGAAATGAAATTATTTGCCTTCAGCCGTGCTCGAACTCGGGCCGTGGAACATAGAATTTCTGCGCCTTAGCCGGTGAGTTACCCCGCTACCTCCCTACGTAATTATTTAATTATTAGGATGATGTGGCGAAACTGATATTTCACTTGTAGAAGAATATGTAAGAAATATTTCTTACATTAATAAGGAAATGAATACTGAAAGACTTGATGGTCTACCTAACCTCTCCTCAAACAAACCCACTTTTTTTGATGTCACAAGATGCTCAGTTAATAAAAATAAAAGAAATCTAGCTTATAAAGCGGTAATCATCCCCAGAGAATCCACTAATAAAAAAATTACTAAAATAATTCTAAAAATTAACTAACCCAAAAGAATTATTTTATTATTTAAAACAGTGTACACAACCAAAACGGGTTATATTATTTTACATATCTATACATCAAGTAATGTAATTGAAAGCTAAGAAAAGATTCATTTTGAGATATTAACAAAAAGAAAACTAAGTGTTATCATAACACACAAAAAATAACCTTATCTGGCCTAAAATGAGGGAATAAATAGAGAGCAAGTTCTCCCGGTACTAATACAAACAAACTTATGTATGTGGATGCAGGCAGAAGAACTCGCGATTCAAAAGGCCTCGAAACTATTTTGTCATACCACTCCGTGTACGATAAAAAATGTCCTTCCTACATAACTGTACATAAGTATAAAATATGTTATCATTATACCATTAACGTGGGTACATAAAACGTTTTACATAATATATAGATATTTACTGACATACAGCATACTTTTTATTTTAACTGTTTATTAAAACAATTATTTCAGACATTTAAATCAGACATTTGAACTTATTACAGATCAATCACCTCAGGTAAAATAATGAAACCGGAAGTTCTCAATATTTAAGATGAACGATTTGTAGGATTCTATTAACAGATATGTAATTGTACCGAAATCAGTGTACCTGATGCCACTTATAAAAATTCTGATATCGTTAATCCAACGACCACTGTTAATCTTTCTAAAAACTAAATGAACCACTAAAAAAAGTAGTTGAAATAGTAGTTTCAAAGAGATCTCACAATTTCTGATGTGAATTCTATAAATTTACTAGTTATATGAAAAATAAAAAAAAATAAAATTACTATTTTGCATACGGGATGAAGTCTTTTGTAGAAAAATGAGTCATAATAACTCACAGGTGCCAGTGTTTTATCAGACATCGTCAGCCCTGAGATATGAAATCGGCTTGGTTTATCATTTCTTTCCTCCTGGCTACCGATAATTCCTGAGTATACAAAGCTCCGATTTCAGATTCTAGGAATAAATAAAAAAAAATAAAACACATTTAAAAACCTGTACTAATTCAGTCCAATTGTCAGAAAAATAACCGAATGGATTAGGTCAGCTCTGATTTTTTTATTTATTGTATAGAGAACGAAGGTTGGAGTGAAAACGGCCAAACAAAAAAAAATTAATTAAAAATAAAGAAAGAAAAAATATTGACAATCTATAAAACCCTCATGACCTGGCAATAGTGGCAACATTGAGTAAAATTAATTTTGTAAAAAATTTTAGCCTGAAATATGACAGTCTTAAGGTGAAGTTTTAAGTTTGAACAGTAATGCTAAAATACTTTTTTTTCACTTATTGATATTTACAACTGTACAAAACAATATACAACAAGTAAATGTGTTGACAGTGAATACAATGGCATGTAAATAACTTGTGAAGAACTACTCACTAGTAGCACTTCAATAAGATCTACACGCCTTGGAGGATTATCAGGAATGGAGGAGGAAGCAAGTTGGGAGACTAGTGGATTGGAGTGGTTATGGAGCTTACTATGGAAGGATAGGTATCTGGTTTGGGCTAAATCAGAAACATATGGAACATTAAGATCTTTATTGATAAGTTTATTGGTGACAAAGTAAGGAGCATTGAGGATTGGATACGAAATGAATTGGATGGTTTCGTAGATCCCCAAAGCTCAACTCCGTACGCCCAAATAGGTCTAATCACAGTCATGTAAATGAGTCTTTTGTAATTAATTGAAAGCTTTGAACGTTTGTCTAGTAAATGTTGAAGTAGTCTATAACGACGGGCAGTTTCTTGTCGTTTTAGTCTTGAATGCTAAAATAAAAAAAAAATTAAGTTTTACAATATGCAAAGGAATATTTTTTAGTAATAGGGATTGAAAAATAATTCATAAAATTTTTGAATGATTGTTTTGAGGTAGCGTAACATCCAAAGAAGCAAAACTGTTTTTAGCTATTGCTATGCATATAGGTTACTATAGGTACATACTTCGACATGAGCTACAGCAATCTTCCACCGGTCTATGGATAATTTACTCAAAGGTACTAAAGGAGTATCAGGGCTGTTAGATGATGTGGTTATTGGAGGAAAAAATAAAACAGAACATCTACACAGGGTGTTCAGCTTAAGACTGCAGTAACTTCGGGAGGCGATTTTATGCATCATTTGCAACAAAAAATTTCATATAAACTATAGCTTGATTCTCATCCGTTTTAGAGATATTTTTAATTTTATATCTCTCAAGAAATTTCTAATTTTTGACAAATAATTGTCTATATTTCCCGAACTATTTAATTCAAATAAACTTATTCAGACTTTAAAATAACATCGTCCAGTATTAACTTATTGATCCAAACCTATGAAATAGCAAGTTTTTATTTCCGTTCCAAAACTTTGACTGCATTTTTCTCAAAAATATTACATATGTTACAAACGTGCACTACTCAAAAAAAACTTCTACATACAAACACCTTTCGAATGGTATACCATGAATAGTGATAATTTCTAAAATTGATACTGAAATCACTTATTAATTACAAAAAACTGAGAGATGCAACATCGAAATTTTGGGAAATACAGAGAGAATTCTCAGAATGTTAAATAGTTTTATTAATAGAAAAGTAATTTAATCACAATTACCTATTTATCTTATTCTAATATTTGAAATTTAAGAAACTTTTAAGATAGTTTAATTAAAATTTACATACTTAATTTACAATAATTGTTCAAAATGTCCTCCCTCTTCTCTCATACACAGCACCGATCTTCTTCTGACTGCATCTACTGCTAGGCGAAGTTCATCATGATTTTGCCGCATTGTATTGCAGTACTTATAAATTTCTTCGACCATTTCTGAGTAAGTAATTTCAAAGTAAGTTTCTGATCTTACTTTGTACACTTTTTGCTTTAGTGTACCTCACATGTACACAAAATCATGATTCATTCAAATCTTCGCCTAGCAGTAGATGTAGTCAGAAGAAGATCGGTGCTGTGTTATTTGCACAACTTGAGAGGGTATATAATAATACTCCCAGATATGATGTTAAAATTATATTAGGAGATTTAAGGGAAGATCTATTTTTTTATTAGAGGCTTTACCATAAAATGAAATCATTAAGGAGAGGATTTCAGCACTGAATAAGTTTCCGTAAAGTGTCCAAAAGGAAATAACTGAAAGATAAAATAACTGTTTCAACGTACTATTGAATTCCAACTCCGTCTCAAGAAATCTTACCAAGCCGGTTAAATTAATCTAATGAGCCCGGTGCATCAGAAGCGGAAACATACAAAAAAAGCTCAGACCTGGAAGAGGTAGAAGTCATCCTTATGATGACTAAATTGAATTAAATCAAACTAGTCATCCTAATTTAAAAAATAACTAATCCCCTAGAATCGATGGAATTACCACTGAGATGTTTAAATTCGGAGGAGGTATATTGCACCGAGAGATCTACGAACTTTCTGGGAATATGGGACACATGCCCAAAGAATGTTATACAGCCGTTATAAAACCATTACATAATTTATAAAATATTAGCTATTCTACTCCTGAAAAGAAAAAAGGAAATGACAGAAACGGCAATTGGCTATTTCAGTGTGGACTCCGCCCGGGGAGATTTCCAATTGATCATACCTTCACTATCATGAACATATTAGAAAATCCTAAGAATGGAATATCAACCTACACTACATCTTTATAGATTATCGTCAGGCATATGATAGCATCAAAAGGAATGAGCTACATAGAAGCTCAAGAAAGCTAGGTTGCCCCTTAAAAGTCATTTGACTGATAAAAATGACCTTACAGCGTAGCAGGGGAGTTGTCAAGGTTTAGGGAGAGCTATCCGCCGACTTCTTTATACAAAACGGAGTGGAACATGGAAACCCCTTAACCATTCAATAACAATTAAGTGGTTAATCGTACACCAAAAATTGTAACATCAGCCATTGAGGTTAATAGCTACATTTTAATACTAAGCTAGTACAGACAGTTCGTATACAGTAGGAGTATGTTATTTAAGAAAATAACTGAATAATATCATATGTACCACGATACTCATTAATAAATAAAATATAAACTGTTTCAATGTCGCTAAGCCTCTAAACCAAAAGAGAGTTCTTTATTTTTTTATTTATTTATTTATTTATTTTTTTTTTCACGAAACGGCCTTGGAGACCACGCGAATATCAATTTTTGGCTCCTCTCTTGTTTTTTCTTTCCTTCCATTTTTCTTTCATTATTTCTCCGTGTCTTTTTTCTTTCATCTGTCCACGCCACTCCCTTTTTTGAACTTCTTCTGCCCACAACAACCTTCAATTCCTTAAGTCTGTTTCTATATCTTTCTCTGTCCTGACAGTCCTGGTCCGTTATACCTAATCTTTCCGTTTCTTCTTTCATCTGTTTCATATATCCTCCTGAGCTTTTATATCCACGGATTTTCTGAAATATTTGCTTATTTAGTCTTTCCGGGACCATTCTTATCATATGTCCATAGAATTTCAGTCTTCTAACCCGGATTTCCGTTTCTATGTCCTTTGTATCTTTATAGATTTCCCGGTTGGGTCTAAGCCTGTATCCTTCTTGAGTCTTTTTGGGGCCATAGATCCTTCTCAGAATTCTCCGTTCAATCCTTAGTAATTCTTCCAGACTAGGAATGCAAGTGGTTTCTGTCCCGTATAAAATCACAGGTTTAACGACAGTGTTGTAGTGTCTTATTTTCGCTTTTGTGGACAAGGTTTTTTTGTTGTAAATGTTAGTGGTTGCAAAAGATAGTTTCTGTAGTTTAGTTATTCTCTTCTTTATACTTTCTTTTTCCGAACCGTTGCTGCATATAGTCTCACCTAGGTACTTAAATTTGTTTGTTACTTTTATTGTTCCATATTTGGTTTCCACTGATATTTTTTTAAAGTCTTTCTAATATAAGAGTTCTTTATATTATTTATCAATAAATATGAAACTTTCAACTCTAATATTTTCTGAATTATACCTCTACATTTTTGAAGAGAATCACATATCTACATTTAGCCTGTTTTCGCTTAGTGTATAGTATAGCATGTAAATGTCACTTTTTATCTGATTGTTTTGTTTATTACATCAACAATGGTTTCTGCATTGATGCTCCTATAGCCTAGAGAATGAGGATTGGATATATAGATATAAATACAAGAATCGGCTTGGGTGTGTATATAAATACAAGTGTTCTGCTGTGGACTGATCAGTAAATGATTTAGTTGCCAATCAAAAAATATGGCCACTGAGTGAAGTAGATTGATATCTATGTAGTTATTGCGGAGAAAAATTTCAAGCTCATCACGATGACAGTCCATTCATTCCTTCCAGCCAGCGGCTAATTCAAGGATATTTAATGGTTCTTCGGAAAGGATACTGGTCTAGAGAGAAGTAAGTGGTGTGATTGTTTATTTCAGCTGTAATATAATATCAAGATAGGATTAGATATTTGAATACGCATGGATGGGTATAGTCTGGGTCTGCTAGAAAATTTAGGAGCTGAGACATGCATAAGGATACTGAGGTGGAGGACAAATGGTTCTTGAGGTTGAATCTATATTGTTCGAGACTATAGCTATTTTTTTTTTTTTAATTTCAAAGAAATTTTCAAAGTTCTCAACTTGAACGCCTGCGTATATACGGCCCTATCTAGCATATATGGCCATGCTAGCACTCTCATTTTTTTATGCACCCTTTTGATGTTTGGGCAGCCTATGTTGCTTGCAGAATGGTTTTCAACACAAATGGAAAATTTAGCGTTTGAAGCATGTGGTTTCTGGCAGGCTTCAGTCAATCTTTGTTTATAATAAAGTTTATATTAAATACATTGCACTATTACTCATTTTTTCTTAGGCTCTTTAGCCCACAAGAAAAAATAGTTTCTACATCACTTTTGAATGCTGTTAATAACGTATATCTCGAGAACCGTTGGAATTTCGACAAATATATATATAAAAAATTTTATAGGAAATTTAATTAGCTTTAATTTTGATCTGTAGCATATTTGTCTAGAGTCCACTGTTTTCGAAATATAATCGAAAAACAAAAAATTGGGACCTTCTCCTCTTTCCCCAACCTTAGCTCTCCCTCCAGCGGCGGGGACTTCTAGCATGTTTACCTTCTAACGAAAAATTATGGCATATTTCATGCATTCTACATCCCTGATTTAAGAACTCATTGACAGGGATCGCACTTCTCCGCGAAAACACGTTTGTCGGTACTCTTTTGGCTATAGCTCAAAAAGTAATTGTTCGATCCAAAATTTTTAGTTTTCATCTGAATGCTCGTTAAATTTACTATAAGAACCTATATATGAAATTTTAGTTAAGTTACGTTATACAGTCAAATCTACTGAAAATGTAAATATTGTCTTACTTTTCCTTAACATACAGCGTTCAGGCTTAGGTGTATTACGGGACTTAATCTAAATTAAATATATAGGGATCGATAGAAAATTTAACTAGTTTTTAGTTGAAAAAAGAAAAAAAAATGTTTTGGAGTTAAAGTGAAAAATATGCAAAAAACAAAACAAAAGATAAAGCGGTTTTTAGCGTGCTGGTATGGGTATTTTACTGAACTTGATCAAAACGTAATATGCAGGTTCTTACAGTAAATTTAAGAAGAGAGGTAAAATAAAGTGTGGTAAAATTTGTCAATAATGTATATCTCGAAAACCGTTTGAAGTTCGGCAAATAATAAGAACTATTTTATAGGAAATTAAATTAGCTTTAATTTTTTATTTGTAACATATTTTTCTAGAGTCAACCGTTTTCGAGATATAATCGAAAAACCAAAAAAAAATTGAACTTCTTCCCTCCGCCCACCGTTAGCTCACCCTCCAGAGGCGGGGGGACTTTCAGTATGTTTACCTTCTAACTATTCCTAACGAATCTATGAAATCAAAATTGCATATTTCATGCACTCCACAAAGTGTTTAATAGACTATTTAGTAAAATTTAAAATAGTGAAAGCTGATTGATGATGGATAAATATTTGATCGAGAAAAAAAGGAGGAATCATTGTGGGATAAGAAAAAGCAATCTAATAAATTCACTAGATGGCAGATAGTGGATTTCAAGGTGAATATTATTGTTGATTTCATTCCTTAAAAAAAAAAAACCTAACATTTCATATGGAATACGAATTTATTTTATTTTCAAATATTTGAACGAGACATCTAATAAAGCAATGACAACCTTGATTTGTGAGCCAGAAATGCAATGATTCCCTCGACGACAAATTATATACAAATAGTCAAACGTGAGGCTATGCTGAAATGGGATACTTTATGGTTAGCCACTACGCATATTAGCTGTCGAGAATAATGGATCAGCAGACAGCCATCTCATATTCCTTATTACAAGGGGCAAAAAGTGATGTTAAACACAATATATTGTTCCCAACACTGCCAGCGATATAACTAATTACATAAATTACTACACCCTCTAAATTGCTTTGTGGTAAAGAACTTGCTCAGGAAAAAAAAAGAAAAAGATTATTTAGAAAAACAATATTTAAATCAAGAAAATTATTTAAGTATTGAGTTAAACTGGACCTAATATGTGAGAAATTTATAGAAATAATAACAATAAGCAATAATCATAATAATCTTTCCATTGTTTTTCACATGTGCGCGCGCACATACGTACATACACACACACACACACACACACACACACACACACACACACACACACACACACACACACACACACACACACACACACACACACACGCACACACGCACACATACACACACATTAACTGATACAATGGTATAATAATCAAATATTGTTAATTGTAAAGTTTACTATCGATATTCAAGTTGTGATACGGGATTACATTTTCACTGAATTTTATTATTTTCATTCATTTACATCGGATCCCAACCCCGCTCGGTTGCGATTGTGTTATTCAGATGTTTTATTTGATAACTTATAATCAACTCATTGTATGTTTGTTTAGCGATTACTCCGTATTTTCTGAATCGATTTTGATGATTTTTTTTATCGGTAGGGCATCCTTGAAATAAACATTTTATTGAAACCAACTCAGCGCTTTTTAATAGTAATCAAAAAACCAAAAATTAAGTCGAACTGTAAGTCAAACTACTTCGAAACAAAGAGAATCAAACGACAATAAACGAAATTATCGATACTTATATATATATACATATATATTCAAAATTTATGATCAGTTATTTTATTTTGGAGGTGGTGACAACCAAAACAAACAGCATTCGAAAAGATATGGTAATTGAAAAGTCTTGTGCCATTCGAGATTTTGATGCAAAGTCAGGATTAAACTGTCCTTGGCTGGCAACGACTCCAACAATAACTGATCATAAATTGTGATTAGGTATATAAGTATCGTTAATTTTATTGATTTTCGTTTAATTCTCTTTTTTATTCGAGGTAATTATAATATTATCTTTTACTTTTTAGTTTAAGTTCGTACATGTATGTTTAATTTTAAAGTTTTTTTGTTTTTTGTTTTTTTGTTCTAAAAATTATTTTATTTTTTTTTTTTCAATGCGATGAGCGAATGCAAACATAAAATATTACCCTTTCCTCGACATGTTTCCTATTTTTTAAATTTTCATCGACTTTCTTCGATACAAGTGGTTTGCACGGCAGCTTAGTGGGTAAAGCTGCCAAGCTATTGGGGTCGAGTCCAACTGAAGGTAGAAATTTTATATTCTGTTATTTCCACTGGTGCTCTAATTCGAGGTCGGTAGAGCCTCCTGGGGGGTATTTCCCAGCCTTTATAAATTGGGTACACTTAATTGGGGAAAACCTGGTGGTTGAGCGTGATGTTGGCCAAATCTCCTACCTTCACAACCGTTAAACCAGTTATAAAACTTCTTTAGCTAATGTAAGTACCGAACACAGACCCTTCATGGGTTATAGTGGAATTTTTTATTTCTCAAATATAAATGAAATGAATGAATGAAAAATTACTGTTTATTAAAAAAACAAAACACATTTTTTTTCAGTTACAGGAGGTTTTGGCTCGTAATATAAATAATACAAACATAAACATACTTTGTTAGAGTAAGAGAAAAAAAAATTAAAAAAAAAACATAAAATAAATAAAACGAATATGATTATAATAATATAAAAAAATAAACATATATCAAAAGTAAACAAAGATTAAACACTGTGTTTTTCTGTTACTATCAATTATATATTTATGCGCGTTAATAAATAGAAATAATACAAAAATAAACAATATTACTTTGTGAAAATAAAATAAATAGTATAAAAAAGGGATAAAACCATAATATAAACAACTTTCAACTTATACTTAGAAAAAAGATTTGAAAATGAAATATGCTTATAACTACTTATGTAACTATACCAATATATATAACTAAAAAATATGAATAGCAAAGATTAAACACTGTGTGGTCAGTTACAAGCAATAATAGACTTTAGCATAAATAAATAAATATTAAGTTGGATATTTTTTATTGTTAACAGAGTTTCCATTGATAAACTATTGTAAGGATAAACATTGTAAAGGAAACGTAATGTTTTAAAAATTTTGCTCTATGGGTATCAAATCTCCGACAGCTCAGTAAAAACTGCAACTTCGTTTTTAGCTTAAAAAGTACAGATTTCACATTGATTATTACTGTCGAATGTTCTATAACCTCCATTTATTTTTATTTTCACAAACATTTTACTTGCTATCGCAACTGAGCGATAATTCTTAATTTATTTGTATAGGTGTTAAAGTGTAAATATTGCTGAGTTACTCCAAAACTCCAAATATTAAGGTTATACGTGTTAAATGGAGATACGGCTACTTTTCCGTATCTAAACTTAATAAATGGTTTTCCATTGACTTACAAGGGGAGGACACACTCAGTCTCTCACGGATCTTGTTGGCAATTTTTTTGGAGGTTCCTGGTCAAAAAATATTAGACACATATTTTGCCGTTCCGACCAATGGGCCCTAGAAGCCGAGAAAAAAAATAAAATAGCATTAAACTAATTTATTTTTTATCTCGAGTTTAAAAAATGATATCGACATGATTCTTGCACCAAGATTTTCAGTTTTGATTGCGAATTAAAGGAAAAATACAGTCGCTCCATAGATTTTGGTTTAGGTTAATTAAATTCTAAAAAAATGATTAGTTTTTCAAGCAAACTACCTCTATAGATTTTTTCACACAAAAATTGAGGTCAGATTCTAATTCAGCACCCTCAAAAACATTAAAAACGGTTATTCAACAAAATTAAAAAATATCATTTTTTTCACCCTCTTCCATGAAAATGAAATTTTAAAACCGATTATTGGTTACATACCTTTAAATCGTCATTACTTTGTCATGCAATTCACTGGTTGGTATCGCTGGAAAGAAGAGGGTCTCAGCATTCTTTTGATGTATATAAATGTAAAATTCGATGAACAAAAACCTATTAAAAAAATTGGAAAATCCGAAAAACATTTTGATTTTTAACTTGAGTTTGAAACCAGATAGGATGATGAAACCAAATACATTTCAAGCGTATTACCACCCTATATTTTGTGTAAAAAAATAAAGTTGATACGTAAAACCGTCTAAGCGTAATTCACGTTTTTATCAATTTAAACAAAAGTTGCCTGACATGTTCAACTGCAAAATAAAATCAAAATTGTAAATACTTAACAATCAAATCTAATATGTGGTTCTGTCTGTATATAATGTAAATATTAATTTGTAATAAGTTATCATTACAATAAATAATTAATAATTATAATTATTTTAATAATAATTAAAGTAACAAATTATTTCTCCCAATTAGTATATATATATATTTTTTTTTTTTTTTTTTTTTTTTTTTATTGATATCTATATATATATACATACGTTTCCTGAGTTTTGAGGGTGTTGAGATGGAATTCTAGGGCTAAAAGAGCTAAAATTTTTCTATCACAGTTTTACAAACTCATTTTTTTCTATACATTTTTTTCAAACTCAAGAAATTTCATCCAAATAGAAAAATAAAAAAGTTTTTCGGATTTTCCAATTTTTTTTAATAGGTTTTTGTTCATCGAATTTTACATTTATATACACAAAACATCAAAAGAATGCTGAGACCCTCTTCTTTCCAGCGATACCAACCAGTGAATTGCATGACAAAGTAATGACGATTTAAAGGTATGTAACCAAAATAATCTTCTTTTTAAAATTTCATTTTCATGGACAAAGTAATGACGAGGTAACCAATAATCGGTTTTAAAAAAAAAAGGGTGATATTTTTTAATTTTGTTGAATAACCGTTTTTAATGTTTTTGAGGGTGCTGAATTAGAATCTGACCTCAATTTTTGTGTGAAAAAATCTATAGAGGTAGTTTGCTTGAAAAACTAATCATTTTTTTAGAATTTAATTAACCTAAACCAAAATCTATGGAGCGACTGTATTTTTCCTTTAATTCGCAATCAAAACTGAAAATCTTGGTGCAAGAATCATGTCGATATCATTTTTTAAACTCGAGATAAAAAATAAATTAGTTTAATGCTATTTTATTTTTTTTCTCGGCTTCTAGGGCCCATTGGTCGAAACGGCAAAATATGTGTCAAATATTTTTTGACCAGGAACCTCCAAAAAAATTGCCAACAAGATCCGTGAGAGACTGAGTGTGTCCTCCCCTTGTTAGTTCATGATTACGAATTCTAACTATTTCGGAATTCTGAAATTCCTTTATATTATCATCCCCTATGGTATACAGTAATCTTATCAATACAGAGACGCAGTTAAAATTATTCTCAAATATTTTAGGAATGATATTTGAATAGTATTTTCAATATTTAGTAATCTTTTACTTTCAAATTAAAGGGTTTGTATTTTTTCATTGTATTGAATCTAAGACCTGTTGTTTTTGCCAAAGCTAAGGAAATATGAACATAATAGATAACGAATTTGTTTGACAATGATAGCAACCAATTTAATTGACATTTGCTACTAAAAAGATTTCCGGCATATTATAGATATTCCTGAAAAAACTGTTGCTATTTCTTTTCAAGGAAGGTTAAAAAAAGGAATGCTGGAAACTGGGCAATTGGCAATCAAACTGGTCAATATTTGCTGAGTAAAGGACGAGAAAGGCGTTCACACTTTATGTTCTTTCCCTATCGAAGCGTGGCCTGTATTGACTTTACTCCCGACTGTACTAGTTTTCGTATTGAAGCGATGCAAAAATGTATTTTTCCAACAGTTAAATCACACATACCCACAAACAAAACTAAATATATCAATTAAAATTAACTAATATAGCTTGTAAAAAAATTCTAAAATCTCGTCTTCAATGGTAATCATAAACGTTTTAAGCAACAGAAGTCCACTAAAAATTGCATATGAAACGACACAGTATTTTCCTCCAAAAATGATGCCGTGTTATCACCAGTTAAACTTTACTTGGTTGCACTAAGGATTTTGAAAATGTTTGTTTTTTAAAACTAAACATGTTTAAAAAGAACGATGCTTTTTAAGTGTTTTCCTGCAAGCAGTAACCCTGTTGGAAGGGATTTTATATATTTGTGTACACACCATTCTTAAAAGTATACAATGTACATGTAATTTTTAATTTTTGTTTTGATTATAACTTTTAATTTTAAACATACATAGTACATGTGTTGAAAGTTAATATAAAGAACAAGATAAAAAAAATAAAATAAAGAACAAGAAGTTAGACAATATTAAAATTCAATACAACCTAGCAAAAAAGTTATATCATAATCAAAAATACTTTTAAAAAAATATAGAGAAAACTTAATGAATTGTTCATGTTTTAAACGTACTTTATATTGATATCCTCTATTCTTGGTAAGGTATTTTTAAAAATATTTTGAAGTCTTCAAACATGTTCTTCATCAAACATTAACCATCCACCGGCCAATGTCCTAGTTTCTGTACTGTTTTTGTCTATAGTATGGTTCTGTAGTCAGTGAGTAGTCTGCATTCATATATGAGGTGGTATATATTTTGTTTTTGAGTGAAATCACAAGGACATAAGAATGAGTCTCTTATTATGAATATGGAATAAAAGTATCTGTTCACTGCCACCATGTCCTGTGATTCCTTGTGTAATGTAGAAGTCAGTCCATTAGTCTGATTTCATGGAGGTCCGTAAGTCTGGAAGTAAGTGTGTGCGCTTGCGAGCTAGTAGCATACTGTTACCGTACACACATGCCATTTAACGGATAGTAACTGGCACATGCTAGGTACTCGCATGAAATTTGGCATGTTTATCTCCGGCCTAATATTTGATACTTGATCTTATTTAAAATATTAATGGTGTTACAGAAATTAAATTCATTAATTAGAGGAAAACTTCATAATCATACTCCGAAAATTCATGTAACTATAACCTTTAAATTATTGAAAAGTTACTATCAAATTTTCATATGCTTATAAAGAAAATTAAATTTTCACTGATCATGTGTAACCTTCCCGACCACATAGCCCACTTCAGGACTACTACTATTACCTTACATTACCAGTCTACAACATTTCTTAAAAATCTTCTATTGTTATAACTTTGTATCTATTATTACTTACTTAAATAGTACATATATAAAATAGCTAGTTAAATTGTAAATATTTGTAATCGGTGTTAATATTATATGGGTTTCACCAATTAGTAATCTTATTTATTTAAAGTTAATTACAGCACGATTAATAAAGAAAATAAAATATTAATAATTGACAAAACTTGAAAAGTACTACTAATCAGTAGCTCTTTAATGAAATTCTACACTAGAAGGTCTCTGAGCCACCTCCTTTTCTGACAAATTGGAGGATTATCAGGAATGATGTGGGAAGCAAGTTGAGAAACTAACGGATTTCAGTGGTTATGGAGCTTACTATGAAAGGATAGGTATCCGGTTTGGGCTAAATCTGCAACATATGGAACAATAAGATCTTTATGGATAAGTTTATTGGTGACAAAGTAAGGTGCATTGAGGATTTTTCGAAAGATTTTGGATTGCAAGGATTGGATACAAGATGAATTGGATGGTTTACTGGAGCCCCAAAGCTCAACTCCGTACGTCTAGATAGGTCTAATCACAGTCATGTATATTAGTCTTTTGTAATTAATTTGGAGTGTTGAACGTTTGTCTAGTAAATGTTGAAGTAGTCTGTAACGACGGGCAGCTTCTTGTCGTTTTAGTCTTGTATGTGGATTCCAAGTTAAACGTTTGTCCAAGTGGAGTCCTAGGTAGCGGATCTGTTCAACAGGGATTAGTGGAATATCATTAAAGGATACTGTAGGACAGGAAGTCGTGGGTTTACGACGCAGGGTACATGTTATTTGGTGAGATTTTTTTGGATTAATTTTGATTCTCCATTTTTGACACCATTCTTGAAGGTTTAGGATATGGGATTGGAGTGTTTGAGAGGCAATAAAGGGATCATTGTTTACTGATAACACACACGTGTCATCAGCGTAAGTGGTGAGGACAGTGGTAGGATGAGTTGGAATGTCAGCTGTATACACCGTGTAGAGGATGTGGCCTAGGATACTAAAAAATAAAACTAAATTAAAATAAAAGTTAAAACTACAATCCTACTTTATTTACAATACACATTCATCCTAGGGGTCTCCCAACCAAACCTGTCCCTCTACTCACAGAGAGGTTCCAGCTCTTCTCTCTTAGCTGCGTCACTGGTGTTAGAGAAAACCCAGTGGATGCTGAGTGAAAGCGCAATATGCTTCAAACTAAAAATAAGAAAGTGCTCCTCCTGAAATTGAGACTTTATTAAAGTGACCCCTCCTCCCTACACATTTCTCAAAAATTCTGAATTACATAGGTAAGCAAAATATCCTAATTTTGCTGTGTGGTTTTAGAATTTTAGTTCTCGAAAAATTATATTGGTGGTATTTTTCGAAGTAATCAATGCTGCAAAGGTTGTCAGAGACACTGATAACATTGGTTCGGAAGGAAGTGGACAAATTGAAATTATAGCTTCCGTAAATACATGAATAAATTAGTCTGTAGTTACTTAACAGAAATAAGAGAAAGTCAGACTTAGATTAACAAACTACTTACCTACTGAGAAACGGAATTTTCAATAATCTTAAAAAATAACATTAAAATATTTTGATTAAAAATAATGTTAAGAAGGATCAACTTGAAGAGCAATGAAGATAAATATCATATTTTATTTTGAATTGGGTGTCCTTACACGCTGAAAGTTTAATCTTCTATGACCGATCTACATGTCCAAATAAATGTAAAGATAAAAGGAGAGGAGAATAAAGCGAAATAATTCTTTTAAAAGAATATCCCATCTAAGTGAATTTTATTTTTTGATAAAATAGGTATTTATCTGAAAAATATATATTGCAGATGCGTCCATGTAACAGTCCCATTTTATTTCAATCCTAATAATTTTCTCTTGTGTAATGCCGATTTTTGTGTGGGTAGTAGGGACCTATAATAGTGCAAAACTAGAGTTATAGCCACCAATGAGCATTAGTTAGTTATAGCACAAATGATTCTTTCACGTTTAATTGCAGTTGTGTATGTTATTTGATATACAAATACTTCTGTTATGCTTGAGACATAACAATTTCTTTGAATTGAATTTCTAACGGCCATAACAACTGCTTCGTTCAACCGATTACAATAGTTATAACATCACTAGAATTATTATACATTCTGATTTTTGTATATAACATTGGGATTACTCCAGATTTTAGTGGACAAATACTGATGTGAATGAAAAAATCCGAGGTCAGCTATAACTTGAGATATCTCAATAAGGGGAAATCCTGTGACCTCCGGATTTGGTCTAAACTTTTTAGTTTTACGGTTTCTAGATGACCTTAAAATTTGGTTATAATCAGTGGCAAAATGAGTGAGATAGCGCAAATTATTTACATTTTTTCCGAAATCTTGCCTTCTAAAATCAAACAAAATTTTGTTTTTACAAGTGAAAAAATGCATTTTTGATTACGACATAATTAAGTTTCTACATGTTTTTTTAGATGAGGAATCTGAAATAATATCAGTTTTTAGTTTAAAAATTTTCCTCACGTTTATTATATAAATAAGACGTTTTAAAATGACCTATTTCTATTATTATTAAATTTTACACTATAAATTTCAAATAAGACCATATAAAAAAAAAAAAAAAAAAAATAGGTAAGGGTAGTTTTTTTTTTTAACCAAAACCTGATATTAATTTTAGATTATTCATTAATCATAAGGTTTCAATGCAATTTGAAATACAAATATGGGTGAGGAAAATTTTTAGACTAAAAAGTGATATTATTTTCAGATTCCTCATCTCAAAAAACATGTAGAAACTAAATTTTGTCGAAATCAAAAATACATTTTTTTTACCTTTAAAATTGTGTATGATTTTAGAAGGCAAGATGCTCCAAACATCCCCTTTTGAGATTTGAAAAATAGCAGTTGTAATAAAAATAAAAATTGTTTAAGTCAACATGGCCAAAATAACATTGGTAACCCTACCTTTAAAGTTGCCAGCTCGACTTGATTGAATAAACTAAATAAAGATAAGTGGGTTCTCCGGGCAATAAGACCAATAAGGATAAGACCAGTGTGTTTTTGGGACAACAGATCGCAACACTAAAACACATAATCTTCGATCGTCACTTATCATTACTGTATTCTTAAAATTTGAAAAAGGAGTGAATTCAGCAACAAAACATCTATAGAGCTGCTATTTTAAATTATTTTTATTTTATTTGTTGTTATGCCTATGACAATCGTAGTTCGTTTTGTCAAAGACATACTTCTATACTCACTCACCGTTCCCTTATCCCGTTGATTTAGATTTACTATCTAAATTCAGATCTGTTAACTATCTTCCCAATGAGCCAGAAACTTGAAACTTGGAACATATCTTAGGAGCGGACGAAGACGTCAAAAATCATTGTCCGAGAGTATCCTAAGAGCGTGGTCCCCACCCCTGTTAATATTGCATCGTCATCCACTCCTAATGTATGTTCCAAGTTTTAAGTATCTAGCTCATCGGGAAGATTGTAAACAGATCTAAATCTAGATAGTAAATCTAAATCTATGGGTTAAGGGTACGATCAGTGAGTATAAAATTAACTATAGTCGCCTTCGGCTGGGACGAGATGTATCCCTAATCCCCACGTCTAATGGATCTTCCCTTCCAATGATCGCGCCTGTTCTTGCCAGTTGTCAATTGATAACGTAGTTTGTCTATTTTGGTACTTTGATCTTTGTAAAATGATAAAATAAGTATGTGCGTCGCGTATAAAATAAGTACTTTGGCATATAGTGCTACACTGACAGTATAGAACTTAATATAGAAAAAAAAACAACTTAATTTTCTATGTTTCGGAAAACGCTGAGTAATATATGCAAGGGCTAAAAGAACGAAACGGAAATTTTATCATATTTGGTTCTTCTAAAACCGGATTTCTAATATGCATAAAAGGTAAGAAAAACATGTACCAGAGATTAGTTAAAGATAAAAAATGACTTTTCTACATACCAATGTACAAAACGAACCAGGGTCGCTTGGAGCGTTTGGCTACGTAAGAGGTAGAGGAGGTAAAAACGACAACCGAGGTGCAACGGAGTTTTGCCATTTGTTTCTTAAAATAATTGTGCATAAAGAAATAAAAGATTCCCATGCCAGTAGTGGTAGTGCTATAACAGTATATAAAATAAATGTTTCTGGATCAGAAATGGGGCTTAAAATTCATAGTGAGGACAAAATCAATTTTTCCATACCGAAATCCTGCATGGTTGTACTATATTCATCCAACACAGAGGGAACATCTCAAAAACGATGAAAGGATATTATGTATTAACATCATTAGTAATTAAGACGATAATATTTCAGAAGGTCTATTTTTTTAAAATATAATTTTGGACATTGTGGATTAAATTGCTGGTAATTTTGTTTTGCGGACATTCAAAATTAGTGGACAATTTTTTTTTATTATTATTCTACAAAATGCTATTTGAAATTTTGGATATATTGTGATAAGACTTCATCTGGGATTGAACTCCGAGCACTGTTCGCAACTTTCCAACAGTTTGTTGTACATAAAAGATCGCGGAGGACTGATGAAACCCTCATTAGAATTATTAAGGATTTGTAAAACCTGTGAAAACATAATATGGAGAAACAAAATATTTAATAGCGATATAGATTTATTTTTAAAAAAGTGAATGTTAACAAACAATTTTTTTTTGAGGACCATGATAATTTCTAAATTGGTGAGGAAAATAACATTAACCATTGGCTCCTTTTGAGCGATGGTAAAATTTAGATTTCATTAAGAATTAAAAAAAAAAAAATGTTAGAGATAAAAATGAAGAAATTGAGAAGTTAATCACTTCGAAGGTCAATAGAAAGTCCATGAATATACTATCGGGTTGTTTCACATGAAATGTCCGATTTTATAATATTTGAAATACATAGAGGATTTTGCGAGTCTCTGTTGTTTACTTCCAAAGTTCACATATCATAATCAAGCAGTTACTAATCCTCTACTTTTCTTTTATAAACATTAGCTTCCCAATCAATTACACACTGTTTAGTATACCTTCAAATATGAACATGGAAACGCGCGATTTTCGTGTAATATTTTTTTATGAGTTTAAACTAGGTCGTTCGGCAGCTGAGGCTGCTAGAAACATCTGTAAGGCGTTTGGGGAAGGGAGTGTAAATGAACGAACCATTCGCCGTTGGTTTGCTAAGTTTTCGACTGGGGATACCAACTTGGAAAACCAGCCCCGAGGAAGACCTCCAACTGTAATTGAAAACGATGTCCTCAAACATACTGTAGAAGGAAACCCCTACCAAACAGTTAGAGAACTTTCAGCACAACTTAGTGCATGTGCACCTACCGTTTCCAGACACTTAAAGTGCTTAGGGAAAGTAAAAAAGCTCGATACATGGGTACCTCACGATCTCACTGAGCGACAGCAATTGAAACGTCTTGAGACCTGCGTTTCGTTGCTTGCTAGGCAAAAAACCGACCCTTTCCCTGAAAGAATAATAACTTGCGACGAAAAATGGATTGCTTATGACAATCAGCGTCGGTCAGGGCAGTGGTTAGACATCGACGAAAGCCAAGGACAAATGCCAAAACCAAATTTGCACCCGAAAAAATTGATGGTTACAGTATGGTGGTCCATGGCTGGAATCATACATTATTCCTTTTTGCCTAGAGGTGAGACCATTACCTCTACAACCTACTGCAATGAAATTGGCCAAATGCACGAAAAATTATTGAAAAAACAACCTGGATTGGTAAATCGGAAGGGCCCTATACTCCTACACGACAACGCTAGACCCCACGTTTCAAAACTTACCATGCATAAATTGAAAGAGCTGGGGTACGAAGTTCTTCCGCACCCACCATATTCTCCCGACTTGTCTCCAACAGATTATAACCTTTTCAGGAATTTAGACAACTTCTGCAGAGGAAAAATTTTTGCAAATGATGCTGAAATCAAAAGTGCGTTTTCAGATTTTGTTTCACTTCAAAGCTCAGAGTTTTTCAAATCCGGGATAAAAAAGTTGTTGTCACGTTGGGAAAAATGTGTAGAAAAAGAAGGTAAATACTTCGAATAAAATTATATTGTTTTCATATTGTATTTTTACTAAAATCCCTTTACCTTGAAAACGGACATTTCATGTGAAACAACCCAATACCTTCTTATGCTCTAATTAATGTTTTATAATATGCTTTAACTTTCCCATTCCCTGTGTATTAATTGTTAGACTGATACTATTCCTAATTATAATAATAAAAAGGTAGAAACTATTATTATAGGTAGAATAATAACAATTAGAATTAGAATAATAAAAAAATAGAAACGAATTGAAATTCAATGCTCTGTATGAGCCAGTCCAAAGTAAAGCGGATCCCTTATTGACTCTCACTTACACTTACTTAACTTACACATCCTTCTTATGTTTTACAACATATACACTACGTATGTACATTAGCATTTATTAGGTATAAATATAAAGGCATTAATACCACTAATTGATACAATAACTAATAACTATGAACACCTTATATTATGCACAAAATTATCCTTTTAAATAATTGTATTACTATGTATAAATTAAAAATCTGTAGTTTCGTTTAATTTTTATTTTCAATTCAATGCGCCATATTAACTTTATTATTTCAAATATAAATAAAGTTTTGATAATGAAAAAGATACGTGTTTCTAAAAAATATTTTAGAAAAAAAACGATAACCGACTTCATAATTAAACCTAGATTTACAAAATTGAATAAAAAGTAAAAAATAATATTTTCATTACTTTGATACAAAGAGAATTAAATGCCAATCTACGAAATTATCGATACTTATACACCTATTCACAATTTATAATCAGTTGCTTTTGGAGTCGGTGCCAGCCAACTGCCCTTCTTGGCTGGCACCGACTCCAATTGATCCTTTCTTTGCAACAAACTTTCAAATGGCAAGAGACGGAAGTTTCTTTCTTTGGTGGTGATGAAATAGTGGAGGGATCTTTACAATTACCATTTTTTTTCGAATTCTGTTTGTTTTGGTTGGCACCGGATATATGAATTATAATTATGTTACCAATGGGCAGTAGAGAATAAGTTACGACTTATTCTAGTTACGAACCAAGAAAAAACTAAGGCAATGCTAATTGGATCGAAACTCTCCCTTAATTCCCGTTCCTGTTATCCACTTCTTTATCTTAATAACGTTTCTATTCAGTTCACAAACTCTATCAAAAACCTCGGAGTAGTATTCGATCAAAATCTGCTCGATCAACCCGAAAAACCAATTCCATCCTCAAACATCTCCTAGGATTCCGTTAATCTTTCCCTCGCAATACCCGTAAATTGTTAGTATCCTCCCTCATCCTTCCCCACCTTGATTTTGGATGCTTAGTATACTGAGGACTGTCTGGAGAGCTTGAAATGAAGCTGAAAAGATTAATGAATTCGTTTATTAGATTCATTTTTGGGATCCCCAGGTGTTCTCACATTACTTGCTGGTATTCTGAGTTAAGGTGGCTTTATCCAAGTTTTCGACGGCAATACTTCCTTGGTTCCTTTCTATTACATTCCCTAAAATCCAAAAACCCTTCGTACATTTATGACATTCTTGTCTTTCGTTCTTCCATTCATCTTTTGAATACCAGATCTCAGCCTATTGATTTGTATATCCCTTCTCATCGAACTGCTTCCTTTGAAAAATCGTTTATTAATCGTGCAGCTTTATTTTGGAATTCTATTCCGATTTCGATCCGCAATGCTCCTTCTCTCACTTCTCTTAAACATAATTTATTCATCCAGCTCCTCAATTATCAATCTTCTGAAATTATGTAATAATAGATTAGTGTAAGAATGTTTCTTTTTATTTATTTTTTTTTTTCATTTTATTTTGTAATTTATTTATTTTTTTCATATTAACCCGAAGATTTGTTTTTAAATCTAAAATCCCACCTTATATATTTATATGTATATAATTTATATTCTATATAAGCTGCTGTCTTATATGTATGTAGCTAGACAATAATACCTTTTGATTGCACTTTCATGTTATTCTTAGGGGACAAGGTGTCCTAGTATAAAGATTATTTTTTTTTTTTCATTTTTCATCATTTAAATTATATTTACAATATTAATGATTTATAGTTTTTTTATATGTGCAACTGAAACATATTGTAATGAGCTATTTAACATATATTTAAGAGATACAGGACCTGGAGATGGAAATAATTCCCGAAACACACACGTAGTTATCTTTATTATGTAAATATAAATCAATAGGAGGTAAACTATCAACATAGATAATGAGTTTTAAATAAAAAAAAATTAACATTAATCTGGCCTTATGTGCCTATTAATTATTCAGCGATTTTTCGATAAACAGTACAAAAATTTAAATCATTATATCCAGTTAGCTCGGTATGTTTACTGCTCCTGTACAGTGCTGCTCTCTAGCTGCTGCGGACGCCGACAGAACTTGACGCTCTCAGACATCGAATTCTTCCAATTCACTTTCAATTATCCGATTTTTCTGCATCCACTCATTATATGTCCTAGATGAGTGTTATATATACATACATTGTATTGATTATATCTTATTTCACATTACTATCAAACTCTCTCTTTCCAACTATAAAATTACATATCTGATATTAGTAGTATATGCTATTTTCCTTATTAATGTTATTTGAAATTTCCCGATCCATACGACCTGACCAAATAAGAATTAATAGATTAAACCAACTGTTTATCAATAATTCAAATTTTAAGACATTCAAAAGGGGCCTATCAGAGCCCACTGGTCAGAAATATGACCATGACATTTTCTTTTTAGTTTGTAAGTGTAAATAGCTAGTTTTTAGTTTCCCGACAACTAGATTTAGGTAAGCCCTATAACCTCAATATAAATAATCTTTCTTAAAAACCCTCACCTCATGATAACATGAACTATGTGCAGGCCTTACAATGTACAAAGCACAGAAAAAGGCCAAACATCCTAAATGCTTCCCATCCCTATAATAAATACTAGAACTTCTATCCAATAGGGATATATACAAAAATATGTAATAAAATAATTTAAAAAAATGGATACCCTCACAGACCCGTCTACAATCTACTAAAACAAACAAAATCTCAACATAAACAACTTGAAATTAACAATAAAATATATTACACTATTCCATACATACAAACACTACCAGAAATACTCTTTTAAGGTATTATCTCAATATATAGCTTGGAAAAAAAATAATACGACCTGACCTCTTGAAAACACTTCCAAGATATCTGTAGTCCTCAACTAATTCCACAGTAACTCGCCTGCAAGTGATTTGAAACGCTTCAAAACTGCATTACTTTACTTTTTCCAAAATATTTATATTCATTGTGATCTACATCTACATCCTGCGAGGCAAATTCAATGAAAATAAAATAATTGTTTTTTAAATAAAAATTACTTTTGAATACTTAAAAGATGGATTTTGTAATATTTTATTCCGTAAACTATAAACTTTTCAAAAAAAAGTTAAACAAATAAAAACTAATAAAAATTAATAGATCAACTAGTCACATGTACTGGATAATGTATATTGGATATCCAAATATAGAAAAAAAAAATCTAATAATTAACGTTTATGATTCCCCTTCACGTAGGTTTAATGTTTTGGATAAATTCAAAACAGTTTGGTTTAAATAGATAAAAATATAAAAAAGTAAAATGCCAAAAAAAAATAAAATAGTAGACAAAAAGTGTCAGGTAGGGATGGGTTCATCCGGTTTTCCCTATGACTGGTTGTTTTATTCCGTTCCTACTGGAAACTAATTTAAAATAGGACTATTGGAGATTTATAGAAAACTTCCAATAGACCCCTTTTAAATTTATTTCCAATAGGAACGGGAAAAAAAAACCAACTAGCGATAGTGAAAACCGAAAAGACCCATCTAAATACGACCCCGCCTCTTCGCATATTCCTCTATATTTATTAATTACATTTGATTTATTCGGCATTACAATAAAAATTAATTGCAGAATAAATTGAGCAAAAAATACAGGAATAGTATATTTTTTTAAGTCTTAAGTAGAAGCTGAGGGATTTTTTTATTTAAAATTAATAAACGAAATTCTAAATTTGGAAAATGAAATGATTAATGGAAATGAAAATATAATTTGATTAAATCAAAACTAATTTGTCAAAATGCACAATGGATAATTTCTATCTATTTTTATTTTAGAACTTTTTTTTCTCATCTGATTATGATAGAATACGGTCTCATTTTATATATTATTATTATTTCTTTTTTTTTTAATTTTGATAGTCAGGAGTTAATGTCGATGTCATGAAGGCAACAATCAAAGTCGGCTAAAGTGGGAACGTCTCCACTAAACCCACCTGTTAACGTCTCCACTTCAGCTGACAGAGAACATAATAGAAAAAACTGGCGTCATTGGGTTTGTAAGAATAATATAAATGTAGAAACAATAGGGAATACATAAACGTGGGGAACACTCCAGGGATATTTCATTGAGTAACAGCATTTTAAAGTTAGTTAGAACATTAATAAAATAGTACTCAAAATATAGGTTTATATTTTCTTGTCTGATCAGAGAAGCTTCAACAAAGAGATCAGCTACGACAATAAACTATTAACTTTAGAAAACAAATACACTCTTTAACCGATACTAGTAGAATTTAAAAAACGATAACTTCCCCACTTTTAACCGATACCCCACTTTAGCCTACTCTTTCCTAGATATCTATTTCTATCTATTTATGTACCACATGAAAATGTTTTTACATACTTTTGACGAGAGGGAGAGAGAGAGAGAGAGAGAAACATGATCTACAGGGTCTTTCAACACAGTTTCTTCTTTTTCGTTCTTTTAGCACAAACTCTAACTTCATAAATACAGTGGATCGTTGATTATCGAAACGTCAATTATCGGAACGTTCAACTAACGGAACCTTTTTTTTTTGGAATGTAATTTTAATTCAATTGAACATCTAATTACTTATTTGTATTGCTAAAATTATTTTTATTTAAAAATTAAATTAAATAAAAAATAAAATTATTTTTTCCATGAATGTCTATAAGGGAAGCTCTATTTATTTCTCAGAAACTGCAAAAACTGAACTTCTATACAGACCTACAATTTTTTACTTAGAACTGTATTCTTAATTAGACCATTTCATTTGTTTCTCTCAGTATCTTCCTAATAATTGGGTTGGTAATAGATCTAACCTTAAGTTTTAAATCGTTCTTTGTGAGGTAAACATCTTTGTGATCACTTTTTGTTTCAAAAATAACATGTCTTCATCCATGCCAATGAAAAAGGAACGAGAATCTTTTCATTTAAAGACAAAATGGAGATATTACGTGGCTGAAATAAAGTTAATCCGGTTAGGCATCATCTATCGATTTTAAGGTTGGTAAATCAACAATTACGGGAATCAAAATTAATTCTAAATCAATGATCAGGTACCCCATAATCTTTACAGTGAGACGGGCAGTTTGAGTAGTAAAACTTTGAAAAATACGAAAAAATAACTGTTGGAAGATGCTGTTTACAAATAATAATTTTTAAAAGTGAATTTCGATTATCCGAATTTTTGATTAACGGGACCGCCCCTGACAACATTAGTTCGGATAATCGAGGCTCTAATGTACATGTGGCCTCCGCTCACACGTGTTAAAAACGCCCTATTAATAAAATACTTTCTCTTCCATATGATTAAGCGCATGCGCCCTCATAACATCAGTCACATTACAACACTATATACACACGTGAAACTTTTTAGTCAGTCTGCCACGAGCGCCCGCGCTATGACGTGTAATTGCTGTAAAGTTTGATTAAAGAGTTTTCTTTTGTAAAGTTTAAGTGTTTTTTTTTTGTTTGTATTATTATTGTTGAAATAATAATTCCTCTCGCACCGAAGTTTTGGAGCTGTTTTGTAATTAAATTAGGCTTAGAACAATGAAAAAGTGAAAATTAAATCAGGGATTATTTAAGAGGTAATCCCCGCAGCATCACCGATAGCGGATAACACTGATGGGGCAGTCACTAAGCTGAGCACTCAGATATATTGCTGTTTCTTTTACTTCTGCATCTACTTCTTTACATTGACTATTAACTTGCCAGGCAAAATGGCCAAATAGTCTGCAAAGCCGATCTTCCTTCCGTTGGAAATCTGGTGACATCGGCAGTGTTCTAGGCGCTTCGTTAAAATTTATTTTTAGCCATCTGTACATGTAACTACAAAACTTCAAGCAAAACTCTGCGACAAAATGATAGATACTTCCTTGTAACTAAGAACAAAAAATGATGATTTCTTCATTTTCGATTAATATTAGTTTTTCAACACTGCTTAAAGTATAAGTTCATAAGTATTCAACTTATTTGCGTCAAAATGATAGACTCACTGCCGTTGACACACTTGGAGTTTAAACCAATAAATACCATTTCTACTTTTGAGCAGAGTTGAATTTGAACGAAAGTAGACATAACTAAAAACGTCGATTATACTGAAAAAATGTTTTTCGAATAAGTGAACCGTTAGATTTCTTCACTAATGAGAATGGGATGTGTTCTAGAGATATTAGAAACCGCATCAAACGGAGTTTTTCCTCAATTACGAACTTTTTGAGGGACGGAGAAACATATGGTAAACTGAGGGCACCCTGCTTTGTCGTTACAACAAAAACGGAATATGCATCTAACTCTTGTAAAACGGCAAGGGCAATCGCTGAGGAATCCTGGACTTCAAACGAACCTTAGAAATGTCCAAAGATTAGTTTAAAAAAAAAACTGGCGTGTGTGACGGCTAAAAAAACTGGCTATATTTTGTTCTAACAAGTGTTTTGATTTTTTTTCTTGATCTTTGGACATTCCGGTGGGTTCCACGTGCCTCTCCGGGCCTTAAAAATTTCGCAAGAGAAAAGTTCAAAGAAAAACTGCCTTTCAGGTGGTTAGCGATATCCCTAGAATACATCCCATCCTCATAAGTTTAGAAGTAAAACGGCGCTCTTCTTTTGAAAAATATTATTTGTTCACTAAGATTGACGTGTTTAGTTGTGTCTACTTTCGTTCAAATTTAACACAGCAGAAATGGTATTTATTTTTCTCAACCTCAAGAGAATTAAGAAAATCGTAAAAAACGACAGTGTGTCAATCATTTTGTCGCAAATAAAATGTGAATATTAATATTGGATTTAAATGTTCAGAAAGTTCTGATAATTCTGACTTCTTTTCAAATATCTTAACTTATACATCAATCTGTGTTAAGAAACTAAAATAAATCGGAAATAAATAAATCATGAAATATTTTCTTATTACAAGCGTTTGTCTTACATTTCGTCACAGAGTGTAGGTATTGAAACCAGCACTTAATCATGAAAAAACCAAAACTGCGAAAAAAAAATGTTAATCATAATCTTTCTTAAAGTTCGATAGTTGAATACAAAAAAAAAAAAAAAAAAAATATATATATAAAATATAACTAATTTTTAGTTTTTAAAATTTTAATCAACTTATTTAGAAGCGTAAAAATAAAAATAAATAAAAAGGGTCGATTAGTTTTTGCATTTAACCAACTAATCGCCGAATACAGAAGCAGTCGGTTAGTCGGCCTTCTTTAATATATATATATATATATATATATATATATATATATATATATATATATATATATATATATATATATATATATATATATATATATATATATATATATATATATATTTGGCTGCTTCTGTAATCCGCGATTAGTTGGTTTAATGCTCCAACTATTCAGCCATTTTATTATTACGCTTTAAAATAAGTTGATTTAATTGAAAACATGGCGTTTATTGGTTAAAATTTTTATCTTAGATTCATCCTTGCAGTTAGTCATCTAATCCAGAAATAGGATTTTTTTTTGTAGGCTATGCGAACTACGCTTCCATAGACTATCTTACTCCTAATTATTGTTCATTAGAGTAAGTATTTCTGTCGGCTTCCCAACTGATTTCAAAGACCTATTAGAATATTTAACATCAGACGTCTGACCATCCACATTCTTAGAAAACGGGCATTTTCTTTAAATAGTAAAATGTTTTCTATTAAAACAAGTGTTGGGTAACTCAACTGAAGGAATTAACAAAGTAGAGAATCTGAAGATATTGATGGAAGCCAGCTTTTTTATGTTTTCTAATATATATTTTATTTCCCATTGAATAAACTGGATTGATTCACTTCTTACAAGATTCATGCAATCATCTGAAAATAATGTACAGGCTGGTGGTTAATATAGTCTTTATGATATCGTTAATTGCAGTCAGAAGATGCAGCACTCTATTCAGAACGCTGACAAATCCTATTTTATTGAGTAAATAGTTTATAGTTATCCACCAATTATAACTTGGAAAACTTTTTCACCTTATAAATTGTAAACATATCTGACTAATCTTCTCTCTAATCCCAATTTATTAGTTTTTCTGTTACAAATTGTCTCCACAAGCTTTTTTACTATCGAAAAATATGGCTAATATGTATTATTTTGGTTGATACCAAATTGCAAATAAATGAATAGAATAATATTTATAAGTACGACTCTATGTATGACATAATAAGTATTCTACCCATGGGTCAGCCGACAATTTACATTACACAAATGTTACAGGCTATTAACATTATCTGGTGCTAGGACTTATTAACCTGAGGTGTTGGGGCTACGAGCCTCGCCTCTCCTCGCCATCTTGGTCCCTCCAGCATCTCTTCTTCAATCGCAAGCACCTCCAAAAGTCCTCTTTTTATTTCTCGGGCACATCTTAAATAGATGTATGTCCCCTAAATATATCCTTTGCATTTCTTCTTTTGGATCTCACCGAAACCAAAATACGTAAGCGGTTCCTAGTAGAGATAACTGTACACTAATTAGTTACCCTAAGGTGCCGCTCCCTCTTAAGCTTTCAATATACAATAATTATTAATATTATTTATTTATTTGATATTAATAAACAAAGCATATAGCAGTGAAAGAAGGTGAGCAGGATACTGAACAGATAAATTAAACATGCAGGCTGTGATGATTTGAGGCTGTGAGAAATGATTTGGCTCTTTCCGACTGAGGTGCGAAAAAAGCTATATGGAAGTCTGGAGGACAACCCAGTTCTTCATTTTAAATCCCAATTAGGGGCGTTTTGGGAGTATAAAGGGAAGAAATAAGAAGAAGATAATAATAACCTTTATTTGTTCATAAAATATATATTAATAAAATATGCAAAAGCTTTTTATTTTTTCTATACATATTCATGTATGAACAAAATCAACTTTTAGTTGAGGATTTAAGTTCGATTGTTTCTATTACTCTTGCAACCATACTAAATAATGTACCAGGCCCATCCGTTTCCACTCTTTCCTATCCATTGCTACTTTCTTCTAGGCTGCCCCTCCGCAGCTCTTCTTTATCTCCTTGTCCCAGCCTGTCGGTGAACTCCTCTCTTCCTTGAGTGATCTTTTGGATACCAATCCATAAGCTGCCTGGTACATGTTATAGCATTCCTCCTGATGACATTTCCGGTCCAGGTCCACTACGTTAGATACACTTTTTCCATAATATCTGGGAGGTCAGTCCTTGATCTAATCCACTTATTTGATTTTCGAACTCGTCTTGATATTCTGAGGAGATATCGCTCCATACCTCTGACTGTTACAATCAACTTGTGGCTAGTCTTGTTGTAGGAAGTACGGTGCTCATCCATAGTTTTCTCTTGATTTTCTGACTCACAGAGGATCTATATATATGTATCCTTAAACTTGAAGAGCGCGCGCCATCCTTGCGTACATCGCTAGCTTATTTCTATTACTAGCCCTTTAATGGAAATAAGATGCCCGAGTTATAGAAATGATTGACCTTTCTCTACAAGATGCTCTCCTATAATTAAATCTCCTTCAGCCTTACCTGTTACATATTTTCTCTTCTTATAGTTTATTTTCAGCCCAATGTTTTCTCCTGCTGCTATCAATAAGAAGAAGCAGCTTTATAAAATTAAAAATAAAATATTTGAAAATTTTGGTTTATTGGGGTAAAATTGAAACACCAAAAGCATTACACAAGTCAAGGACCTTCTCTTTTTCATTGAAATAGGTTATGATATATTTCTGCACAATAGCATTGCACTTATTTAGTTTTCTCCTGATATATGTTGTTAAAAGACCGCTGTTATGAAACCTATAATAAAATAGGGGCTTCTGCAATTGCACTGCTTATCACTTTTATTTGTCATGTCATACAACAACCATGTGAAGTACAAAATATAAATGATATGATATCGCATGGGGGAAATTTAACTCCATGTAGTGAAACCTTAAGATCTGATATTTATTCTGCTAGTGACGCAGCTGATAGAGCAGCGCTGGGAACTCTCTAAGCCCGGCTTGCCCTTCAAATGGGGGGGGAGGGGGAGGCTTGGATCGGGGTGTTCCTCGGAATGTTTGTAAACGTTGTATATAAAGTATGAATGTTTTTTATCATTCTTTAATTTCCTTCTTTAATATTTATTTTTAATTATTAGTATCAACAATTATTACCTATTTTATATTATCATTTATTATATTCTATTTTATTCTTGCAATTTATTTTACTTGTAAATTTAGAGGATTTTTATTTTAATTTTCTTATTTTATTTTTTTTATAAATTTATTTTATATCATTGTACATATTGTATATATGAGTCTTTGTCATCCATATTACTCATTACTCTTGAGTGAGGCAGCTTGTAATTATTCAAATAAAAAGTTTTAAAAAAATCATAAAATATAAAAAAGATTAATATTTCGTTAGTAGTCAGAAAATCCCTCATCCAGCTTCAATTTAGTCGGCATTAACTGACGCCTATTATTTCAACGTTGGCGAGTACTGTACATGTTTGTTAATATGTGTATATACGTTGTCATTTAAATTTCTATATATTTAAGAAATATGATTTTGTGATGTTAGTTATTTTGCAATCATTTTTTTTTATATAACACTTCTTGGTGTGAAGGCCATATTCAATTACATTAAATTTCTCCAAACAGTGTCTTTTGTCTTCGTAAATGTAACATTCGTTTAAAGTGTGGAGTAGGTACGTCTTGCATTGTAAGGCTGCAATACACAACATCTTATAAATAAAGATGTTAGCAGCGGAGATTAGATTAGTCAACATAAATGTAGGTCTTTTATTCGCTTTCGAAAGAAATAGTCGGAATCAAACTTTTTATTTTATTTTTTATTATATTTATCCATGTGTCTTTAAATAATAATATTATTCTCTTCCCTCTCTGAGCGGAACATGAAATCCACAAGACTAAAGCGAAAGGAAACTGTCATAAGAATTCTTGGACATATGGAATTGAGCTTTGGGGCTCTACTAAACCACCCAATTCATCTCGTATCCAATCCTTGCAATCCAAAATCCTTCAAAAAATCCTTAATGCTCCAAACTTTGTCACGAATAAACTTATCCATTCCTCAATGATCCATATGTTGCTGATTTAACCCAAACCAGATACCTATCCTTTCATAGTCAAACCATTCAAATTCACTGGTCTCTCAACTTGCTTCCCGTTCTATTCCTTACAATGACTGATGATTGCCTTTGGACCTTCTCAAATTGAACTTTTATTAAAGTGCTACCAGTGGGTAGTTGCTACACAAGCAATTGTCGTTTTATTTTTTTTATGTTATTATCACATTTTTATTTATTTATTTGTTTTATGTACAGTTGTAAATATCAATAAATAGATAGTAATGAATATATTTTCTCTGGCATATCTCCTATATATTAGTGACAATACAAAAATAATATAGAATATAAAGTTTTTATATAAACAACATTTAAATGGTCTATATATGTAGTATTACTGTAGGCAAGTGAGGATTGACAATGTGAAGGCAATCACAGATTGTAAAGTAAATGTTATTATATAATCGTAAAAAAAAAAATAAAACTTTACAAATAAATACATTAAGTAAATGAGCTAATAAAGATTACAATAACATGCCAAAACATGATAAGAACTACTCATCATTACTTCAAAAAAATTCTACACGAGAAGGTCTTTAGGCCGTCTTTTTTTCGGGCCTCGGAGGATTATCGGGAATGGAGTGGAAAGCAAGTTAAGAAACTAATGGATCTGAGTGGTTATGGAGCTTACGATGAAATAATAGGTATCTGGTTTGGGCTAACTCAGCAACATATGGAACATTAAGATCTTTATGGATAAGTTTATTGGTGACAAAGTAAGGGGTATTAAGGATTTTGGATTGTAAGGATTGGATACGAGATGAATTGGATGGTTTAGTAGAGCTCCAACGCTCAACTCTGTACGTCCGTGTCGGTCTAATCGCAGAAATGTAAATAAGCCTTTTGTAATGAATTGGGAGCTTTGATCATTTGTCTAGTGAATGTTGAAGTAGTCTGTAACGACGAACAGTTTCTTGTCGCTTTAGTCTATAAATATATATTTTTTAAATTTATTTTTATACACTCCAGTCACATATAACTTCCATTGAAGAATGGTGTCATAACTGGAGAGTTAAGATAAATCCTAGCAAATCCCAGCAAATAACCTCCGTCGACAACCTACCTCACCCTGTCCTCCTACATCCTTTAATGGTGTACCGCTAATTAATGCGGTACAAATACGATACCTTGGATTTTATCTGGACAAGAGACTTACTTACCTGGAACCCTCATAGAAGATTAAAAAGACGTCGATTTCGACTGCTACAACACTTGCTTGACAAACGTCCAAATCTCCCAATTCACTACAAGAAACTCATCTATATGACGATTACCAGACCTATTTAGACTTACGGTATTGAGTTATGGGGATCCACCAAGCCATCGAATTCTTCCCGCATCCAATGTCCTTCGAAAAATCCTTAATGCTCCTTACTTTGTCTCAAATGGATTGATCCACAATGTCCTTAATGTCACACATTTCGCCGATTTGGCACGAACCACATTACTATCCTTTCATAATAAACTTACTCCTCATCCAAATCCACTTGTTGCACAACTTGCTTCCCATTCCATTCCTGGCAATCCTCTGAGGCGTCTGAAAAGAAGATGGCCTCGTGATCTTGTTTTGTAATTATTTAATTAGAGTACTACCAATGGGTTGTTCCTCTTCAAGTTCCAATCATGCCATTATTTTGTATTGTATACAGCATATTTACTAAATGTGTTTTTATTAATACAGTTGTAAATTTCAATTAATAAAATATTATAAAAAAAATAAAGAAATTTTAGAAGCCTGAAGATGGAGCAGTGAATATATAGGAGCTATGCCAAAGAAATTATAATATAATTACATCTCCTTCAACATAAAAAGGTTCGATATTAAAAAAAAAACCTCTCTGATCCTCTTTAGTATTAATAACGTCTTAAAATGTTTCTAATTAAAACATTACTGGCTAATGTTGAATTCCAATAACTTGTATATTCCAATCCAACAGGAAATTTTATCGAAGACATCTTACGGAATTCTGGAAAACAATCTTTTTCGTACTTCAAATTAAAAATATAATTTAGGCCCCTTAAAAATTATTGGTTTAGGATTACATGAAGAGGAGTGATGCAGGTGGAGAAGAGGTTAATAATTCGGACTGAGGTGGGGGGGAGTGGAGGGTAGTGGGGCGATGGGGTGTTCGTGGCGGCAGTGCCGTAGAAGCGGCTCAACTCGAAGGGAGGGTGGTACACTCTTTCCCTGGCTGCCCAGCGCGATCTCTCTCCCACCCTTGCCCACTCGATAACTACCTCCAAAGAGGCATAACATCTATCAATTTTTCTAAATTCAATTCTAAAATTCGGTAGAAAGAAGAATCAGCCTCCATAAAACAATTTAAAATAAAATTTCTCGTTTTTTTTTTTTGTTTTGTATTTTTCATCTGATTTGCAACTTCATAATGCAGGCAACTTACGCCATTATGTTCGCCCTCACCGCTGTCCGCATAATAGGTAAGTAATTTTTTTATTTAATTCAGCACGCCAAACGTAAAAATAGAGAATGTTCACTAGTAACATAATTTGATATAAAATATATATTATTTTGTATGAACTAAAAATAATATAAAAGTCATTGAGAAATTTTCAAATAGAAATAGATGATAAATAATATATATATGTATACAAAAATATATATATTTATGAAACAATTTAACAGAATATATAACCATTTAATATTATTTATCGAGAAAATATTAGATAGAAATTTGAACCTTCCCGGAAGTAAACGGTACAAAAATAACATCTCTTATTGTTTTTTTTTTTTAATTTTTGAAACGCCAATTAAATTTGATACGTCAATTTATTAGGTGCTATTGATTGGTAAATATATATTTTTCCAAAGCAAGCGCCATTACCAATGATTTTAAAATAGAAAATTACTCATAGCTGAGCATGTTTCCACATTGCGAAAAAGATTCCTTTGAAGTGGAAAAATCAAGAAAATATTGTCTTGGACATTTTCTATTAAATTTTAAATATGCATAATTTATTAAATCTCTTTGATATCTTCACCAAAAATATATTGTACGCTATCGTTAAAATAAAACATATATAGTGAAAGGAATTGAGACAATAATATTGTAATTTTTTTTCCGAGGATTCATCTTCAAATTTAAAATTATTAACGATTGTAAATTTAATAAAAAAAAAATAAAAAATATGAAATGTTGGAAGTACCATCGCTGGTGTAATATGGTCTTAATCGCTCATGTTTTTAAAATAAAACATTTTCCACGATCATGAGTGTAGAACATCAGCTACGGTTAATACATTAATAGAGAACATTCCTCAATTTTGGTTAATATTGTAATAGAGTAATAAAAAAGAAAAAAAAATTACTATTTATTTATAATCAGATTAAATGAAAGTTATATCAAAATGAAATTTTCAAAAAATATCAGTTTATATTTGAATTATTAGATCAGTTCTCTTAAATAAGATGGATTTCATTCGCTTAAACAAATAATTAGAAGATTTAATTAAAGTCGTTATACTTATAGTAAATAAATTTGAAAACAATTTTATGGCACAGAGTTTTATGGTTGATTTTATTATATAGAAAACTGAAGACGGTTTGGAAAAAAACCTACATTGAAAATTTATAATAATTTTTGCTAACTTTTTTTTATATTTTGCAATACAAGAAAAACATATCCATAGCTATTTTTACCGGAGTTTTCTTCAAATTTGAAATATTACAATGAAAGTCTGTATTTATATTACTTTGAATGTATTATTGCTTGCTTTCAATGATATTATTGGAAGAAATATTCAAGTTTTGCTTAGGTACCGATATGCTCATATATCTAAGTTTTGATAAAGAAATGAATGAGAGAAAGAAATGAAACACTCTTCGGAAAGTGACTCAAGATTAGAATTATATAATAATATTAGGATATTGTCAGTGAAATCAACAGTTATACTAAAGCTTTAAACATAGATATCATTAACACTCATCAGTTCATGTTAATAATATTAATAATTGTTAAGTTGTTATTGCATATTAAAATGGTTTAAAAATTTAATATGCTTAATATACACAAGATACTTAATAGCTTAAAAAACACATTGAGTCCTTGTATGAAGAAATAAAATGCCACCTTATTTAACTAGTAATGTGAAAAATAGGGTAGCTTATACTCCACATTTATAGAATAACACAGACATTGGTGATCGTAAGGTTTTATGCCTATAATCCCCAATAAACAAAGAAACGACAGCTTATATAAAAATTGACAATAAGTTAGCATGTTCAAGATAAGTAGAAAGTGCACAACCATAAAAAACATAATATAACTGAATTTTACATCCTAAACTTTAAGGAGATTGGGTTTTATCTTGGGTTTTACCTGTCTATATGAAAAGGGAACTAGCAATAAAAGGGAGTGAGTTCTCCAATATAATTCCTTAAAGTGGATTTTTTTATTTTTTTTATTGGTGCTGGTGGTCAGGGGTGAATTTGAAAAAAAAAAAATACATTAGCGCCCTTAAAACTGACACAAATATCCATATATAATTATTGTAATCAAACTAAACATTTTATTTTCAGTTCAGGAAGATTTATCAAAATATGCAATTTATTAAAATGATGTTCAACTATATTTCCACAAAATGTTAATGTTTATCATACGAATATGACCGGTGTAATTATAGTGTGATGTAATTATGGTCCAGTACGTTTCACATTATATGAAAAAGGATTAACAAAATTTAAAATGACTGAATATTGTTTATTCATTAATATTACATCTGCGATTAATTATTCACTCAAAACATTTAAAACAGAGATTATCAAGTGTTCTTTATATTTTACGATTACATGTCGATGATCCTTCTCATATGTTAGTCAAAAATTATAATTACAGGATACCGTACGTCAATCGAAATACTTTACTAATTACCTGTCAATTTTAATATACATGCTGGGTTATAGTTTTAATCTGAATAAAATAGTAGTAATGAATCCGTTAATATATAATATACAAATTTTAATATAATTTAATTCAATTACATTAGTTCATTAGTTTGAAAAACCACCGTTTTCAAATAGTTGTTTGATTTATTATAATTTCCTGTATTTTATCTGAGAATTATGTACTAATTCTCGAAAAATTATGCAAATATATAATTATAGGTTAGAGTTATTTTTAAGAAATTCGATTTTCGCAATGTTTGAATTAAAATATCAATTTCCAAAATTTATTTGCATTCTAAAGAATTCTATATTTGTACCTAAATAATTATATTTTTTGGGAACACTTAGAAATACTATCTTAAGTTATAGTTGGAAATATGGTTTAAAATATTTTCAACCCATAGTTTTCCCAAGTCTCAAAAAATGCTGATCAATAAAAGTACAGTCTGTGTATTTATTTATAAGTAACTGATTAAATCACAGTGTTTTTTTCATTTCACATATCATTAAAAATGCAAAATTTTGTATTGATTATTATATTGCATAACCCAGGAAGAAAACATTTATTCTTTAGTTTATAACATTATAGCCGTGTGGACATTAAGATACAGTTTTTTTTTTATCTTATATTTTTAATTTTAATTTTACAAACGTGCCGGTGTGTATCGTAGAAAACTTTTTTTTTTTTTAATTGTAGCAAAATTCAGCCAATTACTTTACTCGTGTATATGAACTTTCCTTGACGAATCTCTGATATATACATTTACATATACCGTGAAACTCCAATTATCCGGATATTCAAATTATCCTGAGTGATTGAAGAAAAAAAATTTTTTTTTTAATTTTTTTATTACATACAATTTTTTTTCAATAGTTTATTAACAGACGGAACTGTGTCTCAGAATTAGGGGCGGAGCGAACACACCTCATAACAGTCAAGTTCTGAGTAAACGTACATAGTGAATTTCTAGAATAGCAAGTTTATCCTACTCGGGTTTTGCCTACTCTATTGCCGTCGTGAGTGGTCTCTTTATAAACCTAAAGGGTTATGGCACCCAAATCTGGGGAAAAAAAAAATTGGTGGATTAGCTCTGTGTCGGAACATCCACGGTTATGTGGTTGAAGTTCACGTAAAAACTTTATTTGTCATCCGATTTTTTAATTTTAATTTATGAGTTGGTAATCCAGATGGACGGAGACTATAAAGGAACTTGCGAATAACGGACTGCATTATCAGTGCTGCTGTGCAAAAGGGCAATTAATTATATTCTTACACACTATAACAATGTAAAGGATCGAAGTTTGAATTTAGAATTTTTACTCGGTAAAAATAATTTTATTAGTTTCATCTCCTTGGATATTAATTTCTAATCATATAAGCATTTAAATGTTATTATTGCTAAACCTTCCTAAAACTATGAAGACGATGTAGTTAAAATTTAGATGTATATAACACCGTACCTTTGTAACCTCTCAGGTACAATGGTGGTCGCTATCGGTGAATTTTCAAACTCCACTGTTATCCAAATATATTAGTAGATTTTATTATCTCTAAACCTTCTTGGAACTTTCAAGATGATGTTAAAATTTGGTAAAGATTGGTTCACCAGTTTTCGTGGTTAGTGATCACAAAGGCAAAATGGCTTGTCCTTTTCTATAATAGTATAAATATATCTAACGCAATAATACAAGTTAAGTTGTAAATAAAAAGAACGCAAATAGCTAGAACGACAGTTTACTTTTAATGTTCCTATTTTTATATTATATTTAAACTAATAATTTATGTTTTTTAGTTATGACACAGAACCAAAACTGTTATTTGAAAAGATAGCATACTACGTGTGCTTTATTCAGTATTGTAGAAGTGATAACAATAATTTTTATTGATATCATAGCTTAAAGAAGGAAGTTAGATAGTTGTCTAAAAAAAAAATACCATTCCTGGATTAAATAACAAACTCCAAGGATGAATATACATTCAAAATTATAATCAATACAGGTCATGATTTCAATTCAATTAATCTATTTTTAAGCATAGAAATGGGAAAGTATAAAAATGGTCTGCCCACCCCTAATAATATATATATATATATATAATGAACAAGTAAGAAAAGGTAAGGGAGAAAAGAAACTATAAACTAGTTGACATAATAAACTAGTTTTAATTTAACTAATTAAATAACATTGACATTAAAAAAAAAATTAAAAATAAATATCACATATAATAATCCGTAAGAAGGCTAAAACAATAAAAAAAAATCTATGAATAATAAAGTAACCATATAATAGCATTTATTATCGGTCATGTATTATGTAAGTTCTTGGAACATAAATAAGGATATATTTCTTGACTGTTTTTTAGGCGTTTAATAAGGTTCTTAGTTTTCAGTTAAAATAGATAATAAAACCAGAGATTCAGATTAATTGGAATTATAGTCTAATATAGTTTACAAAATACTGTGCGAAGATAGTTTTGGTGAATCTTATTTCAGTATTTCAGAACAATTTCGAAAACAAAGCGTTTACCAACATAAATATAGCTGCAGGTCTATAACACAAAACCCGAATAAACTAAGTTTTTTTTCCCCAAATTACCCCAATTCAGTGTGTATACTCGTATTTTTATAATTAAGTATATCCAATAATAGTATAATAGTTTAGCATGTCCTCAGTGACATTGTAAGTAGTTTCATACACCTCCATATTTTGTAATTATATAGTAGTTATATATTCTTACGCATGTTTTTATATATTTATATTGTAGTTACCTTTAATTTTAAATAACCAGTTTAGATTATATAATTGTATTGTAATCTGTTTTTTCACTGTAGGTATGTTATGAGAACAATGCAATCTCAAAAAGTCACCAAAATAAGTTGCTATTTTATTCACCTTTTTAGAACCTCATTAAACGTATAATAGTAATAGTTAAGAAAATATATTCTACACACACACACACACACACACACATATATATATATATATATATATATATTAGGGATGTGTCGATTCTTGGGAAAGGAATCGCATCGAGAATCGATGCCCCAAAGTCTATTCCTATCAACCGATCGATACTGCTGATGTTGGCGATAGTTTTGTGATAATTAATTATGAAATTATTATACATCATTTCTGCTCCGAAAAAACGATATTTTTTCATCTTATATAATAGAGAAATTGTTCATGTACTTGATCAACACTACTCGGTACATAATTTAAAACAATCCTCATCAATGCTATATGACAGCTTTAGAAAGTCAAACCCTAATGGGATGTCTATCCTCTTAAATATGAATTTGTAAAACGGTTCACAAAATAATATACGTTAATAAGAACCTTATTAAACGTATATATATGTATAGTATAATACGTATTCATACACATACATGAGTATATGTATCATATTGACGGAACCAATAGAGTTTAAAATTAATATTCGTTTGATCTGAGCCTTATTCAATAAATTTCAATATTTTTAGTTCGGTGATATCTTTGTGCAAAACAAACTGGTTTCAAGAAATCCAACGAAGTTTTAATGTTTTCTCCAAGATCTTCGCTACCTACTTGATTTCAATGAAAAATCAAGAATGATTTTTATAACCTGATAAAAAAAAAAAAAATATTTTCTTTTTTTTTGTTTATTGATATTTACAACTTTACAAAATAATATACAGCAAGTAAATGTGTTGACAGTGAATACAATGGCATGTAAATAACTTGTGAAGAACTTCTCACTAGTAGCACTTTAATAAAATCTACTCTAAAAGGTCTCTAGGCCATCTTTTTTTCAGACGCCTCCGAGGATTATCAGGGATGGAGGAGGAAGCAAGTTGAGAGACTAGTGGATTAGAGTGGTTATGGAGGTTACTATGGAAGGATAGGTATCTGGTTTGGGCTAAATCAGAAACATATGGAACATTAAGATCTTTATGGATAAGTTTATTGGTCACAAAGTAAGGAGCATTGAGGATTTTTCGAAGGATTTTGGATTGTAAGGATTGGATACAAGATGAATGGGATGGTTTAGTAGAGCCCCAAAGCTTAACTCCGTACGTCCAAATAGGTCTAATCACAGTCATGTAAATGAGTCTTTTGTAATTAATTGGGAGCTTTGAACGTTTGTCTAGTAAATGTTGAAGTAGTCTGTAATGACGGTCAGTTTCTTGTCGTTTTAGTCTTGTATGTGGATTCCAAGTTAGCCGTTTGTCCAAGTGGAGTCCTAGGTAGCGGATCTGCTCAACAGAAATTAGTGGAATATCATTAAAGGATACTGTAGGGCAGGATGTCGTGGGTTAACGACGAAGGTTCTTCTAAGTTATTTTTACTTTCTTCGGAAGAATCTCTATGGCTTTTGGATGCAAAAGCGGATTTTAACGCACTACACTTAGAACAAATTTAACTACATTTCTTACGAAACAATTGCCATAAAACATATTTAAGCTGATAATCTGATTTGAACAATTAGTTGGATGTTTCTTTAGGCTATTTTTAATTCATTGGTTGTTTAAAAAAATATCAAAATTTTAAGTTAGCTGATTATGGCAGCGGTCAGGCAATACTTTCCAATTAGCCGTGTAATCAATCAAGACATCTTCGATCATGATATCTTAACTGAGTTAGTGTGCCTGAGTGATATCTTATTTCAGATAACCACATTCACTATTTCCTCCGCAAGTCATTTCTAAATCAAGCATCTTTTATAAAATACGTAGAATTTAATTTTACTATTTTGAATTTTTTTTTGCTGGAACCTGAAACGAGCGGTTAAACCTAAAGTTGCGTCCTTTGTAGATGCAATTGTAGCATCAAAGGAAATCCAGTAATCGCGTAATGGGTTTCCATAAAGGATGCGAAAATCAATGATGAGTTTATGTATTCAGCGATGTTATTCAATGGCCATTTGACCATTTACAATTAGTCTTCTGCTTTGCTCGGATGAAAACTGCACAGATGGAAATTTTACACCAACTTCAAAGGTATAGAGTCGTTATAGGTAACAATTGCAGTTCGAGTACATGAAAATGAATTTTGCTTTGGGTTCGAGCGTTCATTAATGTATCATTAAATAGGTTATAAAAATAGAAGGGGGTTATTGTTTGGAAAATTGATTTTACCGATGCGTAATGGCTTTTAGAATGCAATTATTAAAATATATCCATTCGTATATTATCCTTTTTGGGTCACAGTTCCGTTCCAATCAGATACATTCTAATTTTAAAATTACCGTTGAGTTAAAATTACTACGTTTTGAGCTATTTTTAGAAAAAATAGAATATTGAACTACACCTTTTCTGAGAGAAGGGATTCTTTTTTACAAGATAAATATTTTGATATTTCTTTATAGAAAGAGATTGATAGAGAGAATATGGATATATTTTTCTTAAGATATAAAATTAATGGCCTTTCAAAAATTATCCAAATTTCTATACATATGTGTTAAATCGGGTTTATAATTATGAAACGAACTGTATATACACACACACACACTATATATATATATATATATATATATATATATTTATATTTTTGTTAGCTTTAATTTTTAAATAACCTGTGTCACTTATATCATTGTATTGTAACCTGTTTTTTCCTCTGTAGGGTATGATTATGAGAACAATATAGTCTGGAAACATCTGCAAAATAACTTGTCAAGTCAACAAAATATATATATATATATATGTACATATATATATATGTGTGGATATATTTTGTTGACTTGACAAGTTATTTTGCAGATGTTTCCAGACTATATTGTTCTCATAATCATACCCTACAGAGGAAAAAACAGGTTACAATACAATGATATAAGTGACACAGGTTATTTAAAAATTAAAGCTAACAAAAATATAAATATATTAAAACATACAATATAATAATATACAACAACAATATAATTACAAAATATGGATGATTATGGATCTACTTATAGTATTACTGATGGATATGCTATCTACTACCAAATTATTACAATTCTAGTATATACGTCTGATTTTAGTTTTACGTTGTTAATTTATTGACTTAACCTCAAGAACCTTATCGAATATGTTACTGGGACCTACCTTTTTTTAATTTGTATATATTGTATGTATCCACACACACATTTTTTTTTTAGAAAGTTATCAGGGATGAAGTCCGGAGAGCCGAAAACACATACAACCTTTTTATAAAACTTGGATGTGCTTTTTGAACTCACCTGGCTTTATACCTGAAAATGGAACAGTATTCTTCTTTTTCTTTTTTTTTTGTCCAAATCAAGTACATAATATACTCTTAAGTTAATCGTTATCAAAATTCACTAAAACGGTTAAGTATTCCAAATAAAATAATATAACCATCATATTAATGCAAATATCATTTATCTATGGGGAATAATGCTAGGAACAAATACATCAACATTGAATCGTGACCTTCTCACGGTTTATCTCTAATGTGTTTAATTTAATTGGATAGTTCCCTCTGTCCTAGATTAAAATTATACACAGGATATAGTATTTTCTAGCCTCATTAATAAAAATTATCGGGTATAATTTCCGATATCCATATGTTCCCAGGAATCCTATCACATAGTTCCTAACCTAACATTTTTAATACATTTTATATTTTTTTTTAATATATTAAATCGTAATGCTGATATAATGATCGTTTATATATATAAATTTAAAAAATGTAAGACAAGTAATAAATATACTTGATACTAAATATTGATATATAAATATTTGTGTACAGGCTGCTCAGAAGATCGATAGCCAAAGAGGTAGGGAGGTTCATTTAGAACCTATTTAAGGTCACTTACCTATATGCAAAGTCTTAAGGTTTTTTTATGTATTTTTTTTTGCAAAATTGCCAAAACCAAACATTTGTGCCTTATAACTTCGTTTGTACAGATACGTTAACGCTATTTATTTGCTGTAATTACTAATACATTTTCGAAGTAAAATAAAAAATATGTGATGCAAAAACAAATACAAAAAAATACTAGATGTGCTGCGTGCCTGCAAATGATATTTTTTAAAGAGTATTAACTAGAGAAGTTTTTAAAATAATTTGGATTTGGCTGTTGCGCTTACATTTTTTTTCTTAACCTAAACTTGAAGTTCTTAATTTCTTTTCTGCTTTAAACAAGATTTAACGATCATACTTTTTTTTTTTTTTTTTTTTTTTTTTTTTTTTTTTTTTTTTTTTTTTTTTTTTTTTTTTTTTTTTTTTTTTTTTTTTTTTTTTTTTTTTTTTTTTTGTGCATCAAATCTTTTTTATTTTACATGGACAATATATTAGTAATTACAGCAAAAAAAAATAAATAAAAAAAAGTTGATACATCAGTAAAAACTTAAGTTTTAAGGCATAAATGTTTTATTTTGGACATTTAAAAAAACCAATAAGACTTTGTATAGGGTAAATGACCTTAAATAGGTTCAAAATGAACCTCCCTACCCGAGATACCTCTTTGGCCAACGATCTTTCGAACACATTGTACATACATCTTCTTCCTTCTTTGGGAAAATTTTGATTCCTAAACATTTAGGAATAAGGCGATAAACTTACATTTCCAATATTTAGTTTTATTTATTCTATTCACCATTAGCTCAAATTCATCCTGATACATCATAAAAATCAATATTTATGCTCGTGCTACAAACCACGAAATTCTACCAAAAATTAATTTTAAAGCTAGTGAAAATTGTTTTTTGTAAATAGTTTGTTTAACTTTGTATCCATTCTTCTCCAGACCCTAGTTTATATAGACTTTTTTGTTTAGGGTACAATTTCCATTTTAAATTGTCCACCGCCACCTACATTCAATGCACTATTGGTTGTGGCGAACCGAGTAGATAGAATTTGACTAAGCGTTCATCCATCGTGAAGAAGATGGAGGAAATAAAAGTTGCTTAGGTTCACGGAAGAACTAATGACCGAGGGTCCCAAATAGGCACTGCTGAAATCGATCCTTATGAAACCATTGAATTTTGCATTTGGTTACCGTCTCTGGATTATCTCCGTTTTCTAGAGGTCATTGTGCGTACCCAGCATACTCGTCTTCATTTATTTGGAAGATATGCCGGAGCGTTGTTGAGCGTAAACTCCGGCATCACTTTCATATTAATTAACTATTAAAAAATTCTCAGTAACCTTGTAATTAATTAAACTGTCCATGGATTGTAGTAGTGAGATTTTTTCTTCTTTCAAATTATTTTCACTTCAATTTAAAAGTTTAATCAATTTTGTTTTATTATTTTTATTTCTTGTTTCCTCACCCTTAACCCTTACATTACATTCGGTACGATTTCATGACCAAGTGCAAAGATTTTAGTTTCCCTATATTATAGTAGTTGAAAATAGTGATAAAAAGAATACTGAATTGGGCTATCATGATTGCTAATATTTTTTTATAAGATCTTTGGACATAAAAATGGATTGATTCTTGATATGATGGTTTATATTTCTTGTACTGCATTGTATGGTAAATATATTACTATGCTATAAATAAGGTTTTTATTTTTTCGGATTATTTAAAATTTTTTATATTATATATGACAACATTACTTTATAAATAAATACAGGCATAGCGAACCCGAAGGTTCGATGCCGTCACCACTATCTGTTGACTACACACTTCCAACCCACTCCCCCAAAACCCAAACCCCTGACGCAATCCTCCCATCTTCGTCTTGGTCTACCCCTTGCTCATTTATTCGACGGCTCAAAACTGATTTTTCGGCCTTTTTTGGGCCAAATATTCTACGCAGTACTTTATTTTCGAAAACTTTAAGGCGTTGTTCCTCCCTTAACGTAAGAGACCATGTTTCGCATCGTAGAGAATTGTTGGTAGTATAATATTCTTATATATTCTAATTTTTAAATGTCTGGAAAGTGAGCCCGAACTGAGTAGTTTTGCGACTGAGAAATAAGAAGCATTACCGGCTTTTAACTTAGCCCTTATTTCCTCTTGAATTTCATTTTACCTTGATATAATAGACCCTAGATATTTGAATTGCACAACGTGTTCATACTTTGTTCCGGAAATATCTACATCACTAAAATGTTAATGTAATGTAATATTAATGAGTTTACAGTCTATATGTATATGTCGGCAATATTGTCGCATTTAGTCTGGGTCAGCATTATTCTAAAAAGGGATGCAAGTCTGGCAATGTTCACCTTAATAATCATTAAATGACTAAAATTGATAAAGTAATTATCCTATTGATAGTGAGCCCTGATTTTCACTTCGGTTTGAGCTTCATAAAATCAAGTTATGGTGGCTCTTTTGAGGCAGATATAATATAATAACATATATAAAATAAAACTTCTTTTTTTTTTTTTCCTTTTATGAAAAAAAAAAAAACAAACAAAAGACGTTTAAAATCTAACAGACAATAAAATTATACTCATAATCCCTATGTAATAGTATGTTAATATCAATCAAAGTTTCAACATATCAACTAAAAATAACAAAAAATAAAAAAAGATGAAGAAAAAGAAGAGATTTGAAATGATATTAATCACATCGTTTACTATTTACTGTCTTCAATATGCTATAGCAATTAAAAAAAAACTTTTAAATACAATTCAGGCAATCCTTCTGATATTACTGATTACAAATAAGTAAATAATGCAAATTTGCTGACTATTTTTACAAATTAATAAATTTTCCAAGTTTTGAATTTCGCTTCTATTAAGTCCTATGTATTGTAATAAAAAAGAATCTCATTCATTGAGGATGGCTGTACAATATAACAAATAATGAATGATATTATCTTTATGATTTGAAGAGCAGTGTCTACAAGGATATTCACTGCTGAATTTTCTAACCTTGCCGTTGACTACAATCAGTGTGACTTTCCTTACCATGCGCAACTGGGCAACAACTCTTAATCCGTTTATTGTAATATTAGGGAAAAGCAAATACGGTTCAGGTGGTCCTAGATTACTGATATTTCTGTAATATAAATTAAAAGTAGAGTTAGTCATTCGATAGATATCTAAACCTATCAGATGTTTTTTCATTGTCGCTACGAGTTCACCTCAACTGTGAGTGACTTGCAACTGGTTAATAAAGTCGACTTATGTTAAATTTAAAGTAATATATATTAAAACAATGATTGACATATAAAATACCAATTAGTAATAGATATCATTAATAAATCTTCAATTTTTACGAAAAGAAAACGTAAGATAAATATGGATGATATGACGAGTCATCGTCCTTCTCCTCACAAGTGTGGTTCGGCCCTGAAGAAGACCTGCAACGCAGGTCGAAACGTTGGCACGTATTAAAGAATTCCTTCTTTAACGTGGTGTTACTTTGACTGCATCCCTGACAAACTTCTTCTCCATTCATCATCCAGTCAACTATACTTTTATCAGTAAGCTAAATATAATGAGAGGTGCCATTTTGTGGTCACGCTGCCGTTATCTCGGTTCGGAGAGATGTCATCTTATGATGGCGTTTGCTGAGACACAAGGTGGTCATGGTAAAGAGCCGGCATAACAGAACAGACCCCTTCGACATGGTTTGGCTTCCTGGTGTAGGTCTTTATTCCCCCACTCTTTATGGTCTAACTGCTTAAAATCTGATTTTTAATGTTGGTTTTAATTAAAGTAAAATGAGTAATGTAAAAATATTTACGAATGCTAAAGCTTTAGGAGTTTTTAATTAATTAAATTAGGTAAGATTTTATGTACTAACATAAGGTGAGACCTGACGACTGGCGAAGCTACGCAAATTTCTTAGAAGTTGGAAGCAGAGAAGATAACTTAGTACTGTTAGGAAATAATTAATTAATGTTCCTGTGATTTAAATTGGTGCCCAGAACAATATTTAACTTAGAACTCAAACAGGGACAGAAAATTCCAGTTGTTAATCTAAAAGAATGTCTTTGGCACGTAGCAATTGCATAAATGCATGTAATCCTTTATGTGTATTTAATAAGTTAAATTATGTGGATTCTAAAGAATTGTCATTTATACTTCTGATTCATCCGTGAACTTTATACAGTAAAAATATATCGATCGTACAAAATTGTGCCAGTATTAACAATAATGCGTGACAATAAACTATTAATTTTACAGTATCAGTTTTTTGGATTATCGAATCTAATAGAAAATTATGAAGAGTTCCCAACATTAATTTTTCGTAACTTGATTTAATATTTCAGTTTTGTTAATAAATTATTGATAATATATTAAAGGGTTTCTAACTTTTGAAGTATTGAATTATTCCAACTTGGCTGACTATAGTTGGAGTAATTCAAATAGTAAAGAGGGTAAACAAATGTACATGAAATGTAAAGGAAAAAGTAGTTTTTTTTTGTGATCATGTAACATTTTTTATTGATTTAGTTAACGACATTCCACACACCCTAAACCATCCAATTCATCTACAATCCTTACAATCTAAAATCCTTCGAAAAATCCTCAATGCTCCTTATTTTGCCACCAATTAACTTATCTATAAAGATCTGAATGTTCCATTTGTTGCTGATTTAGCCCAAACCAGATACCATAACCACTCAAATCCCCTAGTTTCTCAACTTGCTTCCCACTCAATTTCCGATAATCCTCCGAGACTTCTGAAAAGAAGATGGCCTAGAGATCTTTTTGTGTAGATTTTTATTAAAGTGCTACTGATGAGTAGTTCTTTTCAGATTTTGACATGTTATTTTATACGCTTGTAAGACATTTACTTGATGTATATTTTTACAGTTGTAAATTTTAACAAATTGAAAAAAACAAAACGAAAAAAAAAAGTTTCACGTAGATAAGACTGTATCAGGAGTCAAATAAATGATCAAATCTAGCTACATCCGTTATCCGAATAAACAATAAAAAATAAAATAAATTAAAAAAATAAAATAAATTAAGAAAAAAATAAAATAGGTTAACCTCATCACCAGGTCCCTGGGCAATCACTTCTAAGGCGGGATATAAATTTTTTACTAAGCAATCAACTGATGGACATAAATTAGTTTTGTCATTGTCAGTTAAATATGTGACTTCATTAGGTTTACCGGATTTTTTTTTTTTTTTTTTTTTTTTTTTTTTTTTTTTTTTTTAACAGTGGACAATATTCTTGCTCTACCGATAAGATAAAAAGAAAAAAATATGGGAAATAGTTAATAATGCTTGGCTAAAGAAGATGGCTAAGTATGTAACTTTGCGCCTGCATTAGCTTTTCGTTAGTCCGAATCGATTGCCAATGAGTTTTTTATCGGAAATAAACTTAGCATGTCGATTGAACTGATATGATGCTTCATCAATACGGGATAGCAATGTCCACTTTTTCTAAAGATCGTTTGTGCCTAATCCACTCTTATCCAAATTGCTCATTTTAATACTAGCTATAACTGAGTACTCTTCAGATAATGATATAAATACAGAAGACTGGAACAAACAATAAGTCATGTTACTTGGCAATGAAGCTCCATAAATATATATTACTTCCCCCTACTTCAATATTTAATGCGTTCCTGAAACAGTCCTCTTCCACTTTTTTTTTTTCTGCCTCTGCTACCGCTGCCATCATCAAGACTCCATGTTGGGAATATTGTAGCATCGTCCAATTTCATGGCGGATTATTGAAAATAACACGGCAAATCCATTAAACTCTTTCCAACGAAACGTTTTCATTTGCTGCTGAAGCTTGTTAAAATTTATTATCTATATGCCCAATACACACACACACACACACACACACACACACACACATATATATATATATATATATATATATATATATATATATATATATATATATATATATATATATATATATATAAAAAAACTGAGAACTTTTGCCATATAGGGATTTGGAATAATATTTTTACCTATAAGAAATATAATACATACATAGAAAGAAAACATTTTTTTTTCTTTGTAAAAATAACTTTCAGTATAAATTAATTCCTTTAATTTATAAAACCAGAATGAAAATGAAATAAACGATATCATTGAATATCTCTCCATGAACTTACTACGATAATGGATTAGAATAGAAAAATTATTTTATTCTGGGACAAAGCTCCTTAAGAATAACATATAAGTACTATAATAAAAACAGTTGCATCTGGTCAGAGACATAATGAAATGAAAAAAATTAAAGTAAAAATAATAACTACATAGTGATAATATATACATAGAAGATAGTTAAATATATAGAAAACAATAAAACAACACTCTACAAATAAGATAAATAAGAATAAGAAAATTAAATTAAAATATTTTGGTACAATAATTAGAGTTGTATGTACAATATAGGAACCTAAATGTTATATTCTGAAGGAGTAAATTTATATTAAGTGGAATCTTAATCATGTAAGAACTGTATCTGAAGCTGATTTCAGAAATGTAAGAACATATATTTTAACTGAGTAGGTAGATAGATAGCAAGCGTCATCAAGGGTAAGAATAAGGTATTGGAAATAGAAATATTTGAATGTTTTCAGGGATTTCGCTTGTCGGATATCAACAGGAATAGAGTTCCAGAGGATGGTTGAGCGGAAGAGGAGGAGCGTTGGAATGCAGAAGATCTGTGGGATGGGATATACAGATCAGAAAGACAAGAACAAATTCAATTGACTGCAGACCTGAATCGAAGTATATTATAAATATAGGTAGGATGAAGGGTATTGATAGTTTGGTATAGGAATGTTCTGAAGAAATATTGTCTAGAGAACGTAGGATATAGCCAATTTAAATGTTAGTAGAGGTGGGAAACACAGGAGTGCCTTGGACTATCGAAGACAAACCTGATGAAGACAAATAATCTCATTATTGATATATTTCCTGTACTTTAAAAAGAAAATTTCAAGCAGGTAGCAAATACGCAAAACAGGTTTCAGAAATACAGATGGAAAATTTATATTTTTCCACAAGAGAAATATTATTATTATATATTTTTTTTATAAACAAACAAATTAGTTTCGATTCAGTGGTTGGTGGTTTAGATCCTCTGATTGAAATTACTAATTAAAAAAAAGAAAAAAAAAAAAAAAAAAAAAAAAAAAAAAAAAAAAGCATACTTACAATCTCGCACAAACATTTTTGTAGAATTATATTAGTAAGTATAAATAAGTATCATGATATTTTTTTTAATCATGGCATTACTTAAATTCGAAATATTTAAAAGGAAATAGTAATTATCATTATATGTATGTCTACATTTTTTTTTTCTAGTAACAAAGCTCTTTTGAACGTAACATAGAAGATGGCAGTCATAATGTGGTTAGAAATGTTGAAAAGTAACGGATAACATATAATTTAAGTGTTTATTTTCATAATTTTATTTATTCATTTCAGCGCCTAATATTGCTTTAAATTTTCTATTTATTTATCTATATCCATACATACAAAAGCTCTACTATAACTAATGTAATTCTGTTCTCAATTAATTACAAAAGCTATGCGAAAATAATTTTTAAACCAGGTTTTGAGATGGTGCATTGAAGAAATTTAATCTTGGAAGGAGGACTAACAGAAAGAGAAGCCGACAAATTATTTAGATCTCGTTTTCCCAACCCCCCCTCCTCAGCTCTCGCTGCATTCACACCCTAAAATCTTTGCTTTCAATATCACAGGATGACACAATTGAAATTTCCGTTTTGAGCAAAAATAATCCAAAGTACGATTAAATAACCGTTTTTGAAATAATTAAAAAATGAATTCTTTTATTGCTGTTTGCTGCCATATTTTTTGCCAATCACCTTTTCTGCCATCAGATTATCTGAAGTAAGTAATCTATTTTTTCGATATATATATATATATATATATATATATATATATATATATATATATATATATATATATATATATATATATTTTTTATAGGTATAAAAAATATACCATATAAATACATGAAACAGAGAACCTCATTGGAAAAAAAAAATATTAATTTAGTTTGAAGATGAAACTGCTGCTTATATTTTTGGATAAGAATTTTTTTTTTTTATTTCAACAATTTATTGAAATTTACAACTGTACAAAATATATACATCAAGTAAATGAGCTGTTAACTATTTCAATAACGTGACAAAACTTGAAAAGAACTACTCATCAGTAGCACTTCGATAAAAATTCTACACTAGAGGGTCTCAGAGCCATCTTCTTTTCAGACGCCACGGGGGATTATCGGGAATGGTGTCGAAAGCAAGTTGAGAAATTAGGGGATTTGAGTGGTTATGGAGCTTACTATGAAAGGATAGGTATCCGGTTTGGGCTAAATCAGCAACATATGGAACATTAGGATTTTTATGGATAAGTTTATTGGTGACAAAGTATGGAGCATTGAGGATTTTTCGAAGGATTTTAGATTGTAAGGATTGGATACTGGATAAGAATTAATTCTATTCGTAAATTTTTTTAATTTCTTAAATTACTAGTTTATATTATATTTTGTAGAGTGTTGAGACTTTTCCATACAAAAAGAATTTAATAAAATTGAATTTGTAAATAACAGTTTAACTGAAAGCAAATGACTAAAGACTAAATTTTCATGTCGTGAATACGATGGAAACGTGCATAAACCTAATTTTAATTAGTAAAAAGTTAAAAATAAATATAACAATTAAATTAGTTATATTGGATCTGGACAAAGCAGCAAATCTCACAAGAGCTTACAAAATGGATTTAATTTTTTGCCTTTCAAAAACATATATATATAATAAAAAAAATATTTTAATCGAAACTAAATTGCGTCATTATAAAACAGTTGTTCAACCTGAAATTTTATATGCCCCTAAATGTTTCTTTCTCAATAAAAAAATTGAAAGTATGGAAAAGAAGGAAAGAAAAATATTAAGGAAGACATTAGGACCAAAAAAGACTGAGGAAGGTTTTAAACTAAAAAGTAAAACAGAAGTATATAAAAATATTGAAAAATTAAGTGATGCAATGAGGAAATATTTACATTCTAAGGACATTTAATGAGAATAAATATAAATAAGTATCGTTAGACTAGAAAGTATACTATACTAGATATATAAGTATACTATATAAAGTATACTATATAAGTATACTATACTAGAATTAGTATAGTTAAGACTAGAAAAGAAAATTTCCCAACACAGCTTCCAAAAATGGAAATCGAATGTACGGATACGGATTGTAAAAAAAGGTATGAAGCTGGCTAATATACAACGGGATTCAATACGGGATAGAGACTAATTTCGGAAAGCAGTCAAAAGATCAAACAGTAGGTTTTTACATTTTTTTTTTTTTTATTCATTTATTGAAATTTACAACTGTACAAAATATATACATCTAGTAAATGGGTTGATTATGATTACAACAACATGTCAAAACTTGAAAATCACTACTGCAATAGAAGGTTTCTAGGCCATCTTATTTTCAGACGCCTCGGATGGTTATCGGGAACAGAATGGGAAGCAAGTTGAAGGACTAGTGGATTTGTGTGGTTATGGAGTTTACTATGAGAGGATAAGGTATCTGGTTTGGGCTAAATTAGCAACATATGGGACATTAAGATCTTTATGGATGAGTTTATTTGTAACAGCAGAAGCATTAAGGATTTCCAGTAGTTAAAACACAAATTAATAGACAGTAGTCCGATGAAAGGAAGAAACTCGGCAAAGGCGATGAAGAATTATTAAAAAGAACGGAAGAGTAAGAATGAATGAAAAGTGTTATTTCATTTCGTAATGTTACTAACATTATTTATGTATGTCAAAAGTTAAAAATAAATATAACAATTAAATTAGTTATATTATATTAGACGAAACAGCAAATTTCACAAGAGCTAACGAAATGAAGTTTTAAAAAACTAAAGATATAATATTTTATTAATTATAAATAAAATGTAAATACTGTCAGCAATAGAATGACAATATTTAACTAAATTTAATAACAATATCACCGCTTAAAATTTATGTATGCTACACCGCTTAAAATGGTATGCGCAAATGATATACAAATTACGTGTTTTCGTTGAAATAAACTATAATATGCTTTTTAAAACATTTTTCCTGTTCAAATGATTCCCCTCAACATCTAGTGATTAGTGTAGAATGAGTTTGTCTGGGCTCCAGAAATTTGAAAAAGTGAAACTGTTACCAGTCGAACGTGGCGAAAGGGATTTAGAACTGAGTGATAAGCGATTTTTTTCATGTAGAGGGAGACATTTAAAAATCCCCCTCATTTACAAGTTTCGATCATAGAGGGTCTTTGCAATTCTAGGAAATTCACTTGTAGGAAAACCTTTTCAAATCCTTCGATAAAATAGATAATTTTTCTCAACTCGATTTACTAAAACATAATTTAGTGATCGTTTATACAATCGATTAATTGGAATGTTACATCCCCTGCATATAATCCCCCAGATTTTTCGGTGTTGGGAGTGCCATCTCTGTTACCTAGGCCATCGGACCTAGGCAATCTAGAACAAATGGTCGACAAAGGAAAAAGTTTTAACTTGATCGATTTTTACACACACCCAAAAAAAAACTTCATTTCGTACAACATAAAATTAGAACCAATAGAGTTCATAATAAGTAATTCTGTAATCATGTTAATTTAAATTTGTACCAATATATGGCCGTGTCAAACAATTCCTTCTTGATGAATTATCACTCAAAGCAATAAACATTAAAAATATTTTTAAATTCTATATTTTAGATTTTTTAACATTCAAGCAATATTATTTTTGAAGTTTGACTTTCTTATTCCTATTTATATTTATTTTATTTATTTATTTGTAAGCAGGGCCATGCCCTATACAAAGAAATTCGGGTATTTATTATGAACAACGAAATAAAAAACAAATATTAAAGCAACTACAATTATTATGTACATTATAATACTGAACAGATAATAATTCAAATAATATACCAAAGAACTTTAAATATAACTAATAATTAAATACAAAGAATAAGAAGTAAATAAATGTTTTTCAATTTAAATAATAAGTAATACCTAATAAAAGAATTCACACTTTTTTATTTCATTTATAAACCTTTAAACTTTATTAAAGATCATATAAGACTATCCCTACTTTCAAATATATATATATATATATATATATATATATATATATATATATATATATATATATATATATATATATATATATATATATATGTCCTATCTCAGGCAAATAGGTTAATTAATACATGATACTGATATTTTACAGTTAATAGTACTATATCTCAGTGAAAAATTTTCCGATTTTAATTATATTCATAATAAAATATGCCTGTTTTTTGTTTCCATTTCATTTTATGGAATAAGTATTTGAAAACTGTCATTTGAATCAATGCCAGCCAGGGTAACAAGTTTCACGCAGGCCATTATAAATTGGGTAAGTATAAAGAATATGCCCGAGGTCTTAGTTTTCATATTACAAACCATACCGATTTCCTGAGGATTGATTTGAGTGATTTTTTCTGAAGTGGTTATTTTTATTATATATTTTACTGTAGTTCTTAACTGTGCAATAATTCTAAATAAATAAATTTTGTATTTTTATAATATTGATTGGCTTTTTTCTTTGAGTTTAACTATATTTGATTCAAAAACTATTTCCCCTTCTCCGATTTTATCCAGTAAACGTTTTTATTTGTAAACACTAATTATACTTAAAATTAGCATTCCTACATGAAGACAGCTTGACTAAGTTATAAAAACACAACTCTAGAAGCCTATCATCATTCATTTGGACTATGGTTTTTAAAATAATTTAAAGCTATTTTAAGAGTCAGCAAGCATGGATAGACCCAGTCTCAAGCCGCACAAGCCAATTTGGTGTAGATTTCGACAAACTGAATAGCTTTTTATAGTAATTGTTTTTATTTTCTCTAATTCGTCTAAATACCTCAACTCTAAATATTTATGGCGTAGGTAAAATTTATATAGCCAATTTATATATAGGATATGTTTTCTAGAAACCGGTAATGCCTGTCAAACATACTTTATCACCAACAATCTCTGTTTATTATATTCTACATCTCTCCAAAGCGTATGTTTATACATACCTATCTATGTTTACAATTATCATATTTAGATACACTTATATATGAACTCTTGCCAGTTTTAAATATAAGGAATATGCTAAATTTCCTTCGGCCGACCGTACTAATATTCATTGGGATAAGTTTTTATAAAAGAGAGGTCTTGAAGAAAAAATAATGCTTTCGCTGAAACCTTATATTGTTGGTAAGGACATCGATTGCCTTACCACAAAGGGTGAGAACCACAAAACATATCTGTTACGTCAGCCTGTTGTACATTTTTGGATTCTGTATTCCTGCGAGATAAGTTCAAGCATTTTAAAAACTAGTGTGTGTGTGTGTGTGTGTGTGTTTTTATAACCTTCATTAGACTGTTAGATTTATTTATTAATGATATATATATATATATATATATATATATATATATATATATATATATATATATATATATATATATATATAATGTCAGTAACTGAATTGCTGTTTTTTTTATAAAATTAATTAATTTTTTCTATAAATCAATATGAATTTATGATATAATAATGCTGAAGTAGTTTTTACAATTTTTTTTTCTTATTTTTAGTTAACACACTTGACATGGGGTGACAATAACTGAATCTTGTGTCTAATGCCAGCTATTGACACTGTCAAGATTTTGTTGTAGGGTTGAAATGCATTTATTTCATTACTAATTCATTGTGGTTTTCTCATTTTGTTGATATTAACATATCAGATATGTTACCCTGTGGAAACAGACAATTTTAGTAAATGGCACTGAAAATGTAAAAATTTTATTTTAAAAAATATTTTTGAGCAAGACACTTTATATCCTCTTGGATATTATAAAATAAATACATCAAAATTATATAATTAATTAAAAAAATATGTTTTGGATTTTTAAGAAATTTTGGTTTTAGCAAATGAACTATTTTTTTCTTGTAGGATTTATCTGCCTATTTACTTCCTTTTATTTACATATGATTAAACAATACTAGTAAACAATGAAGATTGTGCAAAATCTGGTAACGTTCATTCTTTTCATGATTAAATGCAATGCTTTAAATGAGGAACAAATAGAGAAAACACTGTATGAGTTAAGATTATATTGCCCTGATCAGGAATACACATCCTTATAAGTCTGTTTTGTAAGATAGCATGCTTAAAGCTCCCATTAAATAAATCCAATTCTAATGAAAAGATAGAATAATGAAGAATAACTGTGTCAATAACTGTGGTGTCAATTACTGTATTTTGAACTAATTATTCTTAATTTATTTAAAACTCTCTCAACTGATTTTTTTAGTCAAACCTTTTATCTGCTGATTTCAAGTTAATTCAGTTATGTTTACTATTTGTTCTTGAATTTATACTATAAGATATTGCCTTAACGGTGTTAATAACTGTCTAGTTTACCTGCTATTTATTTCCTTTTATGATGAATTTTCTAACTCATTTTATCATATACACTAAGGCATAATAATGATTGATTTTATGCAAGTTCATTTCCAGTTCCTGGAAAGTTCCCATAAAAAGGAATTCATTAACAACAAAAGAAACTCAAGTATAGCAGGCCCCCAACTCCAGGCTTAATAAATTCTTTATTTACACTCCAATTAACAAAAAAGTTGAAAATATTGGTAAATAAATTTCGTCCGACCTCCAGGAAAAGAGTGAACTTGAAGTGAAGAAAAAGGCATCCCAATTAGTGAAGATCGAATAGGCAAGTTATATATATATATATATATATATATATATATATATATATATATATATATATATATATATATATGTAATTTTTCTTGATATTACTCATTATTATTAAATATATTATTTTATTTTTTGAAGAGAAAAGATTTGACCCGGTCGGGATTCGAACCCGAGTTTCCACCTCTCTAGTGTGGCGCCTTAACCAACTAGGCCACCGGGGTCGTATCCGAACCAGGCAAATCCCCTCTCTTCAGTGATCCATAACCCCGGGCACTCGCAAATCGCGATGTAATTCCGGGGATGAATGTTCATATTGAACATTACATTTAAATTTGGATCTCGTGACAATCCGTCACCGTTTTAAATATATGTAATTTTTCTTGATATTACTCATTATTATTAAATATATTATTTTATTTTTTGAAGAGAAAAGATTTGACCCGGTCGGGATTCGAACCCGAGTTTCCACCTCTCTAGTGTGGCGCCTTAACCAACTAGGCCACCGGGGTCGTATCCGAACCAGGCAAATCCCCTCTCTTCAGTGATCCATAACCCCCGGGCACTCGCAAATCGCGATGTAATTCCGGGGATGAATGTTCATATTGAACATTACATTTAAATTTGGATCTCGTGACAATCCGTCACCGTTTTAAATATATGTTTTTTTTCTTGATATTACTTATTATTAAATATTTTTTTTTTTTTGAAGAGAAAAGATTTGACCCGGTCGGGATTCGAACCCGAGTTTCCACCTCTCGCGCCACACTAGAGAGGTGGAAACTCGGGTTCGAATCCCGACCGGGTCAAATCTTTTCTCTTCAAAAAATAAAATAATATATTTAATAATAATGAGTAATATCAAGAAAAATTACATATATTTAAAACGGTGACGGATTGTCACGAGATCCAAATTTAAATGTAATGTTCAATATGAACATTCATCCCCGGAATTACATCGCGATTTGCGAGTGCCCGGGGTATGGATCACTGAAGAGAGGGGATTTGCCTGGTTCGGATACGACCCCGGTGGCCTAGTTGGTTAAGGCGCCACACTAGAGAGGTGGAAACTCGGGTTCGAATCCCGACCGGGTCAAATCTTTTCTCTTCAAAAATAAAAAAATATATATATATATATATATATATATTTTTTTTTTTTTTTTTTTTTTTTTTTTTTTTTTTTTTTTTTTTTTTTTTTTTTAACACACCAGAAATAAATGAGCTGAGAAAACAAATTCTAGAACACAAATCCTTCTGTGTCAACTGTGTTTAAAACGGCAAACAAAGAGCTGATGGAACTGAAGAAAAGGTTGTTCGATTGCTCTGAGCACAAGTCAAAAGGATAGAGGATGGTAGGGTTCGAAGTATGCTCTTAGGTTAAGTGTTTTATAATATTGGTAAAATAAACACTAACACTCTACTCAGGTATTGTACTATTACTGATCCATATCGCAGGATTACTATGTCTACTATATTCGCATAATGATTTACAACAGACATTTAATTCAACAATTTTGCGGTGATAAAAAATACATCAGTTGTAACAAGGTTCTTTATACAAGAGACATCATAATGTATTTTTTAAACGTGTTGAGATTTATTCGATTGGAAAAACGTAATCGGCAAAGTCTGAATTAGAAATAAAGAGCCTCAATAAAAAAATACAAATAAAAATAACAGACTTAATTATTGATAATTGAATCAACAAAATGGCTGAAATATATTGGGGCTCAACTGTTACAGTAAATTAATACCTCTTTAATTATTGGGTAACTGCCGTGACATTCGCTTCGTTGCATCCTATCTAAAAGAATTATATTTTATTTGTGTGGTTTGATGCTGCTTCACTCCTTTAAGTGAATAAGTAATTTAATTAATTAAAATGAATAATTTTTTGTTTATTTTGTACTGCATTCGTATCTGACTAGCATTAGAGTGAATGTCTCCAACATCTGGGAATATTTCTTTGGTAGCCCGTTCTTAATGCCTACATCCCTTCTCTAAGAACTTCCGAGGATATAATTTGTCCATCGAGTCTATCTATCTATGTAGCTGGACACCTATTTAATTCAAATAGACTACATCGACACAAAATTATAACCGATGTCTAAGTGAATACGTTATATTCCAAATATTATTTTTGGTAAATTAAGACTCTTAAAAACCTCCCAAATTCAGCAGTTTTTTGCTAGTGTAGTCGAACTTATTTTTATTTTTATTTTAAAGTAATTTAAATGTGTACTTAAGACGATAACATATAAACTCATCAGCAGGAACATAGTTTTTACTTTGGTACCATTTTTACTCATGTAGATATTTTGGAGTAGTAATTTAGGAAGGATTTTGGATTACAAGGATTGGAGACGAGAAAAATTGTTTATTATTGTTAATTTAGTGGAACTCCAAAGCTCAAATCCTTTTGTCCAAACAGGTCTGATTACGGTCACGTAAATGAGTACTTTGTTACTAACTGGAAGTTTAAAACATTCTAGTGAGCGCTTAAGAAGCCGAATACAACGTTCTGTTCTTTATTTTGATGTTGTATTTGGATTCACAGTAAGGCATTTGTTCAGATGGAGTCCTAGTTAGACGATCTTTTCGACCGGGATTAATGGAATGTTATTGTAGGATACTGCAGGACAAGGAATTTGTTGGCTTACGACGACGGGTAATCCAGGTATCCTCCAATTTTGACACTAGGCTTGACGGTTTGTTTCATGAGACTGGAGTGATTGAGATGTTTTGAAAGGAAAACACACTTCATAACACGCAGATGGTTAACTGACCAGGATACTTACGATTAAAACGATTACGTGACGATACTCGGATGAGTTGGGCTGTAAGCTGTACATTTCGTGTAAAGGATGGGACCAAGATCTACTTTGAACAGGTTTTGCACATTTTGCAGGATCGTTTATGTGGATGTTTCAAATTTTCTATGAGCGATTCCGCTATCTTCAAGATGAGGAAGGGGGGGGGGGGGGAGTCATTTTTCTCTTGTTCAAAGTAGACCCTCAAAAAGGGGCTCCTTTGAATAAGGATGATTTTCTCCTCAAAAACACTTCTCTCAAAGCTTTCTTCAATTTACACTTTTAATTGATAAACTAAAGTTTTTTTTAGAATTTTTCTATTTTTTTTTTTTAGTAGAAAAACATTGGAAATAAAATAACTTTTCAGCAAAGTGCTTCGGGAAACCCGGGATTGGGTTCACTTAATCACCAGATTTGTCGATGAAACATTAATAACAAAACCACAAATATTTTTAACACTTTTGATAGCTTTTATATTAATATAGCTGTTAAATTAACAACTTGCAAACTATCTATTAACATAAACTTGATTTAGTTTTCAAGCAACATTAGTCCTAACAAAACAAAACACACAACGAAAATTTGAATACGATGACATAAATTACTAGAAGCAAAAGAATAAAAATGCGTATGTAACTTTTTTTTTTTAGTTATTTATTGAAATTTACAACTGTATATATAAATATAATACATCAAGTAAATATGATGATAATGATAAAAATGATAGGTCACTTGTTTTTAATGCAACTACCTATTGGTAGTACTTTTAAAGGTTCTATGTAATAAAAAGTACTATATTAGAAGGTCCCGAGGCGATCTTCTTTTTAGGCACCTCGGAGGGTTATCTGGAATGGAGTGAGAAAGAGGTTGTGATACTAATAGATTTGAATGGTTGCGGAGTTTGCTGTGAAAGGATAAATATCTGGTATGAGCTATGCCAGAAACGTAAGGTATATTAAGATCTTTGTGGATAAGTTTGTTAGAGAGGATTTTGGAAGAAATTTGTTATACGAGATGGATTGGATGGCTTTCGTATGTAACTTAAAATTTTAAATATAATTTAATTATTTCTTTTAATTTTATTTTCTTGTTCTTGATTTATTTATTTTACTGGTGCCTGATGAACTATATTCCTTTTTGTTCATTATTAAATTGAAATAAATTTTAATTGTATACTAAAGGCATAAATGTAAAGTAGTTTTAATTATATATATGAATGAAACTAATTGTTCATATTCACCAAATAACAAAACAGACGATAACACAATGCTTAATGTAACACCGTCTTCTAAAAGCTGTCAACAACTTTGTTCAAAGTAGCCTTCTAAAATACCTTTTTAGTTTAATAAATCTTATAAAATTAAAGAAATGTGTTAGAGACATGAAAAAAAAGAAAAGAAAATGTTTCTATATAGATTGATGATCAATGCATTAGTCATATACGCATTTAATCCTTCTGTCACATACGCCAGGCCAGATGAGGTTTGGACACGTTTATAAAAACACCAGTTAACACTGATACCATAAAAAGGCTTACATCAGCCCAGGACGGCCAACACGTGATATTATCGTGATCGCAGGGTATTTCATGTTTAATCCTTAAATGTATAGAAAAACTGGAGGATGCTAGCTTGTAAATTGAGCCCACAAAGTAGTCCCCAGTTATGGTTTAATTTTAAGAGTACTAGACCGTAGAAGTAGAATACCAGTTTCTAGTGATTGCAAGAATCGCTGAATCATCCCGGAACAATAACACTAACAATATTAGCAGTGCAAAGTGACCGACATTTTATAATGTTTGCTATGTACTTTGTTAGGATATCGATAACCCGTTTTCTATTCTGCATCAAAATCAAATATCGGAAAGGAAGTTCCTCAAATGCAAAAAGGCCATCGCTTGCACCACCGAATCTAGTTTGTTTTGCTAACATGGAGGTGGTTGGAAAGAAGATATAAAACCAAGAGAAGGGCTAGGAGTGGGAACCAATCCGGTTAGCGGTGGATTAGTTGGCGAGGCTCGTAAATACTGCGGTAATGAGAGCGAGGTGCCACTCGGGCTCTTTCCTAATCGAGCCGAGTCCACCCCCTCCGGCTCCCACTACCAATGGCCAGGCCTACCGGTTAAGAAAATTAATTGCTATTATGTGGAATTATCACGAGACTGGGATTTCTATTAGATAACAAATAATATTGAAATAACAATTAGTAAATATACCTATATATATATATGGATAAATTTCTTGACTGTTACTATTAAATGTTTAGTAAGGTTTTTGAGGTTCAGTCAATAAATAAAAACAACTATTTTGGCGACGTTTCGAGACTATATTGTTCTCATAATCATGCCCTACGGTGAAAAAACAGGTTACAATAAAATTATATAAGTTATACAAGTTATTTCAAAGCATAAAGTTAGCTACAACATCATACAACAGCATGCAAGTATATAACAACATGAGTTAGAATAAGAAAAAAATATATATATAATTACAGAATATAGAGGAGTATGAAACTACTAACAATGCTACTGGTGGATATGGTATTGACTAACTAAATTCTAACAATTCTAGTACACACCTGACCTGGGGAATTTTTGAAAAACAGTAAAAAGGTTAGAGGGGATTTCCCAACTGGTGGTATTCCCAAAGATGCAGGTACAAAAAGGATTTCCGTATTTAGGTGTAATATACTTATAAATGAATAAATAATTTGTATGATATGTATTAATAAAAATTTATTTATTGGTCTGAATGTATTAAATTGGAATAACAGGTTTTTAGATTTAAGACGTCTGATTTTTTGTTAATTGCGCGATTTCTAAATATTGCTATGGTTATTATCTCTTTAATATTTCGTTTAAAATTATTTTGTTCATGGTGAATAATTTTGGGAGAATCGAATGTAATGTGTAGTAATGATAGCTGTTTGGTCAGGTTTATTCGGGTTTTCAGTTATAGGCCCGATACTGTATTTATGTTGATAATACGGAAATTCTAACTACCTGGGAAAACCTTTTGGAAATTGCAAGTTATTTATAGTAATTAATGTAGTACTAGATACCAATAGCATATCCACCAGTAACAATGTAAGGAGTTTCATACTCCTCCATATTTTATAATTATATGTAGTAGGGGAAGGTGCTGTACCTATTAACAGTTGTACAGTTGTACAGTTTGTACAGTTGTACCAGTGGACATTTTTAATTTAGAGTGAGTGGGAGGAGGGAAATTGAAATTGTTAGATCGGTGGTGCAGCAAGCATCTCCCTGCAGTTGCACGCGTGTTTTCAAAATTGTCAGATCAACAGTTTAGTAGAAATAATTATTTTTAAGATTTTTTTTATTCCAAATCCCGACAAATTCAACCAGTGGTTTTAAATTTTTTAAGACCTACACTTAGAAATTTTCTAGGCAGTAATATTTCATTGGGTTGTCCGATAAATGTATCATAACTTCATATGTTTTCATATCAGTTATCACTTAAGGATTTTGTGAAACAGAGCTTTCCGCACAACATGGCGTTCAGTTGTACCTGTGGACACCATTGCCAGCTGAACCTGTGGACAGATGATTAAAGTGTCTACAAGTACAATAGATTTTTCTCTTTGTTTATTAATTCATTATTTCAATTATAAATATTGCGGAAACGTTTGTAGGCTTTCCGCGTGATATAAAATGCCTAAATTTGGATACCTACTATTCGTATAACCTTTTTTTTTTAAGAGGAGAAAACTCGCTACTCACTATTTATAAAAAGCTATTTAACTAGTGAAGATGGATTTAGCAAATGTGATCTTGGCTGATCCATCAAGCGAAGATTGTAATTTTTTGGATGAATTGATGAATGATTATGAACAAGGTAAAGAATTAAAGATAAAGAAATATTATAGCTTTGATCAACGAAAAAGTAGACTCGTTGACGTTCAACATTTGCTACTTGAAGAAAATTTCATCAAATGATAGAACCCTAAAATTTATTCTTCCAAACATCGCTAATGATTATGAAATTGAAATAAGAGATATCAAAAGAAAATTACCATTGCCGTCTTTTAACTGGCACTGGGATATCATGTAAACAATTACATTTTCCTACATCTTTTCATGGATACGATCTCTAATGATTCTATTTTTTCTATAAAAAAAAAAGTCTGTAACATTCGTTAATAATAATTATAGGTATATTTTTTTTTTTTTTTTTTTTTTTTTTTTTTTTTTTTTTTTTTTTTTTTTTTTTTTTTTTTTTTTTTTTTTTAAAAAGGTTTAAAAATAAGTTAAGTTTTTATTTACTTTCATACGGTAAATTAATTGTTGTCACCTTTCTAATCAAGTCGACTTTTCTTGTTTAAATATTCTATTTTGTTTGTTTTTTTTTTTTTTTTTTTTTTTTTTTTTTTTTATAACGGCTCTACAACCCGGTGACAGGTCTTGGCCTCCTCCAACCGTTTCCTCCAATCGTCACGGTCCCGCGCTGACGCCGTCCAGTTTCGCACCCCCAACATGCTTCTGGCATCTGCAGCGACCCCATCCGACCACCTAAGCTTTGGTCTTCCTTTTCTCCTTGTCCCATGGATCAGTTGGGTCAGCAACCCCTTTGGCATATCTCCATCAGCCATTCTGGCAATATGCCCAGCGTACCTTAAGCGCCTTAACTTGTAGGTTGTAACGATGTCTGCCTCTTCAAAAATCGTATACAACTCCTGGTTTGTGCGGCGTTTCCATTCCTCTCCGATTTTTACCCCACCAAAGATTCGTCGGAGAACTTTTCTTTCAAAGATCATCAGTTCTTTTTCGGCTGCCTTTGATGCTGTCCAACATTCCGATCCATACAGGAGCACGGGGCGCACTAAGGTTTTATAGAGGTAGAGCTTGGTCTTTCTTGAGAGTATTCTCCCTCTGAACTGCCTTGCTAGACCAAAGTAGCATCTATTAGCGGCGGCTATCCTTTTCCTAATCTCCACATCGGGGGTGCTGTCTTGAGTGACTATTGAACCCAGGTACTTAAATTCAGCGACCTTCTCGAACCTGTGTTGTCCTATTGCCACTGTCTCACCTGGCCTCGGAACCTCTTCTGATGCCATGTATTTGGTTTTGGACTCGTTTACCTCAAGCCCAAGTTTACTGGCCGAACTCGCCAGAGCCAGAAATGCCTCACTCATGGACTGGAAGGAGCGCCCCACGATATCTACATCATCTGCGTATGCCAACAATTGCACGAGGCTGTTAAAGATGTTTGTTTAGTACATTTTATAAAAAATTATTGCTGATGTGTTTCTCTAAATATCATTTCAATTATCCCTATGAAGAAATGAATGTCCATTGGTACAACCACTAGTGTTCACATGTACAAAGGGGGAAGGTATCTATGGACACTAATCAGTAAGTTACAAAACATTATTTTCTGTATAAATAAAATTACTTTTCAAAATAAATACACCAGGGTTCGATAGCCCCTTAAATTTCTTATCTAATGGTACAATAACCACTCAGATAAATAAAGCACCGAAAATTAGAAAATTTTATAAGTGAAAATTGTTCACAGGTACAGCACCTTCCCCTATATATTCTAACGCATGTTTTATATATCTATATGGTATGTTTTAAATAACCTGTGTAACTTATATATTTTATTGTAACCTGTTTTTTCACTGTAGGGCATGATTATGAGAACAATATTGTCTCGAAAGTTACTAAAATAGTTTTTTTAATATATTGACTGAACCTCAAGAACCTTTTACACACACGCACACACACACACACACACACACACACACACACACACACACACACACACACACACACACACACACACACACGCGCGCGCACGCACGCACGCACGCACGCACCACACATACACACGCACATACACACGCACCCCCCACACACACACACACACACACACACACACACACACACACACACACACACACACACACACACACACACCCACACGCACAGACACACACATATAGATATAAATGCACATACACACACATATATTTTTATATACACATACAAGATGATTCCCAGCGTAAAAAAACAATTGGGTGAAACTAGACCGCAGACCATAAAATTTCCTATAAGACGAATGCACATGCAACATTGAATTTTACAAACTTGAAACCTAAATAACAGATTGATCTTTAACTTATTTACGAAAGTCCCAATCTGTTATAAAACTTAAACACTGACCGTTTTCCGAAAAAGCAATCCGCAAAACTTTAAATATAAAAAAAAACTTTAAAATTTAACCAGCTTTCTGTGTCCATTTCATGGAGAAATTTACTTTTAAAACCGGAAAAAACATGGTATAACAATTGAAAACTCCATGCTTTTCCGGTTTTAACCGTACATTTCTCCATGAAGTGGACACAGAATCATTAATTTGATCATACCATTCGAAATTCGTGATTTGGTCTTATTTTTAATTTAAAGCTAAATTAGAAAATGTGGTTTTAATTTTAAAAACATGTTTGGACGAAATGGGGATTTTACAGTTTTTATGGCAAAAAACGTGGTTTTCTCAAAAATATCTTGGAATTGTCATAAAGGAGCAACAGGTTTGAATAGACAGGTCCGGTATATATAACGTTTTATAAATGATTCTAGTAATGAATTTAGATTCCATCCTCAAACTTGTAAGGGAGTATGTGTTCATTATCTGCAGTGACCCAGTTATTTGTTTTAAAGTAGTAATTTTAAATACACATGTTTGGAACATATTAATATTAATAGTGCGATTGTTTGTCCTCATATATACGTTTTGAAAAAGTCAAGGCTCTTTGATATGACATCAAGATGATTCTAAAAATCATAATACATTAGTATAATAATAATAATAATATTCGTTAAATATCATTTGACATTAATGTTATATTCATCATCATTGAAATGATTACGCTCGGAATATGGTTTATACATACATACATCTTCCTTTTTATATACTTAGTGGTTTGAACGTTGCTGGTTGGTGATGGATTGCCTCTTTCAAAACGAATATTGATGTTATCTAGTGTAATAGCTGATGCCACAGATTTGGGAACATTTTATTATAACATATTTTAAGGCTAAATTATGTACTTTGATTTGAGTGGGGTGAATATGATTTACGAGAAACAAATATGTTGTAGATGTTGATGAATTTCAATCAATATAAACGTTTTATAAATAGTATTACCATTTTAGGTCGGTGTATATATATATATATATATATATATATATATATATATATATATATATATATATATATATATATATATATGTGTGTGTTACCATTGATATGTATAATGTTATAGAAACACTTTTGACTATGAGTGTTGGTTCGCAGATGGGATTTGGAAGTCCAGAATATTAGAAAATATATAGGAATAGATTGAAATAATTGATTTGTTCTATGAATAAAAAAAATATTTATTTATTCAACACTAAAACTAAATATTAAATCAAATCGTGTAAATAGTATTTGTTTTTCTTTTGAACAATGGATTAAAAAAATGAAATAACTTTTCATGGTGTTTTTTAAAAATACGAAAATCTTAATAAGTTTTTTCTTTTCTTTTTCAAGCTGTTATATTCAAATGACTATGACAAGACATAGCTGTTATAACATTTTCTATAAAATAAAATTGGAATTCCAATCCAAACCATTCCAGTGACTAGATTATTAATGTTCAATAGTTACGTTCAATCGTACACCATAATATCTGTCTTCACTTTTACCGAGTCAGACTACTTCAACATTTACTACACAAACGTTCAAAGCTCTCAATTAATTAGAAAAAAACTCATATACATGACTGTGATTAGACCTATTTGGACGTACGGAGTTGAGCTTTAGGGCTCCCATAAACCATCCAATTCATCTTGTATTCAATCCTTACAATCCAAAATCCTCAATGCTCCTTACTTTGTCACCAATAAACCTATCCATAAAGATCTTAATGTTCCATATGTTGCTGATTTAGCCCACACCAGATACCTATCCTTTCATAGTACGCTCCGTAACCACTCAGTTATGGACCCTTTAGTTTCTCAACTTGCTTCCCAATCCATTCCTGCTAATCCACCGAGGCGTCTCAAAAGAATATGGCCTAGAGACCTTCTAGTGTAGAATTTTAGTTGAAGAGCTACTGATGAGTAGTTCTTTTCAAGTATTTACACGGTATTGTAATTGTTGTGAACAGATTTACTAAAAAAATTCGGATTTTAGGTATGACCAATTCTCTGTATACTCCACAGTCATTATCGGTGAGAGAATCGACTAGATCGGGCTATCTGTTCCAGGGATGTCGATAATATTTCATTTATTGCAAGAGACAACAGTTTCTTTCGAATCCGCAGCTTCTCTATGCGGTTTGTTTGGTATTGTTGATATTAATATTATGGACTTTGGTATAAATAAATATGAAGGCATCTACAAGGGCATAGGCCGAAGATTTGTACAGTTGTAAATTTCCATAAATTTATTTTTTAAAAACTGTTACCGAGTAAAAGACGTAATATTTATCCCGTTTTCAATATTTGAATTTTCTTTATTTATCTGGATTCAACAAATATTTTATATTTCTCAAAGGTTTTGAATTGAAATAATTTCAATGGAAATGCCGATAAAGGAAATCATATACCTTATCACATAATTTTAGGTTCTTTTTCGAAATTTCCATACTCTGAAGCTACGTTTGTAGTTTCTGGTCTGTCGAGTAAAATTTTTGTTTTCAACTAATCCAAGTAGTTGATTGTGACGATTAAAAATTTTGTTCCGCTTCGGGTGGGTTTTGAGACACTAATTCTTGTCCACCATCAAAGTTTGAGATGAACTTTGAAGGACTCAAATCGTTCTTGAACATCTTGGTCTCGGGAATCAGTTTCCCATTCGGGCAGTACAGCTATAGTAATAATACGAGAAAGTAATCTTTATTCTGGGACACCATTTCCCCTTAGAATAACATAAAAGTACAATAAAAAGGTATTATTGCCTAGCTGCGTTAGATAGCTATCCTATAGATTGGATATAAATGGACTCTAGCTAGAATTTGTATACAAAACATTCTTATTCTAATATATTATAATTATAATTTATAATCTTATTATAATATAATTTCGGAAGATTGATAATTGACGAGGTGCATGAATAAATGATGTTTAAAGGAGGCCAGAGAGGAAGAATTGCGAATCGAAATGAATAAGGAATTAAACAATAAGATTGTACAGGTAATAAAGGATTTTTCAAATAAGGCAGTTCGATTGGATAGAATTGACTAATCAATGGACTGAAATCTAGTGTTCAAACGATGAATGGAAGAAAGAAGGGAAAGTATAATAAGATTTTTTTTTTTTTTTACCTTAAAGATTGGAATAGAAAGGTTCCAAGGACTTGGATTATGTACTAAGAAATTATAAGTAATTTAATACGGTCATGGTATATTTTATTTTCTTTAATGCTGCTATATATTTTAATTATGAACCAAAAATATTGTGTCTGCTGGAACTGCAATGAATTTACCTTATTTTCCGATCCTAGTTGGTAGGGCTGAGTAGTATGACGTTATGACTTTATGACGAGTTTTGATAAAGTTTAAATTGGAAGCCATAAAATAAAATGTTAAAAACTAAGAGGATGGGCGTCTAGCGAAGGGTCAGATTATTGGAAGTCTTTTAAGGGAGAGGAGATATATAAATATACACATCTGTATGTGTGTGTGTGCGTGCGTGCGTGCGTGCGTGCGTGCGTGTGTGTGTGTGTGTGTGTGTGTGTGTGTGTGTGTGTGTGTGTGTGTGTGTGTGTGTGTGTGTGTGTGTGTGTGTGTGTGTGTGTGTGTGTGTGTGTGTGTATAGATGTATATTTTTGTTTTTTTTTTTTTTTCGTTTTATAGCAATTTTTGATGAAATGTAAGGGACATGCTTTAACGCGTGAGCAAGGACATTTTTCCAGACTGTGGTAAGAATAGAAAAAATAATTTTGAAGGAAAATTTTTAAATATTTAGCAGAGTAAAGATAGCAGGAGGACAGAACTTATCATTAAATTATAAGGTGAGATAAAATAAAATTAGGTTATCAGATAGTGAAATCCCGAAAACTGCAATATCTAGGGCATATCATGCGTAATACAAATAGATATGATTTGCTACAAAAAATGCTTCAAGGGAAAATCGACAGCAAAAGAGGTCCTGGAAGAAGACGAATATTTTGGTTTGACAACCTCAGATGCTGGTTCAGTATGTCTTCGACGGAACTTTTCCGCATTGCTACCAATAACAGAAGAATAGCCATCACGATCGCCAACATCCGAAGCTGCACCGAAAGATTGATGCCCTCTCCATTCCCGATTATCCTCCGAGGCGTCTGTAAAGAAGATGGCCTAGAGACCTTTTAGTGTAGAGTTATTACTGAAGCGCTACTGATGAGTAATTCTTTTCAGGATTTCGCATATTATTGTAATCGCTATGAACACATTTACTTGATATATATATATTTTGTACAAGGGTAAATTTCCATAGTTAGATATAAAAAAAAAAAAAATAATTTTATTCAACGTTAAAGTTAAAAATTATCGTATTTTTTAACATTAAGAAGCATCCCTTTGATTTAGTTTATAAAAATTATTATATATTTAGAACATCTTCTTTGTTTAATATGTGGGCTAATTACTTAATGTTTGTATTAATAATATATATATATGTATATATTAGATTCTAGATAAAAACTGGAATCTAATATTTTTTTCCGAAACATAAAAAAAAAAAAAAAAATTAGTTCTCTTATCATAAGTAACCTATTCCAGAGAAAAACGTATCATGGCATTATTAGTTAGTTAACATTACTGCGTAATATTGTGCATCTACTTTTCTCCACGAGCAAAAGTTTTATTTAGTTGGAAGCAGTCAGAAGCAAGGGCATGAACTAATTTTGACAAGGCACAATTACGAAAATAATGAGACGACAAGTGTTACATGAAACTACAAATAACAGGGCGAGATGATAGTGGAAGCCATGCAGCTGTATGATAGAAAAGTTGCTGATTTACCTCGTCCACAAGTTTGACGGAACACACGAGGTCAAATTAAAGCGATGCCTTTGTTCCGACTGTAATGCCACGTCCCTTCAAACTTCACCGACAATTAAATGAGGTTTGATTCAAAGTTTTCAACCGTTTAATGCTTGGCCTGGCTTTTAGGTTTAAATAATTACATAGCAAGTTTCTTCTCATTGAGCTGCACGTATGTTAATTAATTTTCATATATGTCAGGACTAAGACAGTAAAATTTCGATGGAATTAAAAATTCTTATGCCCTTTAAACGGAAAATGGGACCGTGTACTTATAAATAAAACGGAGGCTTTATTTCACATTATTTCTTTTTGAAAATAGAGTTTTTTGAGATAAAGTCCGTAAAGAGACTCTAAAAATATAACATTACCTATAATAATATAAAATATAACATTAGTGTAAATAAATAGAAATCTATGACACTAAAACTACATATCAACTATATTAGTGTCTTGTTTACAATAATTTAACGTAACTGGTCAATAAATGGTATTTATTGACGGTTGCTAAGTAATGGGGTGTATAAAAAAATGATCGTTTCTTAAACAAATATTTGTATTATTATTTCTTTGGTATAAAATACAATTAATACTCAAAGTATAGTCTATTGTTATCTACCGTCATTACCCATCTGCTAGCCTTTCTTGGGATGGCTGTCAAAGAACTCTTGGACAGCATTTTCAACTTCCGCAAAATTATCAAATTTTTTCCCCTGAAAAAAATGGGCCATGGATGGAAACAAGTAGTAGTCCGAAGGTGCGAGGTCTGGACTATATGGTGGATGAGGCAGGAGTTCAAACCCATGAAGTTCTGTAAACTTTTCTGCTGATTTTTGAGGAGTAAGTTCGTGAGGGATCTGTCTACAGGTCTTTTTCACCTTTCTGGTGTAGAATTATTATTGAAGCGCTACTGATGAGTAGTTTTTTTTTGATATATATATTTTGTAAAGTTGTAAATTTCAATAACTTGATATAATAAATAAAAAAATAAATAATAGATTAATTGGTGTTAATAAAGCAACCAAGATGATTTTTTTTAAATGTTTGAATTATGCAATGAAGAGGAACGAGCAAAGAGTTTTTTTTTCGGATGACAGAGTAACTTTACCGAAAGTAATTTTAAAATTTTGTTTTATAAAATTTCAATTAAATAAAAACATATGTTTCTCTAATCCACATCTTTTAACTTATAACTAGGTTACTGTTACTAGATAAAATTACTGGCGGGCCTCTTCTAAACAAGACCCCTATATGAAGTTGCAAACATGTAGAATTAAATAACTTATGCTTTCAGTTTTAAGTTGGTGGTTCTGTTTTTTCATACTATGAATTGGTTTGAGACCCTAAAAATGGGCTCAAATTAAATTAATTTTTAAAAGATATTAAATCACAAAAAAATCGATACCGAATTATAGTTTTTACTTCAGATATTTTCTAGGTTACAGCTTTCAGATTTTTTTCTAAAATATATGAATGATACAGTTTCTATTTGAATTCTATTTGAATCGCGAGTAAACGAAGGACTAATACCATTATTAATAGAGATATAACCATCATATAATTATAAAAAAAATATTCACATTTAGCAATGTTTTCGTATCTAATTTGTTTGATACTTCTGTCAATTGTGTTGTTGTTGTTGTAGTCATGCCAGTAGGTGGAGGCAATCTAGAGATATTAATTAAGCTATAAAATAAGTAACATGGATTTTATAAGAACGGAACTCAGACAACATATAAAAAAATAGGAACCGCCCGAATTGTAACCGTTTATCCTAATTTCAGTAGAATAATATTCATAAAAAAAAAAAAAAAAAAAGTTTTGCTATATTTAGAACATATATCTCCGTTATATTGAGGGGAAATTGTGAAGCCCATAGTATACCGAATAAGCGGAGACCTCTGTGAATATATTCGCACATGGCGGATACATAAACACACACACACACACACACAGAGCAATTTCATTGAACCACAGGGTTATATTTGTACTGTTAGATTGTAGATAACAATATATAACATGTTCATCTTAATAGTTCAATAGGGAATAATATTTACACAATCTTTAAAATCATTTGATACTTACTTTTTTTTACAGCTTAACTTTGGCCTATTTTTCATCACTATTTTTCAAGGTAAATCACTAGTTATGGTCACAGTTAAGGGAACTTGTTGATTTAAAAGGGAATTTCTTTAATAAAGTTTTTAATATGACAACTTTGGTTATATACTTATATTCTCAAAAGTTTTTCCTATTGAATGTAAAATTGGCAAATATACTAAAGCTTCCTTTCAAATTTTTTTAAAATATTTTTTTACAAAAACTGTAAGTACCAGTTATGGTCATGTGGCAAAATAATCTTAAACAACCTTTTTTAATGACTTAAAAATTAGTAATAGTTAATGAACAACTAGAACTATAAAAATAATTAAAATATTAATACAACGCGGTCTAATAAAAAAGTAAAATATATATATTTAAAAACACAATCGCTTGATGCACTCTTTCACAAATTTTGTAGTTTGTTGTTAGTTTAGGAAACCACGGAGAAATGATAGTTGACAATTAATTAAAACAACTATTTATCAGAGTATAATTTATAGCCGCACTATTCGTTGTTTTTTCTACGTAAGCGGTAACGGCATACAATATGGTAATCATCCCCCCTAAAACATTAATGAATTAAAATAAATCGGAATGTCCTTTTTTTAAATTATCTTCTTTCGATATTTCCAGTTTTCTTAAACAGCAGTATTCATCTGGGAAGTACAGAATATAACTATATAAACTAGTAATGGTCACTTAAGAGACGTAAGCTCTAACATTACAACTACTAGGGAGGGGTGTAGTATATAAGTTTTAAAATGACATAATCAAATGTAGAACATTATATTTTTTCTTTATTAGCAGAAAAAACGTTTGTAGCACCAAAGAAAATTTAAATGTATAGGGGCGACCATAACTCATATCACGTATTTTTATACACCGGTTATGGCCAGTTCAAAATTATTGTTCATTAAAATCAGATAGTCCAATGTAATGGAGCTTGTATGGAAGCCTGAGTTGAAATGAAAGTTACATGACTCAAAAGCTGAAAAATAATGAAGCAATTTCGCTATAGTTCCTTAAGAATCCTCACTTTTTAAAACTATCCTACTAAAAAAAAGAGGTATTTCAGGTCACTATTTGAGGAAAATAATTTTTAATGGCTACTGGAAAGGCATAGGAGGGAGAGTTTCATTAGTAAATGAATTTTAAATCCTTTTCAGAAATATTTTTCCTGGTGATATCACATATAAATAAATAAACACCCTTTTAATTGCGATGATTGTATTATCCTGCCCATAAATGGTGAGGTGACAATACCTAGTGATTTATCCGACTCTTTAATATTAATTTTCGAAGTTGTTTAAACCGAAAATTGTATGCAGACCGTAATCTATAATGTAATTTGGATTTTATAAAACATCTTTCCAAATCGCACGACTTAAAATCCAAAAGCTGTATACGGAACGTTAGCGGTAGTTGCAACGTGTCGGCCGATTGGCGGGATTAATTAGAACAAGGAAAGCATTGGATGAATGCGGTAGAGTTGTGGAGCAGTACATGGAACATTGTGCCGGGGTCGGAGAGGAACCGAATGCAACGGTGTTCTAGTCAACTAGGCTAGATATGGGCACAATAACACCCCTCATCTCATCAACATGCATAGCGGTGGCTATTCAACACGAATTCAACAACAGTCGAGTCGTTACACCAATCGTCCAGGTGTCAATTAGTTATTAAAATTATCCTAATCATATTCTAATTATAATTTCTTATATTCTTTGGACACAAAAAAAAAAAAAAAAAAAAAAAAATATCTTCCGCGATAGTACAGTCAATGAGAGCTGAAATGAGGGGTGTAGAGTGCATGAAATATGCGATAGTTTTTGACTTCACAGCTTCGTTAGGAGTAGATAGAAGGTAAGCATACTAAAAGTCCCCGCCCCTGGGGGATGAACTAACGGTTGGGGGGAGGAGAGAAGTTAATTTTTTTTGTTTTTTCGATTATATCTCGAAAACAGTTGACTCCAGAAAAATATGTGTCAAATCAAAATTAAAGCTAATTAAATTTTTTATAAAATTAATTTCATAAAAATTTGTCGAAATTCGAAATATACGTTATTAAAAATCGGTGATTTTTGGGAAAAAAACAAATGTTACCTCACTTTTTGTCAAACATTTGCTTCTAGTACCTTCCACGATCGTTTTTCAGAAATAATGGCAGAATCATAATTGTAGAGCATAAAATTTACTTTAATTTCATATATACGTTTTTGGCATTGGAAGCAAATGTTTAACAAAAAGTAAGGTAAACATTTTTTTTTTCTAAAATTACCGGTTTTAATAACGTATATCTTCAAAACCGTTGGAATTTCGACAAATATTTATAAAGTCAATTTTATAGGAACTTTAATTAGCTTTAATTTTCATTTGTAGCATATTTTTCTAGAGTCCACCGTTTCCGAGATATAATCGAAAAACACAAAATTGGGACCTTCTCCACTCCCCCCCCCAGCCCTAGCTCACCCCCCAGGGGCGGGGACTTTTACTATGTTTACCTTCTAACTACTTTAAAGAATCTGTGAAGTCAAAAATTATCGCATATTCCATACACTCTACAATGTGTTTATTGACTGGACTAAGAGGTAAAAAAACGTAATTACCGTTTATTCTATGCTTGGGCTTCGAATGAAACATAACTGATATCTCGACAATATTTCACTATAAATAATGCAGGCAAAATTAAACAATGTTCCACTGGTTTCGGCAAAGGAATACATATCCGTGGTCAGTTTCAGAGAAGAATAGGACGTTGCTAAGTGAAAAGTAGGGGCACTGATTTTATAAATGTAAAGACACTCAAATCTAATGATGCTTAGACGTTCTTTTTAAAGAGAAAATGGGGTAAGAAAAGAACAAAGTGATGTCACCGAGAACTGAATTATTTAAATAAATTATAAAATCGAAGTATTGCTAGAATAAAGCATTCGAAATATAATATTATAGACCTCCCTCTCTCTGAGTCATAACTAATTTCGTGCAGTTAAAATTTTTAAAAGGTGCAATAAAAATTAGCCAAACGTGCGAAAACGTGCATTAAAAAAAAAAAAAAAAATAGCAAACGTGCATTCATTCTTTTAGTTATATATGTCCCCGGAGGTGTTTAGTTTCTCCTACCATGATGTAAATATAATTTTTAGGTTTTTTTAAATTCGTTTACATATTTCCTCATGTGAGTGTTCCCATGAGTTAAGATAATTTTTTCTTAGGGTACTCTCGTCAGGAATGTTATGTTTAGAGTATTTTGGAAAAAAAGACTATTAGGGCTCAACTGCAGTTTGTTGAATAAAATATTGGAAGCGACCATGCTTTAACATAAATTGGTATAACAAGTTTATTGTCTAAAATTAAAAGATATTTCGAATAGTCAAACGAATTCGTTTGCTACTCATGAAAAGATAGAATGTACTGTTGCAATGAATTATCCACTTGAGATTTCCGATCGAACCAATTTATTACATGAAGAGAAAAAAATTATTTTTTCGTCTGATTTCAATTCTGGATATGGGTTTATCTAAATGTTGTGACTGGCTGTCATATTAGGCATTTTTACTGTTACTTTTATTGGTTTTTCATACTGAACTTTCCTGTAGAATGAAATGACAATAGAAGAGCAGGTTGAAAGGTGGAGTAAAATAATAAATAATATTATAAAGTCTACGAATGTTAAAAAAAAAAAAAAAAAAAAAAAAAAAAAAAAAAAAAAAGTTCTACATTATACCATTTAACGAGTTCGAAGAAATAATTGGAAACCATGTTTTGTTTTGTTTTTGCTTTTTTTTCTTTCTTGGCAAAATATATTGGTAAAGGTTATTGTTGATAATTTCAAAATAAATAACTTTTTTCCTCGAAATGAAAAAAAAAAAAATTATTTCTAATGAAACATCAAAAAGTGCGATTTCGTGCATTATAATCTTAAATCTGCAATTACACGGGAATCTGGTCTTCATTCATAACCCAGTGAATTTCAATTAATTATGGTTATCGAGGGAAGAAATTTAAAAACTACGATTTATCTCATGTTTTAATAATTGAACAAACTAAGATGAATTATTAAAAAAGGAATCTCAACGCATGCTTTATTTATTTTTATATTTAATTAAGTTTTAATAGCCTCTTGATTCATATATATTTAAATATTCTGCAATACCTCTTTCTAGATATAATTGCTAATCATTATTTTGAGTCAAATATTATACGTTGTTTTCATGGAACGTGGCGGAATCTCAGAATTAAAAAAAAAAAAATTCAAAAGTTTCATATATAGAAGAAAAACATATCTTATTATATTTTGATGATGTTATTTGATGGTACAGTTTGACATGAAGTTATATTATCATCATTTATTAATTTATATTTGAAGACTGCCGGGGATTTTATAAGGTAAGTCACATTTAGCTAAAAGTAAAGTAGGGATTGGTTTTAAAATGGGTACTTTCGATAAATAAATAAACGGGGATAAGCATGGTAAGTCAAACCATATTTGAACAAATTGATTTCTATGAAAAAGCATATTCGTTTCTCTTGAATCTTAGAGTTAATAACATTTGCGATGCAAATAATGCTGAAGTTTCAATATTATGACTATTCGTTCTTAAACGAAGCAGATTGACGTGAAAAGGATAAAATAAAAAGAAATTCAGTAATAACTTTTCTTGGCATATTACTGTGATAACTATTGTTACTGAAATTATTGAATATTTGGCCGAAAAAAATAGACGAAAAATTCGAAAAATAGATACTTAACGTAAAGTCTTTAATGTTAAAAAGATTTTTGTGTCACTTCATCTACTACTACATATGAAAATTTGTGGGTCGGTGATCAGAAAAAATCTTTTCCTTAAAACTGCTTGCCTGGGGGAGACGATCTACTGACGCAACGGAAAAAAGATACAGTGATTTGATGGTAATCAAGATGAATTCTAACATAAAATTTAATTATTTTTTTAAAGGACACGAATAATATATTGTTCCTCATTCCAATTTGAATCTAAATTGTGGCTTACCTTGTTTTTCCCCGTAGCCTTATTTGTTGAATAAATTTTATTCTTATGTAATAAATGATAGAAATAACAATGATAACATTATCTTTTGACGTTGCAGTTACATCAATCAGTGAAGTCACTAGAAGAAAGAATAGAGTAAGGAAGAAAGAACTCAACTGTTATAATTGTTAATTTATCATTTTAATAATTTTGCTGAAATATTATTCATAAACTCATAACTGATATACTTTGACAAATTTCTGAATGTTAATGAAACCAAAGAAAAAACTTAAAAAAGAAACATTAAAAAGTGTATTATAAGACAATAATCAATCATTAGATTATAACTTACAGATAAATCGAACAAGCAACAAATTATTTAAATTAGTTATAGCAATAATTATTAATTAGTAATAGTCAGTTTAATTATTGCTAAATTGGAAAACATTACTTCGAAGAAGAGGTAAGGTTATAAAAATTTAATTGGTATATTTCAGATAGATGAATGTAAATGTTGTTTTGGAATATTTTATTTAAATAAAATTTATCTGCATACCTGTGTTTATATGTTTGTTCATCCTCATCATTTTGACTTTCATAAAAGAACATGTCGAAATGTTCTTTTCGAAACTACAAAATATTCATTTATCAAACAGTGGTTGATGCTGGTTCAAATTGTTCCTCCCAGGCAGTCCCTGAAGTCAGCGTTTCAGGTCCATCTACATCAATAAGACTGCCCCTATCCTGTGGTGTACCTCTAGTTTTTCCCTTTCTTCCATTATCATTTCCTTTTATTTTAATGACTTTCCTCTCTCCATCGAATACTTTTAATATTATGCCTTAGATATGCTGTATTAATCGTAAAAATATTTTAACCGATGTATAAGACAAAGACATTTTAAAAGGTTCTTGTCGCCTCCAAATTTTTATTGATTTAAGCCCATCTAGGAGCGCTTATAACTAGTTCCTTTGGAAGCTTTCTTTTGTTCCCAATACTTCCTGAGACCAGCCAATAGTTTTTCCTCTTTCTCTTCCATTATAGCTTTTTGACTGGTTTTAATTTCGGGTAGTGGGGACCAAGATTTCACCATACCTCTAAATTTCGACCAATCCAACAAATCAAGGCCAGGAATTCCAACAGAATCTAGGTTTCTTTTCACTTCATTAAGCCACAGACTTCGAATCTTATAGATTTTAATTAATGAGAAGATCTTCTTGGTAAGTCTGCTGTCCATTCTCAGGAGGTGCCCGTAGTACTCCAGCCGCCTACCTCGTATACTAGTGTTGTGTGTTTCCAATTGTCGGTATAATTCGTGATTCACCTTTAGTCTGTAGGACCCATCTTGGAGAACTCTTGTTCCATGAATATTCCTGAGAATACGTCTTTCGACTTTTTCGAGATCATCCAAGGGGCCTTTCTTGTTCATTAGTAAGGTTTTTGTTGCATATAAGAACTGGGGCCTTACTAAAGTTTTGTAATGTTGGATTTTGGCGTTCTTCGAAATGCACCTCTTATTGTATCGATTTCGAGATAGCTGGTACGCTTGTTATGTATGGTATATCTTCCCAAAACCGTCTCTATCTTTGGGATGGACCCATTCACCGAGATACCGGAATCGGTTGACTCTCCCTATTCTTTCACAACATACTCCAAAGATAACTCATTTTTTTCTGAATATAAATTAGATAAAATTACATTGAACAATCGATTACCTCTATCAAAACGCGTTTCTAGGAAAATCATTCATCTACCTTCGCATCTTCTCTAATTCGAAGTGCTTAAATTATGTTTTTACATTTGAAACTCTAAACCTCTTAACTATCTCCTTAAAGTTAACGACTATTGTGTTGTGTTGAGAAGTGTATCTGCTAATCTCGCGACAAAACCACTATGCCTGTTCAATTGTTTTGTACAATTTGTTTTTGGGACCACCAGTGATGGATGACGTTTTTAATGATAACTCATATCCCTAAGGCAAATTATTATTCCAATAATAATAACGAGCAAGTAACCAGTCAATTGGTATGGGATGGTATCATCTCGGGAACAGTGTATATATTAGCTACTGATAACAAAAATAAGTAAATATCATTTTCTTTTTCTATACTGTCTATATTAAGAATGTATCTTGACAAAAGGAGGTGAATCAGCTGTGTATTGCTGCAGATATCTCTCTCTAATAGACGTTGGATGACGGGCACTGGAGAAGAAAGTGATGTAGGCTATTATACATATTTTGCTTACAGGCACTGCAGATTTCTTCAGCTCGAATAGTGTAGGGTGTATTTTTTAAATATGTATTTATAGCTTGTGGGTTTAAAATTCTTAAACGGCTGACAACTCGTGTTTTGTGGATGAAAGTATTATAAGTTAGATACTATTCTGGAGAAAATACTCTTCTGAATATCTGAGGCTCCATATCTCAGCAGCGTAAAGCAGTGTAGTTGAAACCACTGAATCGAGCAAAGTCATTTTTGTTTTCTAAGCATCACTGTTCCCTTTTCTAAGGATTTCTAATACCCTGCCACTAGCCGTGGATTCAGCAAAAGTTTTCATAAGGACTTTTTTTTTTGGTCTTATTTTTCCTTTGAAAATTATATAATAAAAGTACTTAAGTTTTTATAAGTACTTTTATTATATAATTTTTAAAAGAAAAAAAAATCCAAACCTCAAGTGGAAAGTTTGGATCACTAAATAGAAATCCGAAACCAAACCATTGTACCATTCTGAAATCTGAGCATGTTATCACAAGCTCTCAGCAAATATGAGACTAAAGGGAAAACAATAGAGATCTAACCCTGGTGGGGCACAAAGCTTGCTAAAGAGCTGTTTATCGTCTTCTAATGGAAGTACCCACCTCAAAGGGTTACCATGATATGGAGCTCTGTTCTTTGAGCCAAGTATTGAAAAAGCTAAAGAAATAGTGAGTCCTTTCTAATATAGCAGCCGGCGTCAGCGGTAGCCTTATCATCAACTCCACCTGGAAAGAGGCACTAATAATTTTTATGTTTATTTTAATATATTTTCACATTAAATAGCTATTGGCTGATATGTTTTCGTGTAGTTTATTGGGACTGGGTTTCGTCATTCCTTTCATTTTTATTTCTTAACTAGCATCCCCCGTCGTACAGTGGGGCAAACGTGGAAAAAAATCTAAAAATGATTTTATTATTTTTGTCGTGTTTGATGGGCTATTGTATTCATTACTAGTTGGTGCAAACATATTCAGTTTGTTTTTTCAATTTCATTTTTAATTGCGACTCTGAGGACTTCTAAAGTTGGTCAATATTTCTCCACCCCAAAATGGCCTATTTGTATTGAGGTACAATTTGGGTCATTGTGGATTTATTTTTATAGATGAAACTTTGTAGATTTGTAGTTCTAGTACTAAAAAATAGTAGAAAAAAATTAGATTGATCCAATGTATGAAATATATTATCAAAAAATGTACTACAGCGAGAGGAAAAAAGTTACTAGAGTTTTTGAACATGTGTGGTTCTGCAGAAAAAGAGCCGCTCAGCTATGGTGACAAATTAAAATTTTCATCAAGCTTAAACTGCTACTTAATATCCCTATAAATTTCATTGACATCTAATGACTACTGTACATAAAAACAAGGTTTGTTCGTGGCCTCTATGTTTATTTGAATAGTTATCTGTCTGCTTTCTTCTCAAAGAGTATGAACATGGATATTCTCATTATAGATACTACTTAAACAAAATATTCTGAATGTATATGAGGTAGTTTCTAGTAACGGGTCATTATAAATTGTTTTCGGAAAGTATTCTTTGGTATGTTTTGCTAATTTTGAGTGTTACAATTAATAAGAGTTTTTTCCTCATTATAAACAAAAATTAAAATTGGTTTAAATTTAGTTTGGATAAGTTTTCATATCAAGATATGAACCTTAGTTTCGCAAAAAAGAAAGTTGGGAATGTTTCTACTTCATGCTAGAATTAAATTTATCGAATATATTCTTATATATTATAACCTGGAATTCCAGCTCTGGAAAAGTACCAAATCTACTATCCAAATGAAAAAAGCCGCAAAGGAACTAAAAGCCACGAACAAGGATGTGCTTTATAAGCTACTAAAATCTTTAAATCCCAACGTAACATACATGAGTCCTGAACCTAAAAAATAACCAACTTACCATCAGTAACGAAGCAATTGATAATGTGAGCCGTTCTATCATTCTTTCAATTATATAGATAAATAATGAATTCGTTTGAGCCATTCTGAACCAGCTTATTCTAAAGTAATCGGCATAAAAATACGAAAATCGAAAAATAGAGCCAAAATGTTATTGAAATAAAGTTAAATTAGAATTTGTTAACCTCAATTTTACAAAATAATTTAAAATATCTGCACTTGCGTTGTCGATATTATTAAAGAATAAAATGATATAATTTTTGAAATTATAATTCGAAAGTATTTTTTCATTGGGAATCGAATGAGACTATTTGCATCTCGATAGGACTTACCATTCTAGAGAAAAAGAGTTTTTTCCCCCATTTTTTAGCCGTTTTCGCTCGCACTTATTAGTAAAGAACTTAGATAATTTAAATTAACAATTGATTTTCATTTGTTTATCAATAAAAATCTTGTATTGAAGCATGGAATTGAGCAATATTACTTCACGCATAGCAGTAATTTTTAACCTCATTAATATCGCAGTGATTATGTGGTTGAAGATAACGATAAAGGCATCATCAGACGTAATATTTTTTATTTTTATCTACGAGTTGGTACTCCAGAAAGACAGAGGCTATTAAGAAACCCTTGCAAAAAGGACTACTTTAACAGTGCTTACAACTGAAGGCCCATTAATCATATTTTTAGACGCAATATTAAAAATTGGATTTCAATTTTTAACTATAAAATTATACGACAGTTTGGCAAACCTCGTTTCTGCCACTCGAGACTATACATTTAAATAATTATTGTAGTAAACTTTATTATTGTAAACCTTCCTAGAACTATGAAGTTGTTGTAGTTAAAATTTGGAACCTCGGGTTCAATAGTTTTACCATTGAAAACTCTGTTGCAGAATAGTCCTAGTAGCCACATATCGGTCGGTTTTTAAACTTGATTGAGATCCACATGTCGCTCCACATAGTAATAATTTAGATATATTTATGGCTCAAGTTGGTATCACGCTATTGTATAAAAAATAAATAAAAATGATAAGAACTAAGCTGGTGGAGCACTAATCTTTTAGAAATTGATCAGATATTTAAATTTTAAAATACTATCCTTCTTCAACAATACTTGGTGTTTCGGTTATAATCACACACACACACACACAATATATATATATAATTAATTATACAGAGAGGCATAACATGTGGCCACAATTTGCCGATACCTTGATCGCTTCAATGTTTAGAGTGGCCATTATCCAGATATACATCCAGCCGTCCTATTGAACGCTCCCGTGATGAGTTGTTATGATAGAGGGATGGCCGGGATACTTTACCGGCATGACGTTAACAATTATGACTCGTTGTGATGGAAAAATAAATTAAAATGTACTAACTTATACACCTTATTCGGTAAATGCCACGTAAAACGTGAGTTGTTAAAAATGCTCTTGACTATGTCCCTACATTTTTATTAAACGCCTCTGTAATTTACGGTGAATATTTTAAACATTTAGATTTTATTTTATTAAAAAACAGAAAATGAAGTTTAACCGCGTTCGATGCCCCTTATTGAGGTAGTAAATTCTTAGCATAGTCTTTATGTTTTAATTCAAATTAATATTAAAACATAATTTAAAAAAATTAAATAAAATCTGAAGGAATCAGGGTGCTTTTCTTTTACCTTTTAATTATTACGATATAGATGGTTCTGATTATTACTTGGTATATTTTGACCCATCTTTCAGTAACTGAGTGTCCAATGATGATTGCCACTGAAAGACGTTTAAAAACTATCTCATAATAATAGTTGTTGTGGTACAATAATCTTAATGTCAACAGATAATTTGTCTGAGGATAAGTTGTAATAGCTATGAATAGGGAAATGATTAAACATAAAACATATGAAATAAAGTACATACAAATGGTTTTAACATAGCTGGATCAAAACATGTATTATGGATTATAAACTTGAAATATCCCTCTACTTTTTATAGCTCAACCCACAGCAGTTTCTCTGTTCTATAATATTGGCTCCGTAAAGATGAAATTTATAAAACACTGTCGTAGAAACTGAAGGAAAATAGTACTTATGTTATATTTTATATAACAGTACCTAATTATTGTTTGTTTTCTGACTTTCAAAATTTTAACGGTAATCAATACCCAATACATTATTTTGTTGTTGGGTTTTTCTTGAGGTTTGAAACTGAGTATTTCACGATTTTTTTTCAGTCTTTGTGATCTATAGCTTTCCTTTCTTTTTGTTGTATCTTCGGTTCAAAGAATATTTAAGTATAATATTTTATTGGATTTTATACTTAAGTATTTCGACTAGGACAGAAAGTACGGAATTATTCTAGCCAGAATAAACATTTCAACATCAAGCCCAAAAACAAGACATCCCGCCCAGAAGGGAACAGGTGCTCACAAATATAGTCAACACGGCATTTTATTTTTTATATTATTATTGTATTTGCGATTTTTGGTTAAATTAGAGGTAAGGATCCGAACTGTATTAATTGAGTATCTTCGCTGGCTAAACGATTAAGTAGGGGGGGGGGGGGTCAAGACAAAGGAATTAAATTAAATTTCCTGTTATTCTCTATTCTTAGATCGATTGCCTAGAACTTTCTGTATCTTGATTAATATATCAACATTGACTGGACAAAATCTTTTTTTTTCGAGTTGACACACGGTGATGACTGGAGATAATGTCAGTGAACGCGACAGAATGCCGTGGCTCCCTCCGCGATTGGAAATAGAATCAGGTTGGTTGCATGACTAAAACTTATCTGTGAATCGATTCTAACTGTGTGACTGCCATCATTGCGCTGTACTCTCGATTATATCTCGATAGCTGAACATGTTCAACATGGGCTCGCGTCTTACCTCCTACAGTACATTCAATGATAAGTTGTATGATTTACAAAAGGTGTAGTTATACTGACTTATCCTCATATCTAAACATTATGGAAGAAAATATTTAATTATGTATTTTAAACTTGAATTCCGGCAGTCGGTTCCCTCTTGAAGTAAAACGATTCAAAATAGGACCTAATGGCTTATGTGTTCATAAAAAATTACATAACATGTTTATATATATATATATATATATATATATATATATATATATATATATATATATATATATATATATATATATATAGTTGGGAGAGATTGTGAGTTATAATGGAGGAGATAAACCAGCAATCAAATCAAGAGAAGAAAAACTAGATAGATTGAATTTTGCCACAAAAAACGTTTACAATAAGAAAAAATCTGTCCATCAACGCCAAAATCAAGCATTACAACTCCGTAGTGAAACCGGTTATTCTGTATGGAATAGAAACAGCCAGTATCCCCAATCTGGAAAAACTCCTGAAAATGGAAAGGAAAATATTGAGGAGAATCCACGGACCCAAAATTACTGAACAAGAATACCGCCTAAGACCAAATCAGGAAATATATGGGAAAGTGGAAAACCTGGAAACCGCAATACGGAAAAGAAGGTTGAAATTCTATGGCCATATGATAAGAATGGATCACTCAAGGCTCAATAAGCAAATATTTGAGAAAATAATCAAAATGAAAAGCCTGGGAGGTTATGCTAAACAAATAAAAGAAGAACTCCAGGAACTTAAAATTAGCAATAGAGATTGCATGGACAGAGAAAAATTCAGAAGGCAAATTGATAGTTTGAAGGTCCTTAGTGATAAGAAAAAGCATACCGGAGGAAAATGGACTGAAGAGAGGAGGGCACTTCACTCGGAGAGAATGAAGGAAGTATGGAGAAGGAGGAAAGGAGTCAGGGACAAATGATATTTGCGTGGTCCATAGCTGGCCTGTTCGCGAGAAAAAAAAAAAAAAAAAAAAAAAAAAAAAAAAAAAAAAATATAAATATATATATATATATATATATATATAATATATATATATATATATATATATATATATATATATATAGTCGAACCGGGATAAGTGGAATCTCATGGTAACAGGATTTCAATCCCACTTATAAAGGTATTTCTCTCAAACAAGGTTTTACGTATCCAGGTCATTAAGGTTGCATGTACCATTATAAGAGGTCTTCAAATAACTTGTGATTATTATAATTGTAAAAAGTTATAACTTGTCCAAAATACTAGACCTTTTGTTATATCAACGGCCCACCAATTTTATATATTTTTACTTTGGCACTGCCGCAGCCATATTAGGAGACATTTTTTTTAACTCAGGGTATTCACGAGCCCGAAATCTCTTTATTTTTCCATGTCCTCCCGAACACTCAAGTTCCATTTTGTTTTTATCAATCAAAATCTGGCACGATGTTGATTTCAACACACCGAACTGTTTTGCGATCACATTCCTTGAATTTCTACTTTTAGTTCACAGACAAAACTTAATTTTTCACTAATTGAAAAAGATTTTAGATTTCACGACATGTTGACAGGATGAGCTTTACTTATCAACTAGTAGGAAGGTTAACAGAAATTAGTGTATTGCAACAATATAGTGGGATTTTCCTTTTTTGAATTTTTCTTAGTGGTAATGTAAATTTCACTTATATAGCTAAATATAAAAATTGTTCCATTACACAGAGGAAATTTCCATAAAAATATAGAGGTAATATAATATATAGAGGTAAAAACATTCCAAGTAAAGAGTTTATTTAAGGGAAACATGATGGGATCAAGAGTTTCGTACCACTTATAGAGGTATTCCGCTTATGCAGGTACCGCTTAATCAGGCTCAACTGTATGTATACAGTGGTGTTCATAAGTTTCCGGCCACCCCGAATTTTTTTCTTCACTTCCTTTTTATGTGTTTTTAATTTAAATTTTGGTATAATTTATTTTATTTTAGGATTTCATAAAGAATTAAACAGTTTTCTGCAAAATAAATGCACTAACTCAAAGGATATTAACAAAAGCCAATAATATATGCCAATGCAAAAAACAGTATTTTGAACTTTTAATAGTTTAGATTATCCCATAGTTTTTTCAGTAAATTTTTATTAACAGAAACATCAGCTAAACACCGTCGGGACATCTAATTTATCATGGCTAGAATTTATTCTTGTCGAATGAACTGCCAGTGCAAATTTGAAATTCCATGTAATTTTGGAATTTGTAGTTTTCAAACGTCTTTATAACCTTCTGCTATAAATATTCTATCGATTTAAGGTCCAAACTTTTAGCCAGCTACTTCAAAACGTTCCCTTTTTTTTACTGAAGCAACCAGGTTACTATAGCTGGTTTGTGTTTTTGATCGTTACTGAGCTTAAAAAAGCAACAGGTACCAATTTTTTCCCGTCCATATCGCAGTGAATTGTTTCGCATATATATTCCTATACATATTACCGGTCATACGTTCGTTTATGAGCACGAAGGTACCAACACCATAAGCTGAAAATACGCACCACACCGTTACACTCCAACTACCAAACATAACTGTTGATATTTGCTATTGAAAATTATTCCTTGTGCCGCCAGGTCGTCTTCCGTCGTCGATTTCCGTCCAAAAAGTCCTCATTTTTCCACATATTAAAAGTCCATTGAAAATGCTGAAGGGCAAATTCAATGCAGGGTCTCTGACTTTTCTTGCTGATAAATGGTTTCTCCACAGTGGCTTGGCTGTATAATCCACGAATTTTACGTAGGCAGTCATTTACTGTTAATTTAATTTCATTTATGACATTAATATCATAAATTACAATAAGTACTCCTGATACTAGATTTTAAAGAGAAACGTGTCAATTATTTACTAACAACAACTCAGTCAATTAGTTTCCAATATATATAGAATTAGTTTTAGTTATTTTATTATTTAAAATAGGTAAAAAATAAATCGTAATATCTCCCTTTCTTTCTGGAAAAAAAAAAAGAAAACTTACTGGCTTTATATAAATAATAATAATGAAGCCTAACTTATTGCTGTGTTAATTTAAGGTTAGAGTGAGTGGCCTGGGCACGAAGAGCAGTTGGCTTCTCATGGCTACTGGGTCATGCAACCCTCACTGTCAGGAATTCACATCCTCAAATTCTATCTATATCATTCAAACGAAATTAAAAAAAAATTGAACCAGGATCTTATAAACGTAATATTTTACAATATCGGCTTAGTAATAGTATATTTACTATGTTTTAACCTTAATTGAAGAAATATTTCTCTTGCAGTCATTTAAAAAAAATATAATTGGATTTAATTTAAGTTCGAGGAACATTTTTCGAAATATATCAGTTAAGCGAAAGTTATAAATCTCATATGCGTTTAGCATGTATTGACAATATAAAATTGACATTGAAGTACGAAAACAGCTGATGTTTGAAAAAGAAAGGACGCATTGAAATATATTATTGGCTGCTGTTATCAATCATTATCATCAATGTTGAACCTGACCTCCTCATCATCTACCCACATCATAACTTCCTCATCATCTCCGCATATCATGACCTCCCCAACATCTCCCCACATCATGAACTCCTCATCATCTACCCACATCATGACCTCCCCATCATCTCCCCACATCATGAACTCCTCATTATCTCCCCACATCATGACCTCCCCATCATCTCCCCACATCATGACGTCCCCAACATCATCACACATCGAGCTCATCCTTTAAAATCAGATGAGGCCAGAATTCATTTATGAAAGAAGATTGAAATTTATTTATAAAAGTGGTTTATAGGAATATTTTGGCTTACATTAGGGTAAGTAATGTCCCCGGGATGGTTGGGACAAGTTTTTTATTTTTTTTTTAGGGCTACAATTATTTTTTATAACTTTTGAAGTATTTCTATTTTTTAGTAACTTTTTAAAGGTGCGTATCATTTATTCTAAATTATAATAATGAACGCACGCCAGTATAAAAAAAAAAAAAAAAAATCCTGGGCACCTGGATAGTTGGGACAGCGATAAGGGATGTTTGGGACATACATAACTTTGGTTAACACATTTGTTACAATTGAATATTTTTATTTACTACATGATAAACGTAAACATAATGAAATAGTCCAGCATGTTTTCTACATAAAACTAGTAATCATTAAATTCATTTTTACCAATAAACTGTGGTGCTTCTTTTTTTATCATGAAAGGGTCTCTAGAAAAAGGAACATATTTTGTGAATCATGTAATGTTGAAATTAACATCAGGTAGGATGTTAGTATCTATTTTATGTTGAAATGAGTAGCCAATGGGGGTTCTTAATGGGTATTTAAATAAGAAAAATGTCCATTAGTTATTCACAAAAAAAATATTGTAGGCTAATCCGATGATTCATCGCTTGACAAAATCTCACCAACGTAACATACTGAGATTGATTTTGTGGTAAATTCCACCAGAACAAAATCATCTCGCTGAAACTGCCAGTCACTTTTATCAATTTTAGTATAATTGAAGATTTCTTCTTTTGATACTATTTCAAAATCAGAGATTGAATCCTTCAATGTTATTTGTACGCCGTCTTCCTCACTTGAACTAGAAAATACCCTTTTTTTTTCTGCTTTTTGTAACTTCAGGTTTGCAATTGACCAATAATTTCATTTCTGATCCGGGTATCAGTTAGAACCATTTGGATGGTTTCCGACCTCCTTTCCTTTTTCGTGGTTGTACCTACGATAAAAGTAGAATGTCTTCAGAAGAAATTATCGACGTATAAAATATAAATAACTGAAAAAATATACCAGGGTGGTTTGGACACTGTCCCACCCGTCCCAGAGATCTAGTGTCCCAACCATCCCTTTGTTTACTGTTCTATTCAACATGTGGTCTTGTCAAACACGTAGGTTAGTATTTTGAGATTGAATCCAGAAATCGAATAATAATTGATAGACGTTTCCTATGTTAACTTAAGAACCTGGCAGGGATTTATTGTCTTTGAGAAAGTTCATTCAAATATTTACTTCTGTAGTGAAAAATTAGAAAAACTTAGCTCTCTTCTCAGGGCATTTATATATGGCCGCCAAAGCACAGTATAATAGCCTGCAAACCTATTAGTGAAAAAGTTACCTGTCCCAGCCATCCTCATGTCCCAACCATCCCATGTTTCCCGTACGTAATTCTTACGGTTATCAATTTTAATCTGATTATATAACTGCTTTTATGAAAAAGTAAGTATAGAAGGTGCCTTAATAAATTCTAAATCTTTTCTTCCACTCTGATGACATTTAATAAGTGAAGTTATGAAGTTTGAATTAGGGAGAAAATTCACAAAATTGAAGTTAGGCTTGAAATGAACATTGCTAGCAAAGTCCAATTCCCTAGGGTCCCATCCCAGGGAGGCCAACTTCCCACCCCTAGCCAGGCCTCACTAACCCTAACACAAACCTAACTTACCCAACGGAATAAAAAAAAAAAAATTATGATCACACTACTTCATTAAGGTTCGTAATATATGAATGATATTGATATCCGGATAATAACTTAATTCAAGAAAATCAACTTAAAAAGCTACCATTACTTTTCGGAATGATTGACAACTAAAATATTAAATTAAAGAGCTCTTATAATCAGAGTTTAGAGAACAGGGCATCCTAATGAAGATTTTTAAATATTGTAGATTTTATAATTCTTAATTTTATTATAAAAATTTATTATTTAAAGAATATAAATAAATATTTATATTTAATTAAAAATTATAATTTTATAGATTTTAGAAATATTACATATAACATTCACTTTTTGTATTTTTATTATTATTGATTAATAATTTTATGTTTCTTTACTTTTATTTTGTTATCTTCATCATTTTATTTTATGTTTTATTATTTTGTATTTGTTGTCTAATGTTATATTGTATAGTTAATTTATGATGTAAAGTTCCCAATTTACAGAATTCCGTGAACTAGAGGTTGCCAACTGCTTCCTGAACAACACCCCTTAAACGTTTTTCACCTAAAAGATTTATTATTCGATAAAGGATATTTTTTTCTTCCCCCCTCCTATTCCCCTCTACCCTTTGGTACTCTTGTCAATTACTCATCTTTTACCTTTTTTTTTTTTTTTTGTGACTTCTCCACATGCATTATTCCTCAGCTCATTGCAAAAAACAAAACAAAAAAACTCGTATCATCCTTCAAAAATTTTCCATAAAAGCATCACTAGAATCCCCATTTTTCATCGAGAAACATTTTCACTTTTAGATACTGCATCGGAAAAAATCTTTCACTTTTTTTCTCTTTAATGATAATATATATAAATATGCTATACTTTTTTTTTCTTTTGCTTTAATGTTTCACTGTTTGTTAAAATTACATTGCAATACAATTTATGTGATACCGGATAAAGCAACTCTGGATTCCTTGGAAATTATTTTGGACAAAAATCCTTTCGTTTGTTTTAATAAATTTCTTGAAAATTTAACAGTTATCAGTACAACTTTAATTTTATTCAGTAGATACTGTTACTAATTTCATAAAAATAAAGTATGTTCATTTTAAAATATGAAAGTTTTATTTAAATTCTATTTAATTGTCCCGTAGCAAAGGAATTCTCAACTTTAAATTTCGTTTTGCCTATTATAAAATTACTTTCTATACCTCAATTATTTATTAATAAAAAAACACATAATTGCTCATCAGGAACTGTGAGCTGTGAAATTAAACAAATTTTTAAAATTATTTGGTTTATATCTAACATTTTATTGAATAAGTAAAATAATAATTTTCCTCAACTATATTAAATAACTTGTAAGGAAAACTTAAATAAAAGTAATCGATTAATTAATTATCACAGCTATTTAAGCTTTCTACCATTACACTAATAATCACATTTAAGAGCTCATCATTAATTATGTTATTATAAATAGAAAAAAATAAATAATAATAGATTGAATCAACCAGAGACACTGAGCCATTGTTTCATTATCGATACTTATTGTTTTATACACCGATATATAATCGGTGGCAAATTGTAGAAGGAAGAGGAGATAGGAGACGTACTTTTCGGTGACAAGCACTGCCAAAATATAAATTTAAGTTTTTTAGTCCAAGAGTCAGCAAGAAAAAAACCCCGAGTTATTCAATCAAAATTCAAATTAATCAATTAGTTAATATTAACTAATTAATAAAAATCATTAAATGAAAACTTACCTTGGAAAAATAAGTCACTCGAGTATTGACGTGAGGTCCGTGAGACACTGTGCTGTTTATATTTTGTTAACAAAATTTCACATCAGCCTTTTACATTCACATTCAGTAAAGTACTGAGAAGATAGGAAGCTACTGAGTCATAGAGGGCTTTTCCATAATCCGTAGTGGAGGAAGTGTCCAGGAGTTGCTACCTGCTGTCCCAGGGACCACACGTCAGTAGTTAAGGGTTAAGTATTCGTAAATTTTCATTTATTGTTTTATGATTTACCTCAACTAACCCAACTTTTGATATTAGTAATATACCATTTAATGTGAAGAACGAATTGCTATATAGGAAGCGCTTCAAACCCTACTCGAGAACTTGTTTTTACTTCCGTGTCCTCCGGAGTATGATGCCGCTTACGAAGACGGTTGATTATGCCCTCCCCCCCATAGCATGTCACGTAAAAAATTAAATAAATAAATATATATGTATTATATTTAAACATAATATAAAACTGATTTATGTATAAAATATGAAATCTCTTTACTCATTTAATTAAAGCATCAAACATCTTTTTTGAGGAAAAAAAAAAACAGACTCAAAAGACATAACTTAGACGCTATCTAAATACTGCTTTGATGAAGTTGTTTCTTCATGTCTTTACAAGGCTCAAGCATTTTCAGATTAACTTATGAGAATTTGGCGATGAAAATATGCACTTGGGGTGGTTGTGGTATGCTTGGAACGCCAGCCCGACTTATTTCGGAATGCCCTCGGGAGGAGCAAAGGACCAGAGCGGAATGCCCTCGCCGCCAGCTATTTTTCTTACAACAGCTCACTCCACTGAGGCTTATTTCAATCTCAGTGACGTCAACAATTTTTTTATACATCAAACGATCATAATTTCATAATAATCATGTTTTAATTATTATATTTGGGTCACTAATGCGACTGAAGTGTTCAATATGGTTTTGATGAAAATGAGAATCTGAGAAGCATTTAACAGTTATGTATGAGATCGAACTAAACCGACGTCAGAGTTAGAGAGAGAGAGAGAGAGAGAAGAGAGAGAGAGAGAGAGAGAGAGGAGAGAGAGAGAGAGAGAGAGAGAGAGAGAGAGAGAGAGAGAGAGAGAGAGAGAGAGAGAGAGAGAGAGAGAGAGAGAGAGAGAGAGAGAGAGAGAGAGAGAGAGAGAGAGAGAGAGAGAGAGAGAGAGAGAGAGAGAGAGAGAGAGAGAGAGAGAGAGAGAGAGAGAGAGAGAGAGAGAGAGAGAGAGAGAGAGAGAGAGAGAGAGAGAGAGAGAGAGAGAGAGAGAGAGAGAGAGAGAGAGAGAGAGAGAGAGAGAGAGAGAGAGAGAGAGAGAGAGAGAGAGAGAGAGAGCGAGAGAGAGTACCGTCATAGACAAATAATAAGCGAGGTATTGCCTTCCGCAATCAAACTCTTTTGTTTATTCACTGTATTGTTATCTTCTTTACACACACACACACACACACATATATATATATATATATATATATATATATATATATATATATATATATATATATATATATATATATATATATATATATCATTAGCAATTATTTTCTTTTTTTCTAGTTATTTGACATGTCAATTACTTGTAAAGACACTACCCAATGGTAGTCTCGAGGCCATCTTCTTTTGAGGTGCCTCAGAAGGTTATATGGAATAGAATGTTGTGATACCAGTGGATTTGAATAGTTATCAAGGATAGGTATATGGTATATAAATTTAAAAAATATTTGGAATAGAATATAGTTCTAACTATTTTAATGTATAATTCAATAATAATGTATAGAAGAACTCACCTCTTTTTGTTTTAAATGAGGTTCTAAGTTTTAAAGAGTTTTTAACTGATTTCTGCCGATCATTTCCATTCTTCTGGACCCCCCCCCCCCCCCCCCTAATCGTTGTTAAAATATGCAAACTTAATATCATGTGTTCAGTATACAAGAGATTCACTTTGAAGTTTCAGCTTCTCTCCATGCCTCGAACAATTATTTAACGAGACTTGGTACATTGCCTATAAAAATAGATTTCTAATATGAAACAGTTTACATATATATTATAATTGCTCATAAATATATATATATTTTTTTTTTGTTAAGCACTTATATTGAAACAGATGTACAATCTGCCTTAGTGGAGGGCAATAGGTAACAGTGTTAATGATGTATTCATTCGTAACATATATATAAATTCACATACACACACAATTAATAATAAAAAAATAAAAATAAAGCAAATAAAGAATATAAATAAAACTTATTTTTCACCGGATCATTCTATTATTTAACCCATAGAAGTAGGACATTGGTCATTTATTTTTCATACTAGAAATAAATATTAAATATTTTTTACAACTTTTTTAATTTATGTAAACCTCCAGAATATAGTTAGTTCTATCTAGTATTCCGATTATTACAGTATCAAGAATTTTATGTAATCCGTTATTGATTGAATCCCATGTTAAGTTATTTTCGATTATATTGCTTTGATTTTTTTTCAAATATACTTATGTAGATAGATATTAAACAGGTATTATGTAACTAAAGATATTATATAAATTATATGGTACTTAGATAAAACTTTTTCCGCCTGAAAATTCTTTATCGATGTAGGGTTGTTGAGGCTCAAGAGAATAAAGTATTGCGTAAAATTTCGGTCCTGAGAAAGATGAATCGGCCTGAGAATGAAGACGAATGAATAGACAACCCGAAACTGAGAGACCTGTCATCTTTAAGTGTAATTGATGTAACGTCGCCGAGGTCGAATTGAGTGTGCAAAGTTGGTGAGAGTAACTAAAAGCTTCTTGAATCGCAGGCCGAGGGGTTAGTGAGAGGATAACATTCAGGCTTATTTCGCTGATTTAGGTCTCGCAGGTATTGTTCAATGCAAATTCGGCATTTGTGGTACCTTGTCAATCCATATGTGAAACTCTCAGTTAAATAGAAAAATAATTTTTAATTTGTGGTCATACTTATCGCTTGTGGGTTGGATTTTATATCATGAACATTCCTTTAGGCTAGAAACGTTTTTAGACACGACGCACAGTGGGACAAACGCGGAACATTACTGAAAATAATTTTACTTTTGTAGTGTTTGATGGGATATTGCATTCATTGTTAGTTGGTGCAGACATTTTCAGTTTGTTTTTTTCAAATTAATTTTTATTAGTGACTCTGAGGCCTTCTAAGTTCGGACAATATTACTCCACCACAAAATGGCCTATTTCTATTGAGCTACCAATTTGGGTCGCTGTAGATATATTTTTATAGATGAACCTATGAAACTCAACAGATTTGTAGTTAGAATACTAAAGAATAGTAGAAAAAAATTAGATTGGTCCAATGTATGAAATATATTATCAAAAAATATACTAGGGAGAGGGAAAATGTAACTAGAGTTTTTGAACATGTGTGCTCCTAAAAAAAGGCTTCGCTGAGCTCCGGTGAAAAATTTTCTTAAAGCTTATATTACTACTTAATATCCCTATAAATTTCATTGACAACTGTACATAAAAACAAGGATTGTTTACAAAGTTGGGATTAGTACTTTCATGGCCTCTATGTTCTATCCTCTAGCATGGATATTCTCATTACAAAAACTATTAAAACAAAATATTGCCCTGTATGTGAGGTAGTTTCTAGTGAAGGATTATTATAAACTCTAGTTTCAATTTTCGAGAAATATTCTTTGGTATCGGGTGTTTCGTTAATTTGAATGTGTTAGCTTTAATTAAGATTAATTAATTAAGATGGGAATTTCGCACTTCATGATAGAATTAAATTTATGGAATATATTCTTCACCTAGGTTAGGGTGAATCATCAGTCATATGGTCATAGTTAAGGGAACTTGTCGATTTTAAAGGGAATTTCGTTGATATAGTTTGTAATATGACATCTTTGGTTATGTTAATACTCACAGCAGCTATATAACAACTGAGTTATTCATGATTTTAATCCTCTATAAGCACATTTATGTTGGTACCTTCTAACCATGACTTATATATGTATACTTAACTGAAAATTATTAAAGTAACAAAGAATAAATTTAATAAAAATGGGCTTTTATTAAAAATGTAACATGACTAGATACACGTTTTCAAATAATTTCAACTACATGTTTTTTAAAAATATTTTTACTACCTCGAGGAAGTAAAATCATCTTCTAGCCATTTTAATCCCCTCTTTGATATTTTCATTTATCCTTCCGTATTCATTGTGGTGAATATTTAAAGTGCTTTACTAGCCATTTTAATCCCCTCTTTGATATTTTCATTTATCCTTCCGTATTCATTGTGGTGAATATTTAAAGTGCTTTACTCTTGACAAATTCCGTTTAGCTGGAATAATCGCTAGCATTGGTCTCTTCTTCCGCTCCGCATTTGGAGCCGTGTTTTGTCGATTTTTATTTCCATATTTACCGTCTTGAGCTCATCTTGGAGAGGCTTTGGGATAAATTTTAGGTCGGGACAAACGTTACCGAACATCGCCATGTTAATGCAATCATGCAAATGCAAATACCGTACTCTAAACTCCCTGGAGGTTACTACATCCCAGATTACATGGCCTCATCACACAAGAGGATGATAAAAATATTAACCTTTTGAATCAAAGGAACGCGATTGATTTATGGAATTCACCTTTCAGGTCAAATGTCTGTCTAGGAGTACAGCATTTTCTCTCTATCATGTATGAGAAACTATTTCTACGAGGAGAACTACAATTTAGATTACACCAGATCCCTAATGAATTGCTAAGAAGGATATAAGATTTTTAAAAAATAAGTTATAATATTTTGTATTACAAAATTATTGTTGTTTGTCGGTGTATATAATTATTAATATACGTTAAATTGTCAATATTTAGGTTACTAAAACCGTTCCCTCTGAAATCTATACCTGGTGGTATTACCTTACAAGGGGTGCTACATTTCTAAGGTGGCCCACACAAATCGATAGCGACCAATGAGTTTATTTTAAATTTTTATGCATAATATTTATTTTGTCATAACTCAGCATAATTTTACAACTTTCTTTTTTTTAATTATAATAATTTGAAGGTTACATGTTTGATATTTGTCGAGTTGATATTTTTGGTTTATTGACACTAATAGTTTTCCTCCTATAACGTCCTTTCGACATTTATCTATAGCATACATCGTTTCTCAAGACTCTCTTAGATTGTGAAGATATGTAAACCACTATTGAGATCTATTTAAAAAAAAAAAAAAATGAATTCCATTTGTTATAAAACAAAATAATTAATAATAAAATGATAATAATAATTAATAAAATAATATAACCGGATTCAGGAAACTAATCACTTGGTGGAGGAATTAGGTAGTTGTTCACTAAAATTCAACCTCTGGAAGTTGATACTCATTTTTTTTTTTTTTTTTTTTTTTTTGGGCCTTCCATGGAAGTCCTATACTCCGCTTCTTTTCCAGGGTGGGAAGTTCGAGATTTATTCGTGGATTCATCACGAAATAAATTTTAACTCGTCCAGATGGGATTCAAACCCACAACCTTCAGTACCGAGCGTGCCGAGACCCTCAGCCCAACTCACCCGGCCATCGAGTCCCGAAATCAATGAATTTTCGTTACATTTAGATAAATAGTACAATCTACAAAAATTAAAAACAATAAAGTAGACATGCGTTTCTCACATATATTTATTAGGATTTAGAATTGTTGTGGTGTCTATTTTATTTCTAATAATTACATACATATTTACATAAATAACATGGAGCATAAAAATATTTTTATATAATATTAAAAAATCTATTGTTCTTTAATCATGTACTAAATTATTTATTAAATTATGCACTACCAAATTTGAATAATTATCATTTGTTGTAAGAATTCATAACCAAGCAACAACTTAAAAATGTGTGGTTTAGTAGTAAAAATTCTTTTGTTATTTTCTCTCTCAGTACTACTTAGCCTAACTCCAAATTTATGCCTAAAAAGATTAAGGGGACACGACTATCTTAATCTTCAATGAGGATCAAAATAATGAGTTGAGCTAAATAGCGATGAAAAAAGGGTTACTTTGTTTAGAAATATTCCGATTGAATTACAAGTGGAAAGATTTAATAAAAAATAAAATTTATTTACTTTATAAATTTACGGAGGTGAAGAGAATTATTTAAACATTTTGAAATTGCCGCATTGGAAGCATTGAATACGTTTATTAATAAAAAATGTGTTTTATCTATTTATTCACGTTCTTGGTTTACCCAAACAAAAATTAAACTAAATGCTATTTTGCTTTTCATATACTCCTAGGTGAATGAATACGCATCAACTAAATTTTGTTCTAAAGAAATTGGAATGAGCAGTAGTACTATTACTGACTGGAAAAATTTCTTTAGGAAAGTTTGCGCAGCTAATTTATTGCGTTATACAATTGTAGTTGGTGGAGAAGGACTCACTGTTGAAATAAATTTTGTTTTTTCACTTCGAAAATACAATGCAGGACGCACTTATCCTCAGCAACGGGTTTATGGAGAAATTTGTCGTTAAACAAAGGAGTGTTTACTCTATGCAGTGCCTGACCGAACATCTGAAACGCTATTAGACTGCATTAAGTCTCCAATCAAGCCGGGTTCTATTATAATTTCAGACATATGGAAGTATTATCAACGAATTGAAGAAATACTTAAAAAAAAAAAAAACTATAAACATTTCTCCGTGAATCACTCAAAGAAATTTGTTGATCCTGGAGCATACAAACAGACGGTAGAATCAATGTGGGCGAAGGCGAAACGGTGTAATAAGAAGGAATGTGGAACTCTGAGAGCAATGTTAGACTTATATATATATGAGCTCATCTGGAGGCAAAAATACGGTGACAGTAATTTTTTTGTAAGAGTTTTGATTGATAAAGTGGTATATATTGGTCTCCAGAGAATTAATATTATTCGGTAATTATCTATAATTATTTACTTGTTTTTATGTTTGGTTTAATAAATTTAAAAAAAAAATGTTTCTATCATGTGTTTATATTTTTCAAATAACAGCAATTACTTAAGGTTAGTAATAAGTAACTGGTGACCGTGTTCTTAAGAAGAACCACAGCAGATTCCTTTTCAGAAGATAAAAAAGAAATTTAAGTAATCTTTTGCTTATCGCCTGCTTCAACGATGTTAAGCTAATGGCTTAAAGCTTAGCTGAATCAAATGGAACTATATTGGCCATCGTTAAACTAACAATAACATTTATGAATACACAAAAATTATTCAAGATAAAAAAAATCAACGAGACTCCTTGTTCAGTTAGTAAGAACCTCGTAGACTATGAATAACAACAGTAAGTTAGAGTACCTTTGATGCTAGAGAATCTTCGGTCTATGCCCTTGTAGATGCCTTCATATTTATAGAGGAGCTGCGGGTTCGAAAGAAACTGTTGTCTATTGCAATAAATGAAATATTATCGACGTCCCTGGAACAGATGACCAGATCCAGTCGATCATCTCTCACCGATGATGTCCGTGGAGTATACAGAAAATTGGTCATACCTGAAATCCGGGATTGTTTTTGTCTTTTATTGAAATTAAGAACTGTACAATATATATACATCTAGTAAATGTGTTCACAATTACAATAACATGTAAAAACTTGAAAAGAACTACTCATCAGTAGCACTTCAACTAAAATTCTACACTAGAAGGTCTCTAGGCCATATTCTTCTTAGACGCTTCGGTGGATTATTGGGAATGGAGTGGGAAGTAAGTTGAGAAACTATGGGAATTGAGTGGTTATGGAGCTTACTACGAAAGGATGGGAATCTGGTTTGGGCTAAATCAGCAACATATGGAACATTAAGATCTTTATGGATGAGTTCATTGGTGACAAAGTAAGAAGCATTGAGAATTTTTCGAAGGATTTTGGATTTTGAGGATTGGATTCGAGATGAATTGGATGGTTTAGTGGAACCCCAAAGCTCAATTTCGTACGTCCAAATAGGTCTAATTACAGTCATGTATATGAGTCTTTTGTAAATAACTGGGAGCTTTGAACGTTTGTCTCGTGAATGTTGAAGTAGTCTGTTTTTGGCTTCTAAAACTAAACAAAAGAAAAAAAAAAACAAAACATGATAATTCATTTTTAAACCATGCCAAATCAATAAGCCGAAATTTTTTAAAATTAATTTGTTTTTTTCCTTTACACCCCTATGCATTAAATAATGTTGTTAGAAGGATAAAATTTCACTGCACATTGGTGAATAAAGACTGGGCCATTGCTGATGCAAACTGGGTAGTCAAAGTCTTAGAGGCCAACCTCGATTTGTCTTTAACCCCCCCCCCCCCCCCCCCCCCCCCTGCCTTGGAAGAATTCGATTACTGTGTGTCTGCCTGTGTGTGCATCGTGTTGGGAATATCAACTGGCTGGAGGCTTCCTCTACCCACGGACCTTATAGCTAACGATTTACAGTCTTTCCCGCCTGTTCCTTCATTACATACACTTCGTATTTTATTACCTTAACCATTCCTTGGTCGTGGTCAGTGAACAAAAAAGGGAAATATTCCTGTTTGGAAAAAATCAAAAGACAGAAATATTATAATCTGAACAGTGATTGAGGGAATATACATGATTCCAATATTTCAAAAAAAAATATGGAAATTCTACTTGATTAATTTTAGGTTTTCTTTGAAATGTATTTTTTTAAAATTATAGCAGCTGATTTATATTACTTATAAAGTATATCACCTGTGCCATTTTTATAATCCTAACTTGTGGCTTGTAGATATTTAAAAAAAAAAACAATTTATTTATATTTAAAGCTGTATACAATATAGGGGAAGGTGCTGTACCTGTGGACAATTTTCACTTATCAATTTTTCTAATTTTTGGTGTTTTTTTTATCTGAGTGGTTATTGTACCATTAGATAAGACATTTAAGGGGCTATCAAACCCTAGCGTATTTATTTTTAAAAGTAATTTTATTAGTAGAAAAAATGATGTTTTGTAACTTGCTCATTATTGTCCATAGGTACCTTCCCCCTTCGTACCTGTGGACACTAGTGGTTGTACCGGACATTCATTTCTTCATAGGTTTACAGGGATTATTAAAATGATATTCACAGAAACACATCAGCAATAATATTTTATAAAATATATTAAACAAAATAGAATATTTAAACAAGAAAAGTCGAGTAGACTAGACTAGACGAACTAGAAGGCCGACTTGATAAGTGATAACAATAAATTTTGTCTATGAAAGTAAATAGAAACTTATCTTATTTTTAAACCTTTAAACAAAAATAATTCTTTTATATAACTATAATTATTATTAATGAGGGTCACAGACTTCTTTATTGAAAAAATCGAATCATTGGAGGTCGATCCAGTTTTTCTTTTTTCCAATGTTCTGGACAAGAGATCAAATTTTGAGAGGGAAATTGAAAGGCTAGACACCGAACTTCTAGAGTGGTGAGACCGTAATTTAGGGATGCGCTTTTTAGAATGTAATCTAACAATTGCTTTTTCCTGTTCTGCAGTTAAGACCGGATGGACATCGTATTTTGGTTTGTAAGTAAAAATTTCTGCACCTGAATATTTGTGCTGTTTTAGTCTAGTGAACAGGGAAGATTTCGGAATCCCATACATATCTGCTGCAGCACGGATGAATCTTCCTTTGCTTAGCTCATCTTCCTCGGCATTCTTAAATGCAGTGGCATTGGGATGCGGCCTCTTCTTTTGATCTCTCGATCGTGGCATGTTTAATTGTTTTAAAAAAAAAAAGAAGTCATACGAATAGTAGGTATCCAAATTTAAGCATTTTATATCACGCAGAATGCCTACAAACTTTTCCGAAATATTTATAATTGAAATAATGAATTAATAAACAAAGTGAAAAATCTGTTGTACCTGTGGACACTTTAACCATCTGTCCACAGGTTTAGCGGGCTATGGTGTCCACAGGTAAAACTGAACGCCATGTTGTGCGGAAATCTCTGTTTCACAAAACCAGTAAGCGATAACTGATATGAAAAGATATGAATTTATGATATAATTATCGGACTACCAAATGAAATAATACTGCCTAGAAAATTTCTAAGTGTAGGTCTTAAAAAAATTAAAATCACTGGTTGGATTGGTCAGGATTTGGAAGGAAAAAAATTAAAAATAATAATTTCTAGCAACTTTTTAATCTGACAGACTTGAAAACACACGTGCAAATGCAGGGAGGTGCTTGCAGTACTACCAACCTAACAATTTCAATTTCCCTCCTCCCCCTCTCTCTTAATTAAAAATGTCCACAGGTACAACTGTCCTTTAGGTATAGCACCTTCCCCTTCATCAAATACATTTAAAGAAATGATTCACTAGTAGTACTTCAATAAAAGTTCTAAACTAGAAGGTCTCATTTCCATCTTATTTTCAGACGCCTCGGTGGGTTATCAGGTATCGAATGTGAAGCAAGTTGTTAGACTAATGGATTCGTGTGGGAGTGCAGTTTGCTATGAAAGGATTAGTATTTGGTTTGGGCTAAATCAGCAACATATGGAATATTGAGATCTTTATGCAAAAGTTTGTTTGTGACAAAGTATCTTGGATTGTAAGGATTGGATACGAGAAGAATTGATGGAATCCCCAATGTAGATAAATTAGAATTGAAATGTGATCAATTAAATACAATTTTAATTATTCCCGTACGTTTTCTTTACTATGCTGTAATTAACTGCCTCTTTGTGCGCCTCGAAATTTCGTATTAGCACTGTTTTACTCATAAGTAACGACATATCGTTATGTGATCATTTTTATGAATGAACTTGGACTTTATAAATATCTCATACGTGATCGCAAGGAGGTAAGCGTTTCCATGAAACAAGAGTAACAATTTTTTTCCGATCAGTGAACAAGGGCTAAGAGCAATAACCTTTATCACCAATTGACAAGTCGTCTATAATTTTGTCAACGGGATTCGGTTAAACAAACAGATATCTTTTGAATACACAGGACTCCCATCTCCGGCGTGGTTATTAAATATGTCCGACCGCTCTGTCAATACACCGCTGCTGTTTGCTCCACCGGTCTATCTTTCCCCGATTAAAAAAAAAAAAAAGATAAAAAAAAAAAGATAAAAAAAAAAAAGGAAGAAAAAAAGTTCATTGATTCAGTGACCACGACATCTCATGTCGATTACAATCTGAATGGTCAAAAAAAGAAGTTTTAGTCAATCATTACGAATAAATAAGGATTTTAATAATGTGACTTTTAAAATATTATTTCAGTATTTTTAAACTCACCTTATTACTTGGACGTTAGATAACAAGAAATAACTTCTGAGCACTCTATACTAAAGTAGTGATATCCGACATTTCATTTATAGATCCTTAACTATGCTTAACAGTTTCCTGCCTAGGATTTTTTCTTTAGCTCATTTGTGATTAATTATTATTTGATGCCGATCAAATAAGATGAACAGATTTCTTTAAGTAATTATTAACTCCTACACCAAACTAAAATTAAAAGAAAATTAAATTGCCGCTAACCGTTGATTGTTTCAGCCTTTATAATGGCCATTTTACAATTTTATAGGTGAGATGAGTTTTTAATTACATTGCATATCTTATCATTTATTTTCATCCTATGAAAAGTTTTCAAACTTATCTTCCTTTCCAAGAGAACAAAAGATCGACTTAGTATTAAGTGTTTTCATCGTCATCGTATAGAGATCAGCAGTTTGTTGGAAATAACGATTCTTTAAGGTTTGAATTAATTTCTCTTAATAGACACTCGTATAATAACTATTATACTACAAATACGAATCCATGCTTTTGTGAACTTTCTTTTAAGAAATCCGATACTTAATATATAGCACAAAAGTGACTTTAAAATCTTCCATATAGAAAACAGAATTCCATATGTGGAGTGTGGTGGGTAGCAATCGGCAATCTACCACCCACTCCCATCTGCCCAAAATCACATTCCAGTTTGCAATTGCAGTCAACGACTAATAAGAGGCGCTATTAAAGAGGGATACAAAGTCTCAGCAAGCCCTCACTACGATACTTCATCAACAGAGAATATAGGGATCCAAACCGCTTAACAGCTTACGACCCACGCCTACGGAAACGTGGAAGTCGATTGGAAGTAGCAAACCTAACAAACCCCAAGGAAGTGATGAGAAACCCAGATTCTAATAGGTCCTTGCCATCATTCAATGGCAAGAGGCTTTGGTATCAATATTTATAAATAAGCAGCTCGTAAATTTTAGGTTCTCAGTAATGAAGTGGCCTTCAATGATGCTACAATTGTTTTAGGCACCAAACTGACTATTTTGTTACAGTTTTAAGATATCACTTGTACACTCAACTTGGAACAAATGTTGCAAAAATAGATGCAATCCCACTTAAAACAGGAGCTCAAATGTGGATTACTAACAGGTGTAATAATGAAGCTATCGCCATATACCTCGTATTGCAGGAAACGCATCCTTCTTGTCAGACTCGAATTAGAATAGCTGGTTCTTCCTCTTGAACCATAGCATACGGAAACTACAACTCTGGCTTTGTCAATCAGGAATGTAAAGTAGAATACTTGGCAATACGGAGTATTTTTAATGTAATAATAAAAACATTTGATCTTAAAAGAAATTTATTCTTTGGTATCTCTACCTCATGCTCAATAGCTTTGGTGAAAGCAAGCGTATGCAGTTCTTTTAGTCATTCGAGTTTACTGGTTAGAACCACTCTCAAAATATCGATTTTAACAATTCTCGCTTTGCTGTAGAGGCTCTGAAGAATATCTGTACTTGTTTTGTGTGCCTCTTTTTTAATAGAACTGGACTATTACTTAAAATTATTGCTGCACATTGCCTGATTGGTGCTATGAGCAGAGCGGACGTTAGAGGCAGAGTTCTATTTCTTAAAAGACGTTCCCACTTCATTCCTCCTAATCTCCACCTTTCTCAGCATACTTGAGGTGGCTTCTCAAGGCTAAGTGTACTGAACCTTAACGAGATTCTTTAATGGAAATTACAGCACTTTAAGGGCAACTTCATTTACTGCCCCATTAGTAAAAGGAATTATGAATTGTTAAACAATTTGTTTTGCTAATATTTTAGAATTAACAATTGACTGACAAGAAATGATATTCGGAATAGATTCTGAGTTTGTAAATAATTTACAAACTCAAATATCTTCAATAATTCAATTATTATTTCATGTAGTGCTGAAGATGGGAAATTCCACCACACCGCTTCTTTTGAAGTCTCTTTTCTTTGAATTTAAGGTATTTTAATACTTCTATCAAATATTTTATTCATCTTCAAAGATATCCTTCCTAGTTTAAAATCGTTTATTTGTTTTTAATATAAATTTTTAATCTATTTATAAAACATTGTTTATATTATAAGCATTGTCGCTCACCGTCATCTTGTCAAGGTTGAGATTAATATAATATTGACAACTTGTGGCTCTAGCAAGTTAGTTCTTTAGGAAAGAAGAGAGCTTGATATTCGGAATGAATCTTATTATGACTAATAAATCATTGATTAGTATGATGAATAGCAAACAGGAAAGCAAAGCCCCTTGTCGAAGGCCCTGACGCTAATAGCGGAAGATCGAACTTGAGCCGATTAAAATCAAGATAGGCAACTACAATAGATTTTGAGCCGTATCTGATAATTACGTGTATTGTTCCGGTTTAAAACGAGGATCCCCTCTCTTCTCTTTGAATTTGATTAGCATAAACCTGAAATATAAGATTAGAAATGTAAGCATTTTTGATAAATTCATCTTATTAAACCTTGAAACTTGATGATTTACTCATTGGTTGTAGTTTTTTATTTTCAAAATGTTCAAGGTCATTAACCGATTGGCTTGTATCACCGATTTCATTACTAAACCATTTAACGAAAAAATGGTTTTGTTAGACATTGAAAAAAGCAGTTGATAACGCCTGGGGAAAAAACCCAAAAAAGTGATAAAAATTCAATAACTCATTAAAAAATATTAAATAGAAATTTAAAATACTCTTTGGGTTAACAATGGAGTTTAATAGCCTCATCCCTCGAACGAATTGCAAAGCATAATTTAAAAAAAATATATGTTGTAAGAAAATTTTAATTTTCCGCTAAACCGAAAAAAAATCGGTTTGACAAAAATTCATTTCCGATGTTGATATGTTTTTCTTAAAACCAAGTGAGCTTCTATGAGTACTTATTCACGTAGAATTCGGTAAGGCACCTGGGAATTAGTTAGGCCATTGTGTTTAGTCGGTACTTGATAATTTGTTTTCCAAATAGATCTACTTTTACTCTCTCACAGTAAGTCACATCTTACAAGACTGTCCGTACGTATCAAGTACACATTTTACGTATCAAGTTTGAATAGATTAGGACTCCAACCAGAAATTACCGTTTTATTAAATAATGATGAATCAAATATAAATTCCGTGTTTAATTTCCTTAAAACTCACAATCTGTTAAATAAAATATAGAGGTGAACATTTTTTTTTATAGAGGATATGTATAAAATATATTAAATAGGTTGTTTTGTTTTTTTTTAAATAACAACGAAAGAATTTTAAGGCATTGATGACCCCGGCGGTTTTACACCTTAAAACCCAAACAAACAAACTTCTTCGTTTGTAAGTAAAACTTCTTTAATAATTTTTTTCTAATACTCAAAAACGTTTTTTGATAGTATTTTGGACATTTATTTTGTACATATATTAATCTGGGAACCATTAGCCATGATCGTCCAAAATCAGCACACACCTACTTAAAAAAGTTAAGAATTAAAATTAATTTTCAATCCTGATTTCCTGCTTATTTTTTTAAGAAAATTAGATACTAATAAAAAAAAATACTAAATCACATCATTAAATGGGAGTTCTTGGGAACAACATTTGTTACTTTTTGATTTTACCACTAATATATCAAAATCGTTTTTTCAATATACATTCCTCTCTTATTATTGTTTTTTTTTTTTTTTTTTTTTTTTTTTTTTTTTTTTTTTTTTTTTTTTTTTTTTTTTTTTTTTTTTTTTTTCCCGAAAAGTTGTGATAGGAATATGAATACATGAAATGTCGGTAGGCTTATTGCTAACCATATTAAAAGATTAACGATCTGTTGTACCGAGATAAAAAGTTCCCCTTTCAAAATTAAAGTATGGTTTTGTTTACTCATCTTTAGAAATTATATTTAACTTTGAATTAAAAATGACATAAAGAGGAAAAATATCTATAAAACGAGTAGTTAATCATAAGCTCAATAATTCATCATTTGAATTTCATTGCTAATTGCTTCAAAATTTACAAAGAGAAATATGATCGTTTATCAGAATTACTCTAGGAAATCAATGTCCTGACTATTAGTCATAATGATCATTGAAACTGAGCGACCCTAAGCAGCATAGTTTTCCCGGAATACAGTTGGACATCCAATCTCTTGAAGAGGGACAGTTGTAAAATATGGGCTAGTGAGTTCTTGTAGTGAGGGACGCAAGTCAACGCACCTAATCAAAGCATAGTCTGTTTTTATACACCTTTTGAAGGCCTAAAGGTGCCCATACACGCACAGATAAATCTCAAGGAGAAATCTTGTGAATTTTTCGTGAGAATTATCTCAACTGAACAGTCACCCACACACAACGGTTTTCCTCAAGGTTTCTTGCGATAATGGTTACCGGGTTAGTTGTTGCGATCAGCTGCATTTAAACTCGCAAAATGAATAAAGAAAAGAAGCGCTTGGTGCAAATCTTGGCTTCCGAAAAGGAAAGAGTACTCATATACTAGTTGTAAGCTACTTTCAAAATTGAGAGTTTTCTCTACAGGCTGGCTCAACTACTAACGGATGGACAAAGAAAGTTAATTGCTGTTGTCCTTGGTCACATCATTAATCGAGAAAAAAAACACACTGATGCTGGAAGCCATCCCCCTCCCCCCACGAAAGACACACAGCCACATATTTTTGGATGCCAGATGAACTTACGAAGATATCAAATTTTAAAAAAATCATTTCGCCCTGTTATAAAACTATTCATTAAGCACTTTAAAAAGAATATCTGAAGGTTCGTACACACACGTCGGGATTGGACTGTACAGTTCACATCTGCACTTTTAAGAGTGGTTTTTTGATATGATTTTCAAGGTCTGCGCAGATCGCGACGACCTCAAGATTTTTACCACAAACGTACGGATAAATCTGAAGATTTGGACTGCGCAGTCCAAGCCTTGAGATTTATCCGTAGGTGTGTTTGGGCCTTAAGAAGTGTTTAACCTTGTTAAAAAAGACACAGTGGGGCTTAAGGTTAAAGAGGCACAAAGTTTGTAGGATGTATTATAATCGGAAAATCGAAAAGTCTAAATTTTGCTTTATTGATTTTTAAAATCATCTCAGTTCATAATCTACCAAATATAAAACAATAGACAAAATAAAAATTGAAATAAAATTATAATGATTTTCATTGAAAATTCACTAAAAATAAATTATATTTTTTTCGGCATTTTATACATTGAAGTCACCCCATTTTTTTACAATCAACAAAACTATCTGAAATTAAGCTCTATTAGCCTTCAGCAGTTGTAAACACATATATGCCGCTAATTTAATGGAATAAAGAACTATAAAAAATGTATTTTAAACAGTTGTTTGCTCATTTAGAACACAGTGCACCGGTCACATTTATAAACAGATAGTGTACAGATTCCCTCCTCACTTAATTAACATTTTTACTCATTCCTCTGCAACAGACATTTTTATACATTAATTTATCCTCCTCCAAAATACATAACCTCCCTGCCGTTATTCCACAAGTTTCCTGAATATTACAAACTCTTTCGAAACTGATCCTAGCAGACTTTCCTAGACAACCTAATGTGATGTAATATCCCTTTAGACAGATTTATGATTATTTTATTAGTTTCTCTAGGAATTTTAAAATCAATAATTTATTTGTTAATGCACATCCCTGGTACATACACAACAAACCTTTACACGCTACAATCTCTGACATTTGCTCTGTCACTTGCGCAGCGCTCTCCGTAATCACTGTCCCCTTACTATTGTATATTTTAATGCTTGTCTAAGTAGTTTTGTATAATTAAACTATGACTTTATTTATTCTTTCTTAATTGTTTAAAATTAAAATTTTAGGGTCTATGTTAAGGCGGAGCCTGGGGCGGTTAAAATTTATTTCGCGGCGTACCACAAAATGAATTTCGACCTTCCCTCTTAGGTTACAGGTTAGTAACCTGTAGGATAACCTATCGTTCCTTTCTTAGTTGAAGTATGTTATTATATGGAGTATATAAACAACAAACAACAACTTTATTTCTTTACTCTTTACTTAATTTCGAAACAGTTCCTTAACTTTCCACACTACGACTTTCACTCAGTTCTCTTGGGTATAGGATATTTAATCTAACTTCTTCTTACTCAACGCTACCTGCTGCAGCACATTGATAGATTATATAGACCATCAACTAGAGGATAGTTAATTCTTAATTATCATGGATGGTTCAGAAGAAAAAGTTCAAATTTCATTCAAAAGAAAATATCAAAAAGAAAAAAAAAATGTTTTTTGCATTAGCGAATACAAGGACTAAGGCTGGCGGAAAGGTCTGTTTACCTGGGAGGCTCATCAAAGTTGGATTGACTCGCCTTAGCAGCTGGAACCACACGACTCCAGGCTCCAAGTGTGCCTTATCCAGGCTCTTCAGCTTCCCGTCCAGCTACTCATAATATCATACCTCAATCACGTAAAATTCCAGTTAAATTTCGAATTCATACATAACAATATGTATTTCATTATTTAAACTTAAATTTATCGTATAAAATAAAAGTAGCCTTATTCAATGTTTATAAATAGAAAATAGATGGACACCAGCTAATAGTAAAATAATAAAAGGAAAGGGCTTTTTTTCATGAATCAAAGACGAGTGACTATTGCCCGAATGACTCATGGGTATTGATTATAGTTTACAACCATTTTAAAACATATGATTTTAGTTTATATTCGGATTCAAGCCATTCGTCGGACTGGGTTTTCATGTTGCATTATCATAGGTGATATGTGTAAAATTTAAACCCTTAGCTTTTGCAAAGTAAATATTTAAAATAACATCATACTTCGCAATATTTCTCACACTTTCGGAACACAAATGATCGATGGGGTTTATATCGTAAGTAGGAAGAGGTATGTAAGTTGACTGTGCGTACATTACTGAGAAGCCATTCTTTTGCAAGTTAAGTTATCTTGTTGAAAAATCAAGTCGATTAACTTGAAATAAACTTGAATTGTACATTATACTTTAAATTGTTTCTTAGAATGTCAAGGTGAATAAATCTGTTCCTAATTTTATCAATAAATAATGAATTTTCAACTCCATCTCAAGACATACTTTCCTAATCCATTACGTACCCACCCCCAACTTCACTGCTGGTGTAATATTTTTCTTTCATATTCTTCTTCTTTCACTTTAAATTAGTTTTTCTCAGAACATTAAAAGTATTATCATTACCAAACGAGTTCAATTTCGATTTGTCAGGAAAAAGGACTCTCTCGAGGTTCGCATGATGGAATAGAAGGATCAATGCAATTAGGATTAATGAATTAATTGCCACTTCTATTGGGATTGTTTTATTAGAAGACCAGTTTTCAATGCTAAACAATCATCCTCAGTTCTAAAAACATACAAAACAATTCAAAACATAAGCACTTTGCTTCGTGGATTATATAAATTAAAAATTTTCATGAGGGTTAGGGTATTGAAGGGGTTACGGCTTGACCTCTGTGAGTTGCTAATTTTGAAGGCTGCCTAACTCTAGTCATAAGGGCTTCTTCGTTCAGTGTCTGTGATCTCTGCAAACTATTGCAACTACATACATAAACGAAGGTTTTGTAAGTTAAGCACTCTGTATAGTTAGCTGTACGATTTTGCTGGCATCGGGCACGCACTGCAGGGAACTCTTGAGGTTTCGTATATTCTGAAGTTATCAGTAACTTTTTGTATAGCCGAACGCTTGACTGTTATGAGCGACTATTTTTTTTGTTTGACTACACATTTAGGAAAAATTGTTTATGCTACTTATGCATATGGGTGGAGGTTTATGGAGCTGGGATACAGATGTCGATTCCATTGTTTCAATAGCTGTGCTACTTAGCACCTGGAAAGGGTTTGGTGTGAAGAAGGGTGTTCGTTCATTTCCTCAGTTGATGTCCCAGGAATAGGAATAGGAATTGGTGATGTAGAGGTAGGGGTTTTGATTTTGATGCGATGTGGTTTCTGTTTGGTATGGCTTATACGTGCTGTTTCTAGAGAACGGTTTTTGGAGTGATTAGTTTTTGAAGACATTACCATGTGGAAATATCTTATTTAAAGGAATCAAGTGATAGTAAAAAAAAAAAGTTCATAAGGAGAGCAGCTAGGTACTGATATTCAAGATCATTTCTTATCTCTAGCACATATCCCCTCTACAGCATATTATATAAGCATATGGCACTGAAATACACGTATTTCAATGTTTAATACTTTTACTTAATGGTTTATTCAGTCAATGTTCACCACAACTTGTGTTTCTATACACTTTACTGAACGAAAAGCTGGAAAATATCTCACTAAAAGGAGTTTGAGCGAAGTAAATTCTCGATTCGTTCTGCTTGGAAAATGTTTTTCCGATTCAAATTTATCTTATAAATAAATTTACTACGGTTAATAAATAATTTTATTCGTCATGTTCAACTCTTACAAACAAAATGAATCACACTGAACTGGTTTTAAAATTACAAAAATCTTCATTGAATTATTTGTTTACAAGGTTATGTTGACTTTTGTCTTTGGGTGATTTTTTTTATCATGTAGCCAGTTATAAAATAAACACTCTTTAAATATTTTTATCTTTAACATTTATTCAGCTCTGAACTGTCTCTGGATAAAATAACTCTGTTTATGGAAAACCTTGATTTAAATATAAAACCTTGATATAAATTTAAAACATTATTTAAGTGTTTGTTTGTTTGTTTATTAGGTCTTAATGTCCTTGTGTGCTCCAACTAGGGCAGGAAGGACGTGATCGGTCCTGTGTGTTGGTAACAAAACACCATGATGCTTGATCTGAGGCACAAATATCCACTATACATCTTGAATGTACAGAGATGATACATATTAAAATTTGAATTTAAGGTTAATAAATAAATTAATTTCTACAAATAGTTGTAATACCCTAATGAAATATGTAATTAAACTATAGTTAAAAAACAAATACATACATCCTTGACTTTACTGTGCGAAAACAGTATCCTGACGGTGAAACCTTATCAGGATGGATTTAGATGAAATCAGCCGATCCCTTCTTAGTCCTTATCTGAGAAAACTGCTTTCACCCACACTTTCCTCAATCGACATTGACTTCGGAAAAATTTTCTTATCTTACTAGGGTTTATAGTAAGATACTTAGCGGGAAATACAAGAAAAAAAAACAACAAATAAAAAAAAATTATTTTCTCATGGAATTGGTATATTTTAAAAATACTTTTGATACCAATTGGCAACTAAAATGTTTTTCTAAATATTTTATTTGATTTCCTTTTTTTGTTTCAACAAAAACATTGTTTCAAAACAAAAAAAACTAAAATTATATGAAACCTCAGTACATTTTTCATATACCTTCGACATATTTTTAAATTTAACTCACAAGGGGAGGACACACTCAGTCCCTCACGGATCTTGTTGGCAATTTCTTTGGAGGTTGCAGGTCAAAAAATATAAGACACGTATTTTGCCGTTTCGACTAACGGCTAGAAGCCGAAAATAAAAAAAAAATACCTAGCATGTAACTAATTTATTTTATATCTCGAGTTAAAAAATAAACATGATTCTTGCACCAAAATTTTTATTTTTGTCTACAAATCTGATAAAAAATACAGCTGCTTTATAGATTTTCGTTTAGGTTAATTAATTCTATAAGAATGATCAAATCTTCAAGCAAACTTCCTTAATAGGTTTTTTACACAAAAACCGAAATCGATTTTTAAAAGTTTTATCCTCTTTTAGAGAGTGAATAAATTATATTTTTAGTTTTTATTTAATAAAAGTTTTTAAATAAAAATAAAAAATATCATTTATTTACCCCCTTTAAGAGGAATGTAATTTTTAAACCGATTATATGTAACTTTTTTTTTTAAATCACTACTACTTTGTTACACTCAACACTAAATTTCAAGAGGAGAGCCTCAAATTTCTTTTGATGTATATAAATGCAAAATTCGATGAACAAAAGGGGAAATACATATGAAAAGTCGGAAAATGAAAAATACATTTGAAGCCAGATTAGAAGATGAAACCAAAGACATTTCAAGTCTATTACTACTTTATATTTCATTTTTTAATTGATCTTTTTGTCAATTAAAAAAAGAAATTTGTTACTGTCAGGCAAGTTTTAAAGGTTACAATTTTTTATTTTTGTATTTGGATCAAATTTCGTATTTAAGGGTTCTTTTGAATGCTATATTTGAATCTGACGTTGGTTTTTGAGTAAAAAAAATCTATTAAGGTATTTTGCTTGAAGATTTAATATTTTTTTTTTAGAATTTAATCAACCTGAACTAAAATCTATGAGTTTACTCCCAAAAATAAAAATTTTGGTGCAAGAGTGATTTCAATATAATTTTTTATACTCGAGATATAATTAGTTTAATTAATAATATTAATATTATATAAAATATTAATTACTATTTCATTATGTTTTATGGCCCATAAGTCGTAACAGCAAAAGAAGTGTTTAATATTTTTTGACTCGGACCTCCAAAAAATTGCAAACAAGATCCGTGACAGTCTTTGTCCTCCCTTGGTTAGTTTGTTCTTGCTTCTACGACGAATAATGAATTATGTACATTATTAGAAAAGAAATTTAATGATAATTTATCTAACACTCCCTAAAATTGTAGCTTGCCAGTCAACAATAATAATAAAGAAGCGATTCAACTTTACTTGAGGTAGGCATGATGGTATAGAATTGTATCAATACAATTAGGATTGATGAATTAATTGCCACTTCTATTAGGATAATAATAAAGAATCTCAATGGAAGTGAATAGAAGCAATTAATTCATCAATCCTAATCGATTCAACTTTTTATTTTAATAATTTCTTTTATTTACTGCTCTTCTAAACTTAAATAATGATATGCGAACTCGGTTGGCTTTGTAACTAGCATTTCATTGTGCCTGTATTGTTTAAGAGTAAACTCAACATATGTTTACTGTCATAAATCTAATGTTTAGGTTTTTAGATCCTTAATGTTGCCCATTTAAATTTCCTCGAATCACAAATAATACGCGTATTTGATTCAATTTCCCTAGAAATAAAATAAGCTGTGTAAAAATTTCATTTAAAGAATTTTCGGAAGTACAGTCTTGAGTGAATAATACGTAGGTGGTTATGTTGTTAATAAAAAATTGACTGTGAAATTTTATTTATCCTTACATATTGACACAGCGCCTAGAAAACGTCACAAATCCCATTGAAGGTAGAACAGTTTTATAATTTCAAGTATTTAAGGAAATATAAACTTTATTTCATTAGAATATTTTTAAACAATGTGAATATAAATATGAACGGAAATAAATAAATGAAAAGCTAAATTTTTTTCTCCTGTAAAATTTGCTTTTTGGGGTTAGCTTACTGCGCTAATTATTTGTAACAATGTTAACTTTTTTTTTTTGTAGTTATTTGAATTTAAGCTTTATTTTTTGTTGAGTTATGAATATAATAAAAGCCTTGTTATTAATTATTATTATTGTTATTTCATTTTTCGAACATAAAATGATGATTGTATTCTTTCACCAACCGAAAGTTCATAAGTTTAGTGTTTTTCCTGATTATTGCTGTTGTGTCCAAAAGCACTGCTTTTTGTACAGTTTATAATTTTCTTAGCAATATTGTTTCTTCGTTAAATGAATTGATTGCAATTTTTGGAATTATTTCATTACATATTACAACCGTCAAAATTTTGACTTTATCCAGCCAGTATATAGCCTTCAGCTCCCCTGCCAGATCCTGATACCTTGAAATCTTTGTTATTGTTGTATTTTGGACATTAACATCTGCAGGTATAGCTATTTCAAATGTCTTGCCGGTATCTTTGTTCATATCGAGCGACAAGATTTCTGGCTTGTTGTGAGCGACTGGATGATCGCTTAATATTTGCTGATCCCAGTACAGCCTATATCCACCGGCTGCCAATATATTCTTCGGCTTATATTTATAATATGGCACCGTAGTATCAGTTCATATTTCTTTCCAATTTCTTGGTGGATGATTCCTGGAAATATATTTTTCTTGCAAAAATACTAATTCGCTAAATCATGCTTATTCATCCACTTTTGTGGATTTGTCGATATATCCTAATTTTAAAATATCATGCTCTAATTATTTTTGATAGTAATGAGTCATGTTGCTTGTATATATTTAACATATATCCTGTGGAAGGAGGTAGGAAGTTATGAGGCTTCGTTGGGTAGCTACCTGCTTAGGAACAGCTTAATGGGATTCTTGGCCGACCGAAGAGGTCCCTCATGAGTAACCCTTTGCATAGAGCACTAATAGGACAATAGCTGTAGTCGCCTTAGACATAATTCCAGTACAGGACCAATATTTCCTTAGTGGGGACGTATTAGAGTTTAGTTTAATTTAGGCCAGTTATGAGGGGAGAGGTGGCTTTTACCGCCCCCCTAAACCAGTTACCGCCTAATGGCGACTCAGCCACCCTTTCAATACCTTTATTGTTTTACCTTAGCTTATGGGAAACACTCTTAGCTCCTTCCTACCTGACTAAGTTTCATCCAAGCAAACCGAACCCTAATGGGGTGATAGCATTTCTTCTCCTTCCCAGTCGATTTTTCATAGAAGTTTAATTTCGATTACGCCCTTTATAAACCACCCCGTCCTTACCATTGACTTTTTAATGCATAAGATTTGAAAAGTTATAAAATGGCTGTTTTTACAAATTATTAAAACTCTCATTTCCCAAACGATATCGATTGTCAGGCCAATCTTAATTTTTATCCAGAACAACTTTTAGGCTAAAACTAATTTATCATTGATAAGTACAGTTATCATAAGTGCTTCGGTTGTATACATATAACCATTATCAATTCCAACCATGATTCTAGCAAGAGATATAAAATATACGGCAAGAACAACAGGAAATTTCATTAGATAAAAAAAGCTTACAAAACCGAGGAAAACAGGTTTGACAAAAGTAATATTTTTTTAATTTTAATTTTTTTATTTATTGAAATTTACAACTGTTCAAAATAGTATCATATACAAATATCGTATGCAAAATATACACATCAAGTAAATGTGTTGATATTGATTACAATAGCATGTCAAAACTTGAAAAGAACTACTCATCAGTAGCACTTCAATAAAAATTATACACTAGAAGGTCTCTAGGCTATCTTCTTTTGAGGCGCTTCGAAGGATTATTGGGGATGGAGTGAGAAGCTACTTGGGAGACTAGTGGATTAATATGATTATGGAGCAACATATGGGGCATTAAGATCTTTATGGATAAGTTTATTTGTAACAAAGTAAAGAGCATTAAGGATTTGTTTAAGAATTTTGGATTGTAAGGACTGGATACGAAAAGAATTAAAAGGTTTTGTTGAGCCCCAAAAGCTCAACTCCATATGTCCAAATAGGTCTTATAACTGTCATGTAAATGAGTCTTTTATAGTAAATCGGTAGGTTTGAACGTTTGTTGAGTAAATGTTGAAGGCCCGAGCCAAATGTGCATTATGATGATATTGACCAACGTCAATAACTAGTCGTTATAACTAACGACAATATAGCAGTTTCTTGTCATTTAAGTCCTATATGATGACCCAGATGAAGTTAAATTGCAAATTATGAGTATTAAAGGATCCTATTGAAGGTTATTAAGGGAAGTTGAAATTAAAATAATTATTATTTTTTTCAACTTAGGTTTTTAGTTCATAGGTTTAGTTTACACAATTTGTTTAATATTAATCTATTACAAATTAGTGAAATAACACAGATCCGTATATTTCAATAACATTAACATCAACATATTTGGTGTCGCACCACTACTAAATGGAGACACGACATAACACTATGACTCCCGGACATTAATTTCCCGTTATTTATTACTTGTAAGTTCTCAAGGCCTATCGATTAGGGGCATCCATGCATTGGCATAGAACAAATTAAATAAATAACTTGATGGTAATAGATACAGCAAAGCAACCTAATAATTTATATTTATGAAACTAATGAGGTCACTTATCCGATTATTATGCGTTATGGGTCATTCTACCATTTTGTCGGAATTTCGACATTGTGATTCCAATAGAAATTAGAAAAGCTTTGTAAAAAAAAAAAAGTTTTTCTTCATAAACATCTTTATAAAAGTCACTAATATTACTAGGGAAAAATTCTATAGAATATAGACTATATTATAGAATATAGTCTATCTCCACATTTATGATCATGATGGAAATCATGAGAGTAAGAGAAACTGATAGGGTGTGAGGGAAAAATAAAACATTCGCAATTTAAATAATAAAAAGTTTATAGTACGAAGGAATTGTCAATGAGTATGCTATCAACTAGTCGATTAAAAGATATTAGTTAACATTCATTAAACATTTAAACATAAAACTTAAAAGAAAAAAAATTAAAATGGTAAGGCATTATATTATACATTTACATTTTGAAATCGAACATGAGATTAATATAACGAATATTATATTACATTAATATAAATAGTGATAATATATGTAAGATTGTTTCAACGTGATTTTATTATTTTTATTACAAAGGAATTAAATTACACGTTCTTTCTAACTAGTAATTATAACATAAAACACTTTAAACAAGATAACATTAAACTAACCAAAGATGATAACACTCTGTCTCTCACATATGTTTTAATTAAAAGTCTCACACACATTGAAGGTTGCAGCAGTGTTGTTATCACATGGTAGCAAACTTACACCTCCACCCCTGAAGAAGATTCACTGGGAGAAAAGGGAAGCAGCTTGCTGGAATGAAAGAAATTTGAAGTCTTCTTCTTTTAGTGTAATACACCAAAATGCCGAATTAATGTCTAAAACTGTAAAGTATTCACAATTAAAAACTTTGTCGATTACGTCTTGTATCGTAGGGAATGGAAAAACTTCTGGGACTACCAATTTATTTAATTTACGAAAATCGATTCACAAGCGTGATTTCTTGTTCTCCTCATTCTTGAACGCGGGGGTTACAGGTGAAGCGAACGGAGAATCAGATTCTTCAATAATCTTTGCTTGCAATAATGCCTTAATCTGATTTCGTATTTCTTCATCGTCAGGAATTGAGCATTTATACGGACGACAATTAACATACTCGTTAGATAATAATTTTATCTCTGCTTCTTTTGATTTCACTTTCCCAATATCAAATTTATCCTTTGCAAACATATGTTTATGTTTTTCAATTATATTAGCAGTCTGCTGTTTTCAATATGATTTAAATTGGCATCGAATTCTTCTATTTTTAAGTTTTCATTAAAATTTAATTCAATATAATCGTTAGGATCATCCTTATCAATTAAAACTTGACTATCATTGAATTTATTTTTAACCATCTGATCTAATTTAGATCGATTTAAATTATCTTCTCGATCACTATTTGATCGGTTTTCACCTAAATCTATCACATTGTTGTTATCTGTTCGTTGTAGTATTTTTAAGTTTTCGTCTTGAATCAATTGAAATTTTTTTATGGCATCAATCCCCAATAAGATGTCATAAGAAAAATGATTGTTCTTGACAACGTAAGTTGTAATGTGATCAATTATAAGTCCGATACGAAAAGAATTTGTAGCCCGGGCTGTAGTGAAATTTAATCCGCTGATAGTTTTCAATACATTCTTTTGTTATATTAATTTCAACTTTAGCAAATCAGCAATGTGTTGAGAAATTAATGTAACGTTGGAGCCACTATCATAGATAGCTTTTGTTTTAATTTTGTCACATATGATTATGTTTAGCTTTATCAGCGGATCTAATTTCGCCCGGTTCTTCAGTTTAAATGTTTGTTACCTAAGTCTGTTTGTAATATCTGTATTTTGTCAATCGCAGAAGATCCTTCAGTCATGTTTGATTTTAGTTTTTCTGAGACTTTATTTCGATTGCGGCATTCCGCTACGATATGGTATCGATACGGAAAACCAATAGCTGCACAAATTGAACATGCCTTCCTTTGACCTTCGTTCTTTGAGTGAAATTCATCTCTCTTAAAAGTTTTCGGGTCAGAACTATATTTCAATCTAGGATTTGAGGGATTTTCCTCTTTGTTTCTAAAAAACGAGTCCTCTGGTTTTCGGAGTTCCGCATATAAGTCTTCCATCTAGTTAATTTTTTCTCTATCCAGTTCTTCTTGGGCTTCTTCGGCAATCCAAAAACTATGAGGTTGATACGTGATAATTTAGTACCCCTAGGTTCTACTTCTAGGCATAACTTTTCCTTTATAAGCGCGAAATCGATTAAAGATCCACCCAAATATTTGTAGTTAAAAGCTTTCCTAAAAATGTACCAACCTTTATCAACAAAACGTTCAAGAATTACTCCTTCCAAGTATTGCAATGACCATTTACACCTATTTTCTTCAGATTTATTTCAAACCAATTTTTTGCTGGGCCCATGACAAAAAAGCGCAAAGCCTGAATTTTACCACTATTGGAATCTACATGGAAGCGGCTATACTCTTCTTCAAATTTAGCTAACCATTCTTTAGGATCTGATTGATTATTTTCAAATTTTTCTAAAATAAATTTTTTTTTCGATTTGATTTAATTTTATTTCCTCTTGTTTTAAATTAGAATATAATTGGTTTTCTAATTGTCTAATCCGACTTTCTAACTCCATTTGTTCAGCTTGAACAACTCGGGGAATTGATATTGGGTCACATTCTTCTAATGGCAATTCTGGAAAGCAAACATTATCAACTTCATTGAAATATTCTTTTTTTATATCTTCATCGATTTTTACCGCAACTGTTCTATAACCTTTTTGGTTCTTAATTGCCGACATTGCATTTTTTATTTGATAGAGAAATGTGGTTACTTACCACTTTAAATTCTTCTGGCACTAAATACCAAGTATTTTTATCAATGGATATGCATTGGATCACAAATTCTTTCTCAGCTTTCATAACAACTTGAACATAAATTATATCCATTTCTTACTAGTTGAAATCTTGTAATTTAATTTGTAAGATTGTTTCAACGTGATTTTATTCTTTTTATTACAAAGGAATTAAATTACACGTTCTTTCTAACTAGTAATTATAACACTTCAAACAAGATAACATTAAACTAACCCAAGTTTTTAACACTCTGTCTCTCACGTATGTTTTAATTAAAAGTCTCACACACATTGAAGGTTGCAGCAGTGTTGTTATCACATGGTAGCAAACTTACATATATATAAAAAGTCTTTTTTTTTTTATCTTTTTTCACTTAAAGTTTTTTCTATCGTAATATATTTCCCTCACGCGCGGGGGTTTAAGAGAAATAGATAAGAGGGAAATAGAATTTTGAGTTTGATTTAAGATTAACAAAACCACACGAATTTCAAAACAAAAAACAAAACAAATGGAACTCAGAACTACATGGGAATCATATAGGTAGTTCACTGCAAAGAAAACAAGAATCAAAGTTAACTTCTTTGAAAATTCGCTATGTGAGAGAAATAGAATTATGAATGACACTATTTGAAAACTTGATTCGACACAAACTTGGGAAAATTAACAAAGGAAATTTGTTGTAAGGTTACCCTCAGATTGGCGGGAAGATGAATTTTAGTTATGTTTTGGCGGGCTTTTTCAAACATATGTGTGGGAAATACATTGACCCTAACACAGGCATTAGAAGTCATTCTTCTTTTTGTAAGCAATTAGCCTGAGTTTAAATTATAAAATTTAATATATTGCTACTTACCTGAGGTACTAGAAAAAGTAAGTTAATAATTACAAAAATGGAGAACTTATTCCCATTTAACACGTGAGGGAAATAGAATTCAAATTTAATCATAAAAACAATTTTATAACCATAGAAAAAATACTTTACGTTTAAGAGGTAAGTACCTTCCACCTACTTGTTACAGTTGGGTTGCAAAACATTTCATGTAGAAACCATGATCGCTTCGGGAAACAAATTCGTATGATCTGGAAGAATGACCCTTATAATATAGTATATTATTTAATTAAGCGTGCTTGTATTGTTTATAATGTATGGTATCAATCCATGATTAAAAAAAAACATTTTTTATTTTATTTAATAAATTTATTATTTATATAGAGTTGATTTTTCAATAAATTGGAACAGAAATCAGAAGACTTTTCTTAAACGATTATTAGAAACATTTCTTTTTTTTTTTATCATATTTTTATCTATCGACAATATTACATTTTGTACTATACAATTATAGACATTGAACTATCAAAATCTGTTATCTCACGAATGCTTAAAATGATCTAAAAGTAAATACGAAATTCCATTATTGTGATAGTAAATAAATGTATCGTTTTGTGTACAGGACACCGATCGTTAATAATTTGTGGGAGGGGGAGGGGGGAGGGGCGGCGACAGAGGCAATGCATCTCGTTATGCTCCCCCAAAGTGCTGAGCTTGGAATGAATTAGAAAGAAGCTTCTGCCACTTTCGTGATTTATGCTTATCTTTCATAGGGCGCTCCTTTACAAAAATACTTTTAATTCCTGGCAGTAGCTCATAAATTAAAGGTAGCTTTGTGGCAAGAGATTTCTCAAACTTGAAAAAGGGCTGTAAATATTCTGAACGCCAGCTAAGATTCTCCATAGAGCTCCTACACATAATCAACGCTTAAAGAATTGAAGATGAAACCAGGCATAAACTAGAAATTGACCGGTACATTATTTTTTCATTGATTTTTTAGAATATCAATCATCCTCCATACAAAATTCTTGAAAAAATTACCGTATAAATATTTTTCCCTTCCATAATGCTTATCCATCTGAAATTATTTATTTAACCCGGCGTTGGTCGCTAGCCGATCTGGTACACCGTTTGTCGCTAGATGAGCATTTCCCTCACTTCTTTGAGTTTCATAAAAAATGAAGTTTTATGTTGCCAAATATGTGGTTATAAATGGTAAATAAATGTCATAAAAATTTATCAATAATTGTAGTATGTAGCATAAAGATTATAAATATATTTTTACAAAATTTACAAAGATATTTACAATAAAAAAAAAACAAAAACAACGAAACAAAAATAAAATATTTTACTCTTTACATAATAATGTGTTATTCATCAGCTAGATCATTTCCTTCTATTTCTATACAATTATTACAAGTATATGTAGTATGTTCGTTGCAAATTGGAACAATACACTTTTTACGATTTTTGTTTCGTTTTTCTATATTTTTTGCTTGAGCACATCCCACTTAAGCCTTTTACACTATTTTCTCTAGGTCGCGTTGGCGCCTGATCTGCAATTCCTGCAAGTCACAGCGATTTATCAATTAATTGCTGAAAATTTATCTTCTCAACTGGCTTTTTATCCAATAATTCAAGCATTTTAGATCCACGAGTCGTTTTGAACCCAAATAACACTAATCATTCGAAAAAAAATTAGAAACTTTGCTGAGTAAAGTGTCACGAATAAACTGCACGAGGGATAAGCTGATACTGAGAACTGCACACATGGCAATTTTCAGTAAAAATCTCCCAGTAACCAAGCACCTGCATCCGTTTTTCTTAGAAACCAAATATTCTTATTCGCAAATGTCCTAGACTCAGCTATACTGAGGGACAGTGATGAAAGTTAAATTCTGACGAACTTATTAAATATTTTTTATAAGAGTGGGAGAAATGTTCACCCAGTGACCATAATTTGACCCCAGTGACCCGCCGGGTTAAAATAATTTGTCTAAAAAAATATAATTACAACATAAAATAAAATAAAATATGGTCGTACTTATTTACTGTATTTACTCTCAACTTTGGTAACTCTAAAACAACATGTTCCCATACTAGTAGAAGGCTAATGACGACTTCAAGAGACCGAATATCCATACTCTCACATAGTCTATATATCCAGAGTTTATAGGCATTGCAGAACGAATTACGGCACACAGTGGAAAAAATAGCAATTTTGAATATGCAACATATTTTATCTTTCACTTCGTAATTTATAACTTAGGTAGCTGTAGTAACGTATTCTATATGAATTACCTGAAAAAATATTCACTTATTAACAAAAATATCCTTTCCGATGTTAGTCGTTCCTGCCCTTTGCTTAACGATATCTAAAAGTAATCCTAGTTTTCTAGAAACTGATTTGAATTGCAATTTTATTTTCTTTCTTTATAGATTTCGTTGATTCATTTACCTTATTTACCTAGGTATCAGTACACTCACTTTCGTCACGGCTTTCCCTAAGGCTGTCATTTTCCTCACACAGAATCATGTTCATTATTCACACCTTAACGGCCTCTCTTCGTGAGGAGTGGCCGTATTCAGGTTGTTTTTGCCTGTAGATACTTGTTATAGGGTCCAACTCAACCAACCCACAACAATCCTGAATTTTCTGGATTAAAAAAGTTACACATTTGTTTTTTTTTTAACCTAATACTTAGAATTCATCTATGGGCCTAAATACAAGATATCGATGATGTGATGAGATCAAGCAGTGTCATTCAGGATCGTGTTTATTCTTGCCATGCCACTTCCCCACTCCTCATATTAAATTGCATGATTCTTATCACACAGTTATTTAAGATCATCTTTAGCTAGCTTAAAATTAAAATTGCTATGGTCGATTTTCGACTTTCGGTCGCCCAGATCAGTAAAAGTGACTTCTGTCCGTTTGAAACTCTTTAACAACAGTCAAAACTTAAATTGTTGAAAAAATTATTTCACATCTATATTAATTTCCTAAATATTAGTTAAATAAAAATAACATTATTGTAACAAATAGTTTTTTTGTTGTTTTTTGTCTAAATCCATACGTATACATTTTTATAGTGGTTAGTATAATATAATAATAATAAAAAGTTCTTTATTTATTCTGGGACCTTAAGTCCCTTAAGAATAAAAAATTATGTACAATTAGGGGCCTCAGAGCCTCAAGATGGTTATAAAATTCATAAAATGGTTAAATAATAGCGTTAACAAATCAAAATTAAACTTAAAATATTGATTAAAGAAAACAGCAAATATTTTGATTCATTTTGTGAATCAATTGTGTAAAAACAATAAAATTTCGTTATAAAAAACTTTTATATGTTTTATATGTTCTATTATTTCAACATAAACATTTTTCCAAAGTTCAAGTACAATAACGTTTGTGGCTTAGCACCTTTAAGTTTTAAATTTTATACTTATTACTGTATAAGAATTTAATAATTAAAATTTAAACAGTTTTCTCATAATTTTTCTAAAAGAACTATTGAACCTAAATGTTTTTCCATGGCCTTAAACTATAGCCTAATAAAATTTATTCATAATCATTTTAATTGACTAATTTCGTTAACTTTTTTTTTTTTTTAAGATATACGAAATGAGAAATGAAACGTGATATCGAATTTTAAATTTAATTCTTAAAAATAGTAATTTTATTTTGAAATTTAAGCAGATTTTATCTATTTTAAAAGACAATCGAAATGTTTTTTTTCCAGACGCATTACTTTGAAGCTAATTAGTAACAACTGAAAAAATTGCATAAATTTCGCAGTTTTTAGGTAACCACGTCGATGGATGTTTACTGTTTATTTATATTCAAGTCAAAACTTATAAAACAAAAACGGGCAAATTTCGCAAACGAGCATGTATCCACCATTTCAGTAAGTTATCAGGACCCATATGGACAGTTTATATTCAAGTTGACAACCCCGAAAACCCTGTAGAACCCATAGCTGTAGAAAACCGCGGAATTTTAGCACTAATTTCTGTTTTTTGCTCATAACTCGTTAACTATGTACAATAGTTAAGGGTAATAGAGGATTTAAAATGTGTCAGTTATTGAAAATTGAGGCCCAACATCTCCCAAAAAAAAAAAAAAAAAAAAAAAAAAAAAGAATTATTTAGGGAACGAAGTAAATGAGAGTAAAACACGTATAATTAGTCAATTATATAGATACATAAGTATAGACAACTAAAATTATTGTGGAACTATGGTATGTACCTACCTAAATGTATCGAAAGAAAAAAAAAGATGTTCATAACTTGGCTTTTTTACAATTTAATTATGTTCAGCCCAGTCAGGATGGATCTTCTTATGATAAGGGGATGTTTTCGTGCTCGTCCTTTTCATTGCCAATGGTGATTAGGGGAACGTTTGTGCACGCTCTCTTCCTCCCCCCCTCCCCACCGGCACAAAGTGCACAATATTGATGAATGTGCACGACCCAGAGCACCCTTTTTGGCATTTGCATGCAACATGCGTAAAAGCGATTAAGTAGCTGGGTCAGCAAACTTTCTGATCAGTACCCTTGCTGGCTGAGGGCCCACCCCCAATCCCCCAGTTAGTTCCTCTCCCCCATCCATTTTTTTACTTGGTGGTAAGCTCGCTATAAGTGGAGTTTTGTAGTATTGGTGAAAGGGTGGAGACGAACGAGATTTACCTTGGTCGTGGCAGCAGATTTGACGAAGTTGGCCTAACGTAATTCGTTTAGCGTATGCTCATTCCTCCTCACTATTCCATATAAGTCCATTAGTATTTCCTCACCTGCGCTGGCCACTTCCTCCTAGGTAAAGTCTGGCTGCAAGAAGATGTGAAAGAAAGGATCCAATCAGGGGACTTCTGCACGAGCACTACAACATTTGGTTACACTGCCAAAAAGGGGCAGAAGTGGTTTCACAACCACTTAAGGTGTGTAGGACCGACCGTCTTGGATCCTGCCTTTATTTGTTAAATGCGGTCGAAGAGTTTTGGAGGCAATCTGTGCCGCCTTTGTGCTAATTGACTTAGACTCTTACTCAAGCCTTTGTTAAAGTTCAGAAGGTCCACGTCCTCCTCTTTGACAAAGCTGTTTGTCCGCTCACAATGTCAGCGGTCTCTTCTGCTGCCTAGAGTATTTAGATTTCCAACCCCTTAAACTCAGAAAGCAAGGTTATCAGGCTGCGTGTGTTAGTCTCATTGGATAGTATTTTTTAGATGATATTGTATTAATGGAACCTGATGTTCCTGCATGAAAGAGGTGCGGCACGGCACACAGTGGGGCAAAACGGCCCAAAATGGGTAAAAACCTCATATTTTCTAAACGGTTTGTGCTATAAGCTTGAAATTTTGGAAGTATATATTCATGAGGTGCTGAATTGAATGAAACCATAATAAGCTGCATCAGATGATCATAAAGGGTCAAAATTTAAGAATAAAAAAATAAAGCAAATTTGGGGTATATTTCTATGCTATATAAGCTGCTAAATAGAATAAAACTATAACCAGAGCAATCTGATCATCAGAATTGAGCCATGTTTTCAGTTTAAAAAAAATAATAAATAAAATTAAAAAAAAAAAAATCAAGTTTGTTATTATTATAGATCTTTTTTCGGAGCTAAATTGAAAGAAATTTACTATACAGCTCTATTACAGACCCAAGATTCCTCGAATTAGGTTAAAATTCATTATTAAGTTATAGTTGGAAATACATTAAAAATTTTTAATTTTTTTAAATATAATATGAAAAATGTAATAAGTTTTACAAAGTAATTTCAGTTGAACTCTATTGAATGGACTGGACAGTTATTTACAATTAGCAATCTTATATTAACAAATAAGTTTGATCTTCATATTTTTCAATTTAATACATAATGAACTAATGATAACAAAACAAAAATCATATGAAAAATAATAAAAAAAATTATATTCACTGGTTATATTAGGTACAAAAATAAAAGAAATTAACTATAACAGTAAAGAAATTTTTTTTTCGATTTCTTTAAAAGTAAATGAGAAGCTCCATCATTTAATGGGAACTTCTTTTTCTTAAAATCCGGTCTTAAATTACCTATCACGGGATCAGAACTCACCAGGATAAGATGAAAAACATCTTCATTTGTTGCTGTTCCAGAGAACTTTCTGGAATGATGTTCTCTGTAGTGTTGATTATAGCTCACCTTCAGTTTTAAAGTCACAAGAGCATAGTGATGAATATGTTATTATTGTATTACTACTAAACGGATGTGCATCTGTACAACATAATAATTTTCTATTTGTTCTGTGCTGTGATATGTTAGTTTAATAAAAGCAATCAAAATCTTATTTATCATAGTGTTTTTTTTTCTGTTATTTTTTAAATGTATTTTCATTAAAAATGATTCTTGAATTGTTTTTAATAGATTTATATTCATTAGAATCAGAGAGGTTCAAATATTATAAATTTAATATATATATATATATATATATATATATATATATATATATATATATATATATATATATATATATATATATATACGAGTATATTATACATATATATATTAATAAAACCCTTTTTTAAAAACATTTTTTTACAATTTAATTTTAAATCTTTGAATTTAGTTATACATATAGAGCGAAAATGATTCCAGTGGTAGAATACCCTAACCATTGAAATAAAAGAATAAATTAAATAAATATGGTAATCTTCAGTAGAGAACTGAGGTATGCAATAATTAGAACTCAGTTATACAAATAATAACCCCATAATTTGGTCAACCAAAATCCAAAACTTTTATTTTCAATCGATTTTTTTTTTTTTTTTTTTTTTATTTGAAGAGCTATTTTTGAAAATTAATCTTTCTGTTATATTCTAGTACTGTCTTTCAAGAAGAGTTATGTGTTAGTTATTTTTGTATAGAAAACCAGAAATCATTTTACAATATACATAAAAAAAAAAAAAGAAAAAAAAAAAAAAAAAAATATATATATATATATATATATATATATATATATATATATATATATATATATTAAATAAGACTAATAAAAACAAATAGACATATATAGCAAGCCAATTTTCACATCCTAGTTATATAAAAAAAAAAAAAAATTATGGTTAAAAATTAGTTTCTGTATAATAAAAAATAACACATAAATTCATCCCCTGAACAAATATGGCCGAAGCCGGGATTTATATTTATAACATGGTTTTTCAGATACCTGTACTTCAATTTGAACCCCTAAAGAGAGCCTAGTTCGGTGTAGCTTTTTTTGGAAGACTAAGTGAAATGAAGATAATTTAGATTTACGAGACAGCTAACTTTGAAAATTCCTGACAGTTAAGGTTGAGGCTACATTTACGAAATAAAAATCGTCCATAAACCAGTAAACATCAATAGTGAAGTTCAATGGGTTATACAATTCAGGTTTTTGCTAAAAATTCAGTCTCAAAAAATTATTTTAACAGAACTTCAAATCCGTGTTATTTTCTCAACTCCAGAAAAAGTTAACTTCAAGGACGTGTACAGATCCTGGTAATGAAACAATCGAAAAATCAGTTCCACAACCTCATGCTACATTTACTAAGGTATAGAAAAAGAATAAAAAAAATCATAAGATTTTAGGGTTTTTTCCACTGTGCGGCATAGGGGTTCAGCTGATGGTTTTTTTTCGCAGAATTCCTAGGGTACCCGTAATAAATACCTCTTTTTAAATACAGAAATAGATAATGTATATATTTATAAATTAAAAATGTAGGCCGGTTCCTGCGGACTTACTAATATACTTGTCAAACCAGTCATACAATTTTCTCTCTAAATCCGAATTTACAGTATTTTCTGATTTCTTAGAAAACTATTTGGCTTCCAGGCACGGTTTAGTCTCATATCAAAGCCAATTTAATTGTAAGGTTGGATATCAACTAACCGTATGGGTCCGAACAACGCAGTAAAAAATGTTAGGTACATGCGAGTTTATGAACTTTAATATATAAATCGACTAGACTATAAGGTCTTTATAATATGTTAAACAAATGGAAGAACAGAACCTATTGCACGAAATGTATTATTTATTTAGACTAATTTATAAGCATATAATTAGATCTATTGAAATAGACGAAGTTGATCTTTGGGGTTTGTTAACGAAACCCCCTGTACCATAAATAAACTTATTCAGAAATATTTTAATGTTGCCGATATAGCACAATACAGACATCTATGTTTAGATACTTAACTTCTTTCTTTTTCTAAGCCACTAGTTTCTCATCATGCTACACATTCGATTCTCGATAAAACAAAAAAAAAAAAAAAAAAAAAAAAAAAAAAAAAAAAAAAAAAAAAAAAAAAAAAAAAAAAAAAAAAAAAAAAAAAAAAAAAAAAAAAAAAAAAAAAAAATGAATGCCTAGGAATCTTTTAATGTAGAACTTTTATTGGAGTCTTCCAATCGGTACTTTGTTCATAAGTTATAGACAAGTAATAATAGTGTTACCACTGACAATTGCAAATAGACTGACAATCAGTTTATATAGTTGTTAATTTTAATATACAATATAAAAAAATAAATAAAATTGTGGGCCGAAAAAACGTTCCCATTTTTTTTTGGATAGGAGTGGTCTCTCTATCCGTTTACAGTGCCCTTGTGTATCGGTGAGTCGAAGCAGGATTTATATTGGACATCACGAAGGGGGCGCAACCCTTCACGGCTAATGATCCGAAACTTTTATTGGTCCTGCAACTCGCTATCGTCCTGAATTTACACAACATAAGAGTGAAGTTTGTTCTAGATGAGATGTCTTGATGTATCTGACAGGCTGGAGTCGGACAATGTTTTGTGAAACTTATATATAATATTAGGTCGTCAATATTATCGGCACTATTTAGTGTCCTCGACTAATTACAGTAAGTATTTAAATTCATATATACAGATAAATAAGGCTGGACGAATAAATTTCTTAAATTAATGTTATAAGTATAAAAGTGAACTAATTTTTGAAATTATGTTTAAGTCAATTTGACTTAGGAATAAAGCTAGTTCCCCTTCCAATAACACATAATTCTATTCAATAAATATGGACACCATGGATTATTATAAGCTTAATAATTTTAGGTAAACTCTACTTTGAAATTATATTCATATAGTAATTATTGTTAGAACATTAGATTTTATCGGAAATTTATTAATACAATTTTCTGAAAATTAAATCAAGCTTGGGTCCTATCTGGTTGTGTACAGGTCACTGTTGGGAAGGACTAGTGGACGGAGAAGGGGAGGGCAGGTAAGGGTGAGAAACTGAACAGGAGACATAAACGGAAAAACTTTAGTTTGGCTTCTTCTTTCGGTGAATTACGGCGGGATCTGGCTTGAAACTTACTTATGTAGCGGGCTTCCCTCCTAATACAACTCCGTCAATGGAGAAATTCCCTCATCATTTATTTCGATGTTCCTTTTCGGAATAAAAATTACTTCCTTTGAAATATAATATTTATTTCACGCATCAAGATTGAAAATGATTCTTTTTAAGAACACCAAATATGTCCGATAAATGAAACTTATGTATTTTTACGTAAATTATTGAAATTTTCAACTGTAGAGGCGAGTGCTTGTTTTTTAACTGTGCTGAATTCAGCTTTTTCAATTCAGAATTTTCAATTGAAAATGTTGACAAATTTCTACAACTTAGTTTTCCAAGAAATTATTTATTTGTGAATTATTTATAATTTCTATTAAATTATAGGAATTAAGAATTTTAGTTTACTGGTAAATGATAATTTCTTGTATTTGTTATCATCAATAATGCAAATTTACATTATTTTATATTAGTAATTTTTTTATTCCATTGATTTAATTTACATTGAAATTCACAAATAAACAAATCTAAGATCGTTAAAACGTGATTTATTCAATGAAAGTAAAGAATTAAATTACACGTAAATACAATAGTAAGTTACAGCAAACAACAATTAAAATAGGTTAATGAAGGTTATGATAAAGTAATAAACACAGATGACAAATAATAAACAGATGGTAAATAATTAACAGATGATTGAAGGTTGCTCAACCTTACACCTCCCCCCTTGAGGTCGCTTCTTGAGGCGGTGGAAAGTAAGGAAGGAGCTTGCTGGAGTGGAACAAGTTGGAGATCTTCTTCCTCTTACCGCTGGCTACTTCGTAGAAAGACGAGGAAATCTGCCTGACGACTGGGAATGGTCCGATTCGAACTGGATCAAGCTTGTTTCGATTCAACTTATTTCCATTTTCGACGTATACCAAGTCACCAACGTTGAAATTATGCTCTTGTCTGTTCTTATCAACCCGTTTCTTATTGATGTTGAAGCTCTTTGTTGAATTTTGGAAGGCTATCTTGCGGTCTTCTTCTAAAGAGGATGGAGTACTCCCATCAAGAGGAGATATGGAAGATTTTCGGCCGAGCAATAGATAAGATGGTGCAAAATGGGTAGAACTGTGGATAGTATTATTATATTCCTTTACACATTCTTCTGCCAAGTTTGACCATGCTCTTCTAGTATCATCGTTTATTTTACATCGCAGTCGATTAACTAATGTTTGATTTAATCGTTCGTTTAATCCGTTGGATGCGGGATTATCAATGCACGTGAAAACGATCTGAGTTCCAACTCTTTTCAAATACTTGAGAAATTGGGTTGAGTTTATACCTGTATATTGGTCTGTCAGTAGAACTGAGATATTATTTTGTTTAACTGTGGGATTAAGTAAGTTTATGAAATCTTTAGCAGTCTGACTCTTTGTTGTTGAGATCCATGCATATCTTGTGAAGTGGTCAACTAGGATGTGCATGTACCGTTTGGAAGAGCGGTTCCCTCCAAAACCACCGACACTGTCAAGCAACATGATCTGGAAAGGTTCTGTGGCTGGACCGAGACGGGATAGGAGGCCGATCGCACGACTCCGACGAACTTTGTTCTCAATACAAATCTTGCAGCTCTTACAGAAATCATGAATTGCTTTATCAAGATTCTTGAAGTAGTAATACGGTCTGATAGTTGCTATCATGTGGGCTGGACCGATATGGCCATAATGCTGATGAATAATTTTAATAATTTCTTTTCCAAATGCTTGGGATACAAAAATTCTTGATTTCTTTTTAAATTTTCTTAAAATTATTCTTTGCTTGGATTCAATCTGTTCAGCTGCTTTCAGTTCCGAAAGATTCTTGGCTTGATCTTTTTTAATGGCTGACAAGTCTATTAAATTGATGATCTGGATAGCATCTTCATTCTCGAAGTATTTGAGGACTGGATTTCTGGAGAGTAGATCAGCCAGAACGTTTTCTTTTCCTTTTTTGTAGATAATATTGAAATTAAACTGGGATAAATAAAGAATCAAATTTCCCAAAATCAGATCTGGCTTTCGTCTTTAGGTTTTCTAAGGGTTTGTGATCACTGCAAACCGTGAAGTGACGTCCAATTAAGTTGTATTGCCAAAACTTAATCGCTTCTTTAATAGATTTACATTCTAAGTGGATGACATCTAAACGTTTCTCTCGTTCTGAAAGTTTACGTGAGTAATAAGCGACAGGATGAAGTAGGCCGTCTTCTTTTATCAAGATTCTTGAAGTAGTAATACGGTCTGATAGTTGCTATCATGTGGGCTGGACCGATATGGCCATAATGCTGATGAATATTTTTAATAATTTCTTTTCCAAATGCTTGGGATACAAAAATTCTTGATTTCTTTTTAAATTTTCTTAAAATTATTCTTTGCTTGGATTCAATCTGTTCAGCTGCTTTCAGTTCCGAAAGATTCTCGGCTTGATCTTTTTTAATGGCTGACAAGTCTATTAAATTGATGATCTGGATAGCATCTTCATTCTCGAAGTATTTGAGGACTGGATTTCTGGAGAGTAGATCAGCCAGAACGTTTTCTTTTCCTTTTTTGTAGATAATATTGAAATTAAACTGGGATAAATAAAGAATCAAATTTCCCAAAATCAGATCTGGCTTTCGTCTTTAGGTTTTCTAAGGGTTTGTGATCACTGCAAACCGTGAAGTGACGTCCAATTAAGTTGTATTGCCAAAACTTAATCGCTTCTTTAATAGATTTACATTCTAAGTGGATGACATCTAAACGTTTCTCTCGTTCTGAAAGTTTACGTGAGTAATAAGCGACAGGATGAAGTAGGCCGTCTTCTTGTGGCTGCTTGAGGGTCGCTCCGATACCTTTTAAACTTGCATCGGTCTCGATGAAGACAGGCTTGTCAATGTCGTATATAGCCAGAATCGGGGAACTAAACAAACAGTTCTTGATCATATTGAATGTTTGTTCACATTCATCTGACCACTCGAATTTAACATCTTTCTTCAATAGACGATGCAGTGGTTCCAGTTTTACAGCACTGTTTTCTATGTACTTCAAATAAAAATTTATGGAGCCTAAAATACTCCTTACACCTGATTTATCTGAGGGTCTCTGGAGTTTCTGAATCGAAATCAAATTATCTTGGGTGGGTGATACTTTATTTTTCGAAAACTTGTGTCCTAGATACTTTACTGACTTCGCACCAAACAAACATTTTTCTAGTTTCAGTTTGAATCCTTCAGCGTTCAGAACTTTTAAAAGTTGGCTAACATGCTGAAGATGATCTTCCCAGTACCTAGAAAAAATTAAAATATCATCAATGTAATTGATGCAGAAATCATCCAGGTTATTTCTTCGAATAATGTTCGACAATATTCTCTGGAATATGACAGAAGCATTTTTAAGACCAAATGGAAGAACTTTAAACATAAATTTACCATATTTTGTTACAAAAGAGGTCTTTTCTCGATCTTGCTCACGAAGCGATATGCCCCAAAATGCAGAATTGATGTCCAAAACGGTGAAAAACTCATAATTAGCTACTTTATCAATTACATCTTGAATTGTAGGAAATGGAAAACATTCAGGGACTACTAATTTGTTGAGCTTCCTGAAATCTATACAGAGTCGAGATTTCTTCTTCTCTTCTTTCTTGTAGGCCAGTGTAACGGGCGAAGCAAACGGTGAGTCTGACTCTTCGATGATCCCAGCCTGGAAAAGTCCTTTTATTTGGCTTCTTATTTCTTCTTCATCTGGGATAGAACATTTATAGGGACGAGACGTGACAAATTCATCTCTGATTAGTTTTATTTCCGCTTCACGTGAGTGAACTTTACCTATGTTGAACTTGTCTTTAGCAACTATGTGCTTGTACTTTTTAAGTAGAAGAAAAATCTCTTGTTTGTGTTCCTCTTGTTCAATATGTTGCAAATTAACATGAAATTTATTAAAGTTAAAATTTTCTTTGTAATCACTTCCAAACTTCTTACAAGTAGTTGTAGTCTGCTTCTGATGAGGACTGGATGTCTCAATCTGATCGAGTTTCGATCGTGTTAACTTTATATTTTGATTACTACTAGGTAGATCTTCTGATGCTATGATTTTTGTGTTACTGGTACGTTGAAAAATTTTCAAATTTTCATCTTGTATTAATTTAAATTTCTTGATGGCATCTATACCTAGTAACAAATCATAAGAGAAATTATTATTCTTGACTACATAGGTTGTAATGTAATCAGTAATGTTTCCAATACGGAGTCTAATTTTAGCCCTGGCTGAGGTGAAATTAAGTCCGCTGATAGTTTTTAGCACCGCTCTTTGTTTAATTAATTTCAACTTCAGCAAGTCAGCAATTCGTTGATTTATTAATGTCACATTGGAGCCACTATCATAAATGGGCTTTATTTTAATATTGTCATTTATAACAACATTTAGTTTAATCAGCGGATCTAACTTCGCCCGGCTCTTTAGTTTAAATGTTCGGAATCAAGATCGATTTCACATAAATCGAGATCAGTTGCATTTATTTTTGGTCGATTAGAAGTTTTATTTTTGTTACGACATTCAGATACTAAATGATAACGATTGTGAAAACCGAGGGTTTCGCAGTGAGAACATGGTTTTACACAAGCGGACTTTTTACTGAATTTTGGACTTGACAGTTTTTCTTTCTTCTTTTTCATAAAGGCATTTTCTAATTTTCGAAGTTCAGAGTACAATTTATCGAGAGTAAAAATCTCTTCTCTATCGAGTTTTTCCTGAGCTTCATTTGGTAAACCGAAAACAATCTGGTTTATACGGGAGATCTCAGTACTTTTAGGTTCTACGTCAAGACATAGTTTTTCTTTCGTCAGGGCGTAGTCGACAAGGGATCCGCCTAAATATTTGTAGCCAAGAGCTTTTTTAACAAGAGACCAGCCTTTATCAACAAAAATATTTAGAAAAGAGTCCTTCCATATGTCCCATGAATCGTTCAAACCGATCTTCTTTAAATTAATCTCGTACCAATCTTTAGCCGGACCATCGATAAGATAAAAAACTTAACGCTTGAATTCTTAAATTATCGGATTTTATCTTAAATCGAACACATTCTTCTTCGAACCTACGTAGCCATTCTATAGGTTCTGATTGTTTTTTATCAAATCGTTCTAAAATAAATTTTTTTTCAATACGATTAAGTTTAATTTCATTCTGTTCTGAATTTAGTTTTAATTGTGTTTCTAACTGTTTGATACGATCTTCTAATCCTGTCTGATTCTCTACAGGTCTAATAGGAACTGTTTTTGAAACCCATTCCTCTAATGGTAACTCCCGAAAACAAATATTAGAAGATTCATCAAAATATTCTCTTTGAATATCATCATCCATCTGAACAGCTACGGTTCTGTAACCATTAATGTTTTTGATAGCATTCATAGCATTTATTATAGGTTTCTTACCTGATAGAAAGGAGTGGAACTTAAAGTCTTTGGATTCTTCAGGTAATAAGTACTAATTTTTTTTGTCGATGGAAATGCACTGAATCACAAAGTCTTGGTAACTTCTTTTTACAATTTGAACAAATAGTTGGGCCATTTTCTTACTTATTGAGATCTTGTAATTTAATTTCTACGATCGTTAAAACGTGATTTATTCAATGAAAGTAAAGAATTAAATTACACGTAAATACAATAGTAAGTTACAGCAAACAACAATTAAAATAGGTTAATGAAGGTTATGATAAAGTAATAAACACAGATGACAAATAATAAACAGATGATAAATAATTAACAGATGATTGAAGGTTGCTCAACCTTACACAAATATTAATTATTATGTTCTATTTACGCTTACCTATACTTAATTTATTATGTTACCAAACAATGATTGTTGAAAAACTTCAGCAATGATTGTTTGTGCACTTTTATTTATTTATTTATTTTTTGGTTGGGGCTAATGATTTTAAAGAACTTTGACCGCAGAGAAGGATTTGTCTCATGTTATTCTGAACCATGATACAACGACAGGTTTCCATAGCTCGATTGGTTAGTCTTTTGGGGCAAATTTTCTAGTGCCCTTCCACAAAGGTGTGATCAAGGATAGTGATAAATCTATCTAGATCCACAGATTATGGTTAGAAAAGCTAGACCTACTTATTATTCCCAGAAAAATGGAATGTCCTTGGATTTAAGCGCGAAGCGGCTTACGACTTACAATACCCTAATAGGATACAAAGTGTAGGGTCTTCTGTCTGGTCAGTGTGAATTGCCTCCAATAGACTTCGCTTTAATTACCTATCAAAAGGCGGGTACCTTAGCCCGTTTGGCCTTCCCGACTCCCTCTTTCCCTCTTTCTAAAAAAATTTTTCGCGCAAAGCAATTTTTTAAAAAAAAGTATAAGAAACAAAACAGATGATTCCACGTACCATTGTGAAATCCTTATTTTTTCGGAACATTTCTCGTTATAACTCCAAAAATATTTGTTTGATTCCGAATTTCTTTTTGCCATCTCATAGTTGGTTAAATTTGCTATTAGATATTATATATCAAATTTTGATTAAAGTCCATATCTGATCTGTATCATTTAACCAGCTTTAAGATGAAAAAAAGAAATTCTAGATTAGATAAATAAGTTCCGATTTATAGCCAAAAGAGTACCGACAAAACGTGTTTTGAAGAAAAGTGCGACTTACCGCAAGTACTATAATAAGCATACTAAGCTTAACGACAATAATATTTTTAGCAATAAGCATTCAATTAATAATAATAAACTATTCATTTTTAACCATAAACATTGGAATTTTAACAATAAATATATAAATTTTAACAATAAAAACGTGTTTTTTTTTACATTCTCCATATTCCCCCCACTATATTTTCTTAAGCATTGATCCCAGAAAAAAAAGGTATAGAACTTTTTTTGTAAACAATTTTATCTAAATTTATTTAGTAAATAAACATATTTTCGCTGGAGGCAAGGGTTTTCGAGTTATTAACGAAAAACTGAAAAAAAAAACGACCTTTAGAGCGCCCCCACACCCTTAGCTCCACTCCCACCCCCAGTACTTTTAGTATGCTGTTAAGGACACCTCCCTCTACAACTGTGCCAAAATTGGCTTCTACATGAATTATGTCCCCTATTCGGCCTTTTTTGGTCTTCGTTGCTTGGACTAGAGATTTTAGATAAGACCTCGTAAAATTTTCTAGGCGAAATTTTGGTGGAGGGGGTGCAATGGCATGGGGAGTTTTTTGTTCAACCCAAATGCTTAAGTCAGCATTCCCCTCCACCGATATAACAGTATTATAAAAAATCACATGTTACCTTGCCTATAGCAAAATAATCAAGTGCAATGGACATTCCAACAAGATAATGCAATTCACACTGGTCCAGCAACCAAAATGTCCCTCGCATCTCATAATACCCCTCTCCTTCAATGGCGTGCTTGTTCTCCTTATCTCAATCCAATTAAAAATGTGTAGGGTATTATTGTGGGAAAGGTTTTCGCCGAAAACCATTAATACCGGTATGTGGAAGATTTAAAAAAAAATGCCGTAGTCAATTCGTGGAACGAAATAACCGACCAAGACAGAAAAATAAATTTCATACCTGAATTATCACATGACACATGTGTATTATTTCTTATTTCTTTTACACCTGATTTACCTAATAAACATTTATGATACAATAACTCTCATTTATTTTTAAGTAGAAATCATTTCTCAAGAACTCTTTCTTTTTCTACAAAATGAAAAATTTATGAACTAAGTTGTAAAAAATTTGGTTTTATAGTTATGAAACGGACCTTATATATATATACACACACACATATATACACATATATAGCCATAGTACATATTATGATATATATTTTCCTGCAAACACAAAGATTAAATCATTGAAATTTTTAAAAAGTTCAATTTGTTCCTTTTAATGTTTTAAACCTTACCCAAGCAGTCCCAAATATACCTCCATCAACCTTCCTACTTGAAAATCTATAGGAACCCTTAAATTATTCCATCGTTACCGCCATTTCCTTCCTCAACCTACGCGTAGGCTAATAGTTTCCTCTTTCATCATTCCTTACTTCGATTATTGATTGATTGATTATGGCTGTGTGGTGTATGGGGGCCTCTTAATGGGACTCAGTTTATGGGGGATAAACTGTATCGAATTCTAAACAGCTTTATAAAATTTGTTTTGGGCGCCCGGTGGCGTTCCCCGGCTTCACAGCTTTACCCTGTAAAAGGCAGACACTTTCCCTCTTTCCGTAAACATTATTCACTAAGTACATTCCTTCATCATGCCATTACTGATTATCGTAGGTCCTATATTTACAATGTCCAGATATTCAAGAGCTCCATTCACTCCGAACCCACTAGGCCCCGATCTTTTGACCTTTATACTCCTTCCCATATAAAATCATCATTCCAGCATTCCTCCCTTACCCCTTACATTACCATCTGGAATCCTCTCCCTCATAAAATCAGTTATTTTCCTACCCAGGACTCATTCAAAGCTCTTCTATTACAATACCTACTCACAATCCAATAAGGCGCTTACTATGACGGGAATTATTTATGTGAAGTTTATGCTATTTTATCCTATAGTCCTCCTATCAGCATCTACGCAGTTTTACACCATATAATAAAAAGGCTTGGACTATGAGCTCAGTAAATAGGTCCTCTTTCACAAAAATCAGAGGGGTATCACTAAAGGCCTTCCGGAAAACAACGTCGATGCCTCTAAAAAAAAAAAGAAAAAATTTGCGCAGTGGCCTCTTTAGAAGTAATTGGTGTTTTAGACAATGTTGGGCATGACCATACATTTAGTTCACTGGAGCCTAGGGGTGTGTTACCGAACCTGAAGAACGTTATTGATGTTCTCTTAGGCACCAACGAGGTTTGCTTAAATGTTGGTGTTCACTTGAAAAGCCAGATCAAAGAACTAAGGGAAGTACCCTAAGGCGGCCTCTTGTCATCATCATTTCTAAACTTGTATCTGTTCCGAGAACGATTTTTCAATGCAACTTGAAGACTGACAAAGAGAGTATGGTCCTCAAGGGTTTTGCTGATGACTAGGCTGTACCGCAATGAGGCAAGGTAGCTGCGGAAAGAGTGATCCACACCATTAAAAAAAAAATATTTATATGGATCTGACAATAACCCACAAATAATCGTGGGAATAGATATAAATAAAAGAGAGATTTAAACAACGGTGCTCTATCTTGAGAATGGGGATGTCTTTCGGAGTGTAAAGCACGAAGAAACTGTTGAGTATTTACAATTCAAATTTTTGGGAGAGCTAGTATTTAAACAGAAAAGGATGAAGAAGATAAACAGTTATCTTGAAACATTTGTCACGTCAAGATTACTCAACCCTGAACAGAAGCTAAAAACTATCAACTAATATTTGTTCCATTTGTGCGTTGTCAATAGGAGACCCCTCTACATCAAAATAGTTCCTTTTAATGGGTTATTCCTTAATCCTTGCTAGTTAATACTCTTAGAGAAACGTTTGATGAGAAAATTGTTGTGCCTAATACTTTTGGCCAAGGCTGTACATATATTCTAATATAAATGTAGCAGCATTTCTTATTACATGCAAGATTTTGACAAAAACGGATAAAAAACAGGGTGTTGTACTTTGTAAGACGCGCGACCACTCTTGTTACGGAAATTGGCGCGATCGGTGGAAGTGAGTGAATTGTGTTGGTGTTCGATATTTGGTGTTCGGTACTATTTGGGTCTGAATTATCTAAAGCCCTTAAGCTTAATATTAATTATGCACTCCCGTGTCTGAGTCCCAGGCGTCAGAAAGAGGAAGAGAGGAAGTCGGATCATCCCTTTATCCCAAATGCAGGAGAGTCTGAAACACCAGCACATGCGCTGGGAATGAGCCCCAACAACCCCCCTTATTATACGCCGTCACATGGTAAAAAACATAAAAATGAGGCCCATTAAAGAGAAAGAAGTTATCTGCTTCGATGAGGTTTATTGTGTTGATACCGATGGCTCATGTTCTGATATTCTTGTATTTCCCAAAATAAGAAAATAATCATTGATTTTAGATCTTACGATTAGTTTGAAAATAATCCGAATCAAGCAAGTACAGTCGAAAGGAAAAATAAAAGAAGAAAAATATGAGAAATGCAATCCTTTTCTTAGAGAAAAGATCCATGAGGCATTCGGTGAGAGAGTCATTAACGTAAAAGGCGAATGGTTCGGAGCTCGCGGAACTATACCGAATAAAAAGATCTTCAAACAGGTCGATATCAAAAAGGTAGCTATGTAAGCAGAGAATATCACACGGGACTCCGTGGAAATAATACACCACAACGTAAACAGCAACTAATGGCACATAAAATGAAAGAAAAACAAAGAAAAGGGAAATGGTTTTATATATATATATAAAACCACCCTACACACACACACACTCACACACAGCATGGTTATCTTCTTATAATTAATTTAATCAAAATTTAAATTAAAAACTTATGAACACCACTGTATATATATATATATATATATATATATATACAAGCTTATATCATATTATTCCTTAATCAAAATTAAAGTATATTATAATACTAAGAAGAAATGATCAAATTATTGTTAGATTTTTCATCTTTCTCTTTTTCAACAACTCATTATTCAAAATATAATAATCCTTTTAAAAGTAATATTTTTTGTTTTGGATTTTTTACTGAATGGCCTATAATGTATGAAATAATTCCATAATTGAGATATTTTATTACATAATCTGAGACTTGTTGGAGTGTATTATAATATCTTTGTCGGTACTTCAATATTTGTTGATGTTATAAAGTAAATAGAACCTGGAACTCTAAGGGATTTTAGGTAATAGCGAATGATGGCCCCGAGACGTAAATAGGCCCTAAAAAAAAGGAAAAAAAAAAAGAGCTCCCTTTGAGGAAGCAGGTGTAAGATGTTTAGAGGATTTATTATATTTTGAGGAGGGTAATGAGGTAGTAATTCAAGAAGGGGATACAAGAGTCGATGATAACGAATCCTGAGAAGGAGACGGAAGGCCCCCTGCTCTGCTATTATATAAAAACATGGAAGTATAATAATACGGAACAAGGATTACCTGAAAACAGCTTTACTTATATCAATATTTCTTCCTCTTTTCAAAGTTTTCTCTGTCATGTCATTACCTTGCTGATCGGATCTTTATACTTTAGTACCTGGAGGTGAGGGGAGGGGGGTGGTGATTCAGCTAACTGAGCAATCGAATTTGATATAAGTGAATTTCGTAGAAAAATAGAATAGCGGATCCTAATATTTTAATTTTTGTCTAAATAAAATCATGAAAATTGATTTTTTATTATTACGGCCCTACAACCCGGTGACAGGTCTTGGCCTCCTCCAACCGTTTTCTCCATTCGTCACGGTCCCGTGCAGTTGCGATCCAGTTCCTCACTCTTAGCATGTTTCTAGCGTCTATAGTGACACCATCCAACCACCTCAGCTTTGGCCTTCCTCTGCTCCTTGTTCCATGGATTGGCTGGGGTTTGGTTTTTTTCTAAACAATAGCCTAGGCATTTCCCCATCAGCCATTCTGGCAATATGCCCTGCGTACCTCAGCCGTCTTAATTTCATTGTTCTAACAATATCGGCCTCTCCAAAGTTTCCATTCTTCTCCACCTTTTACGCCTCCGAAAATTCGTCGAAGAACTTTTCTTTAAAAAATCATGAGCTCTTTCTCGGTTACCTTGGATGCTGCCCAACATTCTGATCCGTACCGCAGACGGGGCGTTTGAAGGTTTTATAGAGGTGGAGTTTAGTCTTTCTTGAGAGTATTCTATTGTTGAGCTGCCTAGCTAGACCAAAGTAGCATCTATTGGCCGAGGCAATCCTCTTTCTGATCTCTACATCAGGGCTGCTGTCTTGTGTCACTATAGATTCCAGGTACTTAAACTCAGAGACCTTTTCAAACTTATGCTATCCTATGGTCACCGTCTCAACTGGCTTCGGAACCCCTTCTGAAACCATGTGCTTAGTTTTGGACTCATTCACCTGTAATCCAAGTTTAGTGGCTGATCTCGCCTTGTACAAAGAAGGGACTCCGGCAAGGTGATGCATTGGCTGTTTTATTGTTTAACCTAGCTTTAGAGAAGGCAATAACAGGCTAGTCCAATTGTTAGCATACGCCTATGTAGACATTTTGGTACGCTCTTTCCAGTCTGTCAGTGAGGCATTTATGAAAATTGATAGCATTTATTTTTTATAATTGCTGCCCATATTTTTTTCTGTATTTTAAGTATTGACCGAACGAAGCTATAAAAAAAAATCTTAAATTGAGTGCCGATGTTTTTACGTGCAGGTCTTCCTGTAAGGAGGAGAGACGAACAATTTGTTTAGAAGAAAGAAATTGAAAAAAAATCTTTTAAAATATACTCTATATGTAAGAAATATTTGTTTGTTTTCCGCTGCATCCAATCCCATATACATTGTTTGTTTTGTATTGCGCACTGGCGTATAGCAAATACAAAACAGCATGTAAAAAATTGTATGTATTTTATTTTCGTATGTATGTATGTATGTTCCTAAATCTCTATAATGCCCATTTAGTCTAGATTAAATTAAAAAAATTTAAATATAACTTTTTTCGACTGCCTTAAACTTTCTGTTACCAATAATTTTTTTTTTTTTTTTTAATCAGTTTATTGAAATTTACAACTGTACAAATATACATCAAGTAAATGTGTTAAAAACGTTTACAATAACCTGCCAAAACTTAAAAAGAACTACTCATCAGTAGTAGCACTTCAGTAAAAAATCTATCTCTAGGTCATCTTCTTTTCAGACTCCTCGGAAGATTATCGGGAATAGAGTGGGAAGCAAGTTGAGGAACTAGGGGATTTGAGTGGTTATGGAGCTTACTATGAAAGGATTGGTATCTGCTTTGGGCTAAATCAGCAACATATGGAACATTAAGATCTTTATGGATAAGTCTATTGGTGACAAAGTAAGGAGCATTGAGGATTTTTCGAAGGATTTCGGATTGTAAGGATAGGATACTGGATGAATTGGATGGTTTAGTAGACCCCCAAATCTCAACTCCGTAAGTCCATATAGGTCTACAGTCATGTAAATGAGTCTTTTGTAATTAATTGGGAGCTTTGAACCTGATAAAATTTAAAACAAAAATAAAATACATACAATTTTTTACAAGCTGTTTTGTATGTGCCTAGCGCCAGTGATTGTTAAAAATTGTATGTATTTTATTTTCGTATATTGTCTTACTAGCCTTTTAATGAGAACAATTTCATGTGTGTGAAAAAAAAAAAAAAATTCATTTTTTCTGGTGTTCAATAATTTACTATCTGGATTGCTAAAGAAGTTTCTAAATCTCTATAACACGCGTTTAATCTATATTAGATGGTAAAAAAATGTAAATTAAAATTGTTTTTAATACAACTTTTTTTTCGGCAGCCTTAAACTTTCTGTAACTGATAAAATTTATCAGACTCGAAAAAAAAAAAAAAAAAAAATGGTAAAAATAAGAGTGGTTGGTCCGACGGAACATATATACTCATATAGATATATACACATATACTAGATATATTCGATAGGGTATGTAATAGAGTAGAGGTTGTATAGAATGTATTTCCCAGTTATCGATGCCGCTGGTAGGAAATAAGTCGCCAAAAAGGGCCAGTAAACTACCTCAGATTGCCACTTCTACTTCAAGTTCTCTGAGAATATTCACTGGGCCACCGCTCTGTAATACATGATATAGGCATCAAATGTTATATTTAATTTATATGAAAGAAGTGAAGTACGGTATTTTTTTTAATATATACATATAATCACAAAAGATGGAGGAGTATGAAACTACTTACAAAATTTCGTTTAAAACGAAATATTAAATAGATGATAACCTATACATTCCGGAAGATATTTACATTATACTATCCAATGCAACACCGCTAAAAAATGTAATAAATCGTGCAATGTAACTATCCACAGAGAAAAAACTTAAGCAAACCGAAAAAATAATCCCAAATAACCATATACCTGATTACACCGTCACATTCAAAAACACGTCCGAGACAGATAAATTATTCACCAAAACCAAAGATAAAAGATAAATTGGAATTAAAGTCTAATATACTTTAAGAAATACCGTAAGAAGATGATTGTGGAAAATCTTATTTATAAATACAGTTACACGCCTAAAACTAAAAAAAACCCACATAAACCAGACCAAACAGCTCTCCCAACGCAATGCAGGCAATAAAACATTCTTTTTAAATCTGATTCTCCCAATATTATTCACTATGAGTAAAATAATTTTAAACGTAATATTAAAGAAATGATAACCATAGAAAAATTGAAAAATAGCGCAATAAACAAAAAATCAGACGTTCTAAATTTCAACACATGTTATTCTAATTTAATACATTCAGAACAATAATATACATTTATAAAAATATACAGCATAAGGCAATAACCATTTATCCATTTATATATCACATCCTCCGTCTGAAAAGAAGATGGCCTCGTGATCTTCTTTTGTAAATATTCATTAGAGTACTACCAATGGGTAATTCCTCTACAAGTTTTATTCATGTAATTATATCTCATATATCCCGCATATTTACTAGATGTGTTTTCTAATACAGTTGTATATATATATATATATATATATATATATATATATATATATATATATATATATATATATATATAAAACACACAGAAATACGGAAATACCATCTACCTATACCTAGGAAAACTTTTGGAAATACCAATCCCTAACGTTTTTTTTGTTACACTTGAGGTACGCATGATGATATAGAAGGATCAATACAATTAGGATTGATAAATTAAATGCCACTTCTATTGAGATTCAATAGAAGTGGCATTTAATTCATCAATCCTAATTGTTTTTTTTTGTTGTTTTTTTTTAGAAATTCCTCATTTCAGTTATTTACTTGAATTGTTATATCTAGTAATAGATACCAATAGCATATCCACCAGTAACATTGCGAGTTGTTTCGTACTCCTCCATATTTTGTAATTATATGTAGTATATATTTTAACGCATATTTTATATATTTATATTGTAGCTAACTTTATGTTTTGAAATAACTTATATAATTTTATTGTAACTGTTTTTTCTCTGTAGGGCATGGTTATGAAAACAATATAGTCTCGAAACGACGCCAAAATAAGTTATTATTTTATTGACTGAGCCTTAAAAACCTAATAACACACACTCACATATACATAGGTCTTATTTCTAAATGATACAAATTAATGATAATTCGGAAAAAGTCGCAACACAGTGTTATAACGGATCTAATTACTCTATAAGCATTTAGAACAACTTTATTTTTTATTTCTTATTTTTCATGGAATTCACATTATCTTACTATTCAGACTATAAATTAGATCGATGAAAACCATTTAAACAGTTAGTTATACGCAAAGTGCGCTTTATTTGTTGTAATTTCATATTTCGTTCAACGTTTCTTTAATTATATTTTATAATTTGGTTGGTAAGATATGTACACAATAGCTTGTAAATATCGAGATTGTAAATGTAAAACATCTTCCCGATATTATTAGAAACTACGTATTAAGATTAGAAACATTTTTGTTTAATTTTTTTTTTTTTTTTTCGTGAGCCTTGTCATGACTTCCTTGAGTTCGAATCGCTTCAGATGATCGGAATCAAACACACCAGTTAAGCAAATAAGTTAGAACAAAATTAATTTTAATGAATGAGACTTGAGAATGTAAGCACCAATTGACATTTTTGTAATAGATTTTTCACCACATTTTAAAAAATTGATATTTCTGTGAAATATGTGTTAAATGGAATAATAAAATGTGTGCACATGGTTGCAGGAAATTAGATCCAATGATGTGGGGGTAACAATATGCTGAAACTTAATTAGTTATATTTAGTCTAATTATTTATTGAAATACATTATATATTAAAAAATATATATATATATATATATATATATATATATATATATATATGAGGGTCGGAAATCGGCCCTACCTATCTATATATGCCTGATAATGCAATTTGTTTGCTATTCTATCAATAAAAACTATAACAAATGCAATCAGTGGTTTATATTAATTTTAGCAAATGGTTTGTTGTTTACAATATATACATCAAATGAATGTATATAATATAATATATTGGTAAGATATTTTAGCGTCAGTAGCATCTATTATCTCTTTTAAGTAGCTCTGAAGTTCACCGCTCAAGAATAAAACCTTTTGTAGTGTAGGAATTGAGTCCAAGGCATCTTCCATTGACGTTCCATTTGTTGGAATTCATCTTTGTTTTTCTATATAGACGGCATTGTAGAATGACTTACATTCAACTCTTTGTCCTTGTTATTTTCACCATTGGATATACATTGCAAATGTGCATTTTGTCTTCAAGAGATAATTATCTCTATTTCTGAGTCGTTTTTTAAAAATAAAGCACTAAAGATTTTCGTGTCACACAAATTAAATTGCTCCAACACTCAAACGGAACGGAACTCAGTCAATTCAAGAATACTTGAAAGGGGTTAGCGTGTAGGGACAGGAGGGAGTAGGTTATTGGGGTGGAAGGGAGAAGAGGCTTCTAAGAAAATAACGTGGCAATGTTCACTAAGTTCGTTTACATTGAGTCCCTTTTCAACCACTGCGGCGTTATAATCGATGACTTTACCAACGAAAGATCGCTATGAACGATATGTTGTTATAAGCGATGCTATTATATCCATTTTAAAATGCAAGTGATAGAGATAGCAAGTACAGGGGATCTGAAAATTTAGTTACTATAGCCGATTCTTCGTTATAAGCGAAGTCGTTAAAAGTGTTATCCAGTGTACAATACTTGTACATAAACTACCCATTACTTCAATAAAAGTTCCATATTAAAACGTCCAAAGGGCCAGCTTGGGAGAATGAGTACGGAGTGATCATGAAAGAATAAGTATCAGGTTTGGGCCAAAGCAGCTTGATATAGGACAGTTAGATTATTGCAGAATAAGTTTATTAATGACATAATAAGTATCATTGAGGTTTCTCCGAAAAAGTTTGTGTAGCAAGTAGTAGATACCAGAATCAGAAGGTTTAAAGGAGCCCCAAAGCTCAACACCGGATGTCCATAAATGTTTAATTACTTTCATGTGAATGAGTTTCTTGTGATATATTGGAAGCTGTGAAGGTTTGTATAGTAAATGGAGTATTCTAAAAAGGCGCACAGTGGGACGAAACGGTGTTCTTTCTGAGCATCGCAATTTGAGCCTCTAAACATTTTTTGCATCGAAATTTCACATGAATATGTTTTGAAGGGTGTAGAATTTGAATCTGAAGTCTGTTTTACGCCATCATTTCAGGATTTAGCTCTGTTAACCTATAGTGTGTCCAAAAAATCCAATTTTCGTTTGTTCGTGTTTTGATTCGAGGGATATTATTTTCTATGATTTTTGATGTGCCTTATCGAATTTAAAAAAAATCTGCCAATCAATCAGTTTACCGGCATGTAAGCTATACGTGTTTTATGCCTTTTTCATCGATCGGATTTTCTAAAAATTAAATAAATCACGGTTTGTCTACATTTAAATGTAAAAAAAATAAAAAAAAAAACAAATAATTTGTATTAATATTTGCAATATGCGAAAATTTAATATTTGCCAAATTTATATAATTAACTAGTTATTATTAATCCACCCCGACTTCCAGCGATGATTTCAACAAAAAAAAATTGACTGTCGCTTCAAGCTATCAAACATGTATCTGGATACAGACCGATGGGTCAATTGCTACGAATATGTTTTACAACACTAGTCATATTTTCATTTGCTAACAACAAACAACTATACAATAACTAAGATTATTTGTGGATCACATGAAGCGCAACGAATAAACAGTATATATAGTTATAAGTACTAATAATATATATTTTTTCTTCTTTTTTATTCATTTATATATATATTTTTTATTCAATTTTTTTTTTTTATTCAATCTTTATTCTATTTATCAATTACCTTATAAATTCATTTGATAATTATTATTTAAATTTCATCTTAACTCAATTGTTTTAAATTAAACTTAAATTATTTAAGTATAGTTCTAGAAATATTGTATGTATTATTATAAAAATAGGGTGCCTATTACGATTACTGCAATGTGGAAAAACAAAAAAATAACTAAGACTAAAAATTTTGTAATTAACAAAGTACAAATCTGAACTAAAAATTACAAATATTGTTTTGTTTTTCATAACTGGGAAAGGTACAAATAAAAACAAAGGTTGATGGTTTAATTAGGTCGATTTACAACATTAGAAATATATAAACTACGCTTAACCACGGGATAATTCGGCCATATTCGGAAAATAATGGAAAGTATTTATCTCATGTCAGTAAATACCTAAGGTAAAAGTCTATGAAGTCCATTTTTTGGACAAACTTGGACGTTTTCTCCAACACGCAATAATGTACCGTAAAATGGGGTCACATTAGTACGGTGGAGTGAAATTGGTACACAATTGTTTCTGTGGTGATTTCCTTCTGGCAGGTTGTTGGGTCGACTTTTACCAAATGAGAGCGCATGAATGAGTCGTTTCGTGGGCTCTCATTTGGTAAAAGTCGACACAACAACCTGCCAGACGGAAACAATTGTGTACCAATTTCACTCCACCGTACTAATGTGACCCCATTTTACGGTACTCGAAACACCCTAAAAGTTACTCAAAGCATCATTGTTTTATAAGATCCTAATTCTTTCTAATGATAAAACCACTACTACTAATTTATTTTTGGTATTATTATACTTGTACGAACTAGAAAGTAATTAGTTATTTGAGATTATGAGATATAATTATCAGTTAAAAAAGTTACAGGAACAATCATAATCGCTAGAACACAGTATTTTCACTACGTATTTCTGAAGTATTCCCCCATTTTTTTATTCCTAAGAGGTTAGAATATGGTGCAAAGGGGTCGGAGATTGAAATGAAATAGTTTTAATTTTTCGTACATGTCTGGAAATTTGGGCCATTCGTCCCACTGTGTGGCGAGCAGTTTCTTGACCATTATGTCTTGTATGTTGAATTTCAAGTAAGACGATCGTCCATAAGGAGGGAAAATGACTGAATAATCAATTATTTTTTATTCCATAGCTGAGTTCTCATTTAACACTTTATTCTTTTGTCTTTAGTTATAGTATATTTCTGATAATACAATTTAATATAATTCTTTGTAAAATATGGTTCGACTTTTTTTTTTAAATGAAATTATTAATTTTTCTATTTTTTTGTAAGCAAGGCCATGCCCTGTACAAAGGAGTTCGGTTATTTTTATGTACCATTAAATGCAATACTAATATTAATACAACTACAAATATTATGTAGATTATAATAAAAGACTGCTAATAATACCAATAATATAACAAAGAACTTTAAATATAACTAAGAATTAAATACAAAGAATAAGAAGTAAATACAAGTTTTTCAATCTAAATAATAGACAAGACCTAATAAAATAATTTCCATTTTTTCATTTAATTTTTAAACCTTTAGAGTTTATCAAAGTTAATATTTGGCTGTCCTACTTTCAAATATATACATGTCATATCTCAGGCAAATAGGTAAATACATGATATTTTACAGTTAATAGTACTATATCTCGGTGAACAAAATTCTGATTTTAATTATATTTATAATAGAATATGCCAGCTTTTTTATTTTTATTTCATTTTAGTGGAATAAGTATATGAAGCTACCATTTGAATGCCAGGGTAATAACGTGACTCGCAGGCCATTATAAATTGGGCAAGTATAAAGAATTTATCCGAGGTCTTTATTTTCATATTACAAACCATAATTTTTGTGGATTAATTTGTGTGATTTTATCCGGAGTGGTTATTTTTATTAAATGTTTTTCTGTAGTTCTTAACTGTGCAATAATTCTAGTGAAAATAATATATAGCTTTATATTAATGTAAAAAGGGATGGAACCGGTTAGATTAATGCTGTTGTAAAATGTGCTAAAATTCGGCTGCTAGCTAGAGAACAGATCCAAATTAAATTGATAAATTTTGTATTTTTCTAACACTGTTTTTTGTAAACACTAATTATACTTAAAAGGAGACATTTTGACTTGTAACCCACAGATTTGAATGCCGATTTTTGTGTGGGTAGTAGGGACCTATAATGGTGCGAAACTTAGAGTTATAGCCACCAATGAGCATTGGGAGCCGAGATAAAAAAATAAAGAAAAAACCAATAATAAAATCTTTTTTTTTTTTCTCAGTTCCCAGTCAAGATAGAGAAATATTTTATTCACGTAAAATTGTAGTTTTGTATGCTATCTCTTTACCACAACCAAAACCTGATAAAAAAATGACTTTAATAATAACATCAGGTTTTAGTTTAAACATCCTGCATTAATTTCCGGACAACGGGTTTTGGTTGTGGTAAAGAGATAGCATACAAAACTACAATTTTACATGAAAAAAATATTTCTCTATCTTGACTGAGAACTGAGAAAAAAAAAATGATTTTCGTATTGGTTTTTTCTTTATTTTTTTTATCTCGGCTTCCCAATGCTCATTCGCGGCTATAACTCAAGTTTTGCATTATTATAGGTCTTTGCTACCCACAGAAAAATCGGCTTTTAAATCTGTGAGTTACAAGTCCAAACGTCTCCTTGTTAGAATTAGCATTTCTACTTGAATAAGACAGCTTGAATAGATTATAAAAACACAACTTTGGAAGCCTATCATCATTCATTTGGACTATGTTTTTTAAGTAATTTAAAGCTATTTTAATAGCCAGCCAACTAACATGGATAGACCCTGTAATTATATAATTAAAAATTTACTGTTAATTATCTTTGGATCTCAAGTATTTTCATTTTATATTTTTACCTTATATAGGAAATATTTTATCAACATCGATGGCATAAGAGGAGAATCAATTTCAAGAAAATATTTATTTGAGGGCTGTATTATTAAGAAAAATAAGAAATGAGTGGGTGGTGATGAAATTCCATAGCGAGAATGTGGTCTTAGCCGGAGGATAATTGGCCAAGTGAGTGGCTTAAGGGAACCTAATGGACAAGTATTGATGATACCCCCTACCCACTCCATTCAATATTTTATAGCCGATATCTTTCAGGATAATATTTTCTTTTCTCTTCTTCAATATACACAAAACATATAAACGCTCCTAATCCAAAAATAATTGGAACAAAATTGTAATTTTTCGTTTACAGAACCCATCATACACTAAAAATTATTCCGTTTAAAACAATATAATGGTAATAATAATGACTTTATTTGTTAAAGAACATGTTCTTCTACAAATATTTTAAAATATAAACGATTTATGTACATACTTATTATGAGTCGCTGACCGCACATCATATTAAAGTTAGCAATGTAAACAAAACTTTACTCCCACTATTATACATACTACACATTAATAAAATATGTTTTTAAATGTATAATTACATACATAAACAACATAGAAAAAAAAAATGATAACTCATATCATAAATAAAATTTATATTCCAATAATAATAACAGAGCAAGTAACCAGTCAATTGGTATGGGATGGATCAGTGTATTTCTTAGGTACTGATAATAAAAATAAGTAAATATAATTTTTTTATTCTATAATGATAAAAGTATAGTTGACTAGATGATGAATGAAGAAGAAGATTGTCAGGGATGCAGTCAAAAAAACACCACGTTAAAGAAAGAATTCTGTAATACGTGCCAACGTTTCGACCTGCATCGCAGGTCTGCTTCAGGGCTATAATGAACAAAATACCAGATGTGACAAAAAAATAATAACATACCAATAAACAGACGACAAATAAAATTCAGAAATGCATATATAAAAAACAATATACAGAAACCGCATAGGAAACATACATCAGATACATAAATAACTAAGAATACAAAGCAGCAAGGTAAGAATAAGGACTAGACAGGAATGAAAAAGGAAAAAAAAAATAATAATCATAAAATAAATAAATAAAATGTATATATATGTATATATATATATATATATATATATATATATATATATATATATATATATATATATATATATATATATATATATATAATACAAATAAATAAATAAAATAATATTAATGGTAATGGATAAAAGGATAATAAAAATGGCAGAAGGAAATGAAATGTAAATAAAACAAAAAAAAAATAAATAAAAATAATAAAAAAAAAATAAAAAAATATGGAAATATGGGAAAGAATGAGAAGGTGATAAAAGAAAAGAAACGGATAAAAAAATGAAGGTGAAGGAAAATAAAAGTGGAAAGATAAAAGGAAAGGAAAAGAATATCAAAAAACACTTACCCACCGAACCACACTTGTGAGGAGAAGGACGATGACTGATGTGAAACGGTAAGAACAGCTGGGTAGGTAAAAGGGAGAAAAGGCGCTGGATACATGGATACAGAATAGGAAAATGAAACAATGAAAATGTAACAAAATATAAAAGAACAATGAACAACAGAGAGAAGATAACAAAATAACAAATAAATACAAACAGAATAAAAAGAGATAAATACAATAATGCCAATGCCATCATGATCAGGGTGCAGCACAAATATAAAAAGATACAGAAAGATAACAAAATGAAGCAAATAGACATAATAATATAAAGTAAAAAATTAGAAAAAGAGACGGAAAGGAACGAAGGGAAGGTTATTGTTTTTTAATAAGGTTAAAAACTTGGGAATAAATATGGGAAATGTACTCTTTGTCATTATTGTGGTTGACGGGATTAGGCTCGAGATGGATATAAATAGATTCGATAATAAACGTTTACTATGATTAGGGACCGTGGCAAGAATGGAAGTTTTTTCAAAATCAAAGGTATGGTTTAAGGATATGGCATGTTCCGAGAGTTTGGTGGCAGAGGAATTTTTGGAAGAAATGGAGAGTTTGTGTTGGGAGATGCGGGTTTTAAGGTGGTTTTTGGTTTGGCCAATATATGAGGACTGACAATTAGGAAAAGCACAGGGTATACGGTAAATAACGTTAGATCTGAGTTGGATAGGGATAGGATCTTTGAGGTTAGTGTAGATGTATTTGAGTTTGCTGTGGGATTTCTGGCCTAGGCGTAGGTTAGGGAAGGTAGAGCGGAGTGTTTTTGAATGTTATCAGAAAGGAAGGGGATATAACGCAGGGACATGTATAGTAATAAGGGGGATGGAGGTGCGGGGGAGTTTGAGGTGGAAAGGGTAGAGGTCGAATGGTCGAAGTAATTGGAAAGGAGTTTGTTTGTGGTAAGTGGTGGGACACTGTTAGCCTGGAGAATTTGTTTGATGCGTAATGTGTTGGTATTATGGTATTGGGGATCAGAAAGGGAGAGGCAGCGATGGATGAGGTTCTTGGCGACATTAATTTTTGATAGTAAGGGTGTTGGGAATGAAAGTTCAAAAGTCTACCAGAGTAGGTGGGTTTAGTGTACCAATTGGTGGATATGGAGTGGTCAGGATTTCTGATAAATAGAAGATCAAGGAAAGGGAGGGAATTATTGATTTCCCGTTCGATAGTAAAGCGGAGACGAGGGTGATAAGTGTTGAACGCGGAAAGGATAGAGGGAATTTCATCAGGGTTGAGGACAAGGAATATGTTATCAACATATTTTTTGATAAAGGCGATATCAGTAGGGAATACGGGTAAAATGGAGTTAATGAGGTCATTGAGGACGATGTTGGATATGTAAGGGGTAAGAGGATTACCCATGGCAAGACCGGAGATTTGGTTATAAAACTCATTTTTGTAGGATAGGTAGCCGGATTTGCAACATAGTTCTAAGGATTTTAAGTAGGATGTACGGTTAAGAGGGGTGTGAGGTTCGATGCATGACCAGTGATTGTTAATAATGAGGAGAGCTTTATCTATGGGTATGTTAATAAATAGGTTTTCAACATCTAAGGAGACCAGGAGATAAAGTTATCGGGAATTTTAAAGGAAAGTAATATTTCACGTAAATGGAAGGAACGGCGGATATCATAAGGATTATCGTGGCTCAGGATTTAAAGGGAGAGAAGAAGGAATTTACTGAGTTTAAGAGACGAGGAATTGATATTAGCGGTAATAGGACGAAACGGGGTGTTGGATTTGTGGATTTTAGGAAGACCATAGAAATGGGGAGCTACGGAATTATAGGAAATGAGGTTTCTATAAGTAGGATAATGAATTTGTTTAGTTTCTAATAAGGTTTTAATATGATTGTTAAATTTGGTTATGAGGGAAAGGTCCCGTTTGGTGGGGAGATAGGTGGTAGGATAAGAGAGGAGGTGTTGCATCTTGTCATGATAATCGGATCTGTCCATGATCACAGTCTTGTTATCATGGACAACAATTTATATAGTAACAACAATGCGATCATTGGATTTAAGGAAGGATCGGGTGAAAGATAAATCTTTAAAGAAAAGAGGAGAAAGGGTGGACATTTGGGAAGGTGGGTGCTGAAGGTGGTTAGATATCATGTTACTGACCGTAATACGGGACAATTCTCTCTCTTCATCACTGCATCTAAGAAGGTCATCTCTGTAAATAAATTCAAGGTCACTGATTAATTGAGGGAGGTGGCTAACTTTAGACTGAGGAGTAACAAAGTAGGGACCTAAACTGAGAATATTGGACACAGGAGCGGGAATTTCTTCTTTAACGTGGTGTTTCTTTGACTGCATCCTTGACAATCTTCTACGCTATACTGTCTACATTAAGAATGTTTTCAATATTGACAAAAGGAGTTGAATATGCTATGTATTGCTGCAGGTCTCTCTCTCAATATACATTGGATGACGGGCACTGGAGAAGATAATGTAGGATATATTATATATATATATATATATATATATATATATATATATATATATATATATATATATATATATATATATATTGCTTGAGACTAAGTATCAAAACGTAGTCTAAATCTCTGAAGACATTGTCCATGAATCGTTGGAAGGTTTGCGCTGCATTACGCAGACCATAATACATTTTTAAGAATTCAAATCGTCCGAAGGGTGTGTTGACGGCGGTCTTCGGAATATCTTCCTGTCAGGCAGTTTGGGCGTTAAGCTGCCTGTAATTTCCGCAAGATCTAGTACTTAAAACAATATATTAAATGGTTTGTTGCCATTTTTGTTAATGTAATTTATACTTTTACTTAAATTGTAAGATCAATATACAAATGATCCAATGATTGTATTGTGAATAAAAGACTATTTTTTTTTATTACTTTTCACGTGAAATTGAAGTAGTGGTAAGATATAAAAATTTTCTTTTACCAACTAAGGTTAGACATAGGATAATCTCGATATAGCCACTGTAAAATCAAATTACATAGCAGCCTGGTGTTACATCTGCGAATATTGATAAACAGAGAAGCTAAAAATTTTAAAATACGAATTTATATAAAATAAACCAGCCATAACTTCTACAGCTCTGATAGGAAAGAATCTCTCTTAGCAGAGGTGTTGCGTTGTCCTGAATCCCCTCAAAGAAAATTATATGAAATGAGGAAATAATTTAACTCATATTATATTAAAAAAAAAACAAAAAAAACTTATGAAGTAAACTTAATTAAATGTACTAATTAATAAATATTAAAACGAAAAGCCTAATTTAATTACTTCAGATTAGTACAGTTTTTGTCTTATCGTTGTTTGTAAGTGTTTAGTTTTAGCAAGTTCATAATGTGTATTAATATACATACGGAGAGTTTAACTTTTTTTTTCGAGCATAAACATTACAATAAAATATCTGATGCACAGGTGATTTTTTTAAAATTCTGCACAATATTTTTTTTGCTCATTACTGTAATTTATTTTATGAACGTTTAGTATTTCAGTTTCAAATTTTATATAATTAATTTTATATATATTTTCCATTCATTGTCTGTAATTATGAAATGATAGATTTTATGTTACATTGAAAATTTGATTCTTTTATATTCAGTAAAATACAAATCAGTTATCCAATGAAAAAATAAACAAAGAAAACATACACACACAACACACAAACACAAAAACACACACACACACACACACACACACACACACACACACACACACACACACACACACACACACACGCACACATACCCATTACTTTTTAAATTAATTAATAAAATGATGTACTGTGTAAGTCTATGCATACGATATCACAAATTTGATAATTAAACATATTTCATTCACATGCTTTAGTAATTTTGTGAATAACCTTAGCTTCAAGATGAGAATCGCAAATACTGAAATATGGTTCAAAAATGCCATTCATTTTATTTCCACGAGGTGAGGGGATGTTTTATCACAAACTGAGGGAAGCCCTGATGTTCGTTTAACTTTATCAAATGCACCTCCGGTACTTGACTCTCTTAATTCGACGGAACTCAGTGAGAATCGTTTTAGGGCCTTTGGTTCCAGTTTGGTCTTTTATGCAGCGTACTTGAACTTTTCTAAACCAAGTCCTTTGTAGGCAAAGTAGCAATAAATGTTTATGCTTCCTTTTTTCAACCAATCAGACACTGAATGAGAGCCAGTGACCGATTATAGAGCCAGTGGGCATTGTAAGAGCATTAATTTTTTTATGAAGAAGAATTAATACTCCTTTATATATATATATATTATATATATATATATATATATATATATATATATATATATATATATTTCCCTCCTTTACCTCATAGTTTACCGCCCTCCTCAGGTCAAATTCGACCCATCATTCGAATCATCTCTTTTTACTTATGTACCTCTGTATAATAATGTCATCATTGCTGGTGACTTTAATACTAACCTCCTCTCAGATTCTTCTGATAAAATGTATCTTATGGACTTGGTGTATTCTCTACATCTTTTTGCAGTACCTTTCCAACCCACCCATCACACCCAGTTCACAGATACGTTAATTGACCTTATGATTGTTGATTCTCAGAATAACCTATTATCCTTCTCTCAAAATCCAGTACCTTTCCTCTCATGCCACGATCTCATCCAAATCTCCTATGACATATCTGTTCCCATCCTTATTCCTAAGAAAATCTCTTGGAGAAATCTAGACCATATAACCCCAGATAGAATAGAATCCTTACTTGACGCACTATCCCATTCCTTGGAATCCATATATTCTTCCCCCTCAATTGACGAAATGGTGGAATGCCTAACATCGAATCTTTATACTGTCCTTAATCATCTTGCCCCTCTCAAAACCTCAATTATCCGACGACTACCAGCTCCATGGATTAACCCTGACATTAGAAATCTGATGAAGCGAAGAGATGCTGCCAGGAGACGTTTTAGGCGTACTAGACATTCAGATGATTATTCATCGTTTAAGCTTCTTAGAAAGCTCACCCAGACCTCTTTACGCCGTGCTAAAGCACAGTATTTTCAAAATATCCTATCCCAAGCGCCTGACCCTAAATCTAAATGGAAAATTTTGAGAAAATTTGCAGTGCCCAGTTCCACATCTGATAACAATTATCCATTCACTCCAGATGAACTTAATTCCTACTTTACTGACCCCCACCCTAATGAACTCCCTGTAAACACCTTATCCTATTCTATTCCTCAAACCCCTTTTAATTCTAATAACTTTTATTTTCTTAATATTTCCCCTAATGACCTAATTGATTCAGTTTTTAAATCTCGTACCAATGACCATGGTTTGGATCAAATACCTTTAAAAATAATCAAACTCTGCCTTCCTGTTATCTTACCTGCCCTGCTCCACATATATAATTTCTCCTTACAAAACTCTTTTTTTTTCCCTACAGCTTGGAAAAAAGTCCTTGTCCGTCCATTAAATAAAGTTCCTTCTCCTTCCTCAGTTTTTTTCCCACTTTAGACCTATATCAATCCTATCAAATTTATCTAAACCATTAGAAAGATTAGCACATACCCAACTCACCTCCTTTCTTGACTATAAAACTCTCCTTAATCCTTTCCAATCAGGATTCCGATCCGGATACTCCACGCAGTCTGCTTTGGTAAAAATTACTCAAGACCTTTACTACTCCTTAGACCAACAGAATATTACGATCCTGATCCTTTTTGATTTTTCAAAAGCTTTTGATTCTGTTGACCATACAATCCTCCTCTCCAAACTCCATAACCTCTCAATATCTAATAGTGCGTTAAGCTGGCTTCATTCTTTTTTATCCAACCGTTCCCAAACAGTGATTATACCTGGAAAACCTCACTCATCTTCACTACCACTCTCGCGAGGAGTACCCCAGGGATCTTCTCTTTCACCTACCCTATTTTCTATTTATATTAACGACTTGCCGAATCCCATCCACTACTCCCAATATCATCTTTATGCTGACGACTTGCAAATATATTTATCCTTTCATCCTTCAAATATGCTAGAGGCGACTTGTAAGCTACAGAAAGATATAGATAGCATTAATTATAGATAGCATTGATTATAGATAGCATTAACCTTTGGGCAGTGGAGAATAAATTAAGTCTAAATCCAGAAAAAACAAAGGCTATTCTCATTGGGTCAAAACCTCACCTAAAAGCTCTTCCCAACTATCCACTGCTTTTCCTAAAAAACCGTCCAATTCATTTCCAAAATTCCATTAAAAATCTGGGAATAACTTTCGATAAACATCTTGCATGGAATAGCCATATCTCTCAAATCACGAGAAAATCTATTTTTATTCTTAAGCAACTTTCACATTACCGTGATTCATTACCATTAAGCACTCGAAAACTTTTAGTATCATCACTCATTTTTCCTAACTTTGACTATGGATGCGTAGTATATGGAGGACTGTCTGATGAGCTCGAGATGAGATGTAAAAGAGTAATGAACTGTTTTATTAGATTTATTTTCGGGATCTCCAGACGTTCTCACATATCTCACAGGTATTCTGAAATCGGGTGGCTGTACCCCGGTTTTCGACGTCAATACTTCCTGGGTGCTCTCATATTTCAAACCTTGAAAACCAAAAAACCCACCTATATCCATGACCTCCTTACTCTGCGCTCCTCCATTCACCTCTTAAATACTAGAACCCAACCCATCAACCTATACACTCCGGCGCATCGAACTGCATCCTTCGAGAAATCCTTTATTATCCATGCTTCCTCGTTATGGAATTCATTGCCCATCACAATTCGAAAAAGATCCACTCTTACTTCCTTTAAACATCATTTATTCCTTTACCTCCTGGATCTTCAATCTTCCGAGCTAATGTAAAACGTAAACATTTATGTAATATACATTATAATAGTATACATAAGATGTATCATTTTACAAGATGTCACAGTTATCTTGTAACATATAATTTAATTATTTATCAATTTTTATTATTATCTATTGTTATTATTTATTATAATTAATTATCAAAGCCAGACGATTGTCGTATGTACTGTAATCATATGTTATTCTTAGGGGACAATTAGTCCCAGAATAAAGTTCATTTTTCTTCTTCTTCTTCTTCTTCTATATGACCAGCTTGGGACAACAGCTTTTTATACATAAATTAATTATATAAAATTTGAAACTGAAATACTAAACGTTCATAAAATAAATTACAGTAATGAGCAAAAAAATATTGTGCAGAATTTTAAAAAAATCACCTGTGCATCAGATATGTTATTGTAATGTTTTTGTTCGAATAAAAAGCTAAACTCTACGTATGTATATGAATATGCATTATGAACTTGCTAAAACTAAACACATACAAACAACGATAAGACAAAAACTGTACTGATCTGAAGTAATTAAATTAGGCTTTTCGTTTTAATATTTATTAATTAGTACATTTGATTAAGTTTACTTCATAAATTTTTTTTTTTTTTTTAAATATAATATGAGTTAAATTATTTCCTCATTTCATATAATTTTCTTTGAGGGGATTCAGGACAACGGAACACCTCTGCTAAGAGAGATACTTTACTATCAGAGCTGTAAAATTTATGGCTGGTTTATTTTATATAAATTGGTATTTTAAAATTTTTAGCTTCTCTGTTTATCAATATTCGCAGATGTAACACCAGGCTGCTATGTAATTTGATTTTACAGTGGCTATGTCGAATCCTTCTTACGTTGATTCTTCAAGTAAGGATCCCGAGGTCTGAAACTCAGAAGGATAATTTTGAGTATTAAGCATTGATGTAGATTTTTGAATAAAATTGAATATACATTAAATCGAATAAAATAATATTTAATTTAAAAATGACTACTTCAAAATGTACTAGACAAACAATCAAAGCTCCTAATTAATTACAAAAGACTCATTTACATGACTGTTTATTAGACCTATTTGGACGCACGGAGTTGAGCTTTGGGGCTCCACTAAACCATCAAATTCATCTCGCATCCAATCCTTGCAATCCGAAATCCTTCGAACTTTGTGACCAATAAACTTATTCATAAAGACCTTAATGTTCCTTATGTTTCTGATTTAGCCCAGACAAGCTATTTATCCTTCCATAGTAAGCTTCATAACCACTCCAATCCACTAGTCTCTCGACTTGCTTCCCTCTCCATTTCAGATAATCCTCCGAGGCGTCTGAAAAGAAGATGGCCTAGAGACCTTTTAGGGTAGATTTTTATTGAAGTGCTACTGTTGAGTAGTTCTTCACAAGTTATTTACATGCCATTTTATTCACTATCAACACATTTACTTGATGTTTATGTTTTTGTACAGTTGTAAATATCAATAAAAGAAAAAAAAATAAAAATAAAAATAATCTAATTTTTATTTTAATTTAAAATTTAATTTTTTAGTTATATTCCTTCGTTAAACTTTTATTAGAATTCATTTCATATGTAAATCCCTATTGAAATCTAATAGGGAAGAATCTCTAAGGTCTAATGACAGAATTGGGAGCTTAAATAAATAAGACATATACGTTTAATTTAATGGAGAAAATTTAACAATGGAGAAAATCTTGTATTGAAAAAAGGTTAATAAGTAAAGCTAAAAAAATAAATTGAAACAAAACGTAGTATAAGAGCAATATTAAAAAAATAAAATAAAATATACGATTCCTTCTTGATAAGATGTGAATAATATTTACATATGCAATGAATTCTACAAAAAGTTTAACGAAGAAATATAACTAAAAAATTAAATTTTAAATTAAAGTAAAAACTAGATTATTTTTAAATTAAATATTATTTTATTTTATTTAATGTATATTAAATTTTATTTTTAAAAATCCACATAAATGCTTAATACTAAAAATGATCCTTCTAAGTTTCAGACCTGGGGATCCTTAGTTAAAAAAATCAACGGAAGAAGGATTCGTAATAGCCACTGTAAAACCTAATTACCTAGCAGTATGGTATCTGCGACTATTGTTAAACAGGGAAGCTGAAAATTTTAAAATACGACATTTAGCATGTATTTAACTGGGAATCATCAAACAATAGGATATACTTTGATCTGAATTTCTCGGCTATTGGTTTTTAGTTGAGATTGAAAGTACTGTTTATTATTTTTGACCGGAAACAGAATTTCAAAGGAATATATTTGAGTATTTAAAGCACAACTTTGAGCAGGGGGGATAATTTATATGAAGAGGACGACAATGAGGGCAGGTCGGATATTGGTAATTTGGCCGGTGATAGCTTCCCTCGGTCACAGCTTGTGCAGCTTAATGTTTTCATATTTAAGTGAATTGTGGAGTAATATTCTGCCCCCAGCTTAATTATCTAGTACATTTTTCATAATTTCTATGGTAATTTTTTCCATTATATTCTTTTTACCTATAAAGACTTGAATTAAGCGCCTAACCAGATTGTAGGTCAAATATAAATTGAGTCAGACTATTAATTCAAATATCTGTAAGGACATGAGGGAAGAGGTAACTTAGAGCAGAGACTCTCAATCAGCTTGTGTCCATCACCTGGAATACGCATGATATTATAGATTTCAAATGGCTGTGAGGTTGAATACATAGGAAACCTAAATCGTCTATTTTACTGATTATTCAGCTCCGCACTGCCTCACCACAATTTTTCTGTCACCTCCCAGGTCAATTCTTGAAATACAAGAAACTCTCCCAGTTGGCTTCCTTAACTGACGGCTAACGTTGGGAGAAATGAACTGGATGAAACTCGAACGAAAATTCTGAAAAATGCCGCAGACCTTACCTTTCTATTCCAATCCGTTGCAGATATACGACAATTCAAAGACTTTTTTCAGGATACCACGTTTGTTACCATAAATATTTTTTCAAATTTTGACCACAATTTCGGATTTAGCATTAAATTTTCTATAACAGCAGAGTACATGTAACCTTGAATTTTCATACCTGAAACTTAAAGAACTGCTTGATTTTAACTTTATTTAGGGAAGTTAAAATGTCTTATAATACTTTAACGCTCATAGTTTTACGAAAAAAACTATTAAAAAACTGCAAATCTTAAAAAAAAAAACTTGCAAATTTAATCAGCATTTATATGGTATAATTAAATAAATGATCCGTAGAGATTTCATGAAGAGATTTACTTTTAAAACCGAAAAAAACTGTGGTATTCTCATTTGGCATACAAATCAGTTACTTGTGTAAATAAGTAGTATGAATAATAAACTATTCATTAGAATAAAAAACAAAGAACAAAAATTATTATTTAATGTTAAACAGTCAATAAAACGACCCCAGATCAAAAGATCTTATCTTATCAAACTTTGAAAAATATTTAAACGAAATTGAGATATTACAGTTTTTAAGGTAAAAAACATATCTGCAACGGATTGGAATAGAAATGTAAGGTCTGCGGCATTTTTCTTCATTTTTGTTCTAGTTTCATCCATTTTTTTTTTTTACACTAAGAGGTATTGATCCCCTGTATAAATTTTGAATAAACCATATTTCCCAAATTACCCGAAAAACCATCTCCATGCTCAAACAGCTCCTAAGACTCCGTGAATTTTTCCCTCGCAATTCCCTTCAATTGTCAGTGTCCTCCCTCATCCTTCCCCACCTCGATTATGGATGTCCAGTATACGGAGGACTGTCTGGCAGGCTTAAAATGAAGCTGAAAACATTAATGAATTCGTTTATTAGATTCATTTCTGGGATCCCCAGGTGTTCTCACATTACTTGCTGGAATTCTGAGTTAAGGTGGCTTTATCCAAGTTTTCGACGGCAATACTTCCTTGGTTCCTTTCTATTACATTCCCTAAAATCCAAAAACCCTTCGTACATTTATGACATTCTTGCCTTTCGTTCTTCCATTCATCTTTTAAATACCAGATCCCAGCCTATAGGTTTGTATATCCCTTCTCATCGAACTGCTTCCTTTGAAAAATCCTTTATTATTCGTGCAGCTTTGTTTTGGAATTTCATACCCATTTCGATTCGTCATGATCCCGTCTCTCACTTCCTTTAAACATAATTTATTCACCCATCTCCTCAATTATCAATCTTCCGAAATTATGTAATAATATATTAGGTTATTCTTTTATGTCATTCTTAGGGGACAAGGCGTCTCAGAATAAAGATTATTTTTCATACATTCAAAATAATAATAGAAGTAAAAAATAGTATAAATATAAAATAAAATAAAATATATTTATTTATATAAAATATAAATAGTTTGGGACTACAAGTACTATCTCCGAAGACTAGATGCCCTGTATTTACATAAATAAGTCGCTATCTTAATGTATTTTAAAATGATTTAAATATATATGGATGCCCATGTTGGATGGAGAAGGGAATCCCCACCCCGCCATCAGCCTGCCTCCCCTCCACACACTTTTGTAATAATGTTATTGGTTAATAAACATTAAAACATTAAGATTAAGCATAGTAAGAAGAATGAAAATAATTCAAATATGTTTCTTAGTTGTTTTTTTTCTCGAATTCTTATTGAATTTCAAAGTAATATAAAACATGCAGTTGAAGAGTAGTTTTAACCAAGTGCTTTTAACCAACGTATTTCAAAGGATATTTAATTTATTTGAAACTTTAAACTAAACATATAATTTAAATAATGCATGATTTATGTATTAAAAAAAAATAAGCGCGAAGTAATTGTTGCTCTTGACATACAATAAGTTCCGCACAACTCTAGGAGGTCGTAAACTTAGTTTACATTATTCTGCTTATACCAAATAATAATAATAACAAATAAAAACTTTTAGCAGAATTGATTCAAACTGGACTCTTTTCAGTAATAGTATATACTGGACTATCTTGCCTTTAGACCTAAGTTATGGGTATAGAACAAATTCACCCTCCTGCTTCAATGTTTGAGGTTTCCAATTTTTAAACTTACTTTTTATTTTTTCCCATAAAGAAAAATAATAAAATTATAGAATAAATATATTTGAATACAATACCTTGTTGTCTTGGTTGTTGAAGTAATAAAAACTATTTCGCAGTTTATTAATTATTACTAATTTACAAAAAATCAAAACGATTCCAGCTGGATTTTGCATTATTTTGAAAATGTGCCAGATCTATTGCTTCCAATTGGTTCAATTTGTTGCTTGGCTCAATGTAGACGTCAAAGAGGCTCGTTCCGTTGCATTTTTTAAATTTTTTTATTCACTTTTCCGATGCAATCATATCGCCGGTTTCTCCATTCAGGGACTTCCACATTCGTTTCTTGGAGAATATTTGACAATTCGACACAAAAATCCGGTAAAACTGTTAAAAACACCACACCACACATATATCTTGAACAAAGGGCACACGCTAATTTTCAGCTGTCCCAATTGGTTAACACGTCTCTTCCATCTGTTCTCGAATTTTAAACATGAAGTCAAGTGTTCACTTAGAAACATTTTACTATTTCGACTTTAATTAAAAAATATATCTAAATAAATGGATATTTAATATTATACTGTCTCTCAAAATTTTCTTTTCTTCAAAATTAAATTTAACTTAAAAACCAGACTAAAGCGATAAGAAACTGCTCGTCATTACAGACTAATTCGACATTTACTAGACAAACGATCAAAGCTTCCAATTCATTGCAAAAGACTTATTTACAAGACTTATTAGACCTATTTGGACGTACGAAGTTGCTTTAGGGCTCTACGTAACAATTCAATTCATCTCGTATCCAATCCTTACAATCCAAAATCCTTCGGAAAATTCTAAATGCCCCTTACTTTGTCACCAATAAACTTATCCATAAAGACGTTAATGTTCCATATGTTGCTTATTTAGCCCACACCAGATACCTATCCTTTCATAGCAAGCACCATAACCACTCAAATCCATTAGTTTTTCAACTTGCTTCCCACTCCATTCCCGATAATCCTCAGAGTTGTCTGAAACGAAGATGGCCTAGAAATATTCTAAAGAATTTTCAAAACATCAGTACTTTGTTAAGGTTCACCCACTTATCATTCGCCGGAGAATCTTGCGATTTCACGTAGTTAAATTTTAGGTATTCACACGTCATTTTTTTTTATTTTAACATCTTGAAAAGTTCACAATCAAGCCAAAACTTTTACGATTAAATAAAGATAAATTGCCCTTCTTCACCTCCAATCTTCGCCGTTCAAGTCCAAACAGAATACATGAAATAGACACCAAGAAATTTACCGTAAAATTGTGAAATATCTACCTGCCACTAAGATTAAGATATACTTACCATAAATATAACAAAGATATACTAATTTCAGATCTGATAATGATTCTCTTTCAGGTTGACTATGTTAGGCTGTCTTAAAAAAAAACCATTCTTGTATCCGAGTGATATGTACCTTGAAAACTCGTGCATCACCAGTGTGGAGGAGGTCTGGGCACAGCCCCAGTGACAACCTGTCTTTTTAGAGTTCGTATTCATAGGCTAAACAATGAGTACAATAGAGGAAATGATTTTATCGCTGCCTAGAGTATCCTACGTAACCAAGGCTCAGCTAAATACAGACGTTAATTGACATCTGCATTAGCTATGAATAAGGGGTCGAGAAACATCAACTGTATGGCTCATAATTTATAAAGCAGTTAATCGATGGAGCAAATCTAGCCTCTTAGTAATTGCCAGCTAAAATAATTAAAATGTTTAAACCAAGTTTAATTAACTTTTAATACTCACACAAAGTGTGTGTGTGTATTTATGGAATAAAGTTTTTCTAAGATATTTTTATTTTTTTAGTTATTCAGTAATTTCATTAAAGATTTTCTATTAATAATCGTTAAAAAGACAAAATATCTCATTAGTAAATGCATATCATAATTAATAAACAATGCTCCAAGGTGATGAATTTTGTACTCCAAAGAGGTTCTTGTATTATATAATATTTTATTTAATTGCTCGAAGTAACTTGACAACTTCAAAACACAAAAGTGTTTTTAACTTTGTCTTCGTTTTCAATGTATTAAAGAGAAAGGTACATACCACTTATTAAATATTATCGTAAAAAAAAATGAAATAAATAAATTAAGTTTCATAAAGAATAGAGAGATATTCTCTTGAATTTCCTTCTTTTTTCGGTACAGACTCTATGAATGATGTTTAATATTTCTGAAGGACGTATGCTATAGAAGGAGGGGTGGGATATCCAATTCTGCTCCAATACATTCAAGGTATTTTTACTAAGGATTGAAAGGTTGTGATCGAAAATTAGAATTTTTCTTCGAAAGAACTTAGCAATTCTGTCACAAGAAAATAATAAAAAGGTTTGTATTTAGGCGTTTTTAGTGGTCATTTCCAAAGATATCTCACTAGAAAAAGGATTAATACATAGATTTTTCAAATTGTTCTGTATATTTGAATTACTGTATTCCTGTTTTTAATCTAACCGTTATTTTGGTATAATATATTTTTTTTTTTTTGTAATTTGATTCACCCTTCTATACTATAATACGTGAGTCAAATAGACAGCGATTATTTTAACGTTTTATTACTCTATAACTAGTAAATTCAGGTGAATAGAAGAGCCTATTGAATAGGCATTATCTCTTTTAGTTGCTACGTGGATGCGCATAAATCGAGATGAAGCTGCTGGAAACGTGGTAAGAAGCTTGTAATGTATTAGGCTAATAGCCTAATAACAGGAGAATTTCAATTACTCAAAGATATAATAATTAAAATAGTAAAAGTTTTAAGCATTTGAAATGTAACCAGAAGCGCAGGCACATACAAATAATCACCCTAAATTTGAAAACTTTTAGTTAAATTTACCTTATACCTTATACCTTATACACTATACCTTATACCTTGTACCTAAAGGAAGAGCAATAAATCAGTTAGACCAGACACCATTAAGTGGGGGCTTTCGTGTCACAAGGTTGTTATTAGAATAATGTTCAATACATAATCCGTAATTTGCATTTGTGTTTTTATAGATTTTTATACTTGAAACAATTGAAAAACTGTTAAAATCTGCTACCTCTTAAACGAATAACATGAAGTTGTTCATTTTAATGATACATATTGCTGATTAGTGAAGGGCCGTTCCGACTTAGAAATGGAATGAGATTTTATGTTATGTTCCACGATTGGAACCAGTTCCATTTTTCGTTCCACGTCAGTTGACTAACCTACTACATACTAGTGAAGGGCCGTTCCGAGTTAAAAGTGGAATGAGAATTTACGGCCTGTTCCACTTTTCGTTCCAGCCCAGTTTGACTAACCTACTTACTACTTATGTACCATGCATTTTCGTTTCATCCATTTTTGTGACTTCGAGCTGTTAACCTCCTCCCTCTATTTTATAATTAAAAATTTTATAGTAGGTTTCAAAAATATTAAGTAGGTTTAAATAGCTAAGTATGCTTGTTAAAAAAATGTACACTTTTAAAATAGTTTTATTTGATCAAGAATTTAATTTTGGGGAGAGGGGGAAGTTACCTCAAGTATAGTGCACAATTGAGCGAGAACTACTTTGGTTCCGAGAAAAAAAGGAGTAATCATTTCTTGTTACAGCCCCATTAGCTTTTAAAGAAATAGCGAAAAAATCATTTAATTACTTAAGCAGTAAAACCTTGTGTGGTTCATTTCTCTGAATCCGAAAGAAGCCAAGCTCTGTCGGTAGAATAGAAAATTTCAAAGAAAGCGGATGGAGAGGGGGGAGGAAATCAAGAGCGAAAGGATCAACGCATCAAAGCAGTCGGAACGACCTTAGGTGGGACGAAACCAGAGGTGCAATCTAAACTCTACTAAACCGAAGGAACGATACGAGAGATCTCTTGGCGTTGGTTTTCGTTCCAGATGGAACGAAAAACTATGGCAATCGGTTTCGTTCCAAACCAGTTCAAAGCTGGAACCAGTTCCACGTTCAACTCAGAACGACCCATCACTATTGCTGATGGTTTGGAATTAGAATAACTCAACATAGCTGAAATTGTCTAGCTAAGCTGGTTTGAAGTGTTTTTTTCAACATTTTAAAATCGAATAAAGTGTAATACGTGCTGTGGTAATAATAATTATGATATAATAGTACAATTTTTTATGATTCTCGATAGTGGCATTATGATCCGAAAATCATTTCTCGATACCAATACCTTGGTAAAAAAACAATCACAAATAAAAATTTATACATGATCTAAAAATGCAAACCAAATCTATTTCAAAACAATAATGATTGATGAAATGAATTAGTAAACAATATACAGCAGTTATTATATAAGTTTTGCAAAATATATAAGCTAATCGCTGTCGAGACAAACTTTTTTTTTCTATATGTCAATTTATTGATATTTACAACTGTACAAAATATATACATCAAGTAAATGTATTGACGACGATTATAATAACATGTTAAAACTTGAAAAGAACTACTCATCAGTAGCACTTTATTAAAAATTCTACACTAGAAGGTCTCTAGACCATCTTCGTTTCAGACGCCTCGGAGGATTATCAGGAATGGATTGGGAAGCAAGTTGAGAAACTAACGGATTTGAGTGATTATGGACGTTACTATAAAAGGATAGGTATCTGGTGTGGGCTAAATAAGCAACATATGGAACATTACGATCTTTATGGATAAGTTTATTTGTGACAAAGTAAGGAGCATTGAGGATTTTTCGAAGGATTTTGGATTGTAAGGTTGGAATACGAGATGGCTTAGTGAAGCCCCAAAGCTCAACTCCGTACGTCCAAATAGGTCTAATCACAGTCATGTATATGAGTTTTTTGTAATTAATTTGGAGCTTTGAACGTTTGTCTAGTAAATGTTGATAAAATTCATTTAAAAAACCTTATTACGAAAATACTCTAGTAATAACATTTAGAACCTTATTGCTTCTGCTTAGACAATTCATATTGTAATCTTGTTTCTTCATTTAACGACAACAAATACGTATTTTCAACAATGTAACAATGTAAATGATCTAGTCCTGAGATCGTTTCATTTTTATTATTTGGAAAACAAATCGATGAATAACTATTAAACATTAATTAGGTGTCACAAAACTATCGCTGAAGTCAGCTACGTCTTTCTATACCAATTCTTTTCTCAAGAATCGGTGGAATAAATCTCTTCTCATAATTTATCGATTTATTGAAATAATAACATTTTATTAATAATTTTAAAACAATAAAAACAGCAAAGATGGCGTTCCGATTTTTTTACTATTATGTTTATTAATTTTATATTTTTAAAGGAAAAACGTTGGTTTATGATAATCTACAGAATCCATTAATGTTTCTGTCATTTCTGGGGAGTCTTCTGAAACGCATTAAGTTGCCCACGACACTCAACTCTCAAACGCTGTTCTTAATAACTGAGGGAACGGACTAATGAAGCTGGAGCAGAATTTGTAATTGGCGAGTTGAGGGTGGTAGAGGAGGGCGGAGGGGAGGGGAGGGGGGTTGGTTAGACACATTACTTAGGAAAACAGAGACCCTCGCCCCGCCTTTTTATAGAGGCAACGCGGCAATTCATTAAAGAGGATTAGTGTCGGACAATTTAGGTTAAGTAGTGGGCTTGTCTCTGTTAACACGCCGTTAAATCGCCACCAAACCTCCCCCTGCTTTTCCCTTTGACTTCTGATGTATATTTTAACTACTCTATTTTTTAACTCAATTACCAAGATTTAGTTATACTGGGAGAGCCAGATGTTATAGTTTGGTAGTCTCAGCACATCTATTTGGAACCCATTAGCAATATCCACCAGTAACATTGGCATGATTAAGAGAACAATTTAGTTTCGAAACATCGCCATATTATTGATTGCACCCCGAGAACCCTATCGAGAACCCTATTAATATCAACATTAAAAAAAACTAGAAACAGGTATACATATATGTGCGTTTAAAAAGGTTCATGAGGTTGTTGTTGTTTATTTGGGCTTATGTACGTCCTTATGTACTCCAACTAGGGCAGGAAGGTCGGGTTATCTTACAGGTTACCAACCTATTCCACCCATGTGGGATATGAACCCACGACCTTCAGTACCGAGCGTTTTGAGACCCTCGCCCCAACTCGCTCGGTCATGGAGTCCCTGGTTCTTGAGGTTCAGTAAATAAATAACAACTTATTTTGGCTACGTTTCGAGACTATATTGTTCTCATAAACCTGCCCTACAGTGAAAAAACAGGTTACAATATAATTATATAAGTTGCACAGGTTATTTCATAACATAAAGTTAGCTACAATACAAGTATATAAAAACATGCGTTAGAATAATTAACTACAATTAATTACAAAATATGGAGGAGTATGAAACTACTTACAATGTTACTGGTGGGTATGATATCACTATTCCATATACAAAAACACTATCAGAAAGACTCTTAAACGACAAGAATATTTCAAACAACGTGTTTATCAACATAAATACAGTTGCACGTCTATAACTAAAAACTCGAATGAACCTGACCAAACAGCTCTCACCACATATTACAGGCAAACAAAACATTATTTTAAATTTGATTCCCCCAAAATTATTCACCATAAACAAAATAATTTTAATCGAAATATTAAACAAATGAAAACCATGGAAAACTTTAAAAATCGCGTAATTAACAAAAATCAGTTGTTCTAAATCTCAACAACTGTTATTCCACTTTTTTATACATTCAGACCAACTATATACATTTATATAATATACATCATATAAATCCTTTTTTCATTCAAATATTACACCGAAACATGGAAACCCTTTTTGTGCCTGTATCTGAAAATACCACCATTTTATAGAAAATCCTTCCCATTCATTACACTTCTTTTAAAATTCCACAGGTCAGTTGTGCAGTAGAACTGTTATAATATAGTAGTAGATTCCAATAGCATATCAACAAGTAACACTGTAAGTAGTTTTCTACTCCTCCATATTTTGTAATTACATGTAGTTATTCATTCTAACGCGTTTTAATATATACAGATTGTTGCTAAATTTATGTTTTGAAATAACCTGTGTAACTAATATTATTTTATTGTAACCGGTTTTTTTTCGCTTTATGGCATGTTATGAGAACAATATAGTCTCAAAACTGACTGAACCTCTTGAACCTTATAACATCCAATGGTAACAGTCAAGCAATATATCCCTATATGGATACATTTCTTGACTGTTACTATTATATGTTAAGTAAGGTTCTTGAGGTTCAGTCAATAAATAAAACCAACTATTTTGGCGACGTTTCGAGACTATATTGCTCTCATAATCATGCCCTACAGCGAAAAAACAGGTTACAATAAAATTATATACGTTACCCAAGTTATTTCAAAACATAAAGTTAGCAACAATATATATATATATATCAAACACGCGTTAGAATAATTAACTACATGTAATTACAAAATATGGAGGAGTAGAAAACTACTTACAATGTTACTGGTGGATTTGCTATTGGTAGCTACTACTAAATTATAACAGTTCACAACTGACCTGGGGAACTTAGACAAAAAAGGTAAAGGTTGGATTTTCTAAACTGGTGGTATTCCCAGATACAGGTACAAAAAGGGATTTCCGTATTTAGGTGTAATATATGAATGGAAAAATCATTTATATGATGTATATTAATATAAATGTATATAGTTGGTCTGAATGTATAAAATTGGAATAACAGGTGTTGAGGTTTAGAAAGTCTTATTTTTTTATATAAGACTCATTTCTTTAATATTACGTTTAAATTTATTTTTTTCATGATGAATAATTTTGGGGGAATCAAATTTAAAAGAATGTTTTGTTTGTCTGTAATGTGTGGTGAGAGCTGTTTGGTCAGGTTTATTCGGATTTTTAGTAATTAACGTGCAACTTTGTGCTCATAAACACGTCGTTTGAGGTTTTGTTCCGATGTACCGAAATAAGACTTACTACGACTATCTTCGCACGGTATATCGTAAACAATATTCCGGCATCCGAATAAACAAACCTACAGGACTAAAACTACAAATTTTGTTGTTGTTTTTTATATGATTGTCATTGTCGCCAAAATAGTTGTATTTATTTATTGTAAATAGTTCATTTGTGTTCGATCGTCATTATTTTTTAAATTAAAAAAAAATACAATTTGCAAATAATTCATAAATCCTAACTTCATCGATCCTGCTTCCTTTCACTGAAGCAACTACACCAAACATATCAATTTTCACAAAAAATCCAGTAGAAAAATAATATATGATAATACGAAAAAATTGAATTATTAGGAGCATATTGTTTCCAAAAGATTTTTTTGTTTCCAAGAAATGTGGAGGATAAAAGGTAAGTATTATTTATAGCATCCCCTCCCCGTCCTTCCTCTGCTCTCCCAAAACAAAAATACCTCGTTCTGGCTGAATGGCTACTGATTCGCATTTCATCCTTTGAATAATAGAATCAAAAAGAGAGGCTGAACATTTCCTCCCCCCCCCTTCCCTTCCTAATAGGTATTAATATTTGAGATAGGCTCGGAAGATAATGAAGTGCCCGGTGTTTAAGGCACTCACGGCTCGCTTCATTCACCTCAAAAAGGCAAACTTGTACAATGAACTTGTCTGTGTTAATAATTTTCGGAACAATTGAATTGTTTCCTTATTTAGGTGGGTCGGTTTAATTGTTTTGAGAAAAGTTTCCAATGTTAATCATTTTATTATAAATGGTTCCCTATTCTTATCTGGGTAATGACAATACAAAACAATTCCAGGAATGAATCCCATACATTTCCCTTCAAAATGTCCCAAAGAGCCTCTATTTTTTGTTTCGTCATCAAATGCTGGAAAAATATTTCTGGTCCCCAACTTGACCACAACAGATATGTTAATGATTTCAATTATATAAAAATTCCTACCTAGGCAACAGATCAATATATGTTACGATTAATTATTCCTCCTCATTCACCCATCCAATAACAGCTGGACTTCCTCAAGGTTCATGTCTTTCACCCACACTCTTTAACTTTAATTTATCAGATCTCCCTCGAATCCCATCAATTGAAGGATCCCTATATGCTGATGATATATATAAAAGCTCATACAGGATTGATACCATATACTACAACTAATGAAAAATGAAAATTAACAAAAAACTAATCGACAGCAATAATTTTAACAAAACAAAGACCTACAATAGACCACTATTTATCCATAAAAGACTACCATATCCCTTGGGCACAATCAGCAACATATTTTGGTGTTGAACTAGACCGATTATATACATTTTCGGCACGTATAAATAAAAAATGTAACAAAATAAAAAATCTGATTAGTAAAATGTCTCCTTACTTCAACAAGCAATCTAATCCAATCGAAAAAAAATTAATATTGTACAAAACTGTAATAAAACCTATGATAACCTACTCATCACCTGTTTGGATTAATACTTGTAATACAAATTACAGGAAACTGGAAGTTATACAAAACATTCGCATGAAAATCATAAACAATTACCCCAGATACGCAAGAATATCCAATATGCTCACTGATCTCAATCTACCTGCAATCAAATAACACTTTCAATCGCTAACAAACTCATTTTTCATATCAACTGCTATATCTGAAAACACAAATATCCAAAAAATAGGAAATTTACAACAAGAACAGATACAAACACAAACGGACAAAACACATATTACTTGAAGACAAAAAAAAAATTTGTAAAAATTACAAAATAGTACATAAATTATAGAAGTATAAATATCTTTTTACACCATAAAGTTACGTAATAAAAGTTAGATTTTGTATCAGATCACAAAAGTCATTTTATTATCATTCTGTTTGTATTTTGTAATTGTATAAGTTGTATATTATTAGCTTCATTACTCTGGCTTGGATTATAATTTAACTATTGTTTATCACAATTCATAAAAATTAAATGTAATTGTTAATTTAACTAGTATTTTTTATGTTGTTGTGTAGATTGTTTTAGTTCTTCCTACTTGTTTTTCTCATTTGCATTGTTCCAGTTGGCAAAGAAGGGCTCAAAGACAGGAAGTCCTGTGAACTTGAGTTTAGAAGCTGGCCAATTCCAGGACTTCAACGTAAATTTATTTTGATAAAAGGTCTTGGGGCCATGTCGTTTTAGTGTACGGCTTTCACACATCGTAAGGACCTGAAGTATGAATCTAAGAACTGGGCAATGATTGAGCCAGAAGGTCGGGATGGTTGGAAAGCTATTAAAGAAAATTCGAGGATTTTGAGGGGAATAATGTAAAAAACAAGAAGTGTTAAGGTACGTATGTTGAATTTTGTAAGAAATATTCTATTGAGCATTTAAAAGAGTTGGGAGAACTTTGGTTTTGGAAGGATTGAATAAATTTGATATTTAATAGTTTTGCTGTCACCCAAAGATCCAGGCCGTAGTCCCACGTAAGTTTTAGGATGGTCTTGTATATAAGGTGAGATGTCGTATTTAGAAGTCTGTATAGTTCGCTGAAGCGTCTTTGAAGTCTTGTATAAAGGTAATATACCACGATCAAGCTAATATACCGTACTGTGTGATCTACGAGTAGTGGGATATCACTCTTTTAACTTAAAGATAGTTTTCGAAGGCTGAATTTTAGGTATTCTTTAAAAAAAAAAAAATAAATTATATGTATCATTACAAAATAAATAAGTATACTTGTATCCTCATAAGAACCTCTGAGCCCAAATCGGGTAAACATTGTCACAAAACTAAAATTAAAAAAAAGGAAAAGTGATTACATAAATAAATAAAAATTCTTTCTTTTAAGAAACATTTTAAATTTTTTGTTTTCCAACTTTACACAACCTAATAATATGAAATATATCTTAAGCATATACTGTAACTGTCATGGAGAAACTATCCCTGACACAAAATTAACATTTATGAAAAATATTTATACAGATTTCTTAAAGCATATCAATCATTTGAAACAAAACTGATTGACAAATGCATAATCAAAAATGCAGCTGATTATAAAATAGAACAATATATATATATTTTTAAAGGTATATTAATACAACCTGCTGAATTTAAAGCCAATCAGTAATAGATTTATATTAAGTATTGATTCATAACTTATCAACCTATAAGTATTTTGCTAAATAGTAGTAATGAAAAAAATATTATAAGGATAAATTTATTTTTAAAATTAGAGATGTCTGATTCCGACTAAATCATTAAATCAATGAATTATTTTTATTTGTATGTTCTACGTTTTTATTCTATTGAAGGCTTACAAAATGGGCCGAAACATTGGCACAAAAGTAAAATAGAGGACCTTGGAAGCCGAGCGTGTTAGGGCTCCATCCACACCCCGCCTGGTTGTAATTAATTCATGAATGTCCCATGAAATGAATTTCAGCCTTTACCCTCTGGCAACTTAACGTTCTTAAGCTCCAGCAAACGAACAACAAAGCAATAGTGCTTTAGTATCTCTTTGATCTCTATGTTACAGAGTGACCATATTTGTTTTTAATTCAATGTATGTTTTATCAAAACATTTTAAAAGCAATTCTGATCGAGCAAGCAAGTGAGAAAATAATATATCCACATTATTCCGATAAAGACCACTAATGCATAAATTGAAATATTTATTTATTTACTTTAAAATAATATGCCTTATGAATTCTCTATGATAAAGATCTGTCATGGTCATAGTTAAGGGAACTTGTCAATTTAAAAGAGAATTCCGTTGATACAGTTTGTAATATGGCATCTTTGGTTATATACTTAGATTCTCAAAAGTTTATTCTATTGAATGTAAAATTAACAAATACACTAAAGTTTCCTTTCAAATAAATTTGGTCATGGTACCGGATATGGTCATAGCCAAGACTAGTTATGGTCATGTGGCAGAATAATCTTCAAACAAATGTTTTTAAAATTTTTAAAATGACTCATTAATTAATGTACAACTAGAACTATAGAAAGAATATAATTATGTACTTATGCAACGCGGTCTAACAAAAAATTAAATATATATATATATAAAACACAATCACTCGATTCACTCATTTACAAACTTGGTTGTAACTTATTAGTGTAGAAAACCGTCATCAGGAAATGATAGTTCAATATGAATTAAAACAGCAATTTCTCTGAGTATAACTTACAGCCGCACTTCTTGTTGATTTTTCTACACAATTAGTAAGGGGAAACAATATGGTAATCATTCTAAATATATATATATGAATTAAAAGAAATTTGAATGTATTTTTTGTTGCCATCCGCAAAGTACAGATTATAACTACTTATATTAACTAGTAATGGTCAGAGACGAACACTGTTTTAAAATCATCAATGAAGAAAATTCTATTTTTTCCTTATTAGCAGAAAAAACGTTTTGTAACACAAAAGAAATTTGAAAAGGATAGGGGTGACCATAACTCATATCTCGTATTTTTATTCACCGGTTGAGGTCAGTACAAAATTATTGTTAATTAAAATCAGATATTCCAACATAATGGAGCTTGCATGGAAGCCTGGATTGTTATGAAAACTTACATAAATAAAAAAACTAAAAATTAATGAAAGAATTTCACTATAATTCCTCAAGAATCCTCATTTGTAAAAACGATCTTACGAAAAAAAAGAGGTATTTCAGGACACTATTTGAGGAAAATATTTTATATTGGCTACTGGATAGGAAAATGAGGGATAGTTACATAAAGGAATGAATCTTAAATCATTTTCAGAAATATTTATCCTGGTGATATCACAAATAAATGGATTAGGGTTGATGAATTAATCGCTACTTCTATTGGGATATTTTTATTAGAATACTAGTTTCGAATGCTAAACATACATCTTCAGTTCTAAAACATAAAAAAATTTCAACACATCAGTACTATGTTACATGGATTTTCTTTCTTTTTTTTTTTTTGAGCCCAAGACTTTCATTGAAGTCCTATACTGGCCTGGGTGGGAAGGTCAAGATTCATTTCGTGGGTCCCCACGAAATAAATTTTAACCCGCCCAGGTGGGATTCGAACCCACGACCTTCTGGTTACGAGTGCGTTCAGACCCTCGCCCCGACACACTCGGCCATTGAGTCCCTATGTTACATGGATTATATACACTAACGTTTTCAAAAATGTAAGAAGAAATCAAACATAAGTACTCACCTCAGGAGATCTTAGAGATATTTGAAATATATCCATTCTGGGAAGGGGGGGACGGGCAGGCAGGTAGGGATTTCCCCTATGACTCATTGGATTTTTCCGTTCCTATTGGTAACAAATTTAAATGGGGCTATTGGAAATGCATACCTGGTAATTTAAACAAAGATCTGGATCAGTTTTAAACAATGTTGTTACTTCTAATGGTTCAAAAATATTTAATTTTTGGCTATTTTCGACTTGATGTATTATTTTTACTTCCGAGTCTTTATTAAATTTATGGTTATTTTCATTTAGGAATAGCAATTTTGGGTCTTATAATTGTATGCTCTTATATGCTCTTTTACTCTTTGATTTACCGATCGTCCAGATTTTTTGTATTTCGCTTCAGAGTCATTAAATGTTAAAAGTTCATATATACCGCTTTTCTGGAAAGGGTCTATTTTGTCTTTAGGTGAAGGGGAGTATTATGACAATGGTTTATCTACTTTAAATAAAGGGTTTAAACATATTTTTTTTTTTTTTGTTAATTCCTTTGTATTACTTTTAGCTTCCTAGTTTCGAAGATGTATGTTTAGCATTCGAAACTAGTATTATAATAAAAATATCCCAATAGAAGTGGAAATTAATTCATCCTAATTATATTGATCCTTCAATACCATCATCCATACCTTAAGTATAAATGGATTAAACCCTTATTATTGCGAAAATTGTATTAGCAAGCCTATAACTGGTCAGGTGACCATAACTAGTGATTTACCCTATCACTAGCTTATATTACTCAGCAAGTTATTCTGGTCAACCGATTTATCTCACATCGAATTTGTTTTAGGCGGCTGATATATGATAGCAATAACAATATTGGTAGTCGATAGAGAAATAAAAGTGACAAATGACCACCAATTACTTCCTCATTGGAGAGTAATGTAATCGTACCGTGCAGCCTGTAGCGGCAAATAAGGGCCAAAACAAATATCACAGCTTAAAAAACTATTAACTACAGAAATATTTGAGATGGGCATTACATGGGTCATTCTCATGGCCTCAGCTAAAACAAAAAAAAAAAAATTGAATTTTTGAAGTTGATTGAATTTTTATTATTTTTGAGTTTTCTATTATAATATACCTTCTATTTATTAAATTCCAAGGTGGGGCCAATTTTTTTTCCTGTTCACCACTGTTTTGAAGTATTTTATTGAGCTTTTCATAAAAATGCTATTGACCGTTACTCATTCATTAAACATTATTTTTTTCGTATTAAAAAATTATTAGTGTCCTGAAATGAATAAAAATTAATAATTTAAATATAATTAAATGCTAAACAAATGTAAAAATTTAAAGATACAATGACAATGTCGATTTATTTTTTTAACGTTTTGTACTAGGCTTTGAACTTAAGGGGATAAAGATCTGTCATTGTTCTCACTATACTTTCTATATATCTAAATATAAGATAAATTAAAGTGATTTAGGGAAAATACAGTCACATTACACAAAAATCAATCATCTTTATTTTTATTTTTGTAAACCATTATTTCAATACCTTTTGTCCGTGATCTCATTCCTTCAAATTCTCGAAAGTTCATCAAAATCTATCCAATCATCCCAATCATCTGGCTCAATCCCTATCCAGTCATAACCATCCTTATAACCCTCCAAGAAGGTTAAAACGGCAATGGCCCCGAGACCTTTTGTAATGTATAAAGTTATGTTGTTAATGACCAGCTTCTCAACTCAAGTCCTGAGGATCTGTGGCCATAGCGCTCCCACTCAGCCTCCTCTGGATATTACCAGTGATGCAGCTGAGAGTGCAGCGCTGGGATCTCTACGCGTCTGGCCTGGCCTTGACTCCCAATAAGTGGGGAATAGGTTCAATGCGGAGTTTCCCGCACTGAGTGTGTTTGTATTGTATATAAAGTATGAATGAATAATAATTTGTGTATTTTAATTTTAATTTAATTTTGTTTTATTTTTGATTATTGTAAATAATTGTTAGTGTTATTTTTATAAAGATATTTATTTTTTTCTTATTATTAGTTGTGTGTGTGTGTGCAATTGTAAATATGGTATGAATGAATACATTTATCTCTGTACCTATTGCCCTTTACTGAGGCAGATTGTATACTTATTTCAATAAAATATATGATTGTTGATAAAGAATGCTTGACCCTTATAAAAGTGTTGCTACATAGGTTTATAACTCTAATATTAAATTTTACGAAATTCGATTGAGTCGTTTGTAAGTCTCAATCCCCCTCCCCAAAAATACAATACTTAAATTAATGATGATTCACCCTTATAAAACTGTTTATATATAGGTTTGTAACTCCGATATAAAATTTGACGAAAATCGGTTGAGTTGTTATAAGTCTGATTTAGTGTGACGGTCGTGAGGCCCAAACTGAGGGACAAAAAGAAAATGGAATTTTCAGTTTCCCTTAATAGTTTAAAAGAATTTTAATTTATTTTCCAATATATGTTTACATACTCTAGAAAATAAATACATAAGTTTTCTAAAAATAAATACTTAAATAATTTCCATGAAATCTTACTTTATAGGTAGAGACACGTCATGAGCTTATATAAGACTTTTTATAGCTATAAAAAAATAACAAAAATATTTTTCGAAACTAGGCTTTATGTACGAACTTTAAGGGATCGATTTAGTACAAAATCACTAAAAATATTGACTTGGAAGTTTTAATTCCAACTTAAGTCCAGCAGGACAGTGAAAAATCACTGCCATGAGAATGGCCCACTTTTAGACGTTTCATGTCTCATGGCTTTCGTACTTTTTCACGTTGATCTTGTAGATATAAATTAAATGATTCGGGTTACACCCGAACTATTAAAATAATAAGAAGCAATGAGCTAACTAACAAGTGTTCATTGTTAAAATACTGCCTAATGGATGGCAGCTTTCTTTTCAACTTAGCAACTCTAAGCGGCAGGGGCCAATCAGATTTACAACGTCTGTTTTAACTACCACCGTTGGCAATGGCTAATGGAAAGAAGGCGGAATTATTTTAATTTTGAGCCGCCTCCTTAACGACGGAAGTTCTCGACTCGGCGGGAGTGGTAATGCAGAAAGTTAGGAGCAATCTTGGACGGGGACGGAAGCATTAGCGAAGATATGTGGCCGGGGACCAGATAGTACCCCGTCACTATCTCCTCCATTTCTCACCTTTTTAAGTTCTCGTTGCTACTCCATTCGGCTGTCAATTACATTGCCTGATAAGAAGCATCTGCCCGCTTAATGTCTCTCGTAGAGGAAGCCAGTCGCGCTTTACTCCCGATGTTATCTCTCGTCCGCATTACATCAACTATCAAAGAGCAAAAATATTTTATAATATTAAAAAAAAAGTCTTGGAGTGAGTGAAGGACGTTGTAGGATTAAGAGCAAGAATTAAGGAGGTCGAACTTTTGGGCGCAAATATATTGTGGGCAGTTTCATTATATTTTGCAAGAAGCCTAGTCATTAGTGCATGAGTAAGGATTATAAATTCAGTGAAACATCAAGATTAACATATACTCAATTCCAAAATTAAAGTAAAACAGAGGTGGCCGAGTGTGTTTAGGCAGCACCAACGAATTTTCAATTAAAACCTGCTGCCACACATTGAAGTTATGGCAAGTTACAAACAGTAAATTAGTAGATAATTAGTTTTTAATTTTTCCTCACTATAAAATAAAATGCACTGAATTGATAGGAAATGTGGTCTTATTTAACATGTTATTAGTTTAGCACTTGTGATATGAACGAACATATTTTTTCTTCACTTTCACACCTTGTCGCATCATTAAAACCGAAAATTAAAAATTACTTAACGGCTTATTTATGAATTTTTATTCATATTATAAAATAAAAACATGTTTGAACTATAATATATCTGGAACGAATTTTCTCTTTTTTTTCTTCATTTTCGGTCTGGTTTTACTCATTTTTTTTTTTTGCACTAAGAGGGAATCACCCTGTATAGTAGTACTACTTGATTTGTTGCAGTAGTAATATTAAAAAATGTTATATTTTTATATGTTAATATTTATATTTTTGCATGTAAGTTGTAAACATTATATGAGCCTCAGGCTCTAAGAGATTGAAAATTAATCAATTGATCTCTCTCACACTCACACATTCATATTTAACATCAGTGACATTTTAATTATCAAGTTGTTAAACTTTACCTTCAGTAAAACTCTTTTTTATGCAATATAAGGGAAATCCAGAATTTCTAGCTCTCTGTGAATAAAACAGTTGATGATTGGATCGAATCCCAAAAAAAAAGACTGCATGAGCCCGCAAAGTAAATGCAGAGGGTGAAATCCTAGCGGCTTTAGGAAGCTATCTTGTGAAAACCAAACAGGAAGGACTTTGGCTGAACGGAGTGTGGAAAGATCTTTATCTTATCCGCCTTGGGGAGGGAGCTCCGATGCCTGCTCCTTAAACGACCGTTTGTTTAATCAACTTGAAAGGAAGTGGCGTCGGGAGGTCTCCCTGCAATACCCCGTCACACGGTTAGCCCCTAATCGGGACTTTTTCTCAGTCTGGTAAAGCTTTCTTCATCCTCCGTTCGACTTAACGTCTTATACCCACTCTGGAGAGGGTTCGATTTCGTCTGCTTGTTATTTAAAAAAAGTTCTAATTTGATGAATACGAAGTTTAAAATAAAATATGTTTCTTATATTACATTCATTATTTTTAAAAATAATTTTGTGTTAAAAACCAAGTTGTAATCAACTGATGAAAATCCTTTAGTTCTGCCATTAACATATACGATATATTTTGAACTATTCCGAGAGAATTAGAAAATATTCCTATACTCCTTAACAATCATAATAATATTTTATAAAATTATAGAAGGGATTTTTTAAATAAATGTATGGAGTAACTTCAAAGAAATTTTTAATCAAGTAAATTAATGCTGCTATTAATTTTCACCTGTAAAAAATTAATCGTTTTGACAAATATTATTTCTAATGCTTTTAATATAGTAATTACATTGAATGTAATTAATATATAGAAATGCAATAATATACAGCATCATCTCCAAAAGTGAAAACCATAAAAAGTCGTAAGGAACGTTAATTACAATATAATTTATCTGGATCAAAACTGTTTACAGTTTTCAACAAATATAAATTATAAAACTACTGGAATAATATAAATGCAATGTAAATACTTTTTCTGATAACTTAAACCAATCGATTTTTCCGGTTTTATATTAGGTCAGAGCAACGTGATAGAATAAGACATAATAGAAAGGGAATAAACGGCTATCTAGAGATAGTTACAATGATATCTGAAACGGTTTATTGTAGTTCTTAAAGGTTCTAAAAAATTCTCAAAATTCTTCTTAGATTCCAAGAGACCAGAAAAAAAAAAAAAAAAAAAAAAAAAAAAAAAACGCCTTTCTTTAATGAATTATTCAGGTATGATGGACTAACTAACTATATCAGCATATAAATTATTAGTAAACATATTTATAAAAACGATTAAAATTTGATTATTTTCAATTATTCATATTACTGCTCCTTTTGAAATTACTGCAAGAGGAAGAATCAGTTTTTAAGATAAAAGAGAAACCGTTTTCGAATGGTGTCCTTTTACCGAAAGCCTTGAGAAAATGGGCTTCGGTATCTTTAAAAAAATATTATTTGATTAACTTACTTAAGAATTGCTAGCTTGCAATTTGGCAATGTTTAAACCCTCAGCACATCGATAGATCATTAAATAGCTCTAAAATACATTAAATTAGGGACTATTAAAGTAACACGCAGATATTTCTTCCTTTCAGTTTAGCACGCTGTACTTTTATCTAACGCGTCATTAAGGTTAGCTATACTGATACAAGGCTGAAAAGTCAACTTGCAATGGAAGACTTGCTGGTGAGTTTCAAGCCGCTGTCTATCTGTAAGCACACTCAGTCTGAATAACTGTGAACTATTTATTGAATTACTGTAAAGATAAATTTATCGGCTTAGTCACTGCGAAACTAATTTTACTATATTAGAAGAAATCAGGATAAACAAAATCAAAATTCTTTTGAAATGTTGACTCTTATTCAGTTCGATTGAAAATTACACATATAATCATAGGTTCAACACATTTATACATAAATTGAATTAATGGAAACGGGATTTGTTTGAGAGGAGTGGTGGAATATAGTGCTGGTGCAGGTATTGGTACAATATTACAATGTGGAAAATAGCTCTTTTGATCTTGTACTAATTACATTATGGCTTGGGGGTTGTAATGTTGAGCAGCAATAACATTAGTCTCCCTCACGATTCCTCACGGTTACAGTTCCTAGGAACATTGAAATCATTAGTTGCCATTTGTTCAAGATCAGTTCATTGCCAATTCGTTTATTCGTTGTGGCGATCCAACAATGTTTGAAATGATGCGACAATTTTCCGTTTAGTATCGGTATTGAATCAACGAAGGTGTACTTTTTCGTCATCAGAATTAATTATGAAATAAATTTACATTATGTGCCCAATGGTAGATTAATAATTTGTCACTTTAAATATAGGCATGTTATTCTCGACACGTTAATTATTACACCGTACAATACAGTTTGGAAAATTAATTTTGTGTGTGTGTATCTGACAAGGAATGTTTCTATTGGCTTTTGACACTTGATACAAGCGTTAATTAGGATCTTGATAGTTCTGGCCATATAAAAATCCCACTCTTGCAGCAAATTTATGTTGTTTCATTCTCAAAATTGAAGGCAATGTAAAAATTGCATAATATATTCAATCTTCTGTTAATTACATTTGAATCAGGCCCGGAACTAGGGCGGGGCAGGGTGTGCTCCGGGCGGTAGATTTCAGGGGGTTGCAAAAATGGCAAAAAAAAAAAAAATAATAATAAGCTGTTAAAACATTTTTAAAATAATAATATCTCAATCAATATTGCTTAATTTTATTTCATTTTTTTCGTATAGAATGTAATATACTGTTTTACGGAGGCATTATTTTAATAGTAGAGGTGGGATGAGGGAGGGGTAATGGGAACGAAAACTGACCTTTGCCCCCTCTGACAAATCTCTAATTCCGGCCCTGATTTGAATTATCCTTAGAATTAGTTACAAACGCTATAACTCTACATGTCGGTGTGGCCCTTGGCCTTGTTATCTTCTGGTCACCTACAGCGAGCCTCCAGTTGCGAACTCCTAACTTTGCCACATCTCTTGCCATCCTTCCAACAGCTTCCTGGTCTTCCCCTTCTTCTCTTCCACTACGATATTATCATATCGAGGATTTGCTTCTGAGTCCTATTATCCTTCACTTAACAAGATGGCCGGCCCATCGCAGTCTACTTGCTTTCATATACTTGACAATATCTTTATTTTACAGTATATCTGCCATTTCCGCATTACTTTCCTTATCCTCCACCTTCCATCAACCCTTGTTGCACCAATTTCTTTCTAAAACCTTCAATCGCTAGCAATCCGCTGCAGATAAACTTTAGGTTTCCGCTCCATAGGTGACCATAGGTCTGATGAGGGAGTGATAATTAATAACTTTTGTTCTCCTTGAGAGAATTTTGGATTTGATTAGTATGCTCAACCCATTATTATATTTTATATTACAGGGCTTGAAAAACGTTCAAATCTCCCGATCCACTATAAAAAACTCATATATATGACGATTATCAGACTTATTTGGACATACGGAATAGAGTTATGGGGATCCACCAAACCATCGAATTCTTCCCGCATCCAATTACTCCAATCCAAAATCCTTCGAAAAATCCTAGATGCTCCTTACTTCGTCACAAATGAACTTATCCATGATGACCTTAATATCCCATATGTTGCTGATTTCGCACGAAACAGATACCTCTCCTTTCATAAGAAACTCACTGCTCATCCAAATCCACTTGTTGCACAACTTGCTTCCCATTCCTGGCAATTCTCCGAGGCGTCTGAAAAGAAGATGGCCTCGTGATCTTCCTTTGTAAATATTCATCAGAATACTACCAATGGGTAGTTCCTCTACAAGTTGTATTCATGTCATTATATCTCATATATACCGCAAATTTACTAGATGTGTTTTGTAATACAGTTGTAAATTTCTATTAATAAAAAAAATAAAAAAAAAAAAAAAAAAACATTACAGTACTAATTTTATTCTCAAATTTAGAGAAGAACTCAAAACTGTCAGATTTGATCCAATATACCAACCTTTATGTTTAATAATCATTGAAAAAGCTTCTTTTTAGCTGTTTCGAAGAATGTTAAAAATTTTTGAGAACATGAATTTAAAGTTCGCTTTCTTCCTGGAACTTGAAGTTCACTTTGTTATAGTTTTCATTTTTTGATTCTTTAGTGACATTTTCAGTCAAGTCAGTCCGATTTCTACGTTTCGTCGCTCGTTTGGAAGAAGAAATCTTTTCATTTTTACCCATATTAATAAATGATTGTGTTACCTCAATAATTTTGAGTAAATAGCGTGATTAAAACATAAAAATAAAACCTAGTTCTTTTGTTTTGCTAATGAGTTCTAAAACATATAGGACAACTCCAATAGAATTAAATCGCGTACATTAACCCTTTAACAGGCAATGTATCCTGGAGGATACACATATTTAATGCCTTTTGCTCAATAAATGACCTAATGCCCTACACATTATCCTAATCGTAATCGTCTAATATGCTTTATTTAACCTTGATTTTCATGATACATGAGTGCGGGTTAGCGTTGTCATTCAAAGGAAAAAAAAAAGAAGAAATGCATTCCGAAATTCTCGGCCTGTCCGTTAAAGGGTTAAGACATTTTTCTTCCAAACTATTTTTTTTTTTTTATTTGGTTAAGTGGTAAACGGAATTATGGACAAGTGTTTGGTTTCAAGAAGTATTTTATGGGTTTTTATTATTGATTTTAAAAAGATATATTATTTGACCTTTTTTTTTTTAAAAAAAGTTGTAATTCTAGATTAACCTGACAATTGGTATTTGGTAGTTTTCTGAGGTGCAAAAAACAAATATGATACCAGTTTTATGAATGAAGTAAGATTGTTATCATAATATCTGAAATCTAAGAAACGATTAACGTATAGGATCTCTCAAAAAATGGCAATTGAATGATCTGGAATCAGAAAATTCTATTAAAAATAAAAAAAAAATAATTTCCCCGATCAAAATTGGCTTTGGACTGTCTGGAACGTATTTTATGGCTTTTACTTGTAACATGACGATTTAAAATTATATAATGGTTCCACTAAACCATCCTCTCCTATCCATATCATAATGCTTCTTGTTATGTCAATATCCCCTTTTTCATAACCATCTTAATGGAAACACTTCTTTATTTCCTTAAAAATGCTAGAGCACATAATTGGTGACATGTGGTGAGGTAACACATCATATTCTCGTTTTTATGTCTGGAAGACGTTGTTGGAAAAAGTGACATATTAATAGCAAGTTTTCTTCATTACAACTTAGCCTTTCTACTTCCTCACCTCACCCCCTCTCCCCCACCGCCATGTGTTAAAATGGAAAATCAGACCTTGCCCCTGCGTACCTTTTGTTTATCCCAACTAAAAGCCTCATAGATACAAGGCGATTTCAGCAGCGAGAACTGTTGTTAAGAAATTTCATCAAGTTCTACTTTTCAATAAACTTTATCGAGATTAAAACGTCCTAAGTAAAGTTATAACCTTTTTCTGCTTCATAGTTTCAAAATGTTCTTCAAATATATATTCCTTGTCTCTTTGTGCTTAGTACACAATAGAAACTGCTATCTCTCCTTAAACAAAGCTCAGAAAGAAAATATTCATTTTTTCCTTTAGTGTACTCAATCAAGTACACTTCAGGAAATGGAGTATCGCTATCTGCACTCGGGAACGACCTACTTACAAGTTGCTTACTATAATCTGAATCATCCGGTCTATTTCTTTTCTTGAAATTGTCTCTGATATGATCTTCTCCAAAGAATTCCTAGTATTATTGTATTTACTTCGAGCGAAACTATTGTATCAATCGAGAAACTATGAATTCCATCAAATGATTGTTTCGTTGGCTATTAATACACACACACACACACACACACACACACACACACACACACACACACACACACACACACACACACACATACACACACACACACTCTCACACATACATGTTTTTGCTCTCACCCATAATATTGTTGTTAAGTCCTCTGCAATCATATACTAAATGTTGGAAATTGTGAACCTGTCCATCATGAGGACATATGTCAATGTTTTGTATGTTAAAGTGTTTTAAGTATTGTTTGTTTTGTCCGTGTTCTGAAAGTATTGGGGTCAGCTTGTAGTCGGTTCTCAGTATACGCCGGAGTGATCAGTAAACCACTCAATTTTGCGGAGTGATATTGGGCACGAATCGATGGAAGAAGATTTTTCAGAAGCGGTCCACATGCTGTTTCCTTTAATTACCGAGTCCTTCCTCATATATGCTTTTAAATAACTGATAAGAGATAGGGACCTTATCAATGATATTGGAAGGTTACTGTTAGCCGCTAACTTTGCCGTAGCATCTGCTCTTACGTTGCCTTCTACTCCTGAATGGCCCTTAATCCAAAAAATGCTAATAATTTTTTGCCGGCAACGTAGTTTAGTCATGTTTATTGTAATTTCCTCAGTAACTCTGTCATGAGTATTTGAGTTTTCAATTGAGCGTATTACGTTCATATTGTCCGTATGAATAGTTGTGTGTGTGTGTGTTTGTATGTGTTAAATTCTCAAGTAAGAATTCGGTGGCCTTAAGAACTGCTAACTTCTCTGCTGGGATATTAGAACACTCTTTTCCCAATCTGTATTGAGTTGGGAAAAAAATGTTCTCTTGCATCTACAAATCAGTTCTGCCCCAGCAGGAGGAAAGAAAGGTAGTCCGTCATGTTAGTATGTTTATTAGAATCATTACCGAACACATATTATTCTCTTATTGTGCTATTACAGTTTTTCTTTCAACTGAATTTTCTTGTTGCCACGTGAAATTCTTTTTAAGAAGGCATTGAGTTAGAAACGTAGTCCAGAAATAGTTGCCAAGACCTCTCAACCTCAATTCTTATTACTGCACACCAATCCCTCTCCTTACCACTAAGACATTGCCCGGCGGTAATAAGAAATTGCTTTGTTCGTTTATGAATCCATGATAGTGTGCATAGATATGTAGTATGATGCCAATGTTTGAACTTGAACACTATTTTCAGATACTATGCCCGGTAGAAGAGTTTGGATGGTGTTCTCAGTCATATCCTGCCGTCATATATATCAACTCCAATGGTCAACCTAACCACCTGGGATATGCTGGAAGTAGATAGAGATCATCTGGACTTATGATTGTGAACAGATCTCTTGCCAAATCGTCCAGAGTTCTTGCATCGGAGCAGAAGAAAAGAGCCCGAGAAAAAGCTGGCGAATCATTGGAGAGTTAGATTTTCAGGCTCCAGGATCCCAACGCTTAGTTAAAAAGGGTCATCCTTTGAAGGAATGTGTTGACCGATGGCTGTTGGACACAGATCAAAATAGGAGGCAACCTCTCAGGAAGAAAATCATTTATGCTGAAATTCTCCGGAATCAGCTGATGTTATATTTTTCAGTTATCTTTAAATATCGGTAAAGGAAAATATCCATCGACCTATAAGTGGAAACCGTCCAGAATTTAAGACTGCAGACAAAAGCCAAAGAGTATCTACCGTACCAAATGTTTAAGACAAATGTGAACATTTCGAATGTCAAAACTCTCCGAGAGATGAACAACGTAACAGGATGTTACAATTAGACATTACAATTCTTGAATGAAGAGAATAGTCGATGCGTCCCTGGAGTGACACTGTGTTACCTACAAACGAAAAAAATACTAAAGACTAATAAAACATTTGACTGAGTTTGTTTTTTTTTATACCTTTTTAATGAAAAAATAAATATGGTTCTGGTTTTCATCGATTTTAGTTAATTTGTCGGATTCCTATCAATTCTCAGAAAATATAATTTTAATATATTATTTTGGTACGAAATTACCATTATCATCCAATTTCGGATAAACCTGAACATGGAGTGGTTAAACAAGGTTAAGTCTATGTTACTCTCTCCTCTGGTGGATGAGAATGTAGATAATTTTTCATTTGTATTCATTATAAATAATTTACTGCTAGTGATAAGGGATTCGAGGATTTTCCCCCGCCTATTAGTTAATTTATCAAACCATAATTTGGATCTAAAATTCGAATCAACAGAAATTAGAATTTTTTTTATCATTAAACTTTTTTAAAAACTGTTTCAAGTCTTGAAAATTCATCTTCGACTTCAATATTTATGTCAAAATATGCACTAACTAAGATATATTCAGTTTTATTCCATAATAGTTGCACTACTACCAGGTCTTCAAATGATACATCATCTATTAAAATTGCTTTAATTTCGTTTTTAGTAATGATAATTGAAGCTCTTGGGTTCGCATTGCCCCCTTGATATATTTGATAACTAATGGGAAAACCACATGTTTTATATAACCTTGTATACGGTTCTAGTATTAAGATGATACCTGAATTATAGCGATAAATAGTATCTATCAAGCACCAGGTGGCAGTGGCAGAGTGGTGTAGATTGATTTGTGCCAAATTTAATTTATTATTTTGCTTAACCATATGTTTTAATGAGATATGTTGCAAATAAAACCTTCTTACTGATAATGTTACTTTGATTGCTAATGTCAAGGTGTGTGTTATCGGCATGGTTATTGCCTTACTACACTTATTGTCAAGATGATAACTATTTGTTATAACCATAATGTTTATTCTACTAATATTATGTCCTTTAGGTTTGTCAGTCATAGTCAGTATTTGCTATTATTCTGTTAATGGCCGCCTTAAAAGAAGGACAATTTTTAGACATAGATGAATGATTAATATCTACTTGCCTGTTATTATTGACTCGACTGTTGTAATTGATACAATTGATGCATTTGTGGACCTCAGCTTGGCACTCCCTCAGACAATGAGAGCCCGCGCATAGCGGACAGGTAGGTTGGGTTGCAGTGCATATCTTCTTGGTGTGACCTAGCCTGGAACAGTTGAAGCACCTCGGGGCTGAGTGGTAGTCTTCCACTGGGCAGGTCACAAAATCTCCTCTCGCTCTACCGGCCAACATCTTCCTCGCCCTCTGTGTCGCTTCCACAACAGCATGCCTCCAATTTTTTTTTCGTTCGTCCTCGGTCCAAAATCTTCTGTTTATTGGATAGAATTGTTCTAAATATAATATCTCCATCTTCCAAATGATTTTGTTCTATTATTGTTGGTGTCAGCTCGTCTTTCGTTATATCTTCGGGAATATTCTTGATGATAATTAAAGGTTGATGTTTTTTCATGGGTTTTACCTTTATATTTGTTCCATGATTATTGCAGATTTCTTCTGTAATTACTTTAAGATCAGCTTCAGATTCAGAACCAACAATTAAGCTACCATTTTTTGTTTCTTTTAAAGTTTTAATTCCGATTTTTAATTTCCTGGGATTAATTGCATGTATAAATAAACTTTTGGTGTCTTCTGTACCATTAATATTTACTTTTTCAATTATAGTTTTATATTCTTTCGGTTTACTTATTTTGTGAAGTAAACTGTATATGAAGGGATGAATTGAGGTGTTTAGGTTTGGTCCAGTTTCTTGATAAACTCATTTTCTAAACGTTCATTATCCCTCCTAAGATTACCGAATATTAATTTCAGAACAGAGATTCTTCTTAATATACCTTCTTTCACTTCCGTTTTTATCTTCAAATCCGTCAAACTGGTGAGATTAGTAACAGCTTCTAAAAACTCTGCCTCGTCCGTCGCCATGTTAGCGAGACTGGGACAACACTGCTAGGTCCCTGGAAAACCCACCACTCACAACAGTTTGAAAGGATGCCGACACTTCAAACAAATACGAAAAACACAGCAATGTTCACTCACTGAAAGCTCGAACAAGAACAAGACTGTATTTTTAATACATATTTTAGTATATTGATATTCCTTAGTTGCCAACCATTCGTTATTTTGACGTACCTGTTTTGACATAATTTGAAGTTTCTCCGAACCAGCTAAACGAATAAATGTGCTTCCTTCGGTGACATGCAATGGATTGCCAGTAGAAGGCTTAGCTATGGTGTCATGGAGACAGGATAACTGGGAAAGATGTGGCAAATGTAATTCACAGAGGTGTTCGTCATATTGACGAGTGTTGGCGTTCTAGGGTTAACGCGTGGGTTTACCGCTACTCAAACAGGATTGAAGCTTTCATTACCACCACTTAATCAATTTTGAAAATTTAAATTTTCGGTCGGAAAATGTGAATTGAGCTCTATCTTGCCATGCAAATACTTCTAAAAATAATTTGAATTTATTTTTTGAAACAGTTGATCTCATGGTAACTCGGGTCCTGAAAATTAAATCTTTTTTTGAGAATCACCCATATATAATTATCATAGATTATATAAGCTCTCAAAAACTTGCAAATTTAATAAGCTTTCAAATGATATGTTAACGTAATGATTTTGTTTTAATTTCATGGAGAAATTTTACTTTTGAAACCGAAAAAACATGGTGTTCTCATTTAGCATACAAATCAGGTACTTTGGTAATAAGACATTATGATAATCGCTTGATGAAAATCTGTATTTTTAAATAAAAGAAACACTTCATTAGAATAAAAAGCAAAGAAAAAATATAATATTTATTGACATAAATTTTAGGCCAGTTCAGGTATTCATAATAACAACAGCGACTTTGACCTCTCTCAGTACTAAGCACATTATCGCTATTTCATAGTTATTTTCCTGTTTATTTTGAAATGGGAGGGGATTATTGTTTATTATTTTATTTTTATTTTGATATAATGATTGAAAGTTTTGATTTGGAAATTAAGAAGCTACAGAGATAAAAGTGTCACTATCATTAGAAAGACCCTTGCTAATATTGCTTATCCTTAGCTTGAGATACATGTTATATATGTATATAATATATGTATACACTCTGTTCACCAATTATTGACATTGATTTGAAAATGGTTAAGTTAAGCAAGTAAATAAAAATATTTATATATTTAAGGAGCGCTAGAGGAAATTTATAATTGATAATGCTGAATTAAAGAAAAGCTTAATTTAACTTGTCCCGTCGACCGCCTCACCTGAAGTAAACCTTCATTAATAATGGTGAAAAATGTATTTTTTTTTGCGTGAATATTATTGAAATTCATTGAATTCATTGTTTTGGCAAGTACTATTCTGTACCCCCACAGATTAGAGGAATGCTGAATAGATATAATCTACCATCTTTAATAGAGAAATAACTAATAATAAGAGTAGAGCAGATTTCATTCCACCTCAATGTTCATTAAAAAAATAATTCCCTTTTTAAAATGGGTTGACATACATTTATCCACTTTTTGATAATCCGTTCACACCACAGTTATCACTTATTAAAACACTGCTCTCTTAGTATCAAGGTTTTGATTTACCTATAAATTATTTAGTTAACTTCCTGCCTTCAAATCCAATAAAAACATATTCATAATAATTTTTATTTTATTTTGTTACAGGTGAGTTTCTTAAGCATGGCCTTAATAGCGAAATTTGTGAAATCGTTTCCCGTAAGTTGTTCAAAAAGTCTAATTATTTAAAATTTAATTATTTGTCCTACTGTAAGAATTAGGAATTCAATTGTAGGCTTTCATTTTTTTTAATTTTTTTTTTTATTTAAATAAGAATCCAAAGGAAATAAAGAATCATTTTTTTATAAAACTTTCTTAAATAGTATGTCAGATTTAATATACGTCATCGTTAATAATTAAATAGGTATTGTAATTTAAAGGGAAAAGCTCCAACTTTGTTTTTATACACTATGTTTAAATTTCATTGTTGTAAGGACTTTTAGATTTTGAAAGATTATGTTTTTAATTTTTTTTTTTTTTTTTTTTTTTTTCAATAAATGAAAAATATTTTACTGAATAATTTTTAAATCTAATCATTTATATGTGAAAAGCTGGAGCACCGACGGTAACCCTTAACGGGGCCACATCAGCCCAAGTCAATAGTTAATTGCTAAATTAGGGAATCCATTACGTCAAGTTTAACTTAATTGATAAATCAAGTGTCACGGTAATAATTTAATTTCAAATTACAATTCCTATTATCCAATCTATACATATCAGTCTATTTTTACCCCATAATATATTGTGAAGAAAAAAATAAATATAGCCATAAAAACTACATTATTTATATTTGCCATAATGAATATTGAATCACTTAATTTATTTTTGTAGTTTATAAGCATATATAATATGTATTGTTAACTGGGGATACTTTGAACAAACGCGCTTGTAAAACGAAAATCCTTCTGTCGTGCTTAATTTACAAGCTTGTATCCTCCTAGTTTGTTCTATACATTTAAGGGTTGAACACAGAATGTACTGCGACCGCCATAAGAGCACACGTTGGCCGTCCTAGGCCGCTGTAAGCCTTTTCATGATGTCAGTGTAACTAGGTGTTTTTATAAACGTGTCTAAACCTTATCTGGTGTGTTGTATGTGGCAGTAGGATTGTTTCGTATGAGTAATACATTTATCACCTATTTATTCAGCAACATTTTCTTTTTTGTTTCATGTCTCTAACTCATTTATTTAATTTATATATTTTATAAAACAAAAAAAGGCAACTTTGAACAAAGTTGTTGACACCTTTTAGAACGGTGTTAATTTAACGTCGTGTTATCGTCTGTTTTGTTATTTGGTGAATATAAACATTTAGTTTCATTCTTATCTATAATTGAAACGATTTTAAATTCATGTCTCTATTATATAATTAAAATTGATTTCGATTTGATGATGAACAAAAAGGAATATAGTTTATCAAGCACTAACTAGTAAATATACAAATCAAGAAAATTTTTTTTTAATATTTATTGAAATTTACAACTGTACAAACAATATAAAATATAATACATCAAGTAAATGTGATGACATAGATAAAAATGGCACTTCACTTGTTTTTAAAGCACTTACCCATTGGTAGCACTTATAAAGGTTCTTTATTATGAAGTTTTATATTTGAAGGTCCCGAGGCCATCGTTTTTTTCAGGCCTCTCGGTGGGTTATCTGGAATGGAATGAGAAGAAAGTTGTGATACTAATGGATTTGAATGGTTGTGCAGTTTCCTATGAAAGGATTGATATCTGGTTTGAGCTGTCAGAAACGTAAGGTATATTAAGGTCTTTGTGGATAAGTTTGTTTGTGACGAAGTAGGGAGCATTTTGGATTTTTCTAAGAATTGTGGATTGTAAGGATTGGATAAAAGATGAATTCGATGGTTTAGTGGAGCCCAAAAGCCCAACCCCGTATGTCCAAATTGGTCTAATTATTGTTATGTAAATGAGTCTTTTGTAATTAATTGAAAGGTTGGAACGTTTGTCAAGTAAATGTTGAAGTAGTCGAAAACGACGGGCAGTTTCTTGTCATTTTAGTCTTGTATGTGGAATCCATGTAAGACGTTTGTCCAGATGGAGTCCTAGGTAGCGGATCTGTTCAACGGGGATTAGTGGAACATCGTTAAAGTGTATTGTAGGACAGGAGATCGTAGGTTTACGACGAAGGGTGAAGGTTATTTGATGGGATTTATTTTGATTCTCTATTTTAGACACCATGCTTGAAGTTTTATGATATAGGATTAGAGTGTCTGGGAGGCAATGAAGGGATCATTGTTTACTGATGACACACACGTGCCATCAGCATACGTGGTGAGGATGGTGCTAGGATGCGTCGGGATGTCAGCTGTATACACCGTGTAGAGGATTGGAAAATCAAGAATAATAAAACAAAATTAGCAAAAAATAATTAAATTAAAATTATTATATTTTAATCGAATATTTTAAGTTACATTCGTACTTTTGTTCCTTTATGGTTCTGATTATTTGCCTAAAAAAAAAAAATCTATTTTTTGTTTGTATATTGTTCATTATGTGTTTGTCGGTTTTTATGTAACTTTTTTTACATAAGTGAAATGTTTTGGTTAATGTCAATTTGCAAAGTACCACCCTCGTCCAATCATGTCATCAAATTCAGTTTTGTAAAATGATTCCCTACATCCTTATTTAATACTAAATCTGCGGGTAAAGAGGATGTGATCGCTAAATGAGAACGAACTTCTCGTAACTAATTCCAGTATTAAATAAGTGTAACTGTTAACAAATATCTACAAAAACAAAATTTAATATTTGAGAAAGCAATTTATTTCCCTAGGCACTAATCCTGGAGTGAAAATAATAATAATAAAACATTAAAAAAAAAAAGAAAAAAAAGTATGTTGTATTTTTTTAATCTGAGGTTGGTTGGGATTGAGGACCCCTTTAATAAGAACTGTTTCTATTTTATGCCCTCCATTGCGGGGGAGTACTCGCCACTAGGGCCGCTTCTCCGCTATTTTAAAACCTCTTTCCTCTTTATACTCTCACCGCCCCTACCTTCTCTTTAGCGGCCAAATTCATGTTTTCTACCCCCCCCCCCCTCACTACCTCAGTACTCAAACAATACTCTACCTGATGCCTTTAACACACATGATTGGGATTGGTGGCCGATCAGGAAATAAAAACATCCAAAGTATTAAATCAGGGGATTAATTTTCAACTGACCAAGGGAGCTTGATGAACAGTTCAAAAACAATTTTGAAAGTTTGGTGTTTATTTATCTGTTTTAGAGCCCAAATAATCCATGACAACCCCCCATGTTCAAATTTTAAAAGAAAATGTGAATCCCTTCCTTAACTACTCGATTTATATTAATGAAAATCTAGAGTTTAAAAATATTTTTTGATGCAGGTTTATGTTCTTTCTTTTTTTTTTTTTTATCCATTTATTGAAATTTGGAACTGTAAAAAATATATACATCAAGTAAATGTGTTGATAACGATTACATGTGAAAACTTGAAAAGAACTACTCATCAGTATCACTTCAATTAAAATTCCATCTTCAAATCTAATCCATCTTCTTTTCAGACGAGGATTATCGAGAATGGAGTGGGAAGTAAGTTGTGAAACTAGTAGATTCGAGTGGTTATGGAGTTAACTATGAAAGGATAGGTATCTGGTTTAGGCTAAATTAGCAACAAATGGAATATTAACCCTTTACCGGGCAGACCGGGAATTTTTGAATCTATTTCTTCTTTATTTTGCCTTTGAGTGGCACGCAGGTAACGCAGTGGTTAGTGCTATGCTAACCCTCACACATTTATCATGAAATTTAAGGTTGAATAAAGGATTTTAGACGATGAGTAGGATAATGCATCGGACATTAAGTCATTTATTGAGCAAAAGCATTAAATACGTGTAACCTCCAGGATACATCGCCTGTTAAAGGGTTAAGATCATTATGGATAACTTTATTGGTGACAAAGTACAGAAAATTGAGGATTTTTGGAAGGATTTTGGATTGTAAGGATTGGATACGAGATGAATTGGATGGTTTAGTGGAGCCCCAAAGCTCAACTCCATATATCCAAATAGGTCTAACCACAGTCATGTATATGAGTATTTTTTAATTAATTGGGAGCTTTGAACGTTTATCCAATAAATGCTGAAGTAGTCTGTTTATATTCTTATATTTTTTTATGTTTGTGTTCTTAAAATATGAAAAAATAAAATAAATGACCTGAAATATGTTTTATAATTAAAAATACTCTCCATTATTCTCAATAAATTCCTGCTAACGAGCTAATAAACATTTCTACGCTTTGTCATTAAAAGTATTTGGTATTAACAAATTCTAAAATCGCATTTTCTTTCAAATTTTGAGAATGGGAATTGTTTGCAAATTCTGAAACAGTTGTTTTCCACGATAAAAGCTCTCAGAACATCTTCATCAAGGGGCGGAATCCTTCTACAACCTTTCTTGTTTTAAAGGTTAAAATATTTCGAAATTTTTTAATTCGTTGAATGGTGAACTCAACTCACACCCAAACTTCATCTACGTTTCTGGCCGTTTAGACCCCATCCCGACTGAGTTTAAACTCATAAAAGAAAATTCGGCGTTTTGGAATTTCAATACATACTGGATTGTACCCAAGCAATGACATGTTAAAGGGTTGAACATATTTTTTCTTTTTTTTTATTTGAGATGATTAGTAAGATAAGACATTCAAGAAATAATTCGTCAAACGTTAATAGTTTATTATCTAGAGAGATGATTTAAGGAAAACATAGACACCTCCAATTAGTTTCCAAAAATTTCCGTACTAGCCAATATATCGAAAATTTTAATTTTAGTTTTTTGTTTTTATTAATGCTTTAACTCTCCGAATTCAAAAAATGTTTTTATCTAATTTCAATCTAATAGCAACCGTGCTTGTAAGATCTTAAGACTTATGATGACAAATGATTTTCTGCATGACTATAAACATTACTTTGGTATAAATTAGTAAATATAATTTATACGTAATTTATTTTCTATCTTTTTTTTGACAACCAGAAAAATTGTATATGTATAATTAAAAAAAAAAATCATTAACAAACAATAACTATTTTTCTCCTTAATTTTTTTACTCGATATTGAAAATATTAATTATTAGTTTCCTATAGGATTAAAGTTTTATTAGTTAACTCACATCACTTTTTAATTGGATTGTTATAAAATTAATGCCCACAAAATAAAGTTTATAAATTTAATTTACTTTGATATTTATTAAGAATTGAATTCAAAACACGATATGTATACAAATTTAGTTTTTAACTCTTATTATTTAAGAATAAGCAACAACCACAATTTATTAATTACGAATCCAAATAATATTAAGTTTTCGTTGTATACGATAAAAAAAAGTCGAATTTTGTTATTTATCATTCATAATCGGAAAGCAAATTTGCAAAATTCTGTTGATGTGCAGATTTGCTCTTGGATGAGACGTTACCCTGCTGGGAGGAACATCACTACATCACTTTCACTACTTTATATTCATTTCAACATCCAATCAGGTTTATTCTGCTGTTTACTATAATGACATAAACGTGTTAAAATTTTCCTGCAGTATTCAAATAGTGACGAGCTACCCAAGTAGCTCCCTGAAAACCAATGTATAATGAACGCAATTAGAAATTTAATGACAATAATAAAAAAATGTATTGATATTTGTGTGATCTATGTATGTTATTATCTCTTCAAAAGCATGTCCTCTACTGAAAGCAGAGAGCAAGAAAAATACCTTATTACATGCGAGATATGTTCTTAACTTTCAGGAGGATAGGAAGGCTTACCTTCTTCAGTGAATTCATAATCAAGGCATTGGATCTTAATGGAGTTTCGAACAGAGAAGAAATACGAAGAATATAAATTTGACTGATAAGGCTAGAGTAGTAAAACAATAAAGTAATTAATTTAAACTGAAATAGGAAAAATATTTATTAAAAAAAAAAAAGGCTTTAAATATATTTTAATTTAGTTCAACTTCTCTATTTTTGGGACAGCACTAAGGGCAAGCTGATGGTCCTAACTTCGCGATCAACTTACTTTTAAATTTGAAAAATGTGATATCCCATGTCACTAAGAAATTTCTCTACAGACATTTTTCTTTATAGAAATCATAGAATATTTTATAATATACGAGTACATAGATCAGAACAAACAATTTACTAGCAACTTCAATCTTAAACATTATAAGTCAACGTCATAAATTAATTACTTAATTTAACTATCAACATTTCTTGTTAGTGCTCATATATGAAACGATGGTTTCTGCACTTGCATTAGTGTTAGTAATATTTCGGTCATCTAGGAATGCAATGTAAAATGTAAATGAAACATTTTTGATATTTCATTTATCCTTATCCAAAAGATCATAAATGAATCGAGTAGAGGATGGTTTCTGGTCAATAGAATAAGTGACAATTAAAAAAAAAAAATGTAGTTACTAAAGACATCATACACACACATTTATATATATATATATATATATATATATATATATATATATATATATATATATATATATGTTTATGTTTCAGACTTCTTCAACATTTACTAGACAAACGATCAAAGCTCTAAGTGCATTACAAAAGACTTCTTTACACGACTGTAATTAGACCTATTTGGACGTACGGAGTTGAGCTCAGGGGTCTACTAAAATATCCAGTTCATTTCGTATCCAATCTTTACAATCTAAAACTCATCAAAGCTCCTTACTTTGTCACCAATAAACTTATTCAGAAAGACCTTAATGTTCGATATGTTGCTGATTTAGCCCAAACCAGATACCTATGATTTCATAGTAAGCTCCATAACCACTCAAATCCACTGGTTTCTCAACTTGATTCCCAATCCATTCCCGATAATCCTCTGAGGCGTCTGAAAAGAAGATGGCCTAGAGGTCTTCTAGTGTAGAATTTTTATTGAAGTGCTACTGATGTGTAGCTCTTTTTAAGTTTTGACATGTTATTGTAATATTTATGAGCTCATTTACTTCATGTATATATTTGTACAGTTGTAAATTTCAATAAATTGATATAAAATATATATATATATATATAAAATGTATATATATATATATAATTCTTGTATAATTAAATTTTTTAAATTGAATTTGTACTAAACTTATATAATTTGAACTAAAATAATGACTAAAAAGTATTAATCAGGTAATTTATAAAGTTAAGGAGTAAAGAAACCTTTTCCTATTCAGAGGAAGATTGCTGATTCAGTCGGTGGCTAACACTAAGGGCTAAAGACCTGCCTAAACAACAGTATGAGATCTACTGCTCAGGTGTTATCTTGGAAAGGAAGGAAAAAAAAACCTCTTCGGGTGTAAAGGGTGGAGATAAGAAGGAAGGATAGAAAGCAAGAAAAGCCGCTCTCACCTGAAATGAATGACGAAAGGGAGGTTCTTACGGAATTTCAAAGAGTTGCTATGGAGCAAGGATCGGTCGGATAGCGAGCCTTTTTCAACCCATTTCAATATATCGTGGGTTGGGGTGGGGTTCTGATCGGGTTAGAAAGTAATAAGACTGATGCCGGGAGACACCCATCGCACGAGGGGGGATAACAAGTCGTCCTCAACTTTTGACAGTTGCCCTTCTTCATCTTCATCAACTACAACCCCCCCCCCCCCCTAAGGCCACCTAAGACAGATCCCCCAAGATCTTGAGACGAATTAGGAGGTGTTGCCTCAGACCCCGGGGATACCAATCCTTGTTAAGGCCCCCTCGGGGCTGACGTCCTTTGATGAGTCGATTTCGAACAAGACTGATAGGCAGTGAACCTCGTCGATCACATATGAAAAAGTATCTTGTATCATCCATAATCCTCCGCAATATCTTGTAATGGAATTGATATCTCACTAAAATTAGTATCTATATTGACAAAGTGCTCGAAAATACAAAACAAATCTCAAATGAGTGGAAATGGAAAATAAAGCCCACAGAATAAATAACTCTGTTTTATTTCTTCCAATACAACTTTCAAAGTTACGCTTCAGCCAACCTATAGAGTCCATGTTGAGGACGTGAACAGTTAGTCACCAGGGACGCATCATCATAAATAATAATTTATTTTTAGAAAAAGAAAAACGCTGCGTTTCAATAGTTTAATTTAGTTTCATTAACGAGACAACTACAGTTTCCTTCTTGCTTCTTGAAATATTGTAAACCTATATATTCAAACTAAATATATTGACGAAAACACATATTTCTCAGGTGTTTTTATATATATATAAAAAAAGAGAAATTTTGGTTTGTTTTAAATTTTAAAAATCTTTTATTCAGAGAGTATTACAACCTGCCTCAAGAAGAGCAATTAGTAATATTCATGACTTTATACAATCAGAATAAATAAAATTAAAAACATATATATGTAACCTTATAATAAATAAATAAAGCAAAAAATAAAATAAAAAAATAAAGAACTTCAAACTATACAACAAATAGAGTGAAAAAAATACAATAAAATTGATTAAAAAAAAAAAATGATATAAAAGAAACTATAATGATAGTGAAAACAAAAATAGGATTAAATTTCAAGTTTAAAAATACAACCATACTTATATACAAAATACACACTTCCTAGCATTATTGGGTAAAATCCATTCATAGCTAAAAAATAATCAAAATTTAATCTTAGCTATTTTACAACTAATTTCATGGAAACAGTCACCTAATTTAATAATGATTAAATCTTTAAATCTTTAAATTTTTTAGTAAACTTATGGTTATTTGACTGAAAAATCATTATGATCATCTAATCATATTTAAATTAGATGATTGATTTCAGGAAATTAGTTGTCAAATAGCTATGATTAAATTTTGATTATTTTTTAGCTATTACTAAATTTTCCCTACTCTGCATCCAAGAGATCCCCCAACTAGACTTGATGAATAAATGAATGAACGAATGAATGAAAATAAATTTTATTCTGGGGCCTTTGCCCCTTAAGAATAATTACAATGAACAATTAATGGCTACCTAGCATACCGTATTGATGGAGGTCCACAAGTGGAGGGACAAACCTGATTTAAAGAAATCCCAGCGCTGCTGTCTTAGCTGCGTCACTGGTGTTAACAGAGAAAATAGAAGGGCATATTCAAAGAACTTTGTAACTTTTATCAAAAAAAAAAAATCAAATCGTTTGTTTGAGCGTTTTGGGTTATCACTTATATAGTATTGTATTGTATTTTAAAGCATCTTTAAAATTAAGTATATAGTTTAAATATATCTGAAAAAGTATATAATAACATAATTTACGCGAGGTGATAAAATATTTGTTCTTTAGTTGTAGTGCTCGTAATAACTTAAATAAATGTAGCTGTGGTCTAAGTTTGGACTTTTTTTTTTTTTTTTTTATAAAATTGACCACCTTCACTTCTTATTAATTTTCTAAATGCTTTTCGAGAAACGTGATGTTTTTATGTCAGTTAATGTAAATAACATCCTAGCGAGGTGAAGAATGGTTTAACGTTTACGCGTTCACAGTGGGAGGGGATAGTAGCTTTTGTTTTAGCAACCTGATGATCTATTGGTTTGATACTTCATGTAGATGTTTTAGAAATAATCATTCCTACGCAGCTATTTGGATTGGAAATCAAATGATAGACTGATTATATAAACAGTCAGTTGCTACAAGGGTAAGATTTTCAAATCAGCTTTTACCAGAACAGCAGTATTATAGATATTCCGAAAAAAAAAATTCTAGTATGTTGGAGGAGGGAGGATACAAATGGTATATTGACTCGACAGGAGGAGCTCTAAGGCTTCCATCTTCTATTTTATGGCTCACACTTTCATTGACTCCTTAGATCAGGTCAATATTTTATATTCTTCATCTGATTCTTATCAAATTGGAAAAATTTTAGGTCTCTCTTGCTGTTCTCCCGGCTGTAAATTTGCCCTTTTTACAATTTATTTTTATTCTTACACATATATTATTAAAAATTGTTTTCTTTGTTCTTTCAAAATGAATTGTAGTTTCATTAAAGAATCCAAAATGCAATTGATTCATTGGTTGAGTCTTAAAGGACAGTTTCTGCTACTGCGTACAGGTTACTGCCAGGGGAACAAGGAAAACAGCATCTTAACTTAAAAAAAATATGTCATTTATTAGCCCATGTAAAGTTATGTACACTTCATTATTATGACATATTGACTCCTTTTAAAGATGTGTGTTTAAATGAGCATACCTAGTTTTTCCATTTTCCTACACTTTAATTCTAACATCCGCTGAGGGAAAAAAATCTTGACCTCAACTCACTTAATCTAAGATAATTATACGCCAAAAAGTAATGTTCACTATTGATTCAGTGAAATTTAGTTGTATATAGATACAAAAGCTTTAAAAATCCAATATAAATACTCATATTTTAAAAAAACTGACTTTAAGTGTTAGAATTAGGGGACTCGATGGCCGAGCGAGTTGGGGTGAGGGACTTACCTGAACTGAAGGTCGTGGTTTTGAACCACACCTAGGTGGGTTCAAATTTATTTCGTGAAGGGCCCACGAAATGACCTACTGATAATGATCTTGACCTACCCATCATAGGTTGGTAACCTGCACAATAGTTAGTCCTTCCTACCCTAGTTGGAGTACGTAAGGACGTTAAGACCCAAATAAAATACCAAAATTATAGGATTGTTTTTTGTTTTTTTTTGTATATTTTACTCATAAATCTTTTTAATCTATATGTTTTTAATGAACGCTATTACTTTTTTTTTTTTCATTATTTTAATATTATGTTTTATAGTATATATATATATTCTACACAAGTAACATTAAAAAAGAAAATTGTGCTCGGGAAGCTGTGCTATTGCCATTTAAAAAAATGTTTATTTATTGATCGGTGAAGACATCTTATAGTTTCAGGTTTGAATATTTAAAAGGGACAGAAATTATAAAAAATAAAACAAAAATTTAAAGAACAAGAAAATTGTGAGACAAATCCAATTTTAATTAAATCCTACTCCTTCACAAAAGTCCGTATATTTTCCACCCTTTAATTTCTTTTCTTAAGAGGCTTATAAATTATTTATGGTCATAAATCTTTCATAAAGTTGCTGGATTCGAAATAATTGTCGTTGTTTTGAATTTATAGTCAACGCTGAAAGATTGAGGGACATCATTAGGCAAAACACTCGGAATAAAGACCTGTTTTTTTACCTTCTCCATTATACGGAGTGGGGCTAAAAAATACAGTCGTCTACAAAACCGATTTGAAGTTTTTGAATTAAAAAGGCTTTTGGTGCATCTTTCTTTGTTACTCTTATTTACATCTCCAAAGTTATAGCTAAAGTACTTATCGAGAAGGAAAATTGTTATATATATATATATATATATATATATATATATATATATATATATATATATATATATATATATATATTATATTTTTTTTTTTTTTTATTTGTGATTTTGTTAAATATCTATTGATTTTTTTTTTTTTAAATAATGCTTGGCTAGCAGATTTCTGCAAATCAGCTTCCGCGCTTGTGAATTATTCTTGCTAAATTGTAGGTCACATGCATACATAGAAACACATAAATATGCATGATATTTGAACTCTATACGTAATATGTCAACATTGTAAATTGATGGTACATGGTACTAATAGACGCATCAATCGATATGATTTTAAACTAATCTAATCGTAAAGTTATACTCTTATTAATTGAATCATTCTTACTGAATTGCAAGAACACACACACACACACACACACACACACACACACACACACACACACACATATATATATATACACGCACATAGACAGACTTGTATATATATATATATATATATACATATTCTTATGCAAGGAAAAGAACTTTTTAAAATCTAAAATAAATGAAAGTATAACAATTTTTATTTTAAAACTCTTAAGCAACTTCTGTTTTAATAACTTCTCCCACTGTTTCGCTAATAGAAATTAATTTTCTTAACCAGCTTCTTAATTTCCTCCATTCCATTCTACTAGGATCAGAAATAATTTTTATTTTTGTCATACATGTATACATATATACATCAAATTTGTTTTTTAAAAGTAAAAATATCATATTAAGAGAAAAACATAATTTTAGTACATACAGATACTGATACTGGAAATTGTCAAATGCATTTCTGATATACTTTTTTACCGATTTTGGAGTTTCTCTCTTTTTGTGGGGACTGCAGTACTAATTTTACTTTTTTGTTTTCCTCTGGAGCTAGTATTAGTATCGCTGTTGTTTACACTATGATTTACATCATTGGGCTAGCTGTTTTTAGGATCGGCTTGCCATCCAGCAGTTAGTTCAGCGTTGGTGCATAATCTGTCACTGCTGCGATTTTGAAAATTCGTAGTGAAATATAAAAAAATGATATCAAAATGATTACGTTTACTGCATTCTATTTTACCGACAACGCTCTGATCAGCACGGGAATTAGTTGAATGTGTGTTAAAAAAAAAGTATTATATCAACAATCAAGTAATGCATAGTATTTCAGAATCATCCAAATTAATTAAGTGAATTTTTCAATGCATTTTGCAATTTGTATTTTTAGGTCAAAATCAATTGCGTATTTCTTTTTTTAATATGACAATAAATGACGAAAAGTTTTTTATTTACTATTTATTTATTTGTTTAAGACAAAACTTTTAATGAGTAAGTAATACAATCTGCATCAATTCATAAGTAATATGAATGCCATTGTGAATCCATTCACACAATAGGTACAATGAGAAATAAATGAAAACGAATAACAAACAATAAAAGATAAAGACAACATTTTGAACGAAGGTCTTTGTTGGAGACATAATAAGGGGCGTTGGTTACGATCCACAGGAATTTGGATTGGAAAGATTGGAATTGATGTTGGAATACTTTGCTAGAGTTCAGGTTTTTAGGTCCTGATAGGCTTTAGGATAATCTTGTAAATTGAAATCTGATTACCTATTGAAAGTTGTGATGATTTAAATAATGCATGGTTGCCTAAATCTTTTGTTAAATGCTTGTCTTTTAAGTCTAGTATGTGGGTTCCATGTCTTTTGTCCAAGATGAAATAAAGATATTGCACCATATCAGATCTGGGTAAAATAATCCTATTGAATAAGGCTGATGGGTAGGAAACAAGGAATTGAGTAAATTTTTTGCCAATGTTCGTTCCGTGAGAGGTGACTTTGAAGGTTGGAAAATATTGTTTTAAGATCATGATGAGATAATAGTATATATTTTAGGTGAGCATAAAGATAAAGGTTTTGCGGTAGTTGTTTGTTGAGCTTAAATAGCAATCCAGTGTGCTAAACCCGGTCAAAATGTTGTGAAATGACCAGAAAGGCAGTATTGCCTTGTTTACTGAGCGGAAGGTACGTGGTCAATAAGACTATCATATAGGTTAATCGGTCTATATGATGTGGTGTTGTTAGGAATTTCAAGGAATGTTATTATGGGGTGTTTTGCCAAAATAGGAAAATAGTTTGTGCGTAGGATACGATTGTAGAAATGTGTGAGGAATATCATTGCTTTAGGTAAAAGTTGCCGGAGATCATAGGCAGAAAAGTTTTGTCGATTAATTTTTTCAAGTAGAAATTTATTCTCAAAGGGAGTAACTGACATAGGAGGTTAGGAGGTTGGTATAGGATAAGAACAAAAAAGAACTTATAATCTGTAGCGGATTTGGTAGGAAAATGTTCAGGATAAGGAGTGGATGTTTTGGAAAGATGATTGGCTGGACGGGGGGGATGGGCAATGTGTTTGGATTTTAGCATTTTTTTGTTATGTTGTAGAAGGAATTATCAGGAGTGGAATGGGATAAGAGGCATGTGTTGAATGATTAAAGGAAGCCAATTTGCGCTTGACTAGTTTACAGTAGTAATTATATCGGTAGGATGTCTCATACGTTACAATAATTGCTTATGGCCATACAGCTTGGTAAGGATGAAGTCTTGTGCTAAATGTTACTACTACTTTAGTTTTTTGGGATATTGTTGGGTGAAATCTTGAAATTATTTTGTTAAATAAAGTTTAACATATCTAGAATCTATTTTCAAGTTAATTTAGTTTATTTACCAAAATCTTCGCAGCAGTATTTAACAGTGAATTAATAGTTTTCCGGGCGATAAATATATTCATACTAACTTTTGAAAAAATAGGTCGGAAGTTCAACTCATTTTTAGAGAAGCGGTTTATACTAGGGTAAATCACTAGTTATGATCACCTCACCAGTTATGGGCAGACTAATACAAATATCGCAATAATAAGGGTCTAATCCATTTATTTATGATATAACAGGATAAATATTTCTGAAAAGGATTTAAGATTCATTTACTAATGAAACTCTTCCTCCTATCCTTTTCCAGTAGCCAATAAGAATATTTTCTTCAAATAGTGTCCTGAAATTCTTACCTCTTTTATTAGTAAGGTCGTTTATAAAAGTGAAGATTCTTAAAGAATTAAAGTGAAATGGCTTAACTAATTTTTAGTTTTTGAGCTTGTAACTTTTTGTTAGAATTCAGGCTTCCATACAAGCTCCATTATGTTGGACTGTCTGATTTTATATAACAATAATCTTGAACTGACCATAACCGGTGTATAAAAATACGGGATATAAGTTATGTTCACTCCTATCTATTTCAATTTTCTTTGTTGTTACAAACTTTCTTTTTTCTAGTAAAGAAAATATAGAATTTTCTTTATTTGATTACTCATTTTAAAACTTACATACTACACCCCTTCCGGTTATGTATGACCTTACGTATCTTAAGTGACCATTGCTAGTTAATATAGCTAGTTATACTCTGTACTTCGCGGATGGCTACTGCTGTTTAAGAAAACTGAAAATATTGATAGAAAATAATTAAGAAAAAATACATTCCGATTTCTTTTAATTCATTAATTCTTTTAGTGGCGAAGATTAGTTTATCGTATGCCCTTACTGATTGTGTAGAAAAATCAACGAGAAGGGCGGCGGTAACTACACAGTTTATGATATGAGTGCACCAAGTGATTGTGTTTTTAAATATATATTTTACTTTTTTGTTAGACCGCTTTGTATCAGCATTTAGATTATTTTTGTAGTTCTAGTTGTTAATTAATTAATGCTCTATTTTTTAATTACTAAACAAAATTTTAAAGATTATTTTCCCATATGACCATAACTAGTCTTGGCTATGGCCATAACTGGTATTTTTAGCTTTAGGTAGAAAAATATGAACATCTATTTGAAAGGAAGCTTTAGTGTATTCGTCAATTTTACATTGAATAAAATAAACTTTTGAGAATCTAAGTATACATCCAAAGATGTATTACAAACTGCATAAATGAAATTGACTTTTAAATCGACAATTCCCCTTAACTATGAACATAACTAGTGGTTTACTGTATAAGACTAGCTGCTAGGATTGTTTATGATACTTCATAAATAATGATACCGATTGCAAGGTCTGTAATATGTTTTAAAAAAGGCAGGCTGAATAGTTAAGAGATGAAAGAGCAAATACATAAGATAAAGAAAAACAGGTAGGTAAACACAACGCATCCAGATTAGAATTCGCCATCATCCGCTCATGGTAGCAGCAGAGTGGATTATGGAAGTGAAACTTTTTTAATTTTGATCCTCTTAACGACGGAGGAGGATGGGGAGGGGTGGGGGCTGACTGTATATTTTGCCAAGCCTCTGCCCCAGCCGTGTCTTTCACTTCCTAACAGATCATTGGAACCCCACCCCAATCTTTCTTCTCACTATTAATAAGCCACATGCAGTTCAATAATAAGCATAGTCATATTTAAATACTAATTTCTGTTAGCTAGGAAATAAAAAGAAAGTTGGCGGAAATAAATAATAAAAGTAAGTACCAGCTGGTTGCTGCCCTACGACCAGTTTTTACAATAACTTGTCTGATATTTATAATTTTAACATATCTTGACCTTTTCCAATATTATTGATTTATTAAGATTAAACTTACCCTACATACTTCTGTTGCTGCTTTGTGCCCCCGTCACAAACAACCCAGCGACTATTGGATCGTCTTTTCTTTTCGTGGTTCCAGAATGTTTATTTGTGTTGTTATTCAAACGGAGAGGTTTGTAGCAGTTGAAAGCCGATGAAAACATGTTGACACACATTCAATAAAAGTTTTCCAAGGGGTTTCCACGAGTTGGAAAACTTGAAAAAGTTAGTCTGTCTCTGAGACATTTACACAACTGCATCAACCCTTTTGATTGAAGTTACAGAACTTCTACTATGTGACTTCTTCTCTTATAGATATATTAAATTTTACAATGTTCTTTTATTCTTTCCATTTAGACCTCCTTATTTTTTTTTTTTATAAATTAAGCTCGAAAATTCCTTACTTTCAAACAGTAAAAATACAGGGTAAAACTTACCTCTTAGTGTAAAAAAAAAAAAATTGGGTGAAACTAGATCAAAAATGTAGAAAAATGCCGCAGACCTCACCTTTCTTTTCCAATCCGTGCAGATATACGATAAATCAAAGACTTTTTTGAGGAAACCACGTTTTTTTACCATAAAAGCTGTAATATCTCTATTTTATTTAAATATTTATCAAATTTTTACCTCATTTTCAGATTTAGCATTAAATTTTCTATAAGATCAGAGTAAATGTAACCGTGAATTTAACTCAGACTCCTCGATCCATAAAATTCTTCTCAAAAAGTGGTATTCTTCAATATCGTCTGCGTTCAGAAGCTAACGGAAACTTGAGGTCTACGTTCATTAATATTGGGTTTTAAACCTTACATTGAAAATCTAATAAAATAAATCCTAAATAATAATAAGAAATAAATAAATGTAATAACATAAGATCCTCTGATCTGGTGTCGCTTTATTAAAAGTTTTCCTTTATTTTTCATTAAACAATAATTTTTTTTCTTTGCTTTTTTATTCCAATGAAGAGTTTATTCTGTTAAAAATGCACATTTCCATTAAGGGATTGTCATAATATTTTATTTACACAAGTAACTGATTTGTATGCCAAATGAGAACAACATGTTTTTTTCGGTTTTAATAGTACATTTCTCCATGAAATTGAAACAGAAACATTACTTTCAACATTTTATTCGAAAGCTTATTAAATTTACAAGTTTTTGTAAGATTTGCAGTTTTGTGGATGGTTTTTTTCGAAAAACGGTGAGCGTAGAAGTAATATAAGACATTGTAACTTTCGTAAATAAGGTGAAGATCAAGCTGTTCTTTTGGCACAAGTTTATAAAATTCAAAGTTACATGTACTCTGATCTTATAAAACATTTAATGCAAAATTCGAAAATGAGGTCAAAGTTTAAAAAATATTTTTAAAAAATGTAGATATTACAGCTTTTATGGTAAAAAATGTGGTTTCTTCAAAAAAGTCTTTGATTTACCGTATATCTGCAACGAATTGGAATAGAAAGGTGAGATCTGCGCAATTTTTCTACATTTTTGATCTAGTTTCATCCAATTTTTTTTTTATATTAAGAGGTACTCACCCTGTATAATAATTTACACAGGAGTTAACTTTTTTGTTTGTATTAGTGTTGATAAAACTCCTGATTCGTTTACAAATGTATTGCCAATGTCTCAAATATGCAACTGAAGTATTTTACAGCATAAGATTGGCGTTGTTATCTTGATAGAAGTGAACTTAAAATAAGTAATATAATAAGCACTGTTAATAAATGTCTGCAATCCCTAACTGAATAAATCGATCCCGGTATCGACTTTAAACAGAGTATGACACTGGTGGGTCTCCCGGCCACGGATTCAATCAACGGGATATATTTTCACATGGAACAAAGTGTTGATGTTTTGAAAATTTTGTATGTTTAATAACTTATGATGAATGTTTAACATTCAAATAAAGTAATTCCAATAGTAGTTTATTTTTCTATCTTTCTATCCGTTTCTTTCAAGTTCGCTCCGAAACAACATTTCCCATCTGCTATCCAATTGAAGGCGGTGTTTCAAAAGTGCACTGCTACAAATATCTTCCTAACAATATTTGCTGATGAGGCAGCTATCCTTTCATCCTATAATTATCCCAAAATGGCTTCCTATTATCTCCAAACGCAATTATCTCAAATTGAAATCTAGTGAGATCAAAGCAAATAAATAGATATGCACTAATGTAATCTTTATCCTCCGCTAGGAATCCTATCCTCCGATTTATTTCAATGATATTCCACTACCCACATCTGACACAGTATATCTTAGCTTCTTCCAAGATGATAGACATACGTGGAACACTCACACTAAATTTAACAGCCAAGAACTTCGCCAATTAAACATGATTTTTCCGTTGAAAAATAACCCCTCATATATAAGACCATCATTAAAGCTATTTGGACCTATAGACATGAACCATGGGACCAAATAATGGAATATTAAACGCATTCAATCCTTCCAATGCAATGTTCTCCGTGCCATTGTAAATGCTTCATATTCTATTTCAACTCATTCAGATAATTACATCAATATATAATATGTTCTTGACCTCATACCACTTAAATGTTTGAAATGCCATCACAACCTTTCCAATTAACAAAATCCTTTTTTTTTTATTCTATGATCGTTTTTGATTATGTTTGTTAGTATATTTTAGTTTTTTTGTTAGTACAATTAATATTCTTATTTAGTTTATATTCTTATTCATCATAATGGGGCGTATAAAAAAAAATGACCACTTTATCAAATTCCAGAGTTCAAAAGTCTGTAAATATCTTGATGCTATTTATTATCTACCAATACTTAATAATCCCTTTAGAGCATCCTCTAACCTTGTTTACTAACACTGGAATTTTTCAAAATAAGGCTCAGTTCAGTTTTTATTTCAAAGAAGAAGTCAGTGTCCTACGAAATTCTCGTAATTTTAAGGCATTACTGGAAAAAAAAATTCACAGCCGCAGGAACAACTCGTGAAATTATCAAATATGAAGGGAAGGTGTCCTTGAAGAGCGCACTGCGCGGCGTTGGATTGAAAAATTTAGAAGTGGAGATACGATGTTAGAAAGGAAGAAGGGCTCCGGGCGGCCATTAATGGACATTGATGAGGTTCTAGGTAGGGAAGCTGTTGAGCCGCCAAATCCGTTCACATGTACTCGCGATCTTGCCAGGGAGTGTGTTGTGTCGAAAGATACTGTCAGTCCCCATCTTCTCTCCATGGGGAAGGTGAAAAAGACCTGTAGACTGGTCCCTCAGGAACTTACTCCTCAACAATTTTACAAAAGTTGAGAAAAGTTTACAGAACTTCATGGGTTTGATCTCCTGTCTCATCCACCATATAGTCCAGACCTCGCACCTTCGGATTACTACTTGTTTTGATCCATGGCCCATTTTCTATAAGGGAAGAATATTGATAATTTAGCGGAAGTTGAAAATGCTGTCCAAGAGTTCTTTGACAGCCATCCCAAGGAATGGTATCAGCGTGGCATCGAGCAATTGGCTAGCAGATGGGTAATGACGGTAGATAACAATGAACAATACTTTGAGTATTAATTGTATTTTATATCCAAAAAATAATAATACAAATATTTGTTTAAAAAACGGTCATTTTTTTTTATAAACCCTAATATATTATATAGGAATCAACGCTGAGTACTCCAATGAAAATTCAGTAATAGTTCATCCAAGTATAATCATATCTGTCTGTATATTTCAGGTTTTGAAAGAAATTATGGAATCATTAAATCCACCTTATTGGTATCATAACCCAGTGATGTTCCTCGGGATTCCTTTGAAAGTTCATTTTTTTAAGGTGAAAAGTTTTGACATCTTGGTGGTGACTCCTTTGATGAGCTTTGTGGGTCCTGCGATTTGAAGTTCTGTTGCTTTGGAGGACTCTACATTACCATGCCTCTAGCCATCTCCTATTTCACATCCACTTTCAATTGTATTAGTCGAACTCTATTGTTGATCTATATGTTTGATTTCTTTTTGCATTTTAAAATTAATATATTTAAAACGAGTACCAAAATGCTGTAGCTTTTTTTTTTTTTTTTTTTTTTTGGAACTGATGGTGAATTTTTAATATTTAAAACGAGTCTTCGAATAAAATAATATCCATATACGTGGCTTATAATTTATCAATTATAAGTTCATATTCTGGTAGCGCATTTATTAGCTTTAGGTTTCCAAACAATCGTTTGCATGAGTATTTCCTTTCGAACTGTATTTGAGGTTTTATGAACCTGAAGAGGAATTATCAATTTTTATTGTTTTATACTGATTAGTTTCAAATCGTTAATTACGTATTATAATCATTCTTCTGATGGAAACGTGGCTTTACTGTCTGGAAATTTATAGAGAATTTACTTCGAAAGAGAGACCTATAAGGAAGATGCGTGGTTTGTGAAAATAATTTGGTAATGTAATTAATAGCTAGTTCATCACGTCAGTATGCTAATGGCGGCAGTCCTCATTCAGTGCGAATAGGTAATGAGGGAATGGTTCAAAACGCCCCTGTTGCTATCCGCATCCCTCAATGGTATTCAGCATCCTGTTTTGCAAGATTGTCCATTGTGGCAGCATTTAATTATATAATTGCGTGATTTTATAAATGTTAATAAAAATTATTTCCTTTTGTATCTTCTACAGTAAGAAATTTTTCAGAAATCTTAATTGTACGTATTGTTCGGATGGACTCATTGTCATCGTTATTACTTATTGCTATTGAGTGAAGTAGCTTGAGATATGTATTGAATAAAACAGTTTATTCGTTAAAAAAATAAAATTAATAAATAAATAAGAAAATACTATGTGCTAATAGTAATTTAAACTTTTTACGTTATTATTTTATTTAATCAATGCGTTAATATATTTATATTAATATAAAGTATGCATAAAAAACAATATATTATTGTTAACAACATGTTGTGGTTTATCGGTTACTTTAAAGATTGCTGCCTGATTATTATTTTTTGGTATTATATTTCTTATCTGTCGAAAACCTACCTCCTCCAGTCTTTCTGCATCCTTTAATGGAGTACCGCTAAATAATGTGGAACAAAAATACGATAACTTGGATTTCATCTGGACAAGAGGCTTACCTAGAAACCTCATACAAGATTGAAAAGACAAGACGCTGCACGTCGATTTCGACTTCTGCAACACTTACTCGACAAAAGTTCAAATCTCCCGATTCACTACGAAAAACTCATCTATTTGACGATTATCACACCTATTTGGACGGTATAGAGTTATGGGGATCCACCAAACCATCGAATTCCTCCCGCATCTAATCACTCCAATACAAAATCTTTCAAAAAATTCTTAATGCTTCTTACTTCGTCACAAATGAACTGATCCACAATGACCTTAATATCCCATATGTCGCAGATTTGGCACGAACCACTTGTTGCACAGCTTCCTATTCCAATCCTGGCAATCCTCCGAGGCGTCTGAAAAGAAGATGGCCCCGGGATATGTTTTGTGATATTTCATTAGAGTACTACCAATGGGTAGGTGCTCTACAAGTCTTAATAATGTCATTTTTTGCATTGTATACCGCATATTTACTAGATGTATTTTTTTAATACAGTTGTAAATTTCTGTTAATAAAATAATAAAAAAAAAATCCTTATCTAAAAAGAAGGCTTTCTTTTATTTTATAATTATACCATTGAAAATTCTGTTAATAATCTCCTTTAAAGTTTTTTCCTCGTTCTTAACTCAGACTTGAAAATGGGATTCCGCGAACGAGTATGGTAGATTTTGTTGAACAATCTCAACTGAAACGTTCGAACTAATTCCATCAATAGTTCCATTTCTAGTTGTCATGTTTTTTTTGGTTTTTTTAACTAAAATATATTAAAGGGGCTAATACAATATGGTGTATCATTTGGTATTGTTAGAATAATTTAAAAATTTTTAACATGTGTTTAAGATCAAACCTAAAGTCATTACGAGCTAAATATAATCTGATTGAGGGCGGCTTGTTACGTTAATGCTTTACGAGATCTAAATGTCTCTTTTCCGGAGCCTCCCGCAAAGTAATTACTCAATTGTTCCAATCCAATGGCGGGAGTACACCATCGATCTGACTCCTTTGAAAAGTTGTCAAGTGTAAGCTACGTGTTCCCCCAGCTACCTGTTTAATCTGCTGATGATTCAATTTAATTTTCCATGAGATTTCAGTACAACAATATTTTCGTAACATTTAAAATAGATCAGAGGGAACGAAATATTAAATAATAACTAAAATATTTTAGGACCATAAAATCTCTGTTTAAAACATTACTCTTTATATTTTTCATATAGAATATTTTTTTATTATCGTGTTGGTTTTAGCATGAACTCCTATTATTACGCAAAAAAATAAAATTAAGAAAAATAATAAAATGAAAAGACAATTTGCTGCCTTCACCCGGACTCGAATTCGGCGCGAGATCTTGGCTGTCAAGTGCCATATCCATTGAATGGCTATAATCCGTTTATAGATAGCGATTCTTAATTTTTTTGTTCCAAAAATTATAATAAATTTTTGCGATAAGAGCTGTCTATTATTAGCTAATATCAACTAACCCTGGTAAAACAAAATTCATAAGAGTAGGAAGGTAACCCCGTATGGTAAAGAGAATCATTCAGAGGTTGAAAAGGCAAATCATAAACAAGCCCAAGATATGATGTATTTGAGTGGCTAAATAAAAACATTTACATCGATAGAGAGATATCACAAAGAATAGGATCAGCTGGAAGAATGTTCTACTTGATCTGGAAAGATTTTCTCAACAGAAGAGAGGTGTTAAAGAAATCAAAGATGTCCATATACAGAGTGAATACATCTTAGTGTAAAAAAAAAAAAAAAAAAAAAAAAAAAAAAAAAAAAAAAAAAAAAAAAAAAAAAAAAAAAAAAAAAAAAAAAAAAAAAAAAAAAAAAAAAAAAAAAAAAAAAATGGGTGAAACTAGGTTAAAAATGTAGAAAAATGCCGCAGAATTCACCTTTCTATTCCTATCCGTTGCAGATCGATGAATTTTTTGAGGAAACCACGTTTTTTAACCCAAAAAACTGCAATATATCCATTTTTTAAAAATATTTTTCACACTTTAATCTCATTTTAGAATTTAGCATTAAATTTTCTATAAGAGTAGAGTAAATGTAACCTTGAATTTTACAAACTTGTGACCTAAAGAACAGCTTGATCTTCACCTTATAACCATGTCTTATATTACTTCAACGCTCACCGTTTTTTGAAAAAACCATCCATAAAACTGCAAATTTAAAAACAAAAAACTTGAAAATTTAACCAGCTTTGGAATGGTATGTTAATAGTAATGATTCTGTTTCGATTTCATGGAGAAATATACTTTTAAAACCGAAAAAACATGGTGTTCTTATTTGGCATACAAATCAGTTACTTGTGTAAATGAAATATTATGATAATCCCTTAATGGAAATGTACATTTTTAACATAATAAACTCTTCATTGGAATAAAAAAGCAAAGAAAAAAAATTATTGTTTAATAAAAAATAAAGGAAAACTTTCAATAAAGCGACACCAGATCAGAGGATCTTATGTTATTACATTTATTTATTTGTTATTATTATTTAGGCTTTATTTTATTAGATTTTCAATGTAAGGTATTAAACTCAATAATAATGAACATAGACCTCATTTTTGCCGATAGCTTCTGAATGCAGATTGTGTTGAAGAATAACACTATTTGAGGTGAATGTTAAGGACAGATGAGTCTGTTTTTACAGAGGAAGGCATTTCTACCTATCCATGTATATCGCTAGTTTTTATTTGTATATCTTGACTATTACTATTAGATGTTTAATAAGGTTCTTGGGGTTCAGTCAATAAAAATCATGCCCTACAGTGAAAAAACAGGTTACAATACATTTTTATAAGTTACACTGGTTATTTAATATTAGAGCTAAGAACAATATAAATAGATAAAAATATGCGTAAGAATATACAACTACAATATAATTACAAAATATGGATAAGCATGAAACTACTTTCAGTGTTTTTGGTGGATATGCTATCTACTACCACATTACAACAATTCGAGTGTACAAACTAAACTGGGGTGATGTATATATTACACATAAATGTTTATATTAGCCTGAATGTATTAAATTAGAATAACATATATTGAAATTTGGGACGTCTGATTTTTTGTTTATTGCGCGATTTTCAAATGTATATATATTTATTAATTAATGGCGCAACAGACGCATGTAGCAGTCTTGGCCTGCACAATCGCCTTTGCCCAGTCGTCCCTGCTGGTAGCGCACCTGATGGATATTAGGTCCTGCCTTTAATCTTCTTTTATATCATCCATTCGTCAAGATTTCTATCTTTCTCTAGACCTAACTCCTTCCGGCTTCCCATAATAAATTCTTCTTGCAGTTCTCGCTTCAGCTTTTCTGAGGACATGCCCCAACCATTTCATGCGATGAACGCGAGCGAATTGGAAGATATTTAAGTCGCCGTGCTTTAAATAAATTTCTTTGTTTGTTCTTAAACGTGGCAATCCTTCTTCAAATCTAGGCCTTACCAAAGTTTTAGAATTTTTTGATAAATTTGATACGAAGCGGTACAATCGTTCTGAAGAAGCTATCCTAAGCGTTCTAGTCTCGCACGCATATGCAGCAACTGGCCTAATAAGAGTTATACAGTCTAATTTTCGTTGCGAGACTTAGTAATCTACTTTTCAGGAGGTTCGCTAGAGATTAATAAGCTCTATTGGCAGTCATTATTCTAATCAATATCTCCTCATCTTCTCTATGGGTATCATTTATTATAGACCCAAGGTATATAAAGCTCGAGACCTCTTGGAACGTATGGTTTCCTACGCCTTAGTGTTGAGGTGGATGGGTGAGCTTTTTCTATCTTATCACAAGGACTTTGGTTTTTCCATCATTGACACAAAACCTCATTTTCTGTGCTTCACTTTCCTACCTGCAAAATGCTTCCTTCACTGCTGGAAGCGATCGCCCTACTTCATCCGAGTATCTGAATCATTCATAGAAATATAATTCTTCCATTATTCAGTCTGGCTCTTCAAACGATAGTCTTCAAAACAATATTAAACAGAAGCGAGTTTAAAGAGTACCCCTGTCTCAGGCCCGAGCAAACTTTGAAGGAGTTTGCTTTCTTTCACCAATGCTTTCTTTCACCTTGACTGCAGACAGTGCCTTTCATCTTTACCATAGTCAAACGTATTAGCTTCGCTGGTATTCACAATTCTTGCATGGCCTTGTAGAGCTCTTTCCTAACCATAGTATCGTACTCTGCCATAAAGATTTGTCCTTAATTCACCTTGCTAGTCCTTTCCTAGTATGGCGCGATGCGATTATATAGAGCAATAGTGAAGACCTTATTTGCAGAATTAAGTATGCTGATGCTTTTATGATTTCTGCAATTTCATACATTTTTTTTTCTCTTAAATATAGTGACAATTAGCGACTCCTTACATACTTTCGGTAGCATTTCTGTTTGATAGTAGTTAGCATAAATCATCTGAGAGGCGACTCCCGCCCTGTTTGAGAATCTTTCCTGGAATCCTGTCTGATCTTTGAGACTTATGATCCTTTAAATTTCCCCAAAATTTCGTCAGAATCAGGTGGCATGACTTGATCATCATCATCTTCTGTCGCCGGCATACTTCCGCGAGTTTTCTCTTCCATAATAGAAGGATTGAGTAGCTCCTGAAAACTCTTTCCACCTTCCTTGGACCTCTTTATTCGCCACTATCAGTTTGCCATTCCTATCTCTCCGTCCCTAGCTCATTAAGATAACCTCTTTGGTAGTCTTTAAGTTCTGAAAAAACTTTTTTTCTGCCTCAGTACTCTCTTACAATGGGTCCTTGCGTCATGGCACTCTTTGCGATTATGACGAGTGTCCTTATTCAGGTATTTCTCTCTCTTGATATTCCTTATTTTTCTTGATTCTTCACATTCCTGGTTATATCAGTGCGCGGGGGTAAATCTCTTATCTTTTCTGCAGCATTGGTCAGCGGCTTTCGCCATCACTTGTTTATGTATGTCCCATTCTAGTTGGGCATTTCTACCATCTGCATTCCTCTCTCAATGCAGTTTTAGAACATATCTTTTATCTCTTTTCTATTTATCTTAGCCCTGTCCCACCTGTGCCACTGTTCATCATACTTCCTTCTTCTGGTCTGGTGTATCTGACATGTCAACTAGGTAACCACCAAGTAATGGTCTGAATCTACATCGGTACCTCGGTGGGTCCGGACATGCACATTGTTGAAGTGCCTGCTGGTGTCGTAGCCCCATTTGGAGATGTACATGTTCCTTTTTATGCCTGTTTATGAGGAAATATTGTACTCATTACAACTACGGTATTAGCTGCGGCGAAACTCTCACCGTTGTCGTTGGTCCTTTCTTGCATGTTATTCCTATCGTAGGTAGAAACATTTCCTCATTGCCTACCTGTGCGGTAAAATCACTTATTATCACTTATGTCATAGGATGGCCAGTCATCCTGGGTCATTTAAATTTCTTCATAAAACATAAGGTCCAAACGTTCCACGTTCCAAATCTATATACCTTTTTCCGAGTTCCGGGTCGTTGCCGTGAATCTGTCCGTTATCCGAGGCTTGATTCTAAAGTAACCTTATAGTTTTTATAGTGGCGGGTTGTAGGCTTGTTCCCCAACCCTCCTCCTTTATGTAAATATATAAATATATGAGTGTGTGTGTGTGTGTGCGTGTATTTCTTTAAACATAGCTTTGTTATTATTAACCTTTCAAATTGAGTTATTGGATATTGCGTAAAAGTTATAAAGCCCACTACATGAAAACGGCCATACATCGTGTTGTATTTTAAAAAGATGAACAATATTGTGCATATTTCACGGGGGAAATTTGTTTTCAGGGGAGGAGGATTTCATCAGCGGTTCTGTAAATTGCATGAGTTTGCGATGACGGACGCTGATCGTGGCGAGCTAACGCTTGGATTGAGTTGAGGGTTCCGAGAGAATTGGTTTTAAACTGAGTGAAATATGATGACGTTGGTTTAATTAAAGCGACAGTACATTAGTAGCCACCCCTCCGGTCCAATGTAGCTGCCATAGTTCTCTTCATCAGTCACTCCTCACCGTTCAACGCTCACTATATTAGCACGGTTCTTTATTTACACAAATATATATATATATATATATATATATATATATATATATATATATATATATATATATATATATATATATATATTATATATATAAACTCAGAACTGAAATAAATATTACTGTTATTAATGTTTTCATTTCTTACGTTATTCAGGGTTGCATTATCTTCTTTCGTTAGTTTAAGATTAAAACTTCCCCTTAATTATCATAGAGTCCAAAATAACAGTAATTTTTTTTTTATTGTGTTTTGTGGGGACAAGGGAATTTTAGTATTAGAATATATTGTTCAAATGATTGGATAGTTTTAAGGTAGAGCTATTGATTGTAAGGACTGGTCTTAGTGGAATTTCCACTTCATTTATTTTGAGTAGGCCGCAGGGTCGACGAGGCAAAAGGTTGAGGCTATTATTTTTATTATTCGGCATTAAAGTACTATTATTTATTGAATATCGAACTTTTCTTGCATTACCTTTAATTACTTTTAATTCCATAATAAATTCTCTGAACAGGAATAATGCCTAAATAATGAACAGAATTATAACAAAGAAATGCAAACCATATATGGTACATAATAGGCAGCAACAACGGATGTAGTGACATCTCGATTTAAATTTTTTTTAAAAACAACAAATCCTTAAAAAAAAAACTGTTAATAATATAGAGGTACTTGACAGCCCCTGAAAAGACAGCTGCACCGAAAAAAATAAATTTTGATCCCTATCTTTAATTTGGTTTAAATCCCGCATTTAAAATAGCATTTGCGTAAATCAAAATGAAAGGACTGCACAATAATAATTGCACACTATTTTATAGTATGGTCCGAAGGCTGAAAAGTTTGGAGACCCCTGCACTAGAGTTTGACTCTTTAGACCAACCCATTAGATAAATATCTCGCGGCCAAAAAAACGGGGAAAGTTATAAAAGAAATTTTAAAAGTTACGGTATAGCAACAATTACGCCATAACCCACCTGATTGCGTAAAAAATCTAAAAATATGTAATCGATTTTTTAAACGTGTCCTCCACCTCAGTAACGTAACCTCTTAGGAAAAATGAACCAGTTTGCTTAACAAAGGTCTAAACCATACAACAAAATCTCCTTTGACCGTACAAACATTTGAATTCTTGCGGTAAATATAGCAATTGGCAGTATTTGGAAAAACATCCAATAGAACCGCCAAATATTCGTAATTCATCAATCCTTGTTGCTGTGATTCTACTAACTTTGTCTTTTATTTCGCAGAAATCAATAGTCTTTTGGCTATAACTCCAAAATTATGTAACAAATTTATTTTTTTCATCTGAAAGCTGTTTAAATTTAATATCAAACCCCCTTCATGAAATTTTAATCAAGTCATGTAAAGTAACCATGCCAGCGCACTGTTTTGAAATCTGATTTTTGTTTTGGCACATTTTTCACTATAACTCTAAAACTCCGAAAACTTTCGTTCAGTTGAAAAATGTGTTATTAGTAAAATATTTTGAACAATGATTTGTTAGTGGGCGAGGCACTGCATTCCTAACTCTTGAATCTGAGTTCGAGTCCGGCTATTAGGAAATATACTTTCCTGTTTTTTCCGGTTACACCTAGCCAGTATATAGTGGATATGAGGAAATGCTGACGTTTGAATAGGATTCTGGCTAAATTTAACACCTTTGCACCTCAAATGGCCAAGAAGAAGCACTGTACCATGGAATGACCGAGCACTGTACCATGGTATTACCAAGCACTGTACCATGGTATTACCAAGCACTGTTCCATGGTATTACCAAGCACTGTACCATGGTATTACCAAGCACTGTACCAGGGTATTACCAAGCACTGTACCATGGAATGACCAAGCACTGTACCATGGTATTACCAAGCACTGTACCATGGTATTACCAAGTACTGTACCATGGCATTACCAAGCACTACACCATGGTATTACCAAGCACTGTACCATGGTATTACCAAGCACTGTACCATGGTATTACCAAGCACTGTACCATGGTATTACCAAGCACTGTACCATGGTATTACCAAGCACTGTACCATGGTATTACCAAGCACTGTACCATGGTATTACCAAGCACTGTACCATGGTACTACCAAGCACTGTACCATGGTACTACCAAGCACTGTACCATGGTATTACCAAGCACTGTACAATGGTATTACCAAGCACTGTACCAGGGTATTACCAAGCACTGTACCATGGTATTACCAAGCACTGTACCATAGAATTACCAAGCACTGTACCATGGAATCACCAAGCACTGTACCATGGAATGACCAAGCACTGTACCATGGTATTACCAAGCACTGTACCAGGGTATTACCAAGCACTGTACCATGGAATTACCAAGCACTGTACCATGGAATCACCAAGCACTGTACCATGGAATGACCAAGCACTGTACCATGGAATTACCAAGCACTGTACCAAGGTATTACCAAGCATTTTACCATGGTATTACCAAGCACTGTACCATGGTATTACGAACCGCTATACCATGATATTACCAAGACCAGTACGATGGTATTATCAAGCACTGTACCATGCCATTACCAGGACCATGGGTTGTAGTGCTATAACTTTCTGTGTTTTTGAAATAATAATAATAGACAGTTTTATTTGGTTGTCTGGGATAAAAGGATAAAGAAACCTTATTCATAATATATAATTTAATATTTTTTTATTTTTAATTTTTAATAAGTAAATTGTATTTAAATTATTTATTTAGTTTATAAAAAATTAAAATTATAAACGAATAAGCATTTCTTATAAGATTGTTTTTTCGTTATTTACTTATGATAAATGTTAATATAGAACATTAAAGTTTCTTTAATTTGATAAACGTTATATATTAAAACATGTAATCTTTGAGCAATAGATTCAACAATATTGCGTACACAATCAGCAATTCATGTACACAATATGTAATAATTATCATGTTACTACTCATAAAGGTGACTCAACATAAAAAAAAAAAAATAAATAAATCAAAATATTGGTTTAAACAACGAATAAATAAGTTAAAAACAATGTTTTGGTTTACTAGTAAACAAATAATGAAAAATAAATCAGTCGGCATTGTATATTGAATAATTTTTTATACGATAAAGGCTTGCTCAATGAACTCTCTCATTTTCACTGGATATTGTGTTTTATGATGAAAATGAGAAATTATTTCTGATGGCTAATGGCGCGGTCGAGTAGAGGGGTAGCACCCTTCAGGGCTAGTGAATATTTTCAACAGGCCATTATTGCTTCCATTATTTTTTTAAAATTTATTTATTTTATTTTTAAGAAATGAATCTACCATTTTAATTTCATTTAGAAGCGTCTATGGTTCTAAAATTAAGTTTTATACTATGCTTGACCAGCCAGCTAGCTCAATTCTCTTCAAAATATTCATATTTAAGAGAACTAATGCCTTTGCCATGCTGATGGATATGTTTACTTTTACGAGTATACTGAGGAAATAATACTGATTACTTAAATAATACTGACTTTTTTTTGTTATTTTTTAAAAATTGTTTTAACAAAACAAAATTTTCCATCATTATCATATGAATAACTGTGTTTGATTAAAACGAAACATTTTCGAACTTCTCTTCTTCACTTCCTCCTAAACTATCTTCTTTTGCTTCTTCTAAAAGCATCACTTTAAAGAAGTGACACTCAAAGACTAAGCGGGAAAGATAATTAAGTAAATGCTGAATCTGTAGTCACAAGGAACGGCCTCGTGAGATCACAGCCTTGGGAGACGGATAGTTTTTATAAAAATTTCTTCGCACAAGTTGTTTTCGCCTTACAAGCCATTGAACCTTAGAGCTAACGTCTATCTAGAGTTTACGGATGAGAGACAATTTCTCTAGGTCGCTACCCACATCTTCACTAACGTTTTCCATATTTATCGTCTTGTAGCCACTAGCATACTGACCACCAGAATAGTAGATTTCTTAGTGTGTTACCATTTTTTTTCCAAGTTGGCTAAAAAAATATGTTGGATGCCTTTACTCATCTGCTGAAAAACGCATTTGTATAATACGATTCATATATTATAATTCACTATTTTATTTTTTTAAATAAATTTAAGATCTAATAGCTGGGGTATCTGGTACCAGAACTCACTAGTTTGGTTTGTTTCAATAAGGTTATTATGTTTCAGTTTGAATTTAGTACTGAAAAGACAAGCAGTTGTCTTTTATTTCCATTTACTTTTATACTTACAGGACAAAATATTTAAACTTTCAATTTCTACAGACATTAGATCAAGATGGCTATTATTAGGTGTATTCGAACTTACGACGGGCGAGCATGATATTTCATTATTTTTTCCCTTTTCGTCTTTTATTCTTTTATTTCCCGATTTTTGTATATAGTTCTAAAATCCATTACACATGCTAATTATGCCACAGATACACTTATTCATAATGCTGCCATCTGCTGATTTTGCCAGAACCACTTACCTCCTTTTCTATAATTAACTGTGCACCCACTAAGACTTACCGGTTTATTCTTACTTTCAAGAATTAGTCTCATCAGTATAATCATACAAATCTACTTGTTATATTTTTCAAAACAAAAATATTTTATGGTACAGAATATAAGAAATGAATAAATATCTCATGCATTTAAAAATTTTTATTCATTACACACAAACGATCACTCTTTTAAGAATATATTTTCAGTCTGGTTATATCCGTGATAGCAACCAATAGTTTGTCTATTCATCTTCTTATGGTTCTAACATTTTTTTTTTTAAATGCGAAAAGGCCTTAAAGACCACGCAAATATCATGGTCAGGATCTCTTTATGAACTTCCTCTTTCTCCATATTTCCCTCATGAGCTCCGCGTGTCTGCGCTTCCTTTCCTCCGACCACGCACAACCTTTTTTTGGGCGTTTTGTCCACAAAGACCTTTATATCGTTTAGTGTTTTCCTATAGGTTTCTCTATCCTGACAGTCTGAATCCCTCAGTCCGGCCAAATCCATGTCGATCCTGATTTGCTTAAAAAAACCTGTCTTGTTCTTGCGCTGGTGGAATCGCCGGAAGATTTCCCGGTTTAACCTTTCAGGGCTCATTCTCATCATATGACCATAGAATTTAAGTCTTCTTACTCTGATGTCGGTCTCTAGGCTTTTGATGTTATCGTATATTTCCTTGTTGGACTTTAGCCTATATCCTTCGGGTGTCTTTTTAGGCCCATAGATTTTCCTCAGGATTTTTCTTTCCACTTTCAGAAGCTTTTCTATGCTAGGGAGACAGGAGGTCTCCGTTCCATAGAGAATCACAGGTTTAATCACGGTGTTATAGTGACGGACTTTGGCTTTGATGGATAGGTTCTTTTTGTTGTAGAAGTTCCTGAGATCGAAACACAAATTTTTCCAGTTTGGCAACTTTTCCCTTGAAGCTTTCTCGGTCCGAACCGTTGTTGCATATGACTTCGCCTAGGTATCTGAATTTTTCTGTTACCCTGATCCTTCCGCATACGGTGTCGACTGCTTTTTTCTTGTATTTTGCATCCGTGGTCATTAATTCTGTCTTTTCAGAGGAGATTTGTAGGCCCGTTTTCTTGGCTATCCTTGAGAGGGCATTTATCTGAGCAACCGCCTCTTCCTCCGTTTCCGCAAAGAGGGCGAGATCGTCTGCATAGGTGAGACATTTTACTTTTTCATGATTATTTTTCGTTCCTAAGACCGCTCCAGAGTTGTTTTCCTTCCACAGTTCTCTCATGATCTTATCTAGTACTACATTGAACAGTACCGGGGATAATCCATCTCCCTGTCTGAGTCCTGTTTTTATCCGGAATGGTTTGCTGATGTGCCCTTGGTATTTAACCTTCGACTCGGTCTCCGACAGGGTCAGTCCTATCAGCGTCCTGGTTTTCTGGTCGACCCCGTATTCCTTCAGTACTTCGAGCAGAGTCTTCCTATCCGTGAGTCTTACGCCTTCTTGAAGTCGACAAATGAGATGAACAGGTTTTTCCTGCTATTGTTTCTGTAGTATCTGATCAGGAGCTTAAGGCTCAGGATCTGTTCTGGACATGATCTATTTTTTCTGAATCCTCCTTGATATTCACCGATCTTTGGGTCCACTTGTGGATACAACCTGTTCAAAAGTGCTTTGGAGAGAATTTTATATGTTACCGGTAATAGAGACATCCCTCTGTAGTTGTTTACATCGGATTTTTTTCCTTTCTTGTGTAGTGGGTGTATCAGGGCGGTTTTCCATTCCTTTGGGATTCTTTCTTCACTCCAGACGTCCATCAACATTTCCATGACTATTTTTTTGAAATCTTCCCCAGTTAGTTTCCACATTTCCGCAAGAACCCCATCTTCTCCCGCCGCTTTGTTGGTTTTCAGGGACGCGATGATCTCGTCCAGTTCTTCATCGTCCGGTGGGCATGATTCTACATCCAGAGGAGTGCTGTCGACTGTTGCTAGTCTCTCACTCGGTTCTTCACAGTTCAGCAGTTCTTTAAAATACTTCGCGAACTCGTCACAGATTTCTTCTTCGGTTTGTGCCATGGGTTTTTCTTTTCGTTTCAGTACTAGAGCAGAGGGTGTGAATCCTTTGATTTCCTGTTTGCAGCTTTTGTAAAAGAGTCTGGTATTGTTCATCCTGAAGTTTATCTCCATTTCCTTAAGTTCTAACATTATTAATTCATTTTTCTATTATTTCTAAATAGATTTGTACAAGTGTACAAATCCAATATAATTTTAAACAGCCTGAAATCAAATATGTTTTTGTGGTTTATGAGTTAGGATTTCCTATTAGCTAAACACGAACACTTCGGTCCCTGATCTCAACCGTGTATTTTCATTCATAAACAAATAAGTGTCGTTTCGTTTTCTTCTAGTTTTCTTTTTTAGTTACATCAGAAAAATAGATGCGAATCCGTCCTTCCTGCCCTAGTTTGAGTACATAAGGACGCTAAGCCCCATCAAACAAACACCTCATAGCAAAATAAGAAAAGACCACATCTGTTATACAACCATTAAAGAGAACCTTGGCTTCGAATCGGCACAAAAAATTAAAGAAGAAAACTATTTAAGGGGGTTGGGACATGTTATAAAAATGAAAAACGTGCTAGGATAGCTATGTAGGTCTAAGGTTAATGGAAAGAGGACTAAAGAAAGGGTATATTTTTGAAAGATTGGGCTAGAATGGAGCAGAAGAAGAGAATTTTTAAATTTTTTAAATACTTATTCTAAGAAGCAGAATTAGTACTAATTATTTAAAATCTGTTATATTCCTTATCCCGTATTATTAAAAATTGGTAATTTCATTCATTTAACTTAATATTATAGCATGAATCAACTGAAATATGAAAGGTGTCTGAAAAGGATTTATTATTATACATTTTTAGACAAATTTACTAGACTCAAAATGTTTTTCTTATACTTATAACTTATCAATAAATGATTGATGTTTAAAAAAAAATAATAATAAATAAATAAAATAGAATAGAATAAAAAAAAAAAAATTAAATGTTTATTTGGTTGAATAAAAGTTTTATAATATATTTTTTTTATTGCTTAAAATAAGAAGCCGGTAAACATTCATTTTTATGAACATAAAATTAAATTTATAGGATTAAATTAGAAAAAAATAATGATTACGTTAAATATCCGGACCTCGATCCAAATGTTTTTAGGTCGGTGTAAAATAATCGAGTTATTTAATTCGATACCTAGCCCTAACGAGAAGTTCGAAGATGGAGTCATTGATTTGTTTTGATAGCGGTACAATATCACCAGAGGAAGGAATGAGATGGTGCGAAGGATTGCGGCTCTGTATCGGATGCGAAGGGATCCCGAGATTTGCTTCCAACCAATTATTCCACTCCATTGGAATACATAAGGTTTTTAGTCCAACTGTATAACCTTCCTTCGTGTATACAAATGGCCTCTGCTTCGTTTTCTATTTTTGTCAATATCTATCCACAATCCCAGCCCGGACCGAAAAATCGGAATAATAATTATTAAAAAAATTGTAATTAAAATAAATGAATTGATGAAAAATCTCTAATGTGAAACACATTTTCTCGTGAGAATAACATAAATACACAGTATAGTTTCCATTCGTCTGGCTGCTTTTATTGTATACTAGCATTCTTCGTCGCGGTTTCGTCCGCTTTATTATATATACAATAGATAATTCTAAATTCTAAATGAAGTTTTATCCATCCATAGACATTCAAAAAAACTATATTTCAAGTTTATAAGAATGATTTGACTGTTAGTGTTTTCAGTCCTAATAAGCACTACATATTATTAACCGTGAGAGAAACAGTGATTCCAAAGATCCACTAAATAGTTTTTGTAAGTTGAGCCTTTTGATGATAGCATTGATTTGATAATAGCAAAAGATATTTTAATCGTTTGAATTAAAATAGAAGATTAGTAGGAATCACAGGTTTCTAGAAATAAATGCGATTTCTCAAGTCGCTGATCCAGTGAGAATTATATCCTCAACGATATATCCATGCAGTGCCGTAATTTTTAACCTGGTACCATTGCACAGATCAGGAGGTTGAAGTACATGTAAAACATAATTGGGCATCCAATATTTAATTTTAATGAAATAGTAGGTAATCCAGATGGACCCTGAATATTTACTACACTATTTTCTGTATATTGTTCGATTTTCAAACTCAACACGTCGTGCCATATATTTATCTCTTTTTAATAACAACTTAGTTGAAAATTTTTATTACCAATATCATGACCTAGATAACACCATTGCAACCTCCCTTACAAAACGGCACTCGCCAACTATCGGTCAATATTCAAACTTCACTTATATCCTCATATTTATCATTTTTTTAATAATCATTTAGTTAATAATTTATTTAAAAAATAAATTTTATTATCTAGAGAAACGATCAAAGCTCCCAATTCATTACAAAAGACTTATTTGCATGACTGTGATTAGACCTATTTGGACGTACGGAGTCGAGCTTCGAGGCACTACTAAACCATCCTATTCATCTCGTATCCAATCCTTACAATACGAAATCCACAAATACTAAATACCCCTTACGTTGTCACCAATAAACTTATCCATAAAGACCTTTATGTTCCATATGTTGCTGAGTTAGCCTAAACCAGGTACCTATCCTTTCATAGTAAGCTCCATAACCACTCAAATCCATTAGTTTCTAAACTGGCTTCCCACTCCATTCCCGCTAATCCTTCGAGTTGTCTGAAAAGAAGATGGCCTAGAGATCTTTAAGTGTAGAATTTTTATTGAAGTGCTACTGATGAGTAGTTCTTTTCAAGTTTTGACATGCTATTGTAATCGTCCTCAACTCATTTACTTGATTTATACATTTGTACAGTTATAAATCTTAATTAATTAAAATATATATAGTGGATAAGGCACCACGCTAGAAAAGTGGGGACTCGGGTTCGAATCCCGACTGGGCAAATCTTTTCTCTTCAAAATAAAAAATATATTAATATATTATCAACCAAAAATAATTATCTCATAATTATAATATTGACGTATGTCAACAAGATCCAGCTAAGAGTAATGTTCAATGAACATTCATCCCCGATTTGTACATCGCAACTGCGAGTGCCCGGGGGTATGGATGAAGAGAAAAGATTTCCCTGGTTCGGATACGAGCCCGGTGGCCTAGTGGATAAGGCACCACGCTAGAAAAGTGGGACTCGGGTTCGAATCCCGACTGGGCAAATCTTTTCTCTTCAAAATAAAAAATATATTAATAATATTTATCAACCAAAAATAATTATCTCATAATTATAATATTTGACGTATGTCAACAAGATCCAGCTAAGAGTAATAGTGGGGACTCGGGTTCGAATCCCGACTGGGCAAATCTTTCTCTTCAAAATAAAAAATATATTAATATATTTATCAACCAAAAATAATTATCTCATAATTATAATATTTGACGTATGTCAACAAGATCCAGCTAAGAGTAATGTTCAATATCGATTTGTACATCGCAACTGCGAGTGCCCGGGGGTATGGATCAGTGAAGAGAAAAATTAAAATATATCGGGTTACGAATATATATATTATTGCTAATCCTTCCTTGAACTATGAAGATGTAGTTATAATTTGGTATATATTGGTTTAGTAGTTTTCGCGGTTAGTGATCATAAACGAATAATGGCTTGTCATTATGTATAATTGTACAGATAAAATACAAACACCCACAAATACACAGGTGAGATTAATTGTAGTTTGTAGAATGGGGTAGGACAAATTATTGTCTTGGAGCTTATAAAGAGTGGATTCATCTGAAATGAATTAGATAACTGGGCAATAAGTACTAAATGTTAATATAATAAAATGAAAAACGTGGAAGCAGCCACGTTAACAGCCTGGACAGGCCTCACTTTAATGATGCGGGCTAGGTGTTTTTAGAGGGTAATTATCCCACACCCCTGGTTTTAAGTATGATAATATTGGCTCTGATTATTGGCTAATACTGACTTAAAAAAGTGGCGAAGAACTGAAACATGAAGAACTCCAGGGGTTCTGAGAAGATTTTTCACCTAACCCTTATAAAAAAACAAAAAAAAATTGATATGATAAAATGCAAATCATATGTAATGTTCCACTTCGCTTAAGTATCTTTAAGTTGGGAAATAATGTTTTGGAGGTAATTGAATAATAAAGAATTATCATGCTACTCTATTTTTTCTATATATCAATTTATTGAAATTTATGACTGTACAAATATATACACTAAGCAAATGCAAAAGCTTACGATGAAAGGATAGGTATCTGGTTTGGGCTTTCTCCCCAACATATGGAACATTAAGGTCTTTATGGATAAGTTTATTGATCACAAAGTAAGGAGAATTAAAGATTTTTCGAAGGATTTTTGATTGTAAGGATTGGATACGAGATGAATTGGATGGTTTAGTAGAGCCTCAAAGCTCAACTCCGTACGTCCAAATAGGTCTAATTACAGTCATGTAAATAAGTCTTTTGAATTGGGAGCTTCGATCGTTTGTCTAGTAAATGTTGAAGTAATCTGTAACGACGAAAAGTTTCTTGTCGCTTTAGTCTTGATAATCATGCTAAAACTGGAAATAGATAAAATTAAACGATTATTGTTTCTTATCTAATTTAAATTGATTAAAAATAATATGGATTAAATCACTTCATCAACTATTTATACTCAATGACAAATATAAAAGAGAAGTAAGAAGGAGGAACAAGGAGGCTGAAAGTAAGTATGTGCTTAGAAGATTTGTGGACTTGGCCTTAGGAAGAAACCAATAAATATTGGCCTGAGCAGTGTGGCAGGCTGGCAACTGTGGTCTTCTTCTCTGATAAAATGCTTCCTTTCTTTCAACGCTTCCCTATCCGGAGAACAGCCACAACCCCCCTCCCCCCCTCGCATCACCCCACTCCCTCAACCTCTTCCCACCATCCGTATACTCGGGATAGATATATTAACTTGGAAAATAAATATCGTTTCAAGTTCACATAATTATATAATATTCGCTATATAATATAATATGGTAATTTTTTTCCTGAAATTCTGGAAAAGTCAAGTGTAGATCGATTTGGAGTATCAGTTTCGGATTAGTTCTATAAACGTACCTACAGGACACAAATTATTAGATTTGTTCTATTAGAATGGCCGTTGTATTATGAACAACACCCAGCTTTTTTCCCCTCCCTCTCTCTCTTTTCCGGTGAGCATTTTGGAAAATGGGCTTTAGCTATTCCTCGAGATACTCCTCTATTAGCGATCAGTAATTTTCTACTGTCGTAGGAGGGATGGACTCCAGGATGGAAAATATTTCTGTACCTCGGAGGTACAGAACATATGTCCTTTTTTACCCAAAAATACATTATTACTTATTCTTATTCACATTTTTCTTTTTATGTATAGAATTTTATGCCCTAGGCAAATTCATTGAAAGGTAAGTTACGTAAAAATGTTTTGTTTTTTAATTTGTTTTATTTTGGGGGGTAGGGCATAACGTCCTTATGTATATCAATTAGGACAGGAAGGACGGGTTACCAACCTATTCTAGCCTGGATGGGAAAGTTAAGATTTATTTCGTACACATAAACAGTTCAGGAAATTTTTTTTTTTTTTTTTTTTTTAATTTGGTCTCCTGTTGAGTTACGGAAATGTGACGTAGTGTTCTGTACCTCCGAGGTACAGATTTAATCCTCAGTGTTGCACAAGCTACGACAAGCGACCGCTCTCATTTTGATTTTTTCTCGCTCCTTTTTTGGCAATCAGCTGTATTTGAAATAATTTAAGTAGGATTCTTTTGCACTTTTAATTATTTTAGTTAGCGAAGTATCAATTATTCGGAATTTATCAGGAGCTAGACGAGGAAGAAAAAATAATTTAAATTTAAAGGAGAGAAATCCTTTTAGATCATGGTACAGAAACTAAGTCAAAATCATTTCTCAAAATTTTTTTGTAGCAATAATTGTTCATAAAGACTACCTTTTAAGATATGCAAATAATTATAATTGACTGTAATATTGTAAATAAAAGCAAACCTAGTTATGAATTTGTTTTTTTTATTATTTTCAATCTTAATTATATTTTCATTTGCGTTCAAAATATTATACTCTCAGGTAATATACTGTACATTCAATTTTAAATGTATAATGGTCAAAATATTTGATTTAATAGATTTAATGTAAAATTTAGAGAAATATTATTTAAAAAACTGTGTTGTACTTCGTACACCGCACGATCGCTCATATTACGGAAATTGTCGCGACCGGTGAAAGTTTAAAAAAACTGACAAAACTCATTGAGAATAGTTCTTTTATTCTAGTGGAGATCATGTTTACAAATCGCGACTCATTATTTCAATATGCTTAGTTTGGTGAAAATTCCCTTAAAGCATTTTTTTTTTTTTTCGTTGGCTAAGAAGTACTTAAATTAATTACTTATAAATAAGTTGTTATTATAAGTGTGTTGACACTAAACAGCATATACAACGCTGTTTATTGGCGTTGCACTATTAGTGAGAGATATATTAAAAAATAAACTACTTTTCTACTATTATAGGTTTTCTAATTAATACATCTGGATTATCCCGACGAATTATGATTTCGATTGTTTATAACTTACAAGACGTAACTTTGTGAATCAAAAACAAATTGTTTAAATTAATTTTTGATGATTTAAAGCTAAATCATTTTTTTAAAAATATAGTAATAAACACAAAGATATTTTTATTATATTGTAATTACAAACAATTGTATGTATTATGAATTCTTCGTTAAAAGTCTTTTTACGAAGCAATTATTATACTATAAGTACTAATAAAATAAAAACATACAACTAGAAAAACAACATATGTATTATAGCACTACTAATGATTGTGGATACTAAGTATAATGAAGTAAACAATTTTAATTTAATTTTGTAAACGCTATGAACTCTGATGAGATGGTTAAGCTTAAATAATCGATTCAACAACCAATCTCTGTCGAAACATTCAAATAGTCTAGACATCAAAGCTTAAGTTAACTGACCAAAGGATCCTCAGTAAATTACAAATGCCCCTACGCTTTAACTGCAAAATCGCAATTCTGTTCAGCGGTTAATCATGACGCTTACCCTCAATTCACCACATCAATCCCATTCAAGCAAAATTATCTTTGGCTAATAATTATCAATGTTATTTTAGAATTTATTACAAAAAAAAGTATTTAATTTGCTTAGAATTATCATTCAAATGGTTTGCAATATTATCTTAAATATATTTAAGAATAACTTGGTAATTATCACATTTCGAAGTAGTATTTGTGATTTCTACAAATCGCTGAATGACAAAAAAAGCGCTTTGATAAAGATGTTAATTCACCACACGATAGGATTGCTGGGTAGTTGAGTGAGCCTGGCGTAATAAGCAGATAGTTTAATGATACGAGTTGACAATGTGAGTAACAGAACAGGGCTCATAAGCAAAGATAGAGAAGAAAACCAAAGGTAGAGAGTGGATTAATCTGTTCGTGGGGGGAGGGTAGGGGTGATAACATAACAGTGGAGATCTTAGTGAAGGATTCGTGTACTCAGTTCTTGAAAAAGATAGATGCGTCGACTCTGTTGATGAGGTTTATAGTTAAAGCTCGATGGGTTGAAGGGCTGAATCGCTGAGTTTTTGTTACTGTAATAAATAAATTAGCTAAGGGCTGTGGTAAACAGTATTTAGGGTAATTGTTAATAAATGAATTTAGCTTATTTATACTGGATATTTATACTTCGAATGGACGAGGGGAACCCAAAAAGAGATACAAAAGAAAAGAAAAAAAAGAAAAACAATAATACATTAATGACACTATGTACATAGATGATATTTAAATGAACAGAAAAGAAAAAAAGAAGATAACATTCTACAGATTAGAGGAGATAAAAATTAAATGAGAAAAAAATAAAATAAAATGATATAGAAAAATCTTTTGGTACAATGATATGATTTGTATGTACAATAGAAGTACCCAATGTTATATTCATGGAAAGTTAAATTTTTATTAAAAGGAATCTCAATTATTCCAGAACTGAATCCAGCAATGCAATAATAATTTTTGACTAAGTAGTTAGATAGTTAGCAAGCGTCAGTCTGGATGAGAAGGAGGTATTGGAAATATAAATATTTGAATGTTTTCAGGGATTTAGCTTGTCTGATGTGAGGATGGATGGAGTTCCAGAGGATTGGTGAGCGGAAAAGAAAGGAACGTTGGAATGTTGAAGTTCTATGGGATGGGGTTTACAGATCAGAAAGACGGGATCTCGTATGTATTGGATTGACTGCAGATCTGAATTGAAGCTTATTGTAAATATAAAAAGGTTGAAGGGTATTGATAATTTGGTATAGGAATGTTCCATGGAAATATTGTTTACGGAAAGTGGGATGGAGCCAATTTAGTTGGGAATAGAGGTGGGAAACATGGGAACGCCTCGGACTACCGAAGACAAACCTGACGAAGCAGTTATGGTATACTGACAAAACTATGAATAAACCACACATGGTTGACCTAAAGCCAGCTTGTCACTAAACAATCTCCATCGAAATGACAATATTGCACTAATGTCATGACAATAAGCCATATTTTTCAGGAATGCCCATTTTTACTTCACGTTCCAATAGCTTTAGATTGAATACTGACCTTTCAACAGCTCTCGCAGATAATTGTTCAGCTATAGAATCAGTTTTAAAATTTTTAAAATTAAATAATTTGATTGCCGAAATATAGAGTGAAGTTTTCATTAGTAAAGGAACAAATGTTAATTAAGGAACAAAATATCTATATATATATATATATATATATATATATATATATATATATATATATATATATAAATGAGGGTGAGTAAATAAAAAATATTGAAAAATGAAGATTTAAAAATAAAAATAAACAATTGGCATTGATAGCAGTTTTTCGCTAATTACAAAAAAAAAAAAAAAAAACAAGAGAACAACAGGACTGTTTGAGTTAGTTGCAATGCAGTAGCAGCCATTTCCCCACTATAGGAAAACATAAAACGTTTAACTTAAGTAAAACAAAATATTCTATCGACTAATTATTATCTTTTATGATATTTTAGTAATAGAGCGCTACTTGATACAATCATATCCAAACATGATAACAATAGTTATTGCCGTGAAAACTTTAATATTTTAATAAGGATAAATTAATTGCCATTTCTATTGGTTTCGAATGCTAAACATTCATTTTCAGTTCTAAAACATACAAAATTTTCATCACATCAGTACTATGTTACATGGAGTATGTATACTAAATTTTTCAAAAATGTAAGACAAGAAACCAATATTGGTACTCACCTGAGGAGATCTAATAGATATCTGAAATATATCCATCGTGAAAAGGGGAAGGGGGCAAGTAGGTTTTTGGGGGTTTACTATGAGATTTCTTATATGACTCATTGGATTTTTCCGTTCCCATTGAAAACAAATTTAAAATGAGGCTATTGGAAATGTTTATATGGTCATTTAAAAAAAAATCTGGATCGGTTTTAATCCTAATTGTATTGATCCTTCTATACCATCATGCGTAACTTAAGTGTTATTTATTTTATCTTGAGTCCATTAAAAATACCTATTACATATTCTAATCTCCAAGTTAACAAGGCATGTTAGAGGTATCCTTACTCTATGGTGACCGCTATCATAATTGGAACTTTGAACGTTACGATGCCTGAATGGTGCATATTGGAGAAAGTCAAGTTGCATTGGACTCTCCCTCTATCTTTTCAAGTCGTTTTATATATATGTCAAATAATTTTCTTTCCTCTCTCTTTTTATTATTATTATTATTCTTATAGAATTTGTTGTTGTTATTCAGGGTTCTAGTTATATTTTCTTTTAATTATTATTCACCGTTTCAATAAGGATGGTAATAAAATGGCTTCCTCAAAATTTTTTTCCTCAAAATAATCCTTTTAAAAGTAACTGTAAAAATACTAGGAAAATCCAGATCCTCTTTAGTCTAGGTGTCATCAAGAACGTTAGAAACTCTGAAACACTAATGCAATAAGTATCAAGATCAAACGCATCCCGTAGGCTAGTATTGCTGCCAGCTACCTTTGATAGAGAATTCTAAGCTCGTGCAGTCATCACACTCGGATGCGCAAATGAGATTGGGCTCTGAGAGAGGATGGGAAGAAGGGAGGAAATAAAGTGGGCCTTGGAAGAGAAGAGACAAGAGGAGCCTCAATGAGAGTGCCCTGCCTGATTTATTAAGACAACTTGGGCATTCCCTTTGATCCCTGCCGCCTCACTCCGCCGTCCCCATCGGATATTTATTCGGCTCTGACAATGAGATCAGTATTCCGATGTTTAGCAGTGATCTCAAGCATGAGTGCCTCCCTTCTATGGATAATGAACACAACGGACCTCTCTCTCAGTCCGACCAAAGAGGCACTTGGGATTTTCAAACTTGAGTGGAACTCAGAACTTTATCCCTAATAGTGCTATAAGTTCTTTTACAAATCGTCAAACATGAAACAATGCAGTTACTCTAGTGTGATAGACAGCTATTTCTGCTGAATTTATTGATAAAACTACAAAATGAATGACCCACAGGATTGGAATTGAGCATTGCTTACTGCGTTTAAAAAGATTTGAACTATAAGCCATCGATAGACCAGCAGGCTGTGCAGGACTATATAGGCGTGTAATCTATAACTGGGAACATTCTAGTACCATCATATCAATGAAACAGCAACAATATGCTGAGTGAGAAAGTGGAATACAATCATCACCCAAAACAACGTTGCTATCAGACGACAGAGCCAATCGTAAAGTTTCTTAGCGAATACAAGTACATTGAAACACCGATTATCTGGATTAATTGGGACGGGAATTGATCCGGATACCCAAAAATCCGGATGATCAGATATACTGTTCAATTAGGGCATTAAAATAAATGTACAGACATGTGTAATGTTTTAACTGGGAATGTAATTGGATAATTAAAAATATGGCTGTTTATAAAATTATATTTATATAACAACAAAGTTTAATTAACATATCGGGAATCATGGAAGTTCTTACACAGAAATTATCCGCTTATTTCCCCCCAGATCGCTTTTCCTAAGACGTTCAAAAATGGACAGTTTTTCGGGCACAGTTAAATCAACACGTTTTCTTTTAGGTGGCATAACTCTTTAAGTTTATAAAGAGACCACTCGCGACGGAAATAAGGCCAAGACTGTACAAAACCCTTGTAGGATGGATGTGCTATGCTTCTTGAAATTCACTAAGTACTATTCTAATTCTGAGACACAGTATCGGTAGGCTATTTAGTTTCAAGTAATTTATTGTGTCATGAAAACTAATAATATGGGACTTATCGTATTTTCCGTGAACTCCGAACCACAGTATTTGTTAATAAACTTAATATATATATATATATATTTTTTTTTCTTTTTTTTCTTCAAATCAATCCGGATAGTTGATACTTGGAGTTTTAATGTACAAGGCATGTCTCCTACCATCGTTTGGTAAAATACATTGAGTGCCCCAGAATTATACGCTAACATTCATAGTACAAGAACGAATGTTCTTGATGGATTAGCTCTACCACTCCTGAAGGTAGATCACAAATATTGAATATTATATATCATGCGGAAGCTGATAAGACGCGCGGAAGATTTGAACCTTCAAACTAACTGATGAATGTTATTGCGAAAGAGTTATTTAGAGTATTATTATGTACAATTTCAATATTGACACGTATATTTAGAGATATAGGTGATTTCAGCAGTATTATGAAAAATTTATGATTAGAACTAAAATTTTTAGAAGTGAATATCACACAGAAAATGTTAATAGGAAATATTTTCCTTGTTTTAAGTCCTAAAGATATATTTCAATTAGGACATTTAACACTTCGCATAGTTTCCAACCCAAAAAATCATAAATAACGGTTTACAAATAGTTTGAAGTATTTTTTTTTTTTTAATTTTTTTTTTTTTTTTTATAGTGTAACATTCGTCACAAAGGTTTCATCAACTTACTTTCCTCACCCCCAAAACTTCATTTCTTTAGAGTGGATAAACATGAACGCAAATTTGTTAGTTAGCTTTTCCTCTTTTAGTACTCTAAGTAGAGAGAATATACCTTAGATTCTACATACTTCCTCGTGTATTTTTCCTCGTATTCAATTTTCCTCTTCAAGTCGAAGAAAGTTACAATTTAATTTTTCTTTCTCCTTAGCCTTGTTAAAACTAGGGAGTGATATATTTATTTGGAGTTATTTAAATGATTTATTTATTTAGTATTAGAGGTGTGAAAGTTCACAAATTGTATCTATTTATGTATTAATACCCAGTATCTATGGTTAAGGGCTTCATATCGATTCATAATTACCTACTGACAAAATTAGAAGCAGTTTATGATTGTTATAAAAGAGTATATTCGATAAGTATAAGATACTTAAATAAACTAAGAATCGAAAAACATCCATGATCTATCCTCCTACCTCCTCACAGGTCTCTAATACAAGAATTTGGTCTAAATATACGTTAGAAGTTAATGAGTAAGTAGATGACTTGAGGTTCCTTGCTGTCAAAAATTTGTGCTTTGATCTCTGTACTCAAGACTCCGTAAACTTGACAGCCTACATCAACGCGATAATTTCATTTTATCGCTAATGTAATTATGTGAGGTAAAATACTGGCAGTCGTTATAGGGTATTTAGTTATAGAATGATCTAGATGATTTCTTCTCGTTTCATTTAATGTAGGAATCAATTTTTTTTTCTCCAGATCGTTGCTGCTTCTCCTCTATCCAACCCTTGAAAACTGAATAATTATATATTTACCTCGTTGGTTCTTTTGATTCTTTAAAATTTCTACTATACTAGATGTTTTTGATCTTGGCTTCAATATTACCCAAAAGGGTAGAGACAGTCGGTTCTCCATAGTTTGAAAATCAATGGATCAAAGAAAAAATTATTTATCTAGTTGATAATGTGATTATTACTCTAAAATTTACGAAACGAACACATAATATTTTACCATTATGAAACTATTAACATCGTAGCATTACAGCTTTTTCATTTGGTAAAAAATGATGTGATTTTTTTTTTTTTTAAATGATTTTTCTACGGCGCACAGTGGGACGAAACCGTTGATTATTTGGACGCAGAATTTTAATAAAGTTTTCTTTTTCAAAAAAATAAAGTATCAATCATATTCTTTGTATTTTTGTGTGTAGAATTTAATGATTCTATCTTTTTCTTGATATGAATGGTGATAATAAATCAGCAATAACTTATAACAATATAAAATACATTTTATTAAGAAATTACAACTGAGGATTTTTTTTTTTTCTTTTTTTTTCCTCTTCCCTTCTATTATTTTCAATTATATTATTCTAGTATTTTAAAAATATTTATGTATCAATCATATTCTTTGTATTTTTGTGTGTAGAATTTAATGATTCTATCTTTTTCTTGATATGAATGGTGATAATAAATCAGCAATAACTTATAACAATATAAAATACATTTTATTAAGAAATTACAACTGAGGATTTTTTTTTTTTTTTCTTCTTTTTTTTTCCTCTTCCCTTCTATTATTTTCAATTATATTATTCTAAAAATATTTTATGTATTATTCTAAAAATAGTTTATCTAAATATTTATTTGAATATGCATTATATCGAGAAATATATGCACCCATCGCAGAGTGCCTATTACCATTACTGCAACGAGGAAAAACTGAAAAAAATAAATAAACTAATTGTAAGACTAAATATTTTGAAATTAACAAAATACAATTCTAAACTGAAAATTTCAATTATTGTTTTGTTTTTCATAACCTGAAAGGTATAAATAAAAATCAAGGTTTATAGTTTCTGTAGAACTGATAAAGAATGTTTAGCATTCGGAACTAGTTTTCAAATAAAACAATTCAAATAGAGGTGGCAATTAATTCATCAATCCTAATTGTATTGATTCTTCTATACCATTATGTGTACCCCAAGAGATATAATTGTGCTGTAAATATCTAGATTAGGAATGGTTAATTTAAAAAAGTCTAAATCTATTAAATCTATCACATGGCAAAGTTTCTCTTCCTTTCAACTATTCGATCTATTACTAGACGTGTCGCAACACTGTTTCGAAAAATACAACCATGAGTAAAATAAATTAACACTGTAAATAAAGTTATTTTTATTTCTTTATTTAATAGTTACACATTTTTGTTGACACTCATAAATCATTAAAATTTAATTAATTTTTTCCTGCGTGATTAGTTTTTTGCCAAAACTTTCAGCTCGAATTCCAAGATAACGCTGAATCTGACAATACAAATAAATAGACTCACATTTTGTCATTTGGATATTCTTTATGGTAAGAGAAGAAATTGATTTTATAATGTAATATATTTTCTATTTTCCATACCATAATCATAATAATAGATTAGTGACGTAAAAGTTCTATCAGAATCACTGGAGGAAGGAATGAATGAAATATTGTTTGATATTAGTTCTAGGTATCCACGTTTTTCATCTTTAAAATAGTTACTCTCCTTCTTCCGTCGAAAATACTTTATATCCTTTACAATTCTATATCAAGGCAGACGCTTTCTTTCATTGTCGAAAGGTTTTTTGCCTGTTGAACTAAAACCAGATTCCTTTCTTTTGATCTCTACCTACTCCCTTACCCTTCTCTTTTGGTCACCCTCCCTTCTTCTCTTACTTTAATTTTAAATTTTATAATCATATTATTGTTTCAAAAATAATATTTTTTATTAACTATATATAATTAGATTCTTTATATTCTTAATTATGGTAACCAGATCGACATTTTATTGTACATAATAATTATTCGCAAAGGGATATAACCCCAGAATAGAGTTTATATCCATTTATCCATTCATTATTTGAACTATTCACTGCAGTTGAGAGAAAATAAAATAAATTATTATTTAAAAAAAAAAAAATTATTAAAGTTTATTTGGATTGATGGATGGAGGTGCTGGAGGCGTAACTAGTGCTTCAAGCCTCTCGAGTTTAACGATCTTCTACATTTTCTGCACTGTGTGAAATCCACAAATAAATTTGTGTAAACAGTATTTACAGTTCCTTGTAACACTAAAATATTTATTATTATTTTTACTAAAGTTAAAAATTGAAATATTTGTATTTAAAGCTTTTGATAATAATATTAATGCACAGATTTATTTGGTATATAAGACTAATAATATCGAATAATACCATTGTACATAACGGTTTCAGGTCCTAAGCCTGTCTAAAAAATCTAATATAGAAAAATAATGTAATGAGAGTTATCAAAAATAAGCCTATCGTTTTCCGGAAAACCCAGTGGGCAGCTAGAAATCATCTCATCTTTCTGGATCTTTCTTTCTTGAAATCAACTCAACTCAATCAATGCAAACTTTGTTTAGGAACAAAACCTTACTACCCCATACAGAGAAGAAATATTCACAGCTCAGTTACAATTATGTTAAACAGCAAGCCATTTTCTGATGAAAAAAACAAAATTCTGATCACTTCATATAAAGGCCTTAAGGATGCCCCAGAAATTGTTCAATGACCATAAAAGTTCTTCAAATTTGAAGAGAATTTTGGTGGCAGATCCATTTAAACTCTATATAGAAATATGTTTATTTTGGTTGAAAGAAGCATATCTAATATCGATTAAAATATTTTTACTGCTTGCACCTTAATCTGAAAAATTATGTACAATCTACAACAAGCGACACATCTCGTTTTGGTTTTTTTCTCGTCCCCTTTTCGACAATTAGCTGAATTCGATATAATGAGTATAGGATTCATTTGCAGTTAAAGTTTTGTTTGTCTTAGAAAAAGATAGTAGAATGTTTTGATTATGCGGAAACCTATAGGATTGGAATATATTTCTTGAATTTTGCAGAACTAGACGAGGAAGGAAAAAAAAAAAAAAAAAAAAAAAAAAAAAAAAAAAAAAAAAAAAAAAAAAAAAAAAAAAAAAAAAAAAAAAAAAAAAAAAAAAAAAAAAAAAAACGGACAATCAACTGAAAATTTGAAATCGAGTGCAAAATAAATAGAAAATGTTCTAGATTATGTTACAGAATCCTACGATGAGTGGGAAGGGGGGAGGGAGCTAGGAAGGCAGGAAGGACGAGTTATCCTACAGGTTACTAACCTTTTTTAGCTATGGTGAAAAGGTCAAGATTCATTTCGTGGGTCCTCCACGGAATAAATTTTAACTCGCCTAGGTTGGATTCGATCCCACGACCTTCACTACCGAGCGCACTCTCGATCGGCCATCGATTCTGACCTATCAATCGAGACCTATTGGCTATCCATTCGTAATTAAATAGAACAGGAAGCCCTGAAAAATAATTCACCGGGACGAAAAACAAACAAGCAAAAAATTATTTATGGGTACAGACAGGACTATTTTATAAGTTATAATAAGTTTCATAACTTCTAGCCCTCTATGACCTAACTATAACCATAACCTAACCAATCGCTGAATAAACGGATCTAAGAATAGTCTTAACTCGAGAATAAAACCCATACTGAACTTATCTAACTAACTAAAAGAGAAACTGCTATGTATCTTTATTCATAGTTGTAGTCAAATCTTGGATTAGTTTATGTTGAATCCAAGACTACATTAAACTCCCAGGTCTAAATGAAGAAGGAATTATCTTCTTCAGAATACATTATACAACTAATAAAGGGGGATATAAATAAAAAATGTAGAATGTAAGGATGAGAAGCCAAAGGGCGCTGAGGTTAAAAGATTAAATTAGTTTGTAGTGGAAGATAAGAATGTCGAGAGGTACTGTCAAGTGACTGACTTTGACAGTGTCAGGAGCCTTTCAAGGGAGTCTGCCACCACTCAACCTTAACAGCCTCTCTCCTTCCCTGCATTTTGTAGTAAACATCGTCAGCCCTCAGAATCTTGTAACAGTTAAAATTCCCACTTTTTGCCTTCAAAGGCTTAGAAGTAAAGTTTATAGCTACTATTTGATGGAAGAGATATTTTCAACCGTAAATAGTTCATTAATTACAACTAAAAACCGGATTTAGTTGCAAAAAATTATGAGAATAGTAAAAATCCGAATAGGAAAGAAATCAATAGTCATACTGAACTATAAGGTAATAAAAAAGCAAAACATTTATTTCAGGGGCATTTATGATTTTTATTTATTAATTTATAGTTTCTACTGTCCACTGTACACCTGACTCGTTTTTCCTCTCTTTCGCTACTGGCGTGCTTGTCCGAAAATTGGCTTTAGCTATTCCTCGAGATACTCTATTTGCCGCCAGTAATTTTTCACTGTAACAGGAGGGATAGATTCCTGCATGAAAAATGTTTAGTACTCAGTGTTCCATAAAGTACAACAACCGACCGCTATTTTGAATTTTTTTCGTTCCTTTCTTCGCAATCAGCTGGACTAGACATAATGTAATTAGGATTTTTTCGCAATTTTAATTTTGTTTATTTTAGTCACCGGAGTAATAATTATTTCGAATGTTTTCATTCGGTGAAAACCTATAAATTTGGAAGATATTCCTCGAATTTTTCAGAAGCCAGACGAGGAAGAAAAAAGATCCGGGGAATCAAATCAAAATTTGGATTTGAGTAGAAATAGAAAATGTTCTAGATCATGATATAGAAACCGATGTTGAGGGTAATGGTGGAGATGACAGAGAGGGGAAAGAGTCTGGGGATTTTTATATTTAATTTGTAAAAATCGTTTGTCAAAGAAAATTGTTTGCAATAGTTGCTCATAAAAACAATCATTTCAGACAAGCAAACAATTATATATGGCTGTAATATTGTAAATAAAAATTTATTAATTTATAAATTAATGTGAAGCAGAAACATGGTGCTGGAAAATCATATTTTGCCGAACTTAGGATAATTTGTAACAAATCCTAGTAATTCTCACCATTCAATCTGTTGGGCAAACTATGATTTTCCAACACTATTGAACAGCAGTACAAAAATAATTAAACCAACGCTACCTTACATGGATAGGTGAAAATCCATTCCTCAGTAAAAACAGATTCATCTGTCCATAAAATTCACCTCAAAAAGTGGTATTCTTTAATATCATCTACATTCAAAAGCGAAAGGAAGAATTGAGGTCTATGTTCATTACCATTAGGTTTTAAACATAACATTTAAAATAAATAAAATAAATCCTAAATAATAATAATATATAAATAAATGTAATAACATAAAATCCTTTGATCTGGTGTCGCTTTATTGAAAGTTTTCCTTTATTTTCTATTAAACAATAAATATTTCTTTTATTTTTATTTTTATTCCAATGAAAAGGTTATTATGTTTAAAATGCATATTTTCATTAAGCGATTATCATAACGTCTTATTTACACAAGTAATTAAATTGTATGACAAATGAAAACGCCATATTTTTCTGGTTTTAAAAATAAATTTATTCAGGAAATCAATACTGAAGTATTAATTTGATCATACCACATGAAAGCTGGTGAGATTTGCAGATTCGTATGTAGTTTTTTTCGAAAAACAGTGAGTTTTGAAGTATAAGACATTGTATTGTAATTTCCCTAAATAAGTTGAAGATGCTGCTCTTTAGGTCCCAAGTTTGTAAAATTCAAGGTAACATGTGCTCTGCTCTCATAGGAAATTTTATGCTAAATCCGAAAATGTAGTCAAAATTTGAAAAAAATGTTTAAACAAAGTGGAGATATTACCACTTTTATAGCAAAAAAAGTGGTTTTCTCAAAGAAGTTTTTGCACTACCGTATATCTGCAACGGATTAGAATAAAAGAGTAAGGTCTGCGTCATTTTTCTTCATTTTTGGTCTAGTTTACACATTTTTTTACACTAAGAGGGATTTTGCTTTTTTTAAATTTTATTATTATATATTATTATTATTATTATTGTTATACTTATTTTTTGTTTATTTATTTTTTTCTCTTTATTATTACATTTTTTTACATTAAACTACTAGTTTGAGGTATTTATTTTTATTTTTATGGCACCCATTGTATGGTTAGAGGATTTTTTTCTTTTATGTAATTGTACATATTTTATGAATGGATTCTTTGTCATCCATATTATTTATTTCCCTTTAGAGAGGCAGCTAGTAATATTGTTTCAATAAACCAATTTTTTACAAAACATTTACAGTTGTACCAGTTAGAAATTTTTTTTTTTTTTAAGAGGAAATACAGTTGAAATCAGGGGTTAAAATGTAGAGTACGTTTTAGTTTTGTGCATATGTTTATACTATAATAGTTTTTTCTAGGAACCACATATATATGGTATTTTATTAAATTAGGACCAATTTCAGAAACTTTTTTGTATGTTTACTCGAATTTAGGTTTTTTCAGGACCATCTTTGACTAACCATATTACCTTTCCATTTTATTTTATGTTTATTTTCTTATTCACTTAGTTGTATAATTTCATTGTTTTTACGAGTTTATCATATTTTCATACTATCATCATATGTCAAACTCTAACATTTATTTTAACACCTTACACCTTACCTCTAACACCTTAAATTTTTAACCTCTCCTGAATAGCGCTCGTCAACTATCGGTCGATTTTCAACTTCACTGCGCTCCACATATTTATCGCTTTCTTTCTTTCTTTCTTTTTTTTTTTTTTTTTTTTTTTTTTTTTTTTTTTTTTTTTTTTTATAAAAATTTCAAATAAAATCAGTAAATTTTATTATTGGTAATCCTTCGTTGAACAATAAAGATGATGTGGTTAAAATTTGGTACAGATTTGTTCAGTAGTTTTCACAGTTAGTGATCACAAAATGGCCTGTCTTTTTATATAATAGTATAGATTCAATATGTGTTAAAATAGCATTTTGAAAATATTAACGTTATTTTTATTAGATCGGAAATACGTAATTAAAAAAGACGCCACGTCAAGTTTGGAATAAAATTATAGTATTTATGATTTGAAATAAAGGTGGCATGTTTCGAGTATTTGTTGTCCTCTCAGTGAAAGGGAACAAACTGAATTACCTGAAAACGATGTCACATTTCCGAGTACTTAAATTCGACTACTGTGCAAGAGAAATTTAATTCGTCACAGGAGTGTTGAAAATCCATTTTAATTGAGGATGACAAATGATTATCTTTAGTTAGGATCAAGGGTTGCTAATTAGGGGCGGTACATATGGTGGGGGGTAGGGGGAGGGGGTATGAGGCAGAACCCTTTGTCCCTCAACTTCAGCCTTCTTCATTATATTTGTCGATCGGGGCTGAAGGCAAACAAAGCCGTTTCAACTTCCCTCAAGTCCTATTCCTTCTCTTCTATTTAGCCAAGGTCTCCTCCTACTAGGCTTCAATTTACTTCTGCTAGATTTTTTTTTCCCAACCTTCCACATCGATAAACCTGTTTTGGATATCGGGCGAAGATTTTCATTGGATTTAAAATTTGATTGATAATGACCTCGCTTGTTCCACCGAGATTATTGTATACTGCTGAAGGTATAGAAGATCGAATAAGAAAAAAAATATATTAAATATTGGTTAATATGATTATTAATTTTGGTTATTTTAAAATTTATCGAAAACGGGGACTACTTTAAACATGAAACTACTACTTTTGAGAGAAGTGCTTTTAAAACTAAAATCCTCCTGGTGGACTCAATTTACAACTAGCATCCTCCAGTTTGTTCTATATAATTAAGGGTTAAACATAGAATGTGCTGCGATCGCGATAAGAGCACATTTTGGCCATCCTTGGTCGATGTAAGCCTTTTTATCGTATCAGTGTTTACAGGTGTTTTCATGAATGTGTCCAAACCTCATCTGGTCTGCCGTATGTGGCAGCAGGATTGCTTTATATGTGTAATACTTTAATCACCAATCAAATCAAATTTTGCAACGTTTTCTTTTTTGTTTCATGGCTCTCACATTTAATTTATATATTTTATAGGACACAAAAAGACAACTTTGAACAAAGTTGTTGAAACCTTTTAGAAGAAAGTGTTACTTTAAACATTGTGTTATCGACTGTTTTGTTATTTGGTGAATATGAACTATTCACTTTAATTATATAATCCAAATTGATTTAGATTTGATGGTGAACAACAAGGAATATAGTTTATCAGGCACTAATAAAATAAAAAAAATCAAATTAACAAAGATTATTGGTTTAAAATAATTAAATTTTAATTGAAAATTGTAAGTTAAATACCCACTTTTGTACCTTTGCTTCTTCTAATTTTGTCATTCTAATCAAGTTTTCTTTGTGTTTTGTTTGGTATGGAGCAATGTTCCTAGAAAACGTAATCAAGTTTATGTAAATTCTCAGTTTTATTAGGTTTTTATACAAAATGTATATGGCCTGGCGTATGTTGCAGCAAGATTGTTTCATATGAATAATATATATTAATCACTAGGGCTTTGAAATATATGCATTTGCATATTTTTCCTATCTAACTAAAACATCTGATATCATCAAAATACATATACAGGGTGTCCCGAATTTAAATGGAAAAACTTCAGGAACTTATAGGGGACCGAAAAACTAAGACAAAAAGTCCTTTAGAGATTTGCTCGTTTTTGCTTAGTTTTAGAGAAAATCGCAAAAAAAGAAACAAAACAGGTAGAGATTATCATCTTTCAAAGTTCGTTAGGCTAGGCAGTGAGATATGTAAACACTTAATGTTATCCTTTACATTCTTCTATTTGTTTAAATTTTGGCTTCCTTCTAGGATTATAATTCTTAAATCATTCTTCAGGCAGTTACTTAGATATTTTTGTGTGAATAGCCACAATGCCGCATACATATTCTAATGTTGAATACGCTGATATGATTTTTGTGTATGGTTTCTGTAACGGTAATGCTTTAGAAGCGGTGCGGGAGTATGCGCGCCGATTTCCAAATAGAAGAGTGCCTAATCGACGAGTCTTTTCGCTAACTTTTAATGGACTACGACAGACTGGGTCATTCTTAATACGTTATAAAGGCGACCAATTCCAGGCAGCAATAAGGGCAGATTATCGGAGAAGAAATTGTGTCCAACTTCGATAACAATCCTGAGACTAGCATCCGAAGAGCATCTGCTGCATTAGCAATATCGCAGCAAGCAATATGGCGAACTTTGAAAGGTGATAATCGCTACCCATACCTTCTTCGAAAAGTTCAGAATTTATTAACTCAAGATTATGTCAAGAGATTGAATTTTAGTAAACGGTAAAAAACCATTTGCAGGCACGCAGCACATCTAGTTTTTTTTTATTTTTTATAAAGTAACAAAAGGGTGCCACCAGCGCACATTGACAATAATAATGAATCGAATCATATTTTTTATGCAAAACGTAACAAATAGTTGTGTTTCTTTATAGCATAGGTTAAACTGCATATTTTCTCTTTCTTTCTCGGAATTTCGATTTTATCAGAGTAAACTTTATCTACATTTTTGTAAACAATAATCAGGGAACAAAATTAAACTAATTTTAAATTATTCATAAATTTAATTTGGTGTGTATCACAGGTATTGCTCAAAATGATCTCCACTTTTTCTAATACAAGCACATCTTTTTCTTATTTCTGTGGTGGTTGTTCTAAAAAGGAATTCTTCCTTCATTATGGTAAACGCGGCATTGATTTTTTAAATAAGTTCTTGTTTTGAAAAAGCCCACTAAAACTTACGTGTAAGAGATGTTTAAGCAATTGTTTCCCACAATCCTGGATAGGAAGAGGGGGTCCAATTGAGTGGCCAGCACGGTCTCCAGACCTCACGCCGCTCGATTATTACGCCTGGGACCGTGTCAAAGATTTGGTTTATAATGAAGAATTGTTTTCAAGACAACAACTTATTCAAAATATGAATGCCGCATTTACCATAATGAAGGAAGAATTTGTTTTAAGAACAACCACCACAGAAATAAGAAAAAGATATCGTGCTTGTATTAAAGAAAGAGAAAATATGCAGTTTAACCTATGCTATAAAGAAACACAACTATTTGTTACTTTTTGCATGAAAAATATGATTCGATTCATTATTATTGTCAGTGTGCGCTGGTGGCACCCTTTTGTTACTTTATAAAAAATAAAAAAAACTAGATGTGCTGCGTGCCTGCAAATGGAATTTTTTTAAAGAGTATTAAATAGAGAAGTTTTTAAAACAATTTGGATTTGGGTGTTGCGCTTACTTTGTTTTTTATTGAACCTAAACTTGAAGCTTAAAATGTTTATTTTCGCCTTTGACAAGATTTAACGATCTCCCGCTTTTTTGGTATTTGTTTTTTGAACCATATCTTTTTTATTTTACATGGACAATGTATTAGTAATTACAGGAAAAAAAATGGCGTTGATATATCAGTAAACAACGGAGTTATAAGGCATAAATGTTTGGATTTGGCCATTTACACCAAAAAATTCATTAAAAAAAAACCGTAAGACTTTGAATATAGGTAAGTGACAGGAACAGAGAGTTCCCAGCGCTGTTCTATCAGCTGCGTCACTAGTAAAATCCAGTGGAGGCTGAGGGAGAGCGCTATGGTACAGTCACACAGGACTTGAGTTGAGAAGCTGGCCATTGCCGGAACTCCAATATTAAATATTTACAATAGGTCTCGGGGCCATTGCCTTTTTAATCTGCGAGGTGGGTTAAAAGGATGTGTTGAATTGGATAATAAATGCGCCAGAGGGTTGGGATGGTTGGAAAGATTTTGATGGAATTTGGAGAATTTATTGGTATAAGGTCAAGGACAAAAGGTATATTCAGATCATTATGAAGGGTTTTGTTGGAGACATAATATGGAGCATTTACGATAGTTCGAAGGACTTTGGACTGAAAGGATTGAATGCGTTTGATATTCGATTGTTTTGCTGTCCCCCACGGTTCAAGTCCATAGGCCCAAATAGGTTTAATGATGGTTTTGTATATGAGGAGTTAATTTTCACTGGAGGGCTGGGATGTTTCTGGAAATTAACGCCATGATTTTTTTGGTTTTTTTAATGTTCCCTGTTTAATGTGTTTTATTTATCATTAATAAAGGTTTTTAATATTTGTTTTTGTTTTTTAATACTAGTGTTTTAATGTTTTTCTTCCTTATGTTTCCCTTTTCAACAAAATTAGTTATTTAAACTTGAGTTTGTACTTAAGTATAGGCATTTATTGCGATTTTTTTTTCTTCTAATAATGCAGATAGTTGCATATTTTCGGTATTTAATTGCATATTTTACCCAATATCTCTGCATATATATGTGAATATTTTTCAGTTTTTATTGCATATAATTCACAGCCATTTAAGTAATAACATATATATTTTAGTAATAACATTTGAATCCAATTTATTATTTTTTTAAAATTTCATATTTTATACATTTTTTTCCTATTTTTAATATACAATAGAATAGTTCATCTGTCATTATAAATAGTGAAGATAAAGCATTCAATATTCCTAATGTAGGGAAGAGTCCTGGAGCACAACATTAAAGGTAGCTGCCCTCTGTCCTAGCCAAAGCGATCGCACTCGACGGGCCGAATAATTAAATTTCATGGCTCCACCCCCACCCAAAGTAAATTGGCAACCGCTCCCACCAGAAGCTTCTATTTTCGAAATCATTTGCCTCCCACGTCTCAGCGCTGTGCAAACAATGAAAAACCGGGAACACGTCATAAATGCACTTTTTCTGGCTGATCATTGCAATTTTTTAGCACACATACGCGTTAAGGTAATCAATAACTTTCATATTTCATATTATGTATTATATTACATGAAAAAAATATTTTAAATGTTTTTAGCTTTGGATTGCCATGAAAAATGAAAAATTCGTAAGGCAGAAGTAGCACTATTTCTATGCTTCACATTATTGAGATCTGAATGATGAATATAACCTAATACATATATCACTTGAGAGACGCATGATGATATAGAAGGATCAATACAATTAGGATTGATGAATTAATTGCCACTTTTATTGGAATTGTTTTATTAGAATACTAGTTTCATTCATCATACAACATTCATCTTCAGTTCTAATAAATCTATACCATGGCGGAGTTTCTCCTCCTCTTAACTATTCGATATACCACTAGACGTGTCGCAACACTGTTTCGAAAAATACAACCACAACATGAGTAACACAAATTAGCACCGTAAATAAAGTTGTTTTTATTTGCTTATTTAATAGTTACACATTATCGCTATCACTGATATACCATTAAAATTTAATTATTACTATTTTCTTGCAGGATTCGTTTATTGCCTAAACTTTCAGCTCGAATTCCAAGATCATATTGATTCTGAAAAAAAACAACAAATAAATAGATTTGAAACCTCGCATTTTTTGATTATGATATTTTTTATGGTAAGAGAAGAAATTGATTTTATAATTTAAAATTTTCTAAGACTTATTTACATGACTGTGATTAGACCTATTTGGACGTACGGAGTTGAGCTTTGGGGCTCAACTAAACCATCCAATTCATCTCGTATCCAATCCTTACTTTATTTAGCTTCTGACTCCTTACTAGATTTAGCCCAAACCAGATACCTATCCTTCCATAGTAAGCTCCATAACCACTCCAATCCACTAGTCTCCCAACTTGCTTCCTCCTCCATCCCTGATAATCCTCCGAGGCGTCTAAAAAGGAGATGGCCTAGAGACCTTTTAGTGTAGATTTTATTGAAGTGCTACTAGTGAGTAGTTCTTCACAAGTTATTTACATGTCATTGTATTCACTGTCAACACATTTACTTGTTGTATATTAGTTTGTACAGTTGTAAATATCAATAAATGAAAAAGAAAAAAAAAATTTCTATATCATAATCATAATAACAGGTTAGTGACTTAGAAGTTCTTTCAGAATCACTGGAGGCATGAATGAAGGAACTGTTTTTGATATTAGTTCTAGGTATCCACGTTTTTCATCTTTAAAATAGTTAACCTCCTTCTTCCGTCGAAAATACTTTATTTTCTTTACAATTCTATATTAAGGCAGACACTTTCCTTCATTGTCGAAAAGTTTTTTGCCTGTTGAGCTAAAACTAGATTCCGTCCTTTCGATCTCTACCTACTTCCTTTCTCTTCTCTTTTGCCCACCCTCCCTACTTTTCTTACTTTAATCTTAAATTTTATAATCATCTTATTGTTTCAAATATAATATTTTTATTAAATATATGGGCCATTCTCCCATTACATACGAATTTGTGTCCCGAAGCGATTGTGGTTTCTGCATGAAATTTCTAGCAAACCAACTGTAACAAGTAGGTGCAAGGTACTTACCTCCTAACCTTAAAGTGGTTTTTCCATGGCTATTGATTTGTTTTCGTGGTTAAATTTCAATTCAAAACGTCAAATTCCATTTCCTATGTCCCATAACATACGTTGGTAACGTTAAATGAGAATAAGTTTCCAATTATTAGCTCACTTTTTTTTCTATTACCTGAGATAAGTTGCAATATATTGAATTTTAGAATTGAAACTGAGACTAATTGCTTGCAAAAAGAAGAATTTCTAATGCCTGTGTCCCATAGGGTCAATCTATTTCCCTCATATTTTTTTTAAAAAGCCCGCCAAAGCATAACCAAGATTCCATCATATTTCAGGCTGGCAACATTGCAGAAGCTTCCCGCCAAACTGAGGGTAACCTAACTTAGAAAAATATTTCCTTTATTAGTCCCGAGTTTGTGCCGAATCAAGTGTTCGAATTGTGTCATTCATAATTCTATTTCCCTCACATAGTGATTTTTCAAAGAAGGTAACTTTGATTCTCGTTTTCTTTGCATTGAACTATCTGTTTCCCATGTAAGAGTTCCATTTGTTTTTTTAAATGCGTCTGGTGTTGTTAATCTTAAATCAAACTCAAAATTCTATTTCCCTCATTTCTATTTCTCTCACTCCTAAATAGGAAAAACTGTAAGTGAAATAAAATAAAAAAAAAAAAGACTTTTTATATATATTTTCACTATTTATGTTAATGTATAATAATAATTATATTAATCTAAGTTCGATTTCAAAGTTTAAATGTATATTATAATGTCTTACTATTTTAATATTTTTGTTTCAAGTTTTATGTTGATATGTTTAATAAGTGTTAACTAATATCTTTTAATCGTCTAGTTTATATCATGGTCATTACTCTTTTGTACTCTAAACATTTTATTATTTTAATAGCGTATGTTTTCTATTTGCCTCACACCCTATCAGTTTCTCTTATTCCCATTATTTCCATCATGGTTATAAATGTGCTGATAGACTATGTTCTATGAAGGATTTTTTCACTAGTAATATTAGTAGACTTTTATAAAGACGTTTATGAAGAAAAAAAATTGTTTATTGTTAATCTATGAGTTGATAATCAAGGTGGACCGAGATTATTTAGAAAGATCCATGAATCCTATTTTTACACACAATATCAAAAAGCAAGGATTAGAAATTTCGATTAGGCAATAATTTTATTGATTTCATATGGTCGGATTTTAATTTCTAACCATAAAAATGTATGACAGTGTCACATAAATCAGTTCTGACACTCATCACCGTACATTTACGCTATTATACATAATTATTCCAAAATGTATAGTTATTATAAATTAAAACACTGGATCTTAGGATTAATGAGTTTAAATAGAAATTTATGGGTTATATGTGACCTCTATTGATATTTATATATTTTACTACATAGCATTAATAACTTGAAGACATAATGAAATAAAACGTTATTAGTTCTTATTGATTCTGGATGTTGATTCGTGGTTATTGAGTTGAAATAGGAATTGGTCAGGTTGCATCTTGAATTTTTCGGGTGATTTGACTAGGAATGAGCCTTTTATCGGTTGCATATTAATCCAAAAGCTATGTCCTCCATATTAATGGCTCACCTTTTCATTTGGGCTCATTGGAATTTCAACGAGCAATCATTACAGAATTATTTCGTATCAGCAAAATTCAAATGACGTGGAGTTTTTCCTTTTAGCGTAATGGGAACTGGTTCAGTGGTCCAGTCCGAGTGACAATATACCTTTGAAATGTTATCAAATTAATTGTCGCTTAATCGCGTGTACATTATTGAAAGCTACGTTAGACACCAACGGGATGTTGTATATCTGTGGCTTACCAATAGCAAACCTATTGGTTTTTATTTCACTCTAACGATTGGCACAAATAGTTCACATATTGTCTTGTTTAAATAAAAAAAAAATACATATATTAATAACAAATTTAAAATAGAAACCTCTGTTTTACTTGCTTATATACTGTATTGTATATACATACTGTAAATTATATACTGTGCTCAATAAGGTATACCTATTATATTCAGTTCGTGGGATGCTTGCTTATTTGTTTGACCCAACGATGGAGTCTTAGTTATAAAATATAAATATAAAAATAATATCAATGTTATAATTATTTTATTCACAATATGTTTACAATCTTTAAATAAAAAAATATGATTCTTTTAGCACCTTTCGGGTAATTTTAAAACACAGTTTTACTGCTAGACAAGCAATCCTTGAGATAAACTAAATGCAATGTTTGTTTGTGTATTACAAGGAGGTTTTATATTTCATAGGTTTAATGATTGAATTAATTGTAATCAGTGCCAAGTACTTCGATTTAATTAAAAAAAAAAAAAAAAAATTAACGATAAGGAACGGTTTGCCGTTTTCGACTTCTTCAACATTTATGAGACAAACGTCCCAACTTTCCGATTAATTCCAAGAAACTAATCCGATTTTAGGCTATTTTCTACTTGATGTATTATTTTCATTCCTGTGTTTTTATTGAATCCCAAGGTAACCCCCCCCCAAAAAAAAAAAAAAAAAAAAAAAAAAAAAAAAAAAAAAAAAAAAAAAAAAAAAAAAAAAAAAAAAAAAAAAAAAAAAAAAAAAAAAAAAAAAAAAAAAATAATATATATATATATATATATATATATATATATATATTACTTACCTAACCCTTCCCCCTTCAACTATGGAAATATTTCAGATATCTGTTAGATCTCCTCAGGTGAGTACCAATATTTTATTTCTTGTCTTGCATTTTTGATAACTTTAGTATACATAATCCATGTTTTTTTTATATACCGAATATTAATGTTTAGCATTCGAAACTAGTTTTCTAATAAAATAATTTCAATAGAAGTGGCATTGAATTTATCATTTTTAATTTTTTTTTCTCTTAAATTTAGAACTTTTTCTTTCGGCATTAGAGTGTTTATTTCACAAGCCTAAATTAGTTTATTTACTGCATTGAGGTAGTACAAAATATTTAAATTGATTTTGTGCAATATAACAGCTAAATGATTTGCTTCATATTTATCATTATTATTTAAACATGGCTATCTCATCTTATAAATAAAAACATTATTACATTGCTGCATAATTTCATTCAATAGATTTACAGAATGCAATAACGTTCTTACGGCACAGCTAAATGATGCAAGTTTAAAATGTCGTTTATTTTGCTTACACATATTTATCATATTTTATTCAAAGTTAAACATGGCTATCTATATGGATCTTATCAAATAAAAACATCGAGCCATTTTCGTACGTTTTCGAAATTGTTGAAGTGTTTGCTCCGCCAATGAGTGTCCCACATAATGCTGCATTATCAATTGGCACTCGTTAATGAGCCCATTCTGGGCGTTTTTCGACGTGACTACAAAGATCATTTGTTGTCGGTACGGTATTACTGTTTCGGGTCTAACGTATAGAACCGATAAGCATTGTCTTCTTTCGATGTTACGTTACCCATTTTTTTTTCGTTTGGGATTCCTTCCATTTCATCGCCCCATTGATGCAAAAAATCTTTCTGTATTTCCGTTAAATCATCCACGATTAAGATCTTTCCCGCTCTATGACAAATGGCTTGCCTAGTTTTTCAAAGTTCTGCCATCATTTTTTTTAATTCGTCTAATGATTACGTCCTCAACTTTTTTGCGATTTTTGTTTTTGGATCAAAATCGTTTGAAACTTGCTTCACATGTCCTGACGGTTGGAGCAACATCTCAACAAGAATTCAAGATCAGATGCCTTTTTCTTTTGATTAAATGAGCTCCTTTATTTGGCTTAAAATAATGATACGTCTTGTACTTTTGTGACTAACAAACAAAATAGCGTTTGAGGCAAATTATCTATTGCATGTTGTGCTGTCCGTTAAATCATCCACTCAGTTTTTTTAATTGTGTACGTTGCTTGATATGAAGATGATTCATGAGCTCCTTATGGAGGTGCATTTTGGCTGTCTCATGGATGTTTTGGAGGTGAGGTTAATCCTCAGAAGCTATACACCGTTGATTTCAACTCCAAGGATCGGATACATCTATTTGCTAACTGAGTTGCCTATGTCATTAATTAGGTAATTTGAACAAAGAAGATGATTGGACTTATCATCTTTCTTTTAATCTTGCCTCAGGGTTTTCCTCCCAGCTCTTTTAATTTCTCTAAATGAACCCTCCAAGGACTGGCTTGTCCATATGATTACACCATACGTACCAAAAGGACATCCTGCCCTTCCACCCTTATTATATTCCATTATACCTCTGCAGCCCTTCTCCAAGAGGTGCTAGTGTGTATTTGTGACCGAAACTGTGACGATTGAAGCACTTCTCTCATCAGAAAAAAATGTTTGAAATTTGTCAAATTTTGAAAATCGATTCTCACCAACGTTAAGTGTTATAATTTTGTTTAAAAAAATTTTAACTGATAGTATTATAGACTTAAACTCTATGACTAGTATTAGTTTCATTAAAAAATAATAATCCTGAAGGTTTTAAAATTGCCGTTACTATAACTATGGTCATATGACCATATCCGTATTTCGCCACATTTTTTTTTAACTGTTGATCTAACGAAATTTGTATTGCTTATTAAAAAATAGGTAAATAAATGTGAATTTATAATCATTTTTTAACTTTTAGAGAAGTCGTAAACTTGACAAATTTAAACCTTTTCCTGCTTTAAAATTATAATGTTCTCCCTAAATATTATTCATTATTAGCTTAATCTAGAAGTAGTTATAATCGTCTAAGTTCAAATTTCATTCCATTCTTTTAACCTATCTACCCAGCAGTTAGCAATGTTACCGTTGACTATACGGCACTAGTTATGTCCTTTTACTGATGTTCCAAATAACGGCCGCTGTTAGATGTCAAATGGGGTTTTATTTTTTAAAAAATAAATTCTATATTAAATAATTAATTATTGTTTGTTTGTGATGTATATTAGTTAAAATAAAAATATATTTTGTTAATAAAAGCGTTTCTATTATGAAATTTCAAAATTTTTAACATCCTTTGCGTACTGAACAAATCATCTCGGGGAAGGCCTAGCATGGTCATATGAACACGGCCTATTATGAGCAAACGGTGAGTCTGATTTTTTAAAAACAATTTTCCTAAATTTCAACATGTTTGTCCTTGGAGTGTTAATGGAGGAATGACCCAAAATTTTTAAGACTAACTGATTTAATACCCTATTGATTAAGTTAGTTGAAAACTTGTAGTACTTACCCAAACAGTGAGGCCTATTTCTAACTGTGTGTCGACACATGATGTTTACCATTAAATACAAAATGCTTACTATTTTTTTTTTTTTTAATAATAATTAACAGCTGACATGCCAACTCATCCTACCACTGTCCTCACCACTTATGCTGATGTCACATGTTTATTATCAGTAAACAATGATCCCTTCATTGCCTCCCAAACACTCCAATCCCATATCCTTACCATTCAAGAATGGCGTCAAAAATGGAGAATCAAAATAAACACAAACCAATCTCATCAAATAACCTTTACCCTTCTTCGTAAACCTACGACTTCCTGTCCAGCAGTATCCTTCAATGATATTCCACTAATCCCTGTCAAACAGATCCGCTACCTAGAACTCCACTTGGACAAACGTCTTACTTGGAATCCACATACAAGACCAAAGCGACAAGAACAAGCGACAAGTTTACTAGACAAACGATCAAACCTCCCAATTCATTTCAAAAGACTTATTTAAATGACTGTTATTAGACCTTTTTGGACGTACGGAGTTGAGCATTGGGGCTTTACTAAACCATCCAATTCATGTCGTATCCAATCCTTACAATCCAAAATCCTTCGAAAAATCCTAAATGCCCCTTACTTTGTCACCAATTAGCTTATCCATAAAGACCCTAATGTTCCATATGTTGCTGAGTTAGCCCAAACCAGATACCTATCCTTTCATACCACTCAAATCCATTAGTTTCTCAGCTTGCTTCCTGCTCCATTCCCGATAATCCTCTGGGGCGTCTGAAACGAAGATGGCCTAGAGACCTTCTAGTGTAGAAGTTTTAATAAAGTGGTACTGATGAGTAGTTCTTTTCAAGTTTTAACATTTTATTATAATCACTCTCAATACATTTACTTGATGTATATATTTTTTACAGTTGTAAATTTCAATAAATGTATATTAAAAAAAAATACAAAATGTTTACAATGTTTTAAAAATAATTATATAACTCAACGATGATCTTTTTAAAATGGTATGGAATCGTCTACCGGTGCCAACTGAGATTTTTAAAAATTACTAATAGAATAACAGCTATAAGGAACGTTAATCAAAAATTAAATGGGCAGAGATTGGCAGTGATTGCCTATAAAGCTACTGACTTTATAATGGTAATAAGGAGGCTGTTGATAAACAAGGAATATGCTGTGAATGACGATGACAGAAACAAAGAAAGAAAAGTGTGAAGGGTGAGAGATGACAATAGAATAAAGTAGAAGAAGGATTAACCCTCGACTGTGTTGACTTTCATGAGTTAGCGGGCTCCCTTCTTTTTTGTTTCATTTCCATTGAATGCGGTTCCGACTCCCCTTTCCCCTTTCCCCCCCCCCCCCCCCCCCCCCTCCCCGTGCACAAACCTCTGTCTTTTTAATGAAGGATCTCTGCCTGCTCAATGAGACGTAATCACCACTTCTCCCTTTTACACCGCTTCTTCTGCCTTGTAACAGGCGATTATACTCTATAATGGTGAGGGCACCAGTTAATACTCCCTAACACCGTCAAGGTTTAGTATTTAGTCTGCGGTGTTTTTTTTTCCTTTTTTTTTTTTTTTAAGTATCACAATGTACAACCCTAATTCTCTATTCACAGTACCACAGAATCAGGAAGGACAACACTGAAATGAAAATTGAAATATCGATCCTTTTAGTGAAACATCAATTTAATTATTTAGAAAACTCACATGAGTATTCTGAGAATTTTTTTTTTAATTTATTTTTTTTTTAATGAAATTTTAACATTACTTATTAAAAAACGAAAATAGTTGAAAAAAAATAAAAGAGAGGGGATGTTAGTGAGGAGGTTATTGTTAAATTTTGAAACGTTATAGCAATGTATGAAAAGAAACTCTGCTACCCCTGAAAGACAAATACAATAAAACAAAACAACTATAAGTATTTTGCGTTGAGATGATAAATCAAACTTTATTGGGACCTCATTCGAAAACAACACTAATCTACAAAAGCTAAAAATCTAGATGGCTCTCTATTAAAATTCGGACAATTAAGGAAAAGGCACAACAGATTTTAGTTGATTACAGGATTGAAACAAGGCTAATGAGTGGAAGGGATTGAATCTCTCTTTATTATCGTTGGGAAATTGCATTCAACCTTCCCTGATTTAGAATTCCAATTAATTCGTTTTCACCTCCCCCTTCCCATACGGACCGACCCCTATTTAATAGCTGATACTAAACACGGTATTACAAAAGTTTTATGAACGGAATTAAAAGTTTCCGTTTTATAGGTCTCGTCTAGCGGTGTTCTTCCTAACTACCCAATGATGACCTACAGCATCTCATTAGAATTTTATGCGCCAATCAGAAATTAAAAAGTGTCATCACGAAAATATAGAAAATCCATACGTATACGGGCTTTTTAAATAAAAATAGCTGGATTATTACATCCTTGATAATTTTTAATTTTATTTCAGTGATCGAGCAGATCTTCCCTCAGCCTCCAGCAGCTTTTACTAAATCAATCCCATTGTAGTTGCCGAGTCATTCTAACAATCTGAACCAAGTGATATTTAAATAATCACTCACGGTTTTTTATCGCCCATAATAGATCCTACTTGGTAATTATTTACGGAATTAACACCTCTGATTTTATATTCTATAATATTAATGGTTTTTAGGAACTTATTTAATTTCACAGAAGAGTACAAAATAATAAGGAGAAGCGCTATAATATGTATAGTTGAAATATGGCTTGGTCACGACAATTTTGTTTCGCCTTAATGGCTGCGAGATTAATTCAAGATGAAGAAATCTGCAGTGCCTATAAGCAATATATACCTAATAGGCTACATCATCTTTTCTTGTGCCCGTCATCCAAAGTATACAGGGTGTTCGGAAGATCGTTGACCAAAGAGGTATCTCGGGTAGGGAGGTTGATGTAGAACCTATTTAAGGTCACGTACCTACATACAAAGGCTAACTTTTTTTTTTTCAAATGGCCAAAACCAAACATTTACGCCTTATAACTTCGTTGTTTACTGATATATCAATGCCATTTTTTTTTGTTGCTTTAATTACATTGTCCATGTAAAATAAAAAAAGAGAGATACCCTGTATAGAGAGAGATACGTGCTGCAATACATAGCTGATTCACTTCCTCATATAAATATAGAGAACATTCTTAATATAGACTGTATAGAAAAAGAAAATTATATTTACTTATTTTTATGATAGCTAAGATATACAATGTTCCCGAAATGATACCTCCCCATACCAATTACTCTGTTATTGTTATTGAAATATTTATTTGATTTATGATATGAGTTATCATTATTCGTGTTTATTTTTTTTTATGTTGTTTATGTAAATATAACGTATGTATTAGTTATTAATTTTGAATCAAGTAAAATTATGCATTTAAAAACAGATTTTAATAATGTGTTGTATGTATTATAGTGGGAGTAATATTTTGTTTACATTGGAAACTTTAATAAGATGTGCGGTCAACGACTCTCAAGAAGTATGTATATAAATTGTTCATATTTGAAACATTTGTACAAGAACATGTTCTTTAACAAATAAAGTTATTATTATTAAATTATATTGATAGCTCCTAGTAGATCGAATTGCTTATTACAAGCGTGAATAGTTAGCAAATTATGTTATACAAATCCTATCATGTTATTATAAATTTTATTTTTTATTGTAAAGATTATTATTACGATAAAAAATCTATTTGTATTATTTTTGAATATTGTATATAAAATCAGGTTTTTAGTTTCGTAGTAAAATTTTCCGATTATTTTACTAAAAAAAAAAAAAATACATACAGTGAGTCACAAATTTGATCAAATGTTTGTAGTAATATCAAAAAATTGTCCTAGTCCGATAAGTTGTTTGTCAATACCTGTTTTGTTATTTTTTTTTACATAGAATATTGTTTACCCTTTTTTTGTAATCCTCTTTGCTACCTACATTGTAAACATTTATCACTTAGTCGTTTTCATAAGTCTCCCGAGACCACTTGATCAATTTCTTGAGTTTACATTGTACTTACAAAATCATTATGCTTAGCAGGGACTATAAGTAACATTCAAAAATGAATCCAACCCATTTGAAAGAATAAAGCAGGTTGTAAGCTTTAACTTTATAAGTTACTGTAAATTGCGATATTATCGTTCAATTCATTCAGGTGAAGTCGATAATCCCGTTCATATACAGCAGTATCTTAGACAGTTTGATATTACCAACATCAGCGCTGAAGGAGTGCGCTGTGTCTTGAGACAAACTGGTTTGTGAGGAAGGGCAAAAGTAAAAAAACCATTGCTAACAGATAGGCATAAAAAATGAAGGGTAGCATTCGCCAAAATATATGCCCACTATACTGAAAATGATCGGTCAAATATCATATGTTCTGACGAGACCAAAATTAATATATTTGGATCTAACGTGAAAGAATGGATATCGAAAGGTCGGAATGAACAATCTAAACTGCGCAAAAATGAATAGGGATATGCCTTATTTATCCCTTATCAAGTCATTTAAATTAAAATAGCCAATCTATTCAATATTAGTAAGGTACAACTAAATAGAAAATACAAAGTCAAAACAATTGTTAAACCTTTTATTTATAACAAGTTTTCTTAAGAAAAGTAAACATAAAGATTTATCATTTTGTAAATAAACAGCTTTTCTCGTATTTTAATCCAGTAATACTTTCAATAAACATGGACAGACATCATCTTGAACCTGAAGTTCGCGAAATTATAGTGAGAATGCGTTATCACGGTCATCGACAAGTTGATATTGCAGAGGCGGTTGGCGTTTCCCAGAGTGTCGTCTCCCGGGCTTTAGCTCGATTCCGAGAGACTGGGAGTGCCAATAGAAGGCCGGGCAGGGGATCACAACGTATTGCAACTGAAAGAGAGGATAAAAATATTGTTATCACTGCTAGGAGAAACCCTTTTCATAGTGCACGCCAGATCCTCAATGAAGTTAAAGGTGATTTACCTAGACTTTTAACAAAACAAATGATTCGTAATCATTTGTGGGAAGTTGGCCTTACATCATATGCCCCTTAGAGACGACCTGTAGCAAGAGCTCGCTACCAGCAGCTCAGAAGAATGTGGTGCAGCGAGCGACTAGAAGAGGACACAAATTGGAATGCTGTGATGTTTACCGACGAGCAGCGTTTTTGTCTGTATAGTGACAGCAGACGCCGAAGAGTCTACAGAGATCAAGGAATGCGAACAATGCCCCAGTTTATTGTGCCTTCAGTGCAGTTTGGAGGAGGTGGTGTAATGGTCTGGCATTTACACGGGAGGACGAACCAACCTCACAGCAGCTCGATATGCACATAAAATTATTGAGGAATACCTCCCTCCAACTAGGGATCTCATTGGGAGAGATTTTCGATTTCTGGATGAAAACGCTCGACCTCATAGAGGAATAGTTGTTCATCAAGTTTTAGAAAACCTGGGAATTTCCCGCCTGCCCCTTCCCCCATTGTCTCCAGACCTCAATCCTATTGAGCACATGTGGGGCGCGTTACAGAGAAGGCTTTTTAATCATCATCCGCCGCTAATTGACCTTCAACAACTGAGTGCAGCATTGCAACATCTCTGGGGTGAAATTCGTCCAGAAACCAGTGACAACATTATTAATAGTATTGGTCCACACAGGTTTTGGCTAACAGAGGACATTATACAAGACATTAATTGTTTCCAAAAACTAATCTGTTCAATAAAAAAATTATGTAACTAAAACGTCTTATTTTTGTTATTTTTTAAAACCCATTAATTGTATTTTATTTCAGCAAAAAACCATATAATTTCTTATGAATATTAATGCAATTTATAAAAAAAATAATACAAAAATGGTAGGCAAAGTAAATAACACAAAATTAGAATTATCCCTATTCATTTTTGCGCAGTTTATTTCTAATAATATGCGATTCGATAAATTTCGTAAGTCACTGTATATATTAAATTTTTTGTTTTATTTTAGTTGATTTGCTTTAGTCCTTTTTTTGAACCAAACAACGTTTTCAAGCGTTTAAGAAGAAAATCAGGAGGTTGGAGAATGATAATGAATCTAGTTGCTATAAATTAATCGTATTCTGTTCCGTTGTCTCGCTCCTGTCCAAGCCTTTCAGCCCTCCGAGCCCCACCCGCTCTCATTAATCTCGGCAAAGGGCTTTCTTCATTATTGCATTCTTCAACATAGAAACTTACATACTGAAAATATACCCAATAGGATAACATTTCAATGAATGTTTAAAGTAGGATCATCAAATTGTTCTCACATTTAACAATTATTTATACAGAAACAACTCCTGAAAATAAAAAAAGTAAGCTTAGGATATATTTTTATTCGAAACATATGTCTTTACTATTATTTTGATGAAATTTGCTTCAGATGATCAAAATGGGAAAGTATTTTTGATTTAGTATACAAATATTATTGTCCGGAAATTAATGCAGGAATTCATGTTTAAACCAAAACCTGGCATTATTATTAATGAGCATTGGGAGCCGAGAAAAAAAAATGAATACCGTTTTATTTGTTATCTTAGGTCTCAGTAATGATAGAGAAATAGTCTTTTTCACGTACAATTGTAGTTTTGTATATCTCTTTACCACAACCAAAACTCACCTTCCGGAAATTAATGCAAGTTTTCATGTTTTAACCAAAACCTGATATTACTATTAAGTATATTATTTATCAGGTTTTGGTTGTGGTAAAGATATAGCATACAAAGCTTCAATTTTACATGAAATAATTATTTCTCTATCTTGGCTGAGAGCTAAGAAAAAAAATAAAAAGTGATTTTCATACATATTTATTTTATCGGCTCCAAATGCTTATTGGCGGCTATAACTCTAGTTTTGCACTATTATAGGTCCCTATTACCCACACAAAAATCGGCATTGAAATCTGTGGGTTACATGTCATACCGTGTCCTTGTAAGATGAAACTAAGATAATACACTGTATCAGATCTGGGTAATGGGGTCTTATTTAATAAGCCAAAACTACGACGTAGAGTAAATGTAATGTATCAGGTATTATGAGATAAATAATTTCATTTCATAATTACAAAAGACTTATTTACATGACTGTTATTAGGCCTATTTGGACGTACGGAGTTGAGCTTTGGGGCTCTACTAAACCATCTAATTCATCTCGTATCAAATCTTTACATTCCAAAATCCTTCGAAAAATACTAAATGCCCCTTACTTTGTCACCAATAAGCTTATCCATAAAGACCTTAATGTTCCATATGTTGCTGAGTTAGCCCAAACCAGATACCTATCCTTCCATAGTAAGTTCCATATCCACTCCAATCCACTAGTCTCCCAACTTGCTTCCTCCTCCATCCCTGATAATCCTCCGAGGCGTCTGAAAAGAAGATGGCCTAGAGACCTTTTAGTGTAGATTTCATTGAAGTGCTACTAGTGAGTAGTTCTTCACAAGTTATTTACATGCCATTGTATTCACCGTCAACACATTTACTTGTTGAATATTATTCTGTACAGTTGTAAATATCAATAAATAGAAAAAAAAAAATTATAACATCAGGTTTTGGTATAAACATGAAATCCTGCTTAAAAATCAGGACAACCCAATAGTTCGAGACAATTGAATAGAAATGCTATAAAATTATAGAAAATATGTCTGTTTTTTTGAAAAAACCATAATGAGTATATATAGTAGAATATTTTAAATAGATCAAACGATCTTTTATAACTTATACTAAACTATATGTGAAGAAGACGATTGTTGAAATTCAGTAACTAATGCTGAGTTTTCAAAGAACTCCACAAGGATCCAGCTTATGATCAACAATGTGCAACATAAAATTTTTAAAAAGAATTAAAAGCTGACTAATGAAATGAAAAATTAATGAGCTAATACCTTTCCCCAATCTAGGTTTATCACTATTGGCTACACCAAATAAAGTAAATTTCAAATCACTAAAGATTTAAAATATAATATTTTCAAGAAATATTTACAGTAAAAGAATTAATCATATGACTAATTTTTGTTATTAAAAGAAATATAATAACGTGACACAATACAATTTTAAGACGTAATGAATGAGAGAAAAATTCTTTACGTTTGATGGAAAATGTTTACAATTTTGATTTTCAAACGAAAAAAGGACTAACATAAACAAAAAGGGTCTTAAATCAGAGATTCTCAAGAATATTCAATAAGGGTAAGGCTTTGGCATGCAAACTTGACATTATTACATAGGCTTCTATCAATAAAGCAAATCTTTCCAAACAATTTCCGGCTGAGAAACCTGCTTTTTCATAAATGATTAAATTAGTACACACATTACTAGGCTTTGTGGCCAATTAAAAATTATTTGTGGCCAAATTATGCTACTCAGCACCGACTACCAGTTAACAAAAATTCTTTCTAAACACAAACAAAGCGAAAGATATTTGTTACTATTTTATTAATTACGTTGTACTTTTCTGTAAAATATAACTTGTTCCTGACTTCGGTTAGGCATCAATTTTTTTTCTGATTCGTTGATATAAGAGGCATGAAATTAAAAAATAATAAATTATTCCTGCATTGTAGGGAAATAAAAAGTTCTAGACGTAACTGATACATTTAAATATTACAGGATTGCTAAACATGTTCCGTTGCCATCAATAGACTAATTTCGGTTTTACTACAACTTACTTTTAATTATTTATATATATATATATATATATATATATATATATATATATATATATATATATATATATATATATATATATATATATATATTTCAAATTTTAGTATGTCTTTGAAACAAAGTGCTGATTTTTTGACATTTTTATAGCGTTTGATGAATATTTAACATTCGAAAGTAGTATTTAAATTAAAATAATTCCAATATAAGTAGAAAATAATTCATGATTCTTTCTTTACCATGATGTATTTCCTCAAGGAATAATTTTATCAATCCAACTTATAAGGCATCACAACTAAGCGTGTCGGTACTGCGGAGGCCAAGCCGTAGCCTAAGGCCAATGAGAATGGAATTAAGAAGTTGTAACTATATCACGGCTTCACTTTAACAGTGATTCAACTTTCCGCGATTAACTATAACTAATTTTACTCTTGTAAATAGTTAAAATAACTCATTTATGGCTGATCTAGTTCTAGTTTCGATGATTTTATTGCACTAAAACATTTATTGCGTGTTTGATAGAAATAGTAATTGCTGTACCTCCTCAACAATGGAATTTATACTCAGGCTATTACCTTCCTTTTATCATTAATTATTAGTTCATTACTAATATTATATTATATCTTCATTACAAAACTCGAGGAATCAAAATAATTTTATTATTATTTTAAAATATATGTTTATTTATAGTAGACTCAATTAAAGTTTTAATCGATGCTCATAAAATAATTCCTATTATTGCTCCCTAATAAAATTATTTCGGATTTTAATTGTTCTTAAATTAATAGTGAGTATTTGCAGTAATAATACACTGTAAATGTTATGTAAAAACGTAAAGCATTTTTGAAATGTTCCATTAAAATCACACAGATGTTTCTAATCATGATAAATCCTTTTATTTTTATTATTATTTTTTATTTATTTATTTCATTATTTTAAATATATAAAGTAAGATAGATCGCTTATTATCTCATATTTAATCTGCTGGAATAAGTATTCTGAAAAGTAACAAACATTATAATATACATAAACGTGGTACTGTTAACATATATAATTTTTCTAATATTTTTTTTCTCTCTGAAGGTATAATCGTATATTTTGTCAACATAAAACCTCCTATACTCTAAAAAAACACTGTTCAGCAATAGATTCATTTGATGGATCTATGATAAAATTAAAAAAACATCAATACAACTTTGAGATCGTTACACCATACGGTAGCCCGTGATAAAAAATGATGATATAGAAGGATCAATACAATTAGGATTGATGAATTAATTGCCATTCCTATTGGGATTATTTTATTTGAGAACTGATTTCGAATGCATTCAACTTCATTTCTAAACTCCAAAAAAAAATCCAAAAAGTCATTGGGGAAGTCGCTAGGTAAACTCAAAAAAATTAACCTACCTGTCCCTCTCCCCCTTCCATGATGGATATATTTCAGTTATCTGTTAGATCTCCTGAGGTGAGTACCCATATTTGATTTCTTGTCTTACATTTTTGAAAACTTCAGTATATATAATCCATGTACTATAGTGGTGTTGTAATGAAAATACTGTATATTTTAGAACTGAAGATGAATGTTTAGCATTCGAAACTAGTATTCTAATGAAATAATTCGAATAGAAGTGGCAATTCATTGAGCAATCCTAATTGTGCTCAATGGAAGCTATTCTCTAATTTTGTTTATTCAGTTTACAAATATTTATCAATTAGAAGAAACTATTATGGTTCGTGCTTGGTGTCTATTTTTGTCGTTCAACAGGGAATAAACTATCGGAAGCCTCCTTTTGGGGTTGATGGCTGTGTACGTGATAGTTATACCATTGTGGCAGCTCAACGAAAGGCTAGCTACTCACCAGCGGAAGTGGGTCTAGATAGCACTTGACGTCTGGGCTTTATCTCTTAAGTCGAGGGGTGGGGCTTTAAAATAAACTTGTAAACGCTAAGATGGGGTCTACTTTGATCAAGTGGCCGGCAACACGCTAGCCCACACTGCCCCAGATCACGCTAAAGGGCTCGGACCCTCCGCTTCACTTACTCCGGAAACCCTCTCATGCTTAGGCTGCTCTCATTCGTTTTATCCGTTCCAGAAATGGTCCCATTTCCCTCCCTCGCTGGTGTCCAGTAAATATTGATTTATTTGTTATAGTTATCGTAACTCAATTTTTTTTTTTTTTAATAATTGTAACAACCAAGTGTTGAAAATTTCTGAATATAATGGTTTTTTAAAAAAAAAAAAAAAAAAAAAAAAAAAAAAAAATTAAAATAAATGGGGAAGACAGAGAGTGGGCGAAAAATCATCGTAATTTTCTGCTCCTTAACTTTCCATTATTCGCGTGGTCCTGTGAGGTGCACCAAGAAATTGTTTTGGCCGTATCTTCTTGACCTTAGACAGCTAGTGGAGGGAAGACTCCAGGTATGCCTTAACCAGCGTTTCCTTCAAGTGTTAGGACCATATAGTATTGAATATCCGAGAGATAAGCTGTATAAGAGCCGATAAGCTGTGGAGGCTGGGTGGGGGTATGCTCCAAGCCAAGGAAGCCAAAAAACTTTTCTTCTGTGTTTTATGTAGTGTTTTGCTTATTAGGTATTTTTATTTTTCTTAATAAACTTACCATTAAATTCAACACATAAATAAAGGGTGTATGCTTTAAAAGGAGCAATAAAATGCATTACATAATAGCTAATATCACATTATTTTATTATATATAAATAAGGCTTTTAATAAAAATACAACATAAAACACATTTTTACAACATATTATTGAGGTATCAAGCCTACATGCTTTTAAAAAATTTACACTAATGGTTAGACACTAAAATTTGTAAAAATAGAATGACATAACCGGGAAAAATGAAAGTGTTCTTCTGACCTTTAAAATATATCATTATACAAATTTTTTGTCTTATTTTTTGTTTTGTAACATTTCATTTTTTTCGTAAATTACTTTTTAAATTTTTATACTAAAATATGATTTAACAATTGATTATATTTATTATAATTGATATTATCAATTAGCCAAAACTTGTGGTCATTTTCAATATCTTGACCAAAATTTGATGAGGTGATAAAAAAATTCATTACATAACAATGAGCTATCAAATTTCTTACAAATAAATTAATATCACTGAAAATTTTATTATTTCTTGTAGAGATACTTAAAAATATCTTTCACTTATCTTGTAACATCTGAAGATGGCCTCAAAAAACCTCCACGGTTTTTAATTGTAACTAAATTCGTAGAATTTAAAAACCCATTTTCATCCCAGGTACCTACTTGTCCTCTCTATGATATTCAATACTCTGTTCTTGACCTTAGCCAGCTAGTGGGGGGGCATGACTCCAGGTATGCCTTTACCAGCTTTCCCTTCATTAATTAATATTCATTGGAGAATTAATATATGGCTGGATGGTAGTGCCAACTATTCGAGAACTCAGCCGCGGTTGGAATAAACGCCAGCAACTACGATGGCGAGGTTGGGGCCGTCCACGAAGCCTCGAAAGAACTCTTAGCGAGTAGCGTAAACCCAGGAAGAGTAGCCTTCCTCGTCAACTCCCAAGCAGCAATAACGGCGCTAAGCAGCAATGCCGGTGTTGGCTGCATTGAGACAATCAAGTGTCGTAAAGAACTTGCAGTAATCATTTTGACTGGATGGGTCAAATTTTACAATGGGTACCCAGCCACGTTGGGCTACAGGGGAACGAGAAAGCTGACGCCAAGGCTAAGCAAGGAGCAGAGTTAGGCCAGCTTACCGTGCCACTTACTTTTAAAAGAGCCAAACCTTATCGAGATCATAGTCAGTAACATAACAAAAATGACCCTGATGCATCAAGAACGGGCAAAAATGGAAGGAACTTGCCACGTAGGGCCAGTCAATCCCAAGAAACCTTAAGAAAGCTGAAGATGTCCAGAAAATAGGAAAACAAACGCGAGAGAGGGAGAGTGAGAGAGAGAGAGATTGAGAGAGAGAGAGTAGAGAGAGAGAGAGAGAGAGAGAGAGAGATATTGAGAGAGAGAGAGAGAGAGAGAGAGAGAGAGAGAGAGAGAGAGAGAGAGAGAGAGAGAGAGAGAGAGAGAGAGAGAGAGAGAGAGAGAGAGAGAGAGAGAGAGAGAGAGAGAGAGAGAGAGAGAGAGAGAGAGAGAGAGAGAGAGAGAGAGAGAGAGAGAGAGAGAGAGAGAGAAAGAGAGAGAGAGAGAATTTAGTTTTTGATATTCAATTATTTTTAAATTATTACAATTTATTGGATAGATAATTAAATTTTTAATAGTAAAGTTTAAAGTTTATTCCGAAGATTGAAAGAGAATATAAATAAAAACATGGTGGGAGGGACGGGAAGCTACGTGGGCTATAAGTGTATGTTATCTTTGTTAACACACAGATGACTCTAGGGAGCAGATTAATACTTAGCACAAGGCATTATACCTCTAACCGCTCAATTTAGCATCCCTATCCCAAACAAACAATGGCTTAGTCCATTAAATTATTTGTTAAATGGGCTGTTTTGGTTGTTATACTCTGCTGATTTTAATGAAGATACTATCTGTTCTTTATTTTACATTTTTATGATTGTGTGTATTAGTTCAAGAAAATCATGATGGTAGACTAAATCAGAAAATCTAATAGAAGCATATTTAGATTCCAGAAAAAAAAAACAATACAAAAAAAAAAACTCCAATATTTTAAATGATTTATTTGATTGAAGTAGTTTAAATCATAATCTCCATATTATACCTCTAATATTGCTAAACCCTACATAATGACATCAATATATCCTTTGAAATTCCATCAAACTTTTCCAACCAACCCGATTCTCTGGCTTTTTCATTATCTAAATCCTAAAATCCTTATAACCCACTTCGCAGATTTAAATGGCAGTAGCCCCGAGATCTTTTGTATATATTTATTTTTCTTTAGAGTTCTGTAAATAACTCTGCTTCTCTTCTTTCTACTATTATAATTTAAATAATTTTATATAATTTGTAATATTTTATCTTATGCACAGTAAGAGGTTTAATTTGTTTCTAAATTATATTTTTTATTAATTATAAATTAATTCTGTGTATTGTATGAATAGATTCATTGACATTCCTGTTACTTATTACAATCATGCCCTTGAATTAGGCAGATTGTGTATTTATTTAATAAATTATGAAACATAAGAAAATTATGTTTCATATCGCTCTCAAATTACTGTTTCTTTTTGTGAGTTTTTTTTTTTCCAGCTTTTCATTTCGTATTTCATGTATAATTGCAAATGTTATTTGAATGTAATGTTTTTTTTTTTTAAACCATTTTATTAAATACAGAATATGCAATATGCCTTATTCAAGGGTAATAAGTAATATCGATGACAATGAATCTATAATAATGAAAATAAAAAATATGCAAAATAATAACATAAATTCAACTAATGTTCAAGAGTGAAACTATTTATGTAGAAAATCATGATAATTAATTTTTGAAAATAGGATTGAAGAAGACCCGAGATGATGAAGGAAAATCATGCTCAATCGAAAAGGGTAATCGGCGTTGAATCACATTGAATTTAGAACTACTAAAAGTCCCAGCCCCTGGAGTCAGAGCTAAGGCGAGAAGGTTCTATTTTTTGGTTTTTCGATTATATCTCGAAAATACCGAATTCATCAATGTTAAGACTAATTAAATTTCCTATAAAATTGATTATATATAAATTTGTCGAAAGTCTAACGGTTTTCCAGTTATACGTTACTGAAAATCGGTGTTTAATTATAACGGTTACATTAGTTAATGGTTCGTGGTAGCCTTACCCTTCTCGGACATATTTGCAACAATATCTGCACCGTGCGGAGGCAGTCGATTGTATCCACATCAAACGGATCCAGCCTTCGCTATCTAAACTATAATAATCCATTGACCAAATGCCCCGATTATGCTTACCACACACTATCCTACCCCCAAAAAACCTACCCAATACTATATCACAAGCATAAATGAACTGTTATGATGCTGCTTGTAAATATAGGTAAAGTTTTCTAAATTGTGTAATATATGCTAAAAAGGTCTGAAGAAAAGTTTGTTTATAGATAAACCATTGTCATCATACTTCCCTTCACCTAAAGACAAAATAGAACCTTTCAAAAAAAGCGGTGTATACGAGCTAAAATGTAATGACTGTGAAGCTAAATACACGGGAAAAACTGGACGATTGGTAAATCAAAGACTAAAATAACATATAAGAGTATACAATAATAAGACCCAAAACTCCAATTTCACTATCTATTTAAATGAAAATAATCATAAATTTAATAAAGACTCGGGAGTAAAAATAATACAACAAGTAGAAAACAGCCTAAAATTAAATATTTATGAATCATTAGAAATAATAAAATCGATAAAACCGATCCAGATTTTTGTTTAAATAGCCAGATAAAGATTTCCAATAGCCCCATTTTAATTTTCGTTTCAAATAGGAACGGAAAAATCCAATGAGTCATAAGGGAAATCCCAGAATAAAGCCCAAAAATTTAGCCTACCTGGCCTCTTTCCCCTTTCACGGTGGATATATTTCAAATATCTGTTAGATCTCTTCAGGTGAGAACCAATGATTTCTTGTCTTAAATTTTTGAAAACTTTATTATATATAATCCATGTAACATATTACTGATGTTTTGAAAATTTTGTTTGTTTTAGAACTGAAGATGAATGTTTAGCATTCGAAACTAGTATATTAATAAAATAATTCCAATAGAAGTAGCAATTAATTCATCATTCCTAAAAGTTTGTTTATCATATAAAAAAAAAAAAATAAAAAAACTCCCTTGGCCCTTTAACCCTGAATATACTAGTTACAACAGCATTCGTTACGGAATTTCAAAAAAAGTAATCCCAAAAAGAATATACATGGAGAGTGGTACACGAACTGGAACAAATAAATTGTATTTTCAATGAAATTACAAACAGTTTTGAGCTTTGTTTAATTGATATATACAGACTTTTACTGCAGTTTCTAATAGTTTTTTGTACTTAGAGGTAAACTAAATTACTCGGAAATTTAAACAGGGCGGTAAGAACTAAAAAAAACAATATATTCACATCTAATGAAACTTTAAAAGTAGAAGGACGTAATTTTCCTGTTTAAAAAGGTAAAATTTAATATATTTAGATGAGAAGAAATATTATCGAAACGAAAATTGAAAAAAAATGCTGTTAGAACCTAATAAATTACCATACAATATTTAATAGCTAAGAGGCTTACCTGCAAGACTACAGACAGACCTATTTGGACGATTAGAATTGAATTCTAAGGCTCTACTAAAGAATCTAACATTGTTCAAAAAATCCTCAACGGTCCTTAAATTGTCACAAATAAACTTATAAATTGACCTAAATGATCCTTGTGTTGCTGATTACTCTATAACCACTCAAACACACAAGTATCCCAAATTGTCTATTTCTCTCAACTATCCATTTCTGATAGACGATTGTGAAAAGAAAATGTCTACAGGATCTTCTAATAAAGAATTATTACTGTTGTAATTGTTTTACAATCCATTGACATGTAATATTTACTATTCAAATTTACCTGGTGTATTTTTTTTCTATAGTTGTAAATTTCAATAGGTAAGTAATAAATAAATATTAAAATGATCTATAAAATTAAATAACAATGGTTTTTATTAAAACAACTTAAAATGTCTATAAATAAATATATTTTTTAAAATATATAATTTCTGACAGGATCTTGAGCCCTATGGATAACTGATAGGCTGGCAGAACTTGAATCAGTTAATATTGTCACAGAGTGAGAATTCTCCTCCCTTGTTTATATTTATTCTGGGTAGGGAGAGACACAATTGATTTTCTTTTTTTTTTTATTTATTTTATTATTATTTTTTTTTTTTGTCTAGAGCTGTACCGAAAAGAGTTGCCAATAGGAATTCACATTTCCCTATTTCACCCTCTGGAGGAGTAAAGGGGTGGGGTTGGGAGGGCTGCTCCTTAAAGTCAGCCCCTCTTCTCAACTATAAATTTTCTCCCTTTATTAAAGTATATTTTAGTTGGCTAAGGAAAAAGGGGTTTAAGATCTTGGAAAAACAAAATAAAATAAAACATCATGAGCTCATGTACAGTTGATTTGATAATATTGAATACTGAAAATTCTAAAGCTGAGAAATCGTCATAATAGTGTCATTGTATATCATTACCTTCATTAGGAAATCGAAATCATATATGACTATTATCATGTGAAACATTTTTTTACTGATTGTACTTTTAAAAAAAATATATTTCACTGCATAATTATGATCAGGACAATAGATGGGCTTGAACATGGTTGAATTTTAAATTATTATTGTCAGTACGGGCCAATTAGATTTAAAATTTGATTTAACAAAATGTATAATATAAAATTAATATTATTCTAAAGTTACCATTTATTAGTATAGACTCATCAAGAGTCCCCCTCACCGGAAACATTGTCTTTTGGGCTTCACTAAATCCAGTTCTTCTCGCATCCAACCCTTGCAACCCAGAATCCTTCAAAAAATCTTTAATGCTCCTTACAAATAAACTTATACAGAATGATCTTAATGTTCCATATTTGCTGATTTATCCCAAACCAGATACCGATCCTTTAAAAGTAAACTGCACTCTCACACGAATCCATTAGTCTCCCAACTTGATTCACATTCAACACCTGTTAATACACAGAGGCGTCTAAAAAGAAGGGAGTCAAGAGACCTTCTAGTTTAGAACTTTTATTGAAGTGCTACTTGTGAGTAGTTCTTCACAAGTGATTTACATGCCATTATAATCATTTCAATATAAAAAGTATTCTTACTACCAACAATACTGGCCAAGAGGTATTGTCCACTCTGAGCTAAAAGTAGTAAATTTAATATCTTTATAAAAAATAAATTAAATTAAAAAAATAAAATTCGGTTAATAAGTTGACACAAACATTTTATCGAAGTTATATATTTATTTTCAATATTTTTTTAAAAACTATTTATTGATATTTACAAAAATAAAACAAATAAATTTGATCTTAATGATAACTATGACATGTAAATAACTTGTGAAGAACTACTCACTAGTAACACTTCATTAAAAATTTATATTCGAAGTTCCCGGGGCCATATCCTTTTCACAGGCCTCGGGGGATTGTCAGGAATGGAGTATGAGTATCTTTTATGAAAGGATAGGTATCTTGTTTGGCCTAAATCTTCAACATACGGAACAATATGGTCTTTATGGATAAGTTTGTTTATAATAAAATTAAGGAGCATTAAGGATTTTTCGTAGGATTTTGGATTGCAAAGATTGGATATGGAACGAATCAAATGGTTTAGTAGAGCCCTAAAGCTCGAGTCCATATGTCCAAATAGGTCTGATAACTGTAATGTAAATGAGTCTTTTGTTGTAATTAGGAAGCTTTGGACGTTTGTCTAGTAAATGTTGAAGAAGTTGAAAACGACTAGTTTCCTGTCGTTTTATTCTTGTATGTGTGTCAATAAAGAAAAAAAAAACAATTATTAAATTAAATTAAATTCTTTAGCAAAATATTTTTTCTTTATTTCCACCCGTAGATTTGCGAAGGATTGTGGGATAAGCGGATATGAAAAGACAAGAGTTTTTTATTTTAAAAATTTATTAATACCTTTATGTTCTGTTTTTTATAGATTGAGTAGCTCGGAATCTACTTATAATTTATTCAAGTGCAACAGCATAAATGTACGTAATAAGAATACGTAATATAGACAAAATTATGAGGAAAAGAGACACTGGTGGCAAGTTGTGTTGGAAGAGGGAACAACTCTTTCCAACTGCTCGGGAGGCTAACAGGGTAAGCACCGACTTGTCGGCCAACTCAAAGAACATTGTAGAATAGAAGTGAGTTTCTTCACAACTGAGTTACTTTTTGGCTCAACGGTGTTAGCAAGTAGGTGTAAGTTCGTTTCCCCACCGCCGGAGGAGGCTCTTCAGCAGCAAAGGTGTCCACAACAAATAAGAGAAAAGTGTAAAGAAAGTTGTGACAGTTATTCTGACAAAAGCGCCTTCCTTACTAAAGTGCCCTTCCTGGGATAAACTAGTCGAGAAAAAAAGGAAACTGGTTAGGGCGATGTCTGCTGAGAATCATCAAGTTCAAATTGAAAATAACTTCCCTCGTTATGTTTTTAATAATTAATAAACGGTTCTCAATTAACCCACCAAGGACGAACAACACTTTTTTCTATAAAAATAAGAATTTTTATATTTTTCTTAGTTAATGGGCATACTAATACTCTTGAAAATTGGTTTTTAAAAAAATCAGTTTGCCCATAATTGGTTGTGTTCATATGATCATGCTAGGCCTTCCCCTACATGATTTGTTCAGTACGCAAATGATGTTTTAAATTTTGGAATTTCACAATAGAAACGCTTTTATTAACAAAATATATTTTTTATTTTAACTAATATACATGAGGAACAAACAATAATTAACTATTTAATATAGAATTGATTTTTTTTATGAAACACCATCTAACATCAATCAGCGGCTGTTACCTGGAACTTTAAATGAATGACAATGTATAAAATCACATGAAAGACGTTGAGAACTAAGCAAAACAAATGAGGAGTTGATACACAATATTATGATTATTATTGTTAATCCTAAAGGAATAATTAATTAGGAAAGATCTTTTTTTCACTTAACTTATTTCATTCTTCATGTATGGTGTTGTAGTACTAAAAATATATATAACTTAAAAGCGATCTATAAAAATCTACAGTAAAAATCTAGCTACAGTAGTGAATTGAAATATTTCTGCATCTCGAAACCCATTCGAAAGTCAAAAATTGAACCATTATTCGTGATTTCTTGTTAAATGGGAAAGTAAAACTACCGGTTAACATAAATGGATTAGAATAACAAAAGATTTTATAGATTTTTTTTTTTAGATGAAGGTGTTGTAGATTAGTTTTTAACAACCGTTGGCTCGATAGAATTTAAACAATGTTTTGGTGTTTTTAAATAACGTCTACCTTGATTATATAAAACTTTAATAAACAATATAACATGATATATTTAATAGAAGAATATTGCCATCAATAGTTTGATCAACTGAAATATTTAGTTATATGGTGTCTAATATATAATAAATATATTTTACATTAAATACATAAATATTATACCATTTCTAGGTATTTAATATCTAGCTTTATTTTCTTAAATATATAAACATTCCACAGCACATAATATACGCGTCCTTAGACGTAACTTTTTTATTTTAATATTTATTTGATTATTTAATAATTTGAAAACAAGAATTCATAATTAAATATGAATAACCGAAATGTACTTCTCGTTGCGGTTTTGTGTTCTTACTTCCGTTAGAAACTCAACATTAGGTTCCTAGATGTTTGGCTAGAATGAGTGAATTGGACAGATTTATGCCTATAGGCCACCATATAATTATACTATATATGATTTCGTGCTCTAATTTTAGAAATATTTTTCAAAACTTTTAATGCTGCCTTCAAGTGAACTTCTAACTACAATTAAAACGATTGATTGGTGTCAATTTGCATTGGCTTATTATGCAGCAGTGCAGCCGGCTTACTCGGTTCTGACTTGAGCGTGAGAAAGTACATTGACAAGTTAATTTTGAATTTTTGAACTTATTTATAATTAGCTATTATATTTGAAATGTCTTCATAGAAGATGCGATTTTATGTTTTAAAAAAAATCCTCTTTTATTTCACGTCAATAGACAGACGTAGCATTGTATTTTGAAGAATCTGTGCATTTTAATCAAGAATCATTTTAGGACATTAAATTCTTCTTTGCTTCATGAAATGGCTGAATGTCTCCTTTTACCTCCCAGAGATGATTGCTACCTCTTAATGTTGTAAACGATTAAGAAAAACTCCATTCTTCTCCAGTTCTAAACGTTTAGTCGACTGAGCAACAGCGAGAATTTCATCAAAGCCCATTTACATGCTTCTTGCCGGAAAAGGTCTCAACGGGCACCGTGTGTAACACGGTCGGCTACCGAATATATGAATATATCTTAAGTTGCATGATTTATGGAGTCGGTCACTTTTCTGCAAAATTAATTCGGACACAGGCTGGGCGTGGACACCTTCCTACCCCCCTCCCCTAGCAATGGTAATGGCTGATATGCATTGCAAATATCCAGCTGCCCCAGCGGCGTTTCCTATCTCAATACTCTTTGACACTAAGCGTTTGTCACTGCCTTACTCTCTTAATCAACCGACTGCTTAGCTATTCTGGCCTCTGAAGCGCGTTATCCCTCACCTCGGTCGCTAATGGTTTCTTCTCCCGCATAATCAGAGAAGTACTTGGCAGTTGTTGAGCCTATCCTGGTTTGTTGTTTGTTTGGGTTTGAGTGCGTAAAACCTCTGGGTCATTAACGCTATATATTTAGAAGAAGAAAATTAAATGTATAAAAATACATATTGAAAGCTATTTTTTATGACTCTCTGGTATAAACTCGACATATTCCAGGGCAAGTGAAACGCCATAAGACCATGGGGGACGGCTGGAACAGTACACATCTTCCTCGCTGAGCGGGTAAGAGGATGTGGAAACCAAATATTTAGTTTTATTTTCTTCACATTAATACAATCCATTAATGTATATAATGTCACCTAGATGGAAAAGTTCAAATCCTCCCGAATCCTCAGAGCTAATACGCTTCTGTAAGCCTAATAAGCCACTAGGGTCGGCCTTAAAGACCCCAGGGGGCTTTCACTGACCACTTCTCACTCCTTGGGTTGAAAAAATGATATATAACTAATAAGAGATATAAGAATATTAAAAATGTTATATCTTCTGCCGGTCGATTGGTGTACTTAAGGTATTCCATCGATCGAATAATTTATCAGGTTTGTTTTTTGTACCTCGAGACTTAGCTATGTTTCCCATCTTAAGTGGAATGAAGTTCACATTAACCTACTTTCCTCAAATAATTTTTCCTTAGTTCATTCCTTCGCTTAATAAACATTATCCACTATTCTTCCTATACATACATACATCCTCGGCGCTACAGCTCAGAACGAGCCTTGGCCTCAAGGAACCTACTCCACTTCTCCCTGTCGAGAGCCTTCAGCCACCATCCCTGCACACCATAGCACGAGTAGCTATATCAACCTGGTCGCGCTATCTCCATCTATTCTTCTTATATTTACGAAGTTTTTTGTTTCAGGTATTCAATCCATGGAAAGCACATAAGATTCCATCTTTTCAGCCTATATACCTCACAGAAATTTTCCTTTCCACCGATTCTTTCTCTTCCTCTCAACCCCACTTTGGAATTATTTACATTTCTATATTAAACAAACTAATTATCCTCCAGCATTCAAATAATCCCTTTTTCGGTACCTCAACCTTAATATTGAAATTTCTTTTATATTTCATTTTAGGGAGATTTAGTTTACCTTTTTATATTATGTTTTTATAGTTTCTTTATTATATTTATTCATATTAATTTGCATACCTATTCGAATCAAAATTTATATCAACATTTTCAAAGACTTGGTCCAATAGTAATTTTTTTTTTTGTTCTATATTAAGTATATCCCAGAAGCGAAACTTATTCTTGGGATTTTTATAACTGCTTTACCCAGCAGGTGAAATAATATTCGTTAACCTATAATAGTTCGGATTTCAAAATTTCACCGCGTTGCTATTTACGCTTTGCAATGGTTAAAACTATTTTTTTTGTTCACATTGCTGTTGCCATATATTTATTAGTTTCCTTTTTGATTTACTCGTGGTACATATATATATATATATATATATATATATATATATATATATATATATATATATATATATATATATATAAATAAACGATCTGGTCTTTTAACAGGTTAGTACAAGGTAAAGAAATAAAACACTTTTGAGGGTGTAGCTCTCTCTATCAACAATACACTATCTAAATTGTCCCTGTCGAAAAGATGACACCGGTGGTAGAATGTTGACCGAAATTCGTGATAGTTGAAATTGTGACTATTGGAAGCCTATGTATGTAACCGTCGGCACCGAATTGTTGCGAGGGCTTGAAGCAGAGGTGCAGGCTGTATTCCCTGAAATTGACGAAACGCCGATCAACCCCTAACATTCCTTCGGTATTGATTTGGATTTCTACTGGTTAATTGTGATTATCATTTAATTTGTCTTTAGTGAGTTGAATTTGACAAATTGCTTTTTACAAAATAATAATAAATTTATATTGTCTAAGACAATCCATGATTTCAATGGAGGAGGGATTTGAACCATATTTTAGAATGCTTTTTGAAAATAAACATAATATTTCAAGAGATAGTCCTGCACCTTCCTCCAATGAATTTTTGAATGTAGTTCAAATGGAATTACTGGATATTTCCTTATACTAATACAAATATCAACAAATTGAGTTCTTATCAAAACAGTAAACAAAATATTAATAATAATAATAATAAATATTATATTATATTAAATATAATATATATTTATATAAACATAATCTCGGACCCTTTTGAGATAAAACCTGGTGTACCGCAAGGAGATGAACTCTCCCCACTGCTGTTTAACTGTGCCCTGGAAAAAGTAGTCAGAGAGCGTAACAGCAAGACCAACAGTAGAATCAGATTAGAAACAAAAAATAAATAGTTTATTACGCTGATAATCCATCAGGGATCACTCGAAAGGTAAAACCTGGAGGAAGATCAATACTTTGCGGAAACATGGCACTTCCAGAGTTTGGGTTAGCTATAAACCATCAAAAAAGCTAGCGACCCTTTCTATTCTATGTTGGTATAGTTTCTGTACTAGTTGCTAGTCTCTTCGTTAATCCCGTGGCTACAGTCGCGGCGTCATTGTAAGTTCAACCGAACTAGTAGGATAAAATTGCACAAGCAAGCTGCTAGGTATGTTGTTACCGTAAAATTGCCTGAAATTACACCAGTGAGTTAACTTTCCACCAAGTTCACAAAAAAGTTTTAGTCGAAGAAAAAATGTTTTGTTGTCTAAATGAGGGATATTTTATATTTTATATCCTAATGTAAGAAATTAAGAAATATAAGATATCCCTGATTTAGATAACAAAATACTTTTTCTTCGACTGAAGCTTTTTAGTAAACTTGGTTCAAAGTTGCAACTAGTTACCTCTTTTATTTACACACTGAACTGATTGCATATTGGCCTACAAAAAAAGAAAAAAAAATATGCTTCTTACTAAAATTATTTCGGCTTCTATTTAAAAAAATATAATATTGACATATTTAGTGGTAAAATAATATTTATATAAAGAAATTAAAAAAAACAAACTAAAACATTAAACAAAAAACCAATACGTATTTGTATATGATAGTTCTTTCTCCGCTTTCAATCACAGCTTCAAATATTCTGAGTATGGTTCTTATCAAGTTCATTGAAATTTTATGTAGTTTTAGAGCCCCTACCTTTATACCAACGCCAAAGTTTAATTAAATCTGCTGTGAAAGATCGAAGAAATGACCGTTATGAAAATACGTACCATACACTTCGGAATCGGTTTTCACAGCAGCCGAGACTGATTAATTTTATTTTATTACTTGGTTAGTTACAATATGTGTTAAAACCATTTTATTATTTGCTGAATCGTTTTAAACCCGCAAAAACATTTACCAAGGTTGTTAGCTAATTGAAAATTTAATGTTATGGAGTTGTTCAGAATCACCTTATGTAGACTGAATTTGAATTCCGATAATACTCCATTTAAACTCATCAAAGCATGCCTTCCCGCACTTATTCCTATCCTTCACCACATTTACAACCTTTCTCTTCAAAATTTGATATTTCCTTCCTCTTGGAAAGCAGCACTAGTCCGCCCCTTGAGTAAAATCCCCAATCCCGCCTTCCCTAGTGACTTCCGTCCGATTTCCCTCCTCTCCAACCTATCCAAACCACTGGAACGGATCGTTCAGTCCTAACTCTCAGTTTTACAAGAAAAACGCTCCCTCCTTAGTCCATATCAATCCGGTTTCCGCCCCGGATACTCCACCCAATCTGCCCTCCTGAATATATCTCAAGACTTACACTCCGCAATTGGTCGCCATGAGATTACCCTCCTTATCCTTTTAGATTTTTCTAAGGCTTTCGATAATGTTGATCAAAACATCCTTCTATCCAAACTCCGAAACCTTTCCTTGTCCAAATCTGCCTTACTTTGGTTTAAATCCTTCCTTTCCGACCGATCACAGTATGTAGTCATTCCAAATAAACCTCCTTCTAAGCCCCTACCTCTTTCCCGTGGTGTTTCTCAGGGATCTTCACTTTCGCCCACACTCTTTTCCGTTTACATTAATGACCTCCCCCTTTCCATCCGTCACTGCCGGTATCACCTTTACGCAGATGATCTCCAAATCTATTTATCCTTTCCCAATTCTGACCTACTGCAAGCTACTAGAAAAATCCAGGAAGACTTGGATCGAATCTATAACTGGGCAGTGACGAACAAGTTGAATTTAAATACTGAAAAGACCAAAGCGCTTGTAATAGGTTTGAGCTACCTCCTGAAAACCATACCTCCAATTCCCACCATTTTCCTGAGCAGTGATCCTATCAAATTCTACCCCCCCAGTCAAAAATATCGGAATATTTTGGACCAAACCCTATCCTGGAAAAACCACGTATCCGAAATTTCCCGTCGCACCATCCCAATCCTAAAACGTCTCAATTACGTTCGCTATCTTCTTCTCGAAACCCGCAAATTACTAGTAACTTCCCTTATCTTCCTCCACTTCGACTATTGCTGTGCTGTGTATGGGGGTGTTTCTGGTGATCTCGAGGCCAGACTCAAAAGACTGTTTAACTGCTGCATTCGTTTTATTTTCGGGATCCCCAGGAACGCCCATGTTTCACAATTATACGAGGAGTTAAAGTGGCTCTTTCCTTCCTACCGTCACCAGTATTTTCTGGCATCCATTCTCTACTAAACAGTGAAATCCCAACGCCCACTTTGCATTTCTCAAATCCTTCAGCTAAAATCCTCCGTTCTTACCAGCCAAACCCGTTCCCGCCTATCAGATTTGTTCAGTCCTGCTCATTGCTCCGCTGCCTTCGACAGATCATTCCTAATCCGATCCTCGTCCTTATGGAACTCCATCCCTTACACCATTCGCCACTCAAACACCCTTTCCACTTTCAAATATCACTTATTTAACTACCTACTGTCCATCCATATCCATGAAAACTGTCATTAGCCACTCAATAGTTATATAAAATATAAAAGCTTATGTACACGAAATTTGCTTGTTTTTACACAATTGATTCACAAAATGAATCGAAATATTTCTGTTTCCTTTTGTCAATATTTTTAAGCTTAATTTTTCTTAATTTTATTATGTTTAATAATATTTCATAACCATCTTGAGGCTTTGATGGCCCCTGATTGTACATTATTTTTTGTTCTTAAGGGACTTAAGGACCCAGAATAAATAAAGAACTTTTTTTTTTTTTTTAATCTCAAAACATGATTTTTTGAGTTGTGCCGCTATTGCAGCCGATGAGCGATATTATAACTAGCGGTAAATAATGTATGTTTAGTTTATTTTTAGTGTACGGAGGAATGTCGAGGAACTGGCTAGCTCGAAATGAGCCTGATGTGATTAATAAATTCCTTTATAATATTCATTTTTTTGGATCCCCAGGCGCTCTCACATCACGTACTGATATTCTGAGTAAAGGTGGCTTTATCCAAGTTATCGACGACAATACTTGGAACCTTTCTATTTCAAAAACATCCATATATTTACGACATTCATGTCCTTCATTCTTTTATTCATGATTTAAATACCAGATCTCAGCTCATTGATATGTATATCCCAACTTATCAAACTGCCTTCTTTGAAAAATCCTTTATTATTCGTGCAGCCTTATTTGGAATTCCTAACATATTTCAAGTCGCAATGCTTTTCTCTCATATTTTTAATATAATTCGATTACTGGTTTTTAATTTAAACTTCTACCTTATATATTTATAAACACTGAGAATCTACAGAAGTTGCTGTCTCATATATATACGCAGGCAGAAAATAATACTTTTTTATTGCACTTTCATGTTGTCATTATTAGGGGACTACTAACTTGTAATTAGATTATTCTTTGTGTGAAATTAAAAAAATCTGTTTTTTAAATCATAAATAATATCTTTACAAGAGTTTGAATCATTTGTGAATTTTCTTAAATATAAAATTATATCAAAATCAATTTCTATTTGATTATCAATATAATCTCAATAATTATATATTCATCAATGTCAGGACTAACTTTGCTTTGTTTTTACAGTTGTTCTCCATAAAGCAAGTTCTGGGTCAGATGTCAAGAGAAGCATTGTCTTTGTATCCTTATTTTCGTTGATACGCAATTTGTTTCGGGCATTATTTTCACGGATATGTCGAATGTCCATATGCTTCTGCTCTAATGCTTCTTCAGACATTTGACCAATGGGTATCATGAATGATGAAATCACGCTGGGACCCTGAATTAACAGTTCATGAAATGATACAGGCTTATATTAAGCCTTTATCATAATATTCGATGTAAAGTTTTCTCGTTACGGTGAAAATGCTCCCACTTTTTAGAAAAATGTAATAAAAGTAAATTGGCTGTGATTGTAATACTGCTCAATATTTATTCAATAGCATCGTGCTGATCAAATTGGCACAATATTTTCTCAAAGATTGATTCTGTTCTCTAAGATTTATCGTCATTTTTCCAAATTTGGAAATTGTTTTAATTTTTTTTATGGAATTGAAAACAAAAATACATTGGAATAGGCAAATTTCAGTAAATTAAATAGCCCTTAGTACATTATATTTGAGTTAAACTTTATACTCTAAAAAACTTGGGAAAACGTTTTGGGAAGTTTTTTGTTTCAGTCAAAATTTTGAACTTGAAAAAAAATATCATAGATAAGGAATAATATTATGGAATAAATAATACTTACCCACAATCAAATACAAGTAGATAAAAAAAAGAATAGTATTAATGTTATTTCCTTCGGACCACTTGATAAAAACATTGCCGTATTTTAGAGAGGTTTAAACTGATTATTGCTATTTTTACAATACTACAAAGCGTTTGTTGATCAAAACAAAAAATAATTTTTATCAGTGATGTACGAATCTAATTCCTAGATTAGTTTCTTAAGGTAACTATTTGGTTTAAAATAAAAATGTAGGTTTTCGTCCATTGTACGTTACAGTGTGCATTAGGCGCAAAAGGGCAAACAAAAAAATGAACCGGGATATTGGCCCGACACTTCACTACAAGCGTCCCCAAACATTATTGAGATCACCAGTGAAGTACATCATTAACTTATTTCACAGCCCAATATAATTAATAATATATTTTTACTTTCAAGTGCTAAATTGAAAAAAAATACTGCAATCTGCCTCACTCAAGGGCAATAATGGATGACAATAAATCCATTCATGTAATATGCACAATGAAATAAAAAAAAAAAATCCTTACTATGCAATATAGCCTATTGAAGGATATATATATATATATATATATATATATATATATATATGATTTTCTTATTTAATATATATGCATATATATATATATATATATATACTTCGAATTGCAATCTTTATATATATATATATATATATATATATATATATATATATATATATTTTTTTTTTTTTTTTTTTTTTTTTTTTCATGACTATTATATAAAAATTTTAATCGCTTGGTTGGGAACTCCTACCCCACCCGCCGTATTCACCTGACCTGGCGCCTTCTGATTATCACCTCTTTCTTAAGTTTCAGTCATTAAAGTAACAACTATATTATGGCGACTTTTCGAGACTTTATTGCTCTCATAATTATTCCCCTGCACCCTATAGTATTCTTCACTTTTGCCAGCTTTCTGTTTTATCATCGATCATTGAGTCAATATTGGTAAATATTTAAAGTGGGATATTTAAAATGGGATTTTATCATGAAATCATATCATCACACGGACGTCATGCAACCAAAGTGATGAAGGAACTTCGGAATTCAAAGAAAGCTGGTGAGTGCATAGAAAACTGGGAAATTTCTACAGGTCATGATTATGAGAACAATGTAGTCTCGAAACGTGGCTATAATATAGTTGTTGTTTTACTGAGTCTCAAGAATCGTATTAAACATATATATAAATAAAAAATAAATAAAGTTCTTTATTTATTCTTGAACATTAAGTCCCTTAAGAATAAAAAATAATGTACAATCAGGGGCCTTCAGAGCCTCAAAAAGGTTATAAAATATTTTAATTATAATAAAATAGTAAATAATAATGATAAAAAATGAAAATTAAGCTTAAACATATTGATAAAAAGTAACAGAAATATTTTGATTCATTTTGTGAATCAATTGTGTAAAAACAATAAAATTTCGTGTACATAAACTTTCATATTTCATATAACTGTTAAGTGGCTAATGACAGTTTTCATGGATCTGGATGGACAGTAGGTGGTTAAAGAAGTAACATTTGAAAGCGGAAAGGGTGTTTGAGTGGTGAATGGTGTAAAGGATGAAGTTCCATTGGGGCGAGGATCGGATAAGGAAATATCTGTCGAAAGCAGTGTAGAAATGAGCAGGAGTGTACAGATCTGATGGGCGGGACCGGGTTTGGCGGGTAAGAACAGAAGATTTAAACTAAAGGAGTTCAGAAATGTAAAGTGGACGTTGGGATTCGACTGTTTGGTAGAGAAAGGATGTCAAAAAATACTGGTAACGGTAGGAAGGAAAGAGCCACTTCAACTCCGCGTAAAATTGTGAAACGTGGGCGTTCCTGGGGATCCCGAAAATAAAACGGAAAAATATAATGAATGTTTATATGTTAAAAGATCTTTTACATTAAATTATTCCTTAAGATGGGCTGTTCAGGATCGGTTCTTATAGTTTAATCACTACAATTTATAATTAATTGCAATTCTAATCCAAAATAATTAAAACGATAAATAACTTAAGAGTATATTGTTGTCTTTTATATCCTATATATATATATGACTTATTTATATAATGAAACTTCAACTTTAAACGATAGCGAGGTAATTTTATTTGTAGAATCTGATAGAAGTTGAGATAGCTTAAGTAGATAAAGCGAAGCTGCTGTGCCTGGACGGAGGGCAGCCTCTTGCATTCTCTTACTTTAAAGCATTACGCGATAAGCCTCGCCAAGTCATCAAGTATATTCTTCCTTATCTTAATATATATTTGCAACCCACTTACAAAAACTAATCTCTATAAACGTCATATTCTTGTTTAATATTTAGTTTTAAAAAATGTAATTTTAGATAATTTCTAAAATGATATTTGGATAAAACTACAATCTTTCCAAAACAAGGTCCTGGAAATTCCTGTAGATGCCACCTTGTTAATAGTAATAACTATAGTAATAGTTAACTAAATCGTGAATCAGAAATAGAATCAATTGACGATTTTATAAAAAAATGCTTCACTAGGTTTCATAGCAAGTTATCAACGGTTAAAGGTGCAGTATCTTTCTACATAGGAGCTGAAACAACATCCCGCAGATTGAAACCAAGACATCCTGATGTAAAAAAATTGTATACAGTATTTACTTCTTCTTTACAATACCAGTTATTGTTCTTGTTACTACGATTTATTTTATATTTTTTTATTAATTTATTTATTTAGTTTGTCATTATTATTATTCTCTTTATCATATATTTTTTCAGTTTTTTTTTTAATTATTATTTTTTTTTTTAATTAAGTACCCGATTTTGCGATGTATATTGCAATTTATTTCCTATTTATGTATTAATTATTATTATTTTTTTTCTCCTTTGCATCCCCCCCCCCCCTTTTAATTTATTTTTATTATATACTTTCTCAAAAGTTAGAATTCTTCAAAAATTATTAGAGAACTTTGAGTGTGTCTTGCACGAGACTACACCCTTCCTTCTACTATTGTTAAATCATTATTAATATTGTTCTTATTAAAACATCCATGTAAGGCTTACCAGGCCGATCTAGAAATAAAATATTATAATAGTTGTTAAGTCATCCTAAATTTTAACTAATTTAAAATTTTAAAAATATATTGGAAAGTGAAAGAAGGTTCATGCCTTATTTGGATAGGCATTGAATAGATGTAAATATGTGACACCTTTATCTCATATGATCTCTCGATAAGGTTAAGTATGTAATTGCAACATCCGTAGAAGTTGTTACCTGAATCATGCCAACAGTGCAGAGAGATGTTTTCTACTAGAAATAAAATTAGTGCTGGTTTATAGGCAATTATTGCCCCTCTTTCTTGTGTTTTAAAATCATTATTAATATTAATATATTAATAAGGCTCTAAAATTTAAAAAGTCTATCTAACATGAATGGAGTGGACAGAATCAATTTGACAAAATATATTAACGAAACCTTACTTTAACTCACTAAGGACCATCATTGCCACGGCGATATGAAAAAAAAACAAAACATTGTATGTTACCTAGACAATCTTAAACAAGTATAGAATGTTTCATGAGAAAAGATTGATAAAAATAGTTATGTTCCTTAAGGAGTTAATACTAATCGCTGAGGTCAAAATATCTAAAAATAAGTCTCATTCTGAGGAAATAAAAGTGACTAATAGAGAGAGAGGTCTGTTAAGATCATTGCTATGCGTGATATACTAGAGGATCAGAAGACGATTTTAGCAATTAATTGAAAATAAAATAAATAAATACACTTTTATGTATATAAACAAAAAAAAATATTAAAAATCTTTGTTGTCATTGTTATTAACAAAAAAAAATAGTTTAATTCAACCTTCTCTTCAAAAACTATCACTGTTAAATGAATTTTCGAAAGACAACTGCCTTTAGTCAGAACTGAATACATCATTCGTGAACGACAGAGAGTTTAAAGTAGTAATGATTATCAGCGTAGTGCCTCATAAAAGTTAAGCGGGACCCAATGTAAAATATATTGGTTATTCAGGTTATCTATGAACACAACCAACACTTCCTACCTTCATGCCATTGAACATCTTCGACTTATTTTCTTCAAGCTGGAGAACTGAGACTGTGACTTACTAGATGAAATTTGTGCAATCCCGCAGAAGGCAGGTTGTGTGACAATGTTTTGTGTGACCACAGGTAAATTCCTTACAATAGTGGTGCAGTCAAATAAAGCACACCATTGTAAGTTGAAGACAATTACAAAAACTATTGTCCGAAATTCAAGTTCATTTTATACAGTAAAAGGAACCCGGTTATAAAATCAAATATTATTTTTATTTTATTTATAGGTTATAAAAAAATGAAGTAATGGTACGATGCAAGCAAAAATTTAGCTAACGATGCTGCTTGGTCTTAAATCAACTCTGCTTGGTGTGTGGTGTGGTTTTTTAGGCATAATTATCCCCTATACACACTTATTCTATTAAGAAGTATGTAATTTAGAAGAAATAATACAGTTAAAAAGCGATTAATATGTTTTATATATAGCATTGTGTATAATGTATTTTAAGAAAATGCAATATAAGGGGATATCTCAATGATTAAATTTCAGGCAAATGGGCAAGCAGCTTTTTCACCGTATGGAGTGACATGGCAACCAAAACCCCTTTCCTGTGTCGGATGTAATCTAAATTCCATGTTTATTAAATTCCGCTTTTGCATGAGGGCAAGTGCCACTCGGCCGATGTTTCTTTTAATAAAGCTGTTACTGGGCCTCCTTTCTTCTTCCTCGGGATTCCTCCTTCATTGACAGAGCAGAAGCGGCCGAGACATGATTGGAATTTCCGTAAGTGCTTTTCTCGGAGTCTGAATTTTTTTAAGAGAAAATTTTTTGTATTTTAAGTTTTTGGTTTTTGGCTGGTGAACAAATGGAAGGAGGATGTTGTAGTGATGATCTCTATCTGACAACTCTTCTATCACGTCATATTAATAGTTAAGAGTGATCAGACAGTAATATTTTGTTATGATTTATATTAAGAAGAAAGTTGAGGCTCTGTCAACAATAACATATTCTATCAATTCCATCAAAAACCTCGGAGTAGTCTTCTATCAACATCTGTCTTGGAAAAACCATTTTTCACAGATTACTCGAAAAACCATTTCCATACTCAAACAGCTCCTAAGATTCCGTGAATCATTCCAACACAACACCCGTCAACTGTTAGTGTCCTCCTTCATCTTTCCCCACCTCAATTATGGATGCTTAGTTTACGGAGGATTGTCTGGAGAGCTTGAAAAGATTAATGCATTCTTTTATAAGGCCCATTTTTGGGATTCCCAGGCGCTCTCACATCACTTACTGGTATTCTTAGGTAAGGTGGCTGAATAGTCTCTTTAGTGGTGACTATTCGCTACAGACCTTTTTTATACATTGTAATGTTTTACAGTTCACACACTGAATAATTGGACTCAAAACTTATTAATATTTTTAACAGTTTTAATCACAAAATAATACAATAAACAAACATCTATAATTAGATTTTATTAGTTTATATGTAAGGCACTCAGTGTTGCCAGGTTACCAAATGTTTTTACAGCACTCAGTGTAGCCATGTTCACTTAACATGGCAGTTAACACACTATATAGAACTCTTAACACAACAGCACTTAACACTTTATACTACAAATAATAATAACATACAGAAAATAATAACAACAGAACAATAAACCATTAATGCAATAATCAGAACTATAGCAAACGGTGCGACAGTGGCTATATCCAAGTTTTCTAAGACAAAACTTACTTGGTACCTTTTTATTCCAAAGTTTAAAGTCCGAAAACCCTTGATATATTTACATCCTTGTTCTTCTTTTGACATATTTTGGATACCAGATCTCAGTCCATTAATTTGTATATTCCTTCTCGTCGAACTATATTTCTATATGCTTCCTTTGAAAAATCCTTTATTATTCGTGCAGCTATATTTTGGAATTCCATACCCATTTCAATTCGCAATGCCCTTTCTCTCATATCCTTTGAAAACAATTTTTTATCCACCTCCTTAATTATCAATGTTCCGAAATTGTGTAATGATACATTACTGTAAGAGTGTTTCTTATATCTCGAAGTGTTTCTCATGTTTCTTATCATTTCAAAGATTAGTTCTTAATTTTAAATTCTTATCGTATATATTTATAAGAATATTATTAATAATTTATTTATTAATTGCCTTTCTATTGTACTATTATGTTATTCTAAGGGGACAAGGTGTCCCAGAATAAAGATTATTTTTTCTTTCTTTCTTTCAAAAGATAACCACCATGAAAATGATTTTAATGTGTGACAACATTTTTGGCCACTTTTTCAGGCTTCTAAACCGGGGCATATGCCATTCGAGTTGAAAATAAATTTTCTGTAGTAAGCCTAGTGTGTAAACCTAATTAAGGAAACTATTTAATTTTCGTATGATACTATCCATGTTTGATTTCATATCGTAATAATCTATTTCTAAATATAATGTGTCACTAACAAGACGCTTACTCTGATAACATTAGGAATTCAAACCGACTACTGAAAATAAGAACAATCCATAAGCTTTAGAAAGGACATACGGCGACAAGTGTATTATTTCGTTGAAATGAAGTTGTTATTGCGGTAATGAATCTATTCGAAGCATGTCTAGCAGAAAGTATTGGGAAGGAAAGACAATGGGGAAATTAAGGAGCTGCATATGGGGCACTTTAACGGATCGTTATTGTACTGAATCAGTGTATGTACTAAGTTATATCGAAAGAATCTACTTATAGTAAGACGAGAATCAAATGAATATATTTTGTTTCAATAATTGAATCTAGGATAGGATTTTAATATCCAATGCCTTCAGTCTCTTATTCTTTTTTAGTATTCTAGAATGCATATACTGATTTAAACCAAAAGAAAAAGAAAGCATGCTTAACTGTGTATTTGTTCTGAGCAGGCAGACACTGTGTACCATGTTTTTATTTGTTTAAAATGCGATATCCATCATTTTTTGAGTTGCCTTTATGATTCCTGAATTTCAAATAGGATAAACATATTGTTCACAATTCAAATGAAATTAAAAAGACCAGGTATACCACAAGCACAACATTATTTACATTTTACCATGATTGCTCAAGGGGTTTTTCATTTTGGGGAAGATGAGAGGCAAGCAGGAGAGCCAAATAATTAGGGGGACATTAGCCCCCCACCCCGCGAGCGACTCTCCGAACGGGAAATGGAGCATGGCCCGGAAAAGCCAAACGAGCTGACATTTCAACGCTAACAGCTTTTCCGAGCATTAAAACGGTAAGATATTCGGACATTAACAAAAGTCATTAACATCTCATTTTACTTCTAAGCACCCTATCAAATTCCAACAGAAAAGAAAAACTATACCGTCATATCTGTTGGTCGCAATTGCGAACAGCTGGTATGCAGAAAAGTAGACTGCTACCATATACAAAGACAATGTCTTTTTTTTTTATATTATGTTTTAGTTATATTAACTTTCTACTCCTGATCTAAAATACAAAAATTATATATATATATATATATATATATATATATATATATATATATATATATATATATATATATATATATATATATATATATAGATTGAAGGGAGAAAAGAGAACAAAAAACCATTAACCAAAACTAGTAAAAGTAAAAAAAAAAAGTTCAAACCAAAAAATAGGAAATATAACAAACAGACAAGCTGATTTTTCTCTCTCTCTCTCTCTCTCTCTCTCTCTCTCTCTCTCTCTCTCTCTCTCTCTCTCTCTCTCTCTCTCTCTCTCTCTCTCTCTCTCTCTCTCTCTCTCTCTCTCTCTCTCTCTCTCTCTCTCTCTCTCTCTCTCTCTCTCTCTCTCTCTCTCTCTCTCTCTCTCTCTCTCTCTCTCTCTCTCTCTCTCTCTCTCTCTCTCTCTCTCTCTCTCTCTCTCTCTCTCTCTCTATATATATATATATATATATATATATATATATATATATATAACCTTTTCAACTAAAAATTAATATTAGAAATAAAAATTCTGAACAGCACTAAAGGGATTGTAAAAGGGCCGTCAGTTAAATTAAAAGATTTTGACTTAACCGTCTGGTGAATTATTCACTTTTAATGCTATAAACTCACCGATATGATCCTCAGATAGATTTAATATCAACATTGTCGGCTTCTACTAAAGACGAATATAAATTCTGAAATATATATCTATACATATTTATATATATATGTACATATCTGAAACACTGGAAAATAAAAGTCTTACAAATAAAAATACGTCTTGTTTCAATGTGTTTGCTTTGTACAGGATTTGTTCAAACCCAAGATAAGAAGATGTCCTTTATTCGAAAACGTTTTTTAAATCATTAAAGCCCCATAATATACTTAAATTTCTTCTAAACGTTTCTGAAGGTGGAAGTATTTCTTGTTGCTACTATATATTAGGCTATTTCCTAGTAAGAAGCATAAGGAACGTTCGAGGTCGGGTAATGAGAAGGGGTTTGCAATAACAAGAATTCCATTTTGCCCACTCCCTAAAAAAAAAAAAAAAAAAGGAACAGAAAAAGGAAAAAGAAAGAAAAAAGGCAGGAGGTGGAGTGGGTTAGCGGTGCGGGTGGCGCTATTTCCTTTCGCGATAGCGCCAGTCGCGATAAGAGAGGAAGTGGGCCGACCCTTCTTCCAGTGCCTTCTGTATCGCCGCTTCTCCGCCGGTTATTTATTCCCGTTCCGATTAAGTCTTCTCTTGTAATGAGCCGATTTGAATGGTGCTGCTTCTTTCGCCGGCGGTGTAAGGTCCAAGAACTCAGGGGTGTCCTTGAGGCCGATAAGGGGCGCAGGTTATGGAAATCGGCGAACTCGTTGGAAATTAAGACTGAATGATTCAGAACGATTTATTCCTGGCTGAAGGTGCACACCATATAAAACTGGTAAATGTTCAGTGCCCATTTGTCGAAATGAGACCTCGTGGATATTCTCCCATAGTGGTAAATATAGGAAATAAAGAATATTATTACATTTCTAAGTACAATACAGACGGATTGAACTAATACCTTTTTTATTTATTTATTTATTTTTCTATTACTTTAACATCAAATCCTCGATTTATGCTGAGTACGACCTGTTATCTTTTTCACATTTATGTAACTATCCAAAAAATCTAAACATTCCTTAATTAGTTTTTTGTATTTTCTTGGCTTTGAAGACCATTTGATTACACAAACAGATATTTTACGGACGATTTCGCATTTTATGGGACATTATTTACAAGCCTGTACTGAAGTGGATAGCCATTGTGTGCAGCTTAAATTAGTATTATTATTTAAAAAAGGTTTCCTATAAATACTAGAAAAACTAACAGATTGCGATTCATCTCTGTTGTGGCGAAACTATGCTATAGTTAAGAATCCATCCAAGAAATGCCAATCATCCATTCTCAACATTTTCAAATGTTGACTCTTCCTTTTAGGTACTCAATCCAATCATCTAATGAAATAATGATAAATTAATGTTCATATTATATTATTGTTTTTCTTTTTATCATAGCTAATATCATTATCTGAGATTATAAAAATGATTTATTGTTCATCTAATTATTGTTCCTGCAATGGTTTCTCATTTTATGATTGTTACTTTCATTTTTGCCTTTTTTTTCCCCAATATTTTTCATTTATTTTTTTAGTCTTAATTTTGTTTCTTACTTTAATTTTATATTTCGTTTTCCTTTCCAAATTATGTGTTATTAATATTTATTTCTATTATCATAATTTTATTTTTTCTATAATATTCTATCATCAGCATTATTTCCTTAATTATTGGGATCTTATTGTGTTCCTTATATGCCATTTCTTTATGGCTACTATATATGATTCTCTGTGTCCCACAGAACGCCGACCCATTTTAGCAGCATAAGCTAAATGATCACAAGGTATTTGTTCTCTCAAAGCCTTTGTTTTGCGTCTCTTGGTTATCGAACTGGATTCGTTGAAATCAATTGATGGTAGGCCGGACCGTTTTACTTGCCAAGTAGGTTGTGTAATAGTTGAATTGAATCAATCTTCTTAAAATATCTTTCTTCCATGTTATAAGCTGTTTTTCATCTATGTTTGAATTGAAACCTAAATGTCTTTTAGGCTTGTTTTCGTCTGTTTTCTGGATATATTAATAGTTTTTAGGCTACCTTCTAAAAACATTAATTTTTCAACAATTTCATTTTTCAAATATTGTTTCAATACGTCATGGAATGAATTTCTATTCGTCTTTAATTACCATTTTGACCGTTTTGCTTAAGTATAATAATATTAGGAAAATGTAGATTTCCTGCTGAAAAACATTGACTCGAATCATTCCTGTTTACGTTACCCGCAAAAATCTTAACTTACTTAAAAAATCACGACAATTTTTGTCTTAAATACATACGATTTTTATTCAATTAATTGCAATGCAGAAATTGTGTACTCGTATCTATGTAGATTTCACGTCTTCAATATTGATTGTGATCATTATGAGATTTCACTGCGCACAAACTCTGAAATATATGTCTTTAACTGGAGCTTAGAGATAAAAAACTAATTCACGGAGCGCCTAAGTTTTAGATGGCTTGGTTGCGAGTGCAGAATTTCCGAAGTGGGATATTAATGTAACCTTTAATAAACTCTAATAATTTACTGTTTTGGTAATACAGGACTTGTGTTAACAAGTCTTGAAGCCAAAAAAAAAAAAAAATAAAAAAAATAAAATTAAAATTAAAAATAAATAAATAAACATAATTCCACATTGAATTCCACTGTCTATTTATTTGCTACCATCATATCTTCTTTTACCATCTGTATCTATGTAATCTTATTCTGTTTTTGGAGGCTGGAAAATTTTCTTTGTCAGACTTCTTTCATCCATTCTCATCAAATGTCCTTAAAATGTCAATCTAGGTTTCCTCATTGTATCAATTAATTTTTCAATATTATGAATTTTATAATATATTACATATATTATTTAGTCTTTCTTGGTCCCAATACTTTCCTTAATATTTTTATTTCCTTCTATTACATAATTTCTCCTTTTTTTTGTTGAGAAACAAACATTCAGAGGCATATAAGCTTTCAGTACGAACAACTGTTATAATGACGCAATTTACCCTCAATAGAGAAATTTTTTAAATTATATATATACTTAGTTTTTTGGAAGGCAAATTCCATTTTGGTGGCTCTTGTGAGATTTACTGCTTTATCTAAACCATTATTGATAATTGACCATATTGAATAACGTCACCTAAATATTTAAATTTATCTATCCCTTTTAATGTTACCATATTTAGTTTTTACTTCTTTTTATTGTATTTACATGAGTCATCATATACACTGTATTTTCGAAAGAAATTTCTAAACCTGTTTTAGACGCAATTTCTTGTAATATTTCAATATAAATTATGACGATTTCTTCATTTTCTGTGAATATTGCTAAATCATCCGGAATATTTCTACATCAATCTTCTCATTTTTTCTACCAATTCTGATATCATTTTGTATTATCATTCGTTATAATAATGTTAATTCTTAGTGTAAGTGGGTTTCGACTTCACTAACTTTTGTTTCTCGGAAATCTTTCTTGAATGAATCAAGTATCCAGCCAAAATTCTGTCACTTAGTAATGGTGGCTCAAGTTGAATAAATGAAAAGAATTTGTAAGAATTTTTTTTGTTCTCATATGTGAGAAACTATTTTTTTTTTTATATATATATATATATATATATATATATATATATATATATATATATATATATATATATATATATATATATATATATATATATATATATATATCATAACTGTATAAATTTCGTGACTCTTCCAGAAGGCAATGAAACACTGAGGGTAATGGGATCTACCCCAATTATGGACGAGTGGTAGGACGTTGGAGCTAATAGTCCCCAGGTAATTATATATTGTTTGACATTGTGACCACAATTGAGACAACCGCCATAAATTTTATAACTGCAATACATTAAGAATATTATACCATTTGAGTAATTAGACCGTCAGTTGAATTTCGGCCTTTGGCACGCCATTATATTTTCATAAGGATAATAATTTTTTTATAATTTCGAGGAAAGGTCTAATCTGATAACAAGAGGAAATAAAAAAAAATACCCAGTTTCTTATTAAAAGACATTTTTTTTTTTTTTTTTTTTTTTTTTTTATGAGTAGATAAACACAATCTTCTTTTATTTTTACGAATTTATGTCTACCTTATTTTATTCATTTTTATATTATTTGTTTATTAATAACAGTATTTCTTAAAAATAATAGTCATTACTGTAATAATTCTGTTTAATATAAAAATTTTAAAATGCTTATTTTAAATGGTAAATGATAATTAGATAGAGTATCCATAAAAATATATTATTTATTATATTAGTAAATAAAATATCTAAAGGATACATTTCGAACTATTACAAATATAGATGATAATTTTTTTTTTTTTCTTTCATTTATTGATATTTACAACTGTACAAAATAATATACAACAAGTAAAGTGTTGACAGTGAATACAATGGCATATAAATAACTTGTGAAGAACTATTCACTAGTAGCACTTTAACAAAATCTACACTAAAAGGTCTCTAGTTTTTTTTCAGACGCCTCGGAGGATTATCAGGGATGGAGGAGGAAGCAAGTTGGGAGACTAGTGGATTGGGGTGGTTATGGAGCTTACTTTGAAAGGATAGGTATTTTGATTTGGGCTAAATATGGAACATTAAGATCTTAATGGATAAGTTTATTGGTCACAAAGTAAGGAGCATTGAGGATTTTTCGAAGGATTGTGGATAGTAAGGATTGGATACGAGATGAATTGGAAGGTTTAGTAGAGCCCAAAAGCTCAACTCCGTACGTCCAAATAGGTCTAATCAAAGTCATGGAAATGAGTCTTGTGTAATTAAGTCTTGGGAGCCTAGATGGAACGTAATATTATATTTAAAAATTATTCTCATTTAATAAATAAAAGTTGTTTTTAACACGATTAATTATTTTCTTTAAATTTATTAGTTCATGAACTAAAAAAGTATTTGAATCGTACAACCTTCAATTTTGTCTTTCCTTGAACAATCTGCTATTCACTGCTCTGTCATCATTTCACATCTGCAATTTTTTGTTGGTTTCTAACTAGATAATATTGTACAGTCCTCCTTTGAAACAACACACCGTTCCGTCAAGGAATAAACTCCTTCACGAATACTCTCCTAATAAAATAAAAAGAGTTCCTTAAAAAGTCTGCCAGTATGAAACTTATCTTCGTTTCTAAAATTTTGCCATCTGCTGAAAATTGAGCTCCTCTCCCGTTCCCAAGAACAGGTTTGATTTATCTTTTGATTATTATAATAAGCGGACTAAATGTTCAAGCCAGTTTTGCCAGGTAAATGTTTAATGTATAGGAATAAAACGTGTTAAGTACGTATCTCTAAACTTCAGACTTGTGCATGTAGTAATATTATTTTGCTATTGTTTTTCATTTCTTTCCAATAAGAATTCTTCCAATTAAAAAGGAGACTGTATTTTGATTAGATTACAGATTTTAAATCCGATCCGAAATTCAGTACAACGCTGTAAATCAAAGTAAGTAATTTTTTTTATATTCACATATTCAATTTACAAATCAATACAATGTTTGAGGTATCACAATAAAAAAGTAACTACATAAACATAAGGGAAAACAATATTTGGAATAAAAAACAATTGATGAAATATTACCAATGAAAATAAAAAAACTCGAGATTCATTGGCGAAATTGCTGAATTGTGTACTAAACATTGATCCGTTGCGCTTTCCCCATTGTTTTTCACAAAGTAAAGCTAGTAAATTGATTATAAAATTAATAACCTAAACCGTTAGTGCTCTAAAGACAGGAAATTTAAAACGTATTTGAATTTGTTTACAGATAACTTACAATAATATCTGTCATGTTAGATGGATGTGAATCCATACATGAAGGTATTGACCAGTTCAGCTTTCTATAAATTATTTTCAATAAATATTTAATTAATAAAAAGATAATAAAAAAGTAATGTAATGTAGTGTGGGTCTGATACAGTAATTAATCTTTATGGTGGTTTCATATTGAATATACTCGTAGTATCATGTTTATTTTCTATAAATATTTTTTTTAGAATATTTAAAATAAAATTTATTCTTTTCATTTTTGTATAAATAATAGTACTAACTTAATTATTCGACATTTAAAATTGAAATTATGTTAGAAAACCTGTTTGTAGTATTGTAACATAAACACATTAATACCGAAGATATATGAACAGTGGACATTCAAGGGGTTATCTTTCAAAACTGAACATGTCCACTTAAGAAAAGTTTTAAAAGAAGAGAAAAAACTCCTAAACCAGTCCTCTTGCTGTTAGACCCAAAACAATTATACTATTTGAATCCTTTATAGATGTCTACTAACGAAAAAAAAGTTTAGTAGAGAGTACAGCTCGCAAGAAAAAAATAATAGTAACATTACGAAGCCATTAATATATCAGTGCTAATGTCGGAATGCAGGAAATAAGATGAGTGTAGAATAAGTATCAAATAGAATTACGTCTTTCCAAACTAAAAGATAAGTTTAAAATGAAAATGTCTCAATAGAAGATCTCAACAATCAATAAAAAATACTCTACTAAAGATTTTCATACAGATACTATAACTTTATAAACACTAACGAAATAGAGATATAAATATAAATATAACTAAGCATTAGAGTCAATAATAACTGTAGTTCCATATAATACAAAGACATGAAAAGTTTTTGTAAGTTATGATTTTTCCTTAATCGATAATATACTGTTAAACGTAACATGAAATAAATGTTGTAATAAATGAATAGGATTCATTTGACGTTACTATGTTTTTTTTTTTTTCATTTTTTAAAACAAACATTTTTCCTTGAAATTTATGAAAACATGAAAAAAAATTCAAAAAGCATTATTTATAAATGGATAATAAAAATGGTAAAGGATGAAGGAATGATAAAGTATTGATTAAATTCTAAAAAAAAATACATGATTGAACAAAATTAAACAATTTCATTCGATACATCTTGTGACGTTTTTATCAGACTTGAATACGGAAGGTGTTGCTAAGCTGATAACTGACCCAAACTAAGTATTAAGGCGAAAAAACAAAATGTGTGATATTACTCCCGTACACAACCAATTTTAACTTATTTTATCAAGCGCTAAGAGCAAAAAAAATTCTAACTTTTTTGCAATTCAAGAGGTTTTAAGCAAATAGCCTACCTACAATTGAAAGTTTCGCCGTAAGCCTCCGGAATATTTTGGAATCTACTCAAGTAAGGCTCTTATTTTCATTTCATAAGTTCCATCTCCGATGTGGGATAAAGTTGGTGGACAAATTAGAATATTTATTGGCAATATGAGATTTCTACAGTCCAGGAATCTTCATCTGTGTTTGCAAGGGTACTTATTGTCCAAATAAAAATATTTTGTTTAAACTAAACCCCTATTTAACATAAAAGATTTTACTTCTAAAAAAGAAACAATCAAAAACAATGACGAATTATATGACAGAACAAAAAAGGTGAATTAAGAAATTTATCAGAAATTATTGGAAGCAACATCTGAAATCAATAGAAAAATCCTTCCCAAAAGAACGGGAATAAGGCCGAATATCAGGTGGAAAAGTCCTCTGCGTACAAGAGATCCTACGACCCACCAAATCATCAAATGGCGACCCGTTATTCTGAACAGAAAGATGTGGAAATGAGAGGTAAATAAGACACTAGAGGCTCAGGACCACTTGTCTACAGAGCCAGAAGAAGTATTCGATATAATAAAAGCTCATTTTTTAAACGATATAGTTCTAAATTTATTCTTTTATTTTTCACTAAGAATTTGTTGCTTTTATGTCAGTTAAGAGATTCAAAAATTTTGAAAACTTAAAAATACATTTCATAGCTATCTGGTGGTACTTCAAGTTATATTATATTATCCATCTTCAAGTTATTTTTTCAATATCGCAATCTAAGACAAGAATAAATTCAGAGTAATAGAATTATTTTAGTTCTATGAGACTATTGAGTAAGTAGTAACGTATTGTGACGTCACTTAAAGCGATCGTCATAGCAACGGCCATATTATAGCCTCAACTGGCTTATAATAGAGCAGTCAAATTTTAATTTAATTTCAATATGATTTGAAGGAGGTTAATGTAAGTTTATCAGTTTAAATGGCACAACTCGTCTTTTATTCACAAATTTACAACTACGTGCTTCGGGTCACTGATTCCCATATTTTTTTTTTTTTTTTTAAATTAATTATTGATCTTTACAATTGTATACAATATACATCAAGTAAATTTGAGGAAAATTATTATGTCATGTTAACCACTTGTGAAAAACTACTAACTAGTACTTCTATAAAAATTAAACTAAATGTCTCACGGCCATCTTCTTTTCAGACGTCTCGATGGGTTATCAGGATATGTGAAGCAAGTTGGGAGACTAATGGATTCGAGTGGAAGTGGAGTTTACTATGGAAGAATTGGTATCTGGTTTGGGCTAATTCAGTAACATATGGAACATTAAGGTCTTTGTGGATAAATTTGTTTGAGATAAAGTATGGATTTTGGATTGTAAGGATAGGATTTGAGAAGAATTGGATGGTTTAGCGGAGCTCTAAAGCTCCACTCCGAATGTCCAAATAGGTCTAGGAACGTTTGTCTAGTAAATGTTGGAGAAGTCTATAACGGCGGGCCGTTTCTTGCCGTTTAAGTCTTGTGGTTGGATTCCAAGTGAGACGTTAGTCCAGGTAGCTGGTAAGTTCAACAGGGATTAGATGAATACCAATTCCCATCATGAGGTTACTAATTTCTGTAGTTTAACACATTGTAAATTCTAAAAAGCACCTAACCTATTATAAGTTTAGCGAACAATCTTAAAAGGTTTTACCTTTTATATGAAGTGTCCAAATTTAGTTTAAGCGACTGTGCTTATTTATTTTTGAAATAAAAACTTTTATTGTAATTTTATATATATATATATATATATATATATATATATATATATATATATATAAACATTTATTTAATGAAAGTATTACAATCTGCCTCAATGTAGGCAATAAGTAGCATGGATGGCTTAATGGATCCATTTATACAATGTGTACAATAAGAAATAAATATTAAGAGATAAAAAAAAAAAAAAAAAAAAAAAAAAAAAAAAAGTGAATAATAAATAAAAATAAGTAAAGAATCTCATAATACGAGTATATAATGCAATAAAAATGTGAGAAAAAAGTTAAATAAAGAAAGAAAGTACCTCAAACTATGCAAAACATAAAGTAAAGAAAAAAATCAATAAAATAAATAATACAGCTATAAAAAAACAAAACAATGATAATAAAATAAAATTAAATCTTTAAAATACATTCATACTTTATTTACAATATATACACATTCGAGGGAAGCCCCAACCAGACTTCCACTTATGGAGGGACAGGCCAGATCCTGAGAGATCCCAGCGCTTCTCTCTCAGCTGCGTCACTGGTGTGGATTTATTGTAATTAATTCCAATACCGACAGCAGCAGTTTTTGGCTCAGTAAGTATACCTTGGCGCCCGATGGAATATGAAGCACTGGTTGAGGTTGACCACTCGATTGGTTCCTTTGACAAGTTAACTGATGGGCTTTCTCGATGAACAAGAAGCTGCCTCCACGATCTTTCTTCTTCGATTAACATTTCAAAGGGCTTCCTCTTGTAAGTGATCAAAGGCTATGTGATTACTCTGTACAAGCTCACCTCGCCTTAATGCCAAGAGTCGCACTTCCTTTAAATAAAATTTAAGACGAGCCGATTGGAAAAGGCAGGATTTAACATACCTAACGACCCCTATTTAGAAATTCAAGCCCATTCCAAGTTGAATAAATAAGCGGAATCAAGACCCTTCCCCCCTCCCCCCTCCCTCCATAATCCAATCCTTCACATTTCCAATTCATTACAATATTTTCATTCATTAGATTTGCATTGAATCAGGTGCGCCCCCTTTGGCTTTAAGAGTTCCTTCTGCCTCCGATGGAATACTTAAGATTTTCTCTATAGAACCGTGTGAGCGAAATCAGTTAGAATGAACATTAACCTTTTTTAATTTACCTATATTTTATTAATATAGAAGTACTCAATCATTTTTATATATTTCCTAATTTTTTTAAGATTATGAAACATTATGCAATCTGCCAATTTTAAAGGCAACAAACAAGCTTCTTCTTTTTTTTAATAGATGATATGGTTAATCAGACAATTATTGACACTGTTAAGGAAATATTCATACTATATTTATAGAAAGAATAGTTGAATAAAGTTGAAATTTACAGTAATTTTTACTTATTTAATATACCGTAAAACGGCGTGACTTTGGACCTTTTGTGCAAAAGCGTGACTTTTGTTAAAATTCATTCTTTAACTAATTATCAATAATGTTTAAAATGCATGTATTAAAATATTTGCTTTGAATAATTATCTTTAAAATGCTGTTGATCCATCGCATAATCTTGGAATTGCAAAATCTACAAAACTTATAATTAATTTTATTGTTTTTAAACTTTAGTGCAAACTGCCCGTCGTTACAGACTACTTCAACATTTACTAGACAAACCTTCAAAGCTCCCAATTAATTACAAAAGTTTCATTTACATGACTGTGATTAGACCTATTTGGACGTACGGAGTTGGGCTTTGGGGCTCTGCTTAACCATACAATTCATCTCGTATCCAATCCTTACAATCCAAAATCCTTCGAAAAATCCTCAATGCTCCTTACTATGTGACCAATAAACTTATCCGTAAAGATCTTAATGTTCCATATGTTTCTGATTTAGCCCAAACCAGATACCTATCCTTCCATAGCAAGCTCCATAACCACTCCAATGCACTAGTCTCCCAACTTGCTTCCTCCTCCATCCCTGATAAAAACGCTCCTCCGAGGTGTCTGAAAAGAAGAGACCTTTCAGTGTAGATTTTATTGAAGTGCAACTAGTGAGTAGTTCTTCACAAGTTATTTACATGTCATTGTATTCACTGTCAACACATTTACTTGTTGTATATTATTTTGTACAGTTGTAAATATAAATCAATGAAAAATGAAAAAAAAGAAAAAAAAAAAAAAAAAAAAAAAAAAAAAAAACCTTTTCATTTTCGACAAATTTTTACAATTAAAAAAGCATTAAAAACGTATTCTGGAGCAAAGTCAAAGCTTGATAGTAGTTATGAGATACAGAGTCATTTCTTAATAGTGTTAGGAGTTGAGCCTAGTGATTTTTTCCTCTGTTTCTAAGAATTTTGTTAAAGGAAACGATTGTAAATTACAATGTTTTCATTGAAATGAGAAACAAAATTACACAATTTTCAAAGGTTTATTGAGGAACGATAGAAAATCTACATACCAACGGTATATTATATATAAACAAAATTTGTATGTATATACATACATACAAACATACCAACCGAATATTATATATAAACAAAATAACGGCTTAAAACATGCCTACATAACGTCAACAACTGTAATTTTGGTAAACAAAGAACAAAACGATACCTATAAAATAAATTGCACCCAGATTTTTCTGCACACTATGGCTTGAAAAATTGTAAAGCTATAACTAGGCAAAATTTTAACAGTCAATATATGACATAGATCACAGAAACAAGAAGCAAAATGCTATCCCAAATAATTTGGATTTTCACCAGCCTATTAACTCCTTAACTTAAAAATACCCTCGTTTATTGATTTGTTTAGGAGGAGCAATGCTGCCTAAGACGTCTAAGAGGTTACCTGGCGCTAAGTCATTCCTCATTTATATCAAACAGGGGATCTTTTTTTATTTTCAAATACCATGACTTTTGGCAAATATCTTCAGAAAAATTAGTATCATATATTCAAATTGCAATTATTATAGAATAAAATTAATGCAAAACTACCTTTTACGGTACTTTAAGCTAAGCCAGAAAGTTTACACCAAACATTATTCCTAAAAATAAGGTAAAATCAGTTATTGATACCCTATGAATATATTTTAAAATACGGAATTGAAAGTACTTTTGCACAGATGAGTTGTAGGATTTAAAATGAAATATATATATATATATATATATATATATATTATATATATATTATATATATATATTTTTTTTTTTTTTTTTTTTGATAGTTTGTTTTTCTAATTTTTAAGATAGGGTGTCAATAACTTCATTCTCGTGGCCTCTGCTAAAATAAAAAAAAAGAACTTTAAAGTTGATTAAATTTTTATTATTTTTGAGTTTTCTATTATAATATACCTTCTATTTATTAAATTCCTAGGTGGGGAAATTTTTTTGTTTTCTATTTACCAGTTAAGTATTTTATTGAGGTTTTCATAAAAATGCTCTTAACCGTTACTCTTTCTTTAAAGATTATTTTTCACGTATTAAAAAATCATAAATGTCCTCAAATGAATAAAACTAAATAATTTAAATATAATTAAATGCTAAACGAATGTAAAAATCTAAAGATACAATGACAATGTCGATTTATTTTTAAACGTTTTGTTCTTGGTTTTGTAATTGAGGGGATAAAGATCTGTAATTATTCACACTATACTTTTTCCATATCTATATATATATATATATATATATATATATATATATATATATATATATATATATATATATAAGATAAATAGAAGTGACTGTGGGAAAACACAATCACATTACACAAAAATCAATCTTTATTTTATTTTGTCAACCATTATTCCAATCTTTTTAATATTTTTTGTTGTGTGGATGTGAGGAACCTCCCATAACTTAATGTTTATTGCATCATCAGAGCCTTACCTAAACGGTTTGTTTGATTAATCTGTTGTGTACATCTAAAAATAATGAAATATGGAATCCAGGAGCTTTTCAAAAATACGAATACGAAAAAAACTTACCCTTGATTGATGAAAATCTTTGAAAATACACTAAAAAATGTCTACCAAACACATCACTTATGAAGATAATCTCACGAATTACTCTGTAAATAGCAATAATTAGCACTAGTTAATTCTTGTAGAGAATATTGAAATAACTATTTAGTGTGACGGTCGTGAGGCCAAACCGAGGGACAAAAAGAAAACGGAATTTTCAGTTTCCCTTTATAGTTTAAAAATGTTTAAAAGCATTTTAATTTATTTTCCAATATATATTTTCATACTCTAGAAAATAAATACATAAGTTTTCTAAAAATAAATACTTAAATAACTTCCATGAAATCTCACTTTATAGGTAGGGACAAGTGACGGTCATGAGCTTATAACCCTTTTTATAGCTCTAAAAAAAATAACAAAAATATTTTTCAAAACTAGGCTGTATGCACTAACTTTAAGGGATTGATTTACGTTCAAATTCACTAAAAATAATGATTTGGAAGTCTTAGTTCCAACTTAAGTCCAGCAGGATAGTGAAAAATCACTGCCATGAGAATAGCCCAACTGTCCGATTTAGCCTACTAACTTTTTTATTGAATATACATTACAAACTGCCTGACTCAAGAGCACTGAGTAATACTGACCGCAATGAATCCCTTTATACATTATGTTCATCGAAAGTAATAAAAACAAGAAATAGCGATATAAATAAAAAAAAGAAAAGAAAAATAAACAGCCTCTAACTATACAAAATTTTAAAAAAAAATTAGGACATATGGTCCTACAAAAGTCTGGATTATATAATTTCAAATTTAATAGATGATAAAAAAGAAAAATTTATGAAACTAGTACGAATAAGGAAAACCCATCTATATGTAGATATCTCTCAACACTTAATCATACTATACATACTTAGAATTATTTATGTTTCTCCGACATATTACTGAAGTGATATTATTCAGAGACAAAATTATTTACTTATCGTATTTAAAGCTGCGTTAACCTCTAAACCCAGGAATAAATAAATTAATGCATTATTTGATAAAAATGTACTTTCAAATTTGTTTTAGGCAATATAATCGTCTTAAAGGTTATCTGCTGCATAATCGTCATGCAGCAATAAGGATTATGTGCAAAAGATTAAAATATTTTCCTCTACTTACTTGAGTATGACAGGGAAGCAACCGTAGACCTTCCCCATCATTCATTTTTCTTATAGATATGATGAACGAAATCAGGTTCAGACCACCAAGGCCGAAATATGGACGACCGTTGCATAATGTATAACGATTTCACCTCAATTGCTGACGCAAAGGAAAAATAACAACATATTTTGGTGGAATGGGAAGAAGAACTGATATAGAAAAAAACCAATCAATAGCTTCATAATAAAGGACATAGCTCTCACAAAATGAAGAAGGGAATGTAGTATTTTGCTGTGATGGTAAGCTATTGAAGGTTGAAAAACTACCAACCCGCCATTACAAATAGGTCAGGTAAGATTGATCAAGAAGTAGCGAATATGATATAGTTTGTATATTATAGGATCGGGAAAAGACGAATCCTTTTTTTTTTCAAAGGAAGAGGCGAAATATTGTAAGATGACTGGCAGAATGATATAATTCATGAATGAAATATTATTATCACTGGAGAACTCTCTATCAATACATAAATAAATCAAAGAGATTGTAAGAAAGAAACTGGCTGGGAGACCAGGAGTCTTTATTCATGAGAGGAGTTGACCATTAGTGTTGCAGAGGCGAGCCGGTCCCAATTAGTTTGGTCATTTGGGATTCACTAACCAGCCCCAGCCTTCACCTTCCCTCACTACCCCCCTCCCCCTTCTCCCCTCCTATTGTCTTATCTCTGGCTTATCTCATCAAAGCATAACAAATCCTCTTTCCTTTTACGGCTTATAATGCTTTAAGAATGCTACTTAATTCTGCCGTGAATGCCTAATATTATAAATGATATTTATAATTATTAATGACATTCATTAATAATTATAAATGATATAATATGAATTATAAATGGCATTCATAATTAAATTAGTACCTGTTTGGTAAGTTGTCAAGTTGTTTGATGTGATCCAATTATGATTTATATGTGCTTCATTGACATTAGCTTTTATATGTTTAAATGTAATGATCACAATACCAGCTGACTGAGGCTTTTTTTTGTTTTCAACAAAAATCACGTATTTTTTCTACACATTTATATTAACAATGTCAAACTAAGCCAAAAATTAAGGAAAATGGAACTATAATTCTTTCTACTTATTCACTAAAGAAGCCATGTTAATTTTCAATAAAATAGGAGTACAGTGAAATGTCCCCTTAAATCGTTGAAATTAGATTGAATTATTTATTGTCTATTAGTGACTTAAGAATTGAATAAATTCTTTTGATAATAAAGCAATTTCTACAGCAGTGCGGAAAAAAATAATAGAATAATTGCGTATAATTGTTTGCTTACACTTAAGATATTTATTTGAATTTATGTTATAGCTTTCGGATTAGATCCAACTGAGTTTATAATTTATATATATATATATATATATATATATAACTTTTTAATTTATATTGATTTATAAATAATTCAATAATAAATAAATAATTTTTTTTAATAAAAATTTATATTGATGTATATATAACCAAGTTAAATATTTGTTATTGGAGTTCTGACAATGGTAAGATTCTCTACTCAAGTGATCAGCGACTGTGCCATAGCGCTCTCTCTCAGCCTCCACTGGATTCTCCTAGTGACGCAGCTGAGAGAACAGCGCTGGGAACTCTCTGAGCCGGGCTTGGATCGGGGTGTTTCTCGGAATGTCTGTAAATATTGTATATAGATTATGATTGTATGGTTCTTTTCTTTTCTTCCATTATTTTTTATTATCATTTATGAGGCAGCTTGTAATTATTCAAAAAAAAAAAAAAAATAACCAAGTATAGGTCTTGAATAATACGTTTTGTGTATGTACTACCCGGTCCAGCCAACTAGAATCTCAAATAATTAAATTTCACAGAAAATTTGATTTCAATTAAATGATTCAAAACTACAATTAAGGATTATGGCGCCCAAGCGTATGGGTAAGATTGACGTAGATGGGTAAGATTGAGGTTTTCCAAGCTTTACCGCGAAACCAACAATTTTTTTCGTGTTCTGTATCCCGATAAGTAACACTATAATGTTTATGAGCGAAAAATGAAAAGAAATAACGCCTTAAAGGAGTACTCAACAACACATTATATAACTGAAATAAATTATGCCGTTATTTTTATCAGCTAATTTGATTATCGATTGAAAGTTAAATTTGATATAAACATGTTTATCGTAAGCAATATGACTATTTATATACGTATTTAATTACACACACTTGAGAAAAAAGGTGAAATTTGACATACTGGGAACCGTTGCTTTGACAGAGATCTCTTCATTCCTCAAAATTACTTGCCTTCTATTCATTCAACCTCACAATAATTAACGAATGAATCGGGCTCTCTTCACAAATGTCACAAATTGTCTCCTCACAAATGTTTTGAAAGACCTTTACGGTGCATTATACGAATGATTAATCATTTATTTTTGCCAAAAACTGATTTACATATATACATGATTGCTGGATACTGTTTCTTTATAATTATTATGTTTTTGTAAAATATTTCAATTTTGTTTAATATAACTTATTTTTACTACTAAAATATAATTACATTATATTATTTTAGGTAGATTGTTTAAGTAAAAAAAAAAAATCAACCTCATGAAACATTCAACCAGTTCCTCCCTTGCGATACATGTGAATATAGAAATTTTGGAAATTCATGTTTCGTTTCTAAAGTTTTAATTTTAAATACACAATTTAGGACCAGCCGTTTCGTTCAAGTTGTTTTACGGCCAAAGATTATCTAATTTCTACAATTTCGGACTGTTCGAAGGCAATTTTTATCCACATTTTTGGTAATTCTGTGTCAAAAAACAATTGTATTTTCCTTATTATCCAATGAGTTGTAAATGCATAAATATTGTCGGTCAGACTCGATTTTCTTTGTATACACTCAAAATTTATTCTTGTGAACATACATTGAAAATCATACAATCTCAAGCAAATCATTAATATGATGAATTTATTATATACTAATAATCTGATTTTTTTTTCTGTTACAGGTAATATACCCTGGCATCTTAATTCTTTAACTGAAAGACAGGTAAAGTTAACTATAACTTTATTTTTTTTTTTAGATATTCAGAATTGTTTTCGATATTTTTCATTATGTTTCGGCCGGCTAATACAGAGAATCTACAGGCATTTTATTGACCTTGAATTTTTCTTTATTTATCAAGTATTTTACAATTAAGAGATAATCGTGAGCGTGTGTGTGTGTTCGTGTGTATGTATGATAGAAATGCCTGCGATGTATTCCGACATAGTGCACGTATTAGTTCGGGCATTTCTATTACTCAATTAAATGGTAATTTTTCTTTAACTAAATTTTAAATTTATATTTTAAAGTTTTAATTTAGTTTTGAATTAAAAACTGCGTTATATATTTTTTTGGAATGCTATATTAATACAAATTGAGGTAGTCAATGTATCTCGCAATGTGTGCTAGACGATGTTGATTTTTTAACATGCACTATCTGCTTAATATATATTAGTTTTTTTAGAAGTAATAAAACGTTGTTTTTTGTTTTGTTTTTTCATTCTGAAAAAATCATCATCGATTCCATAAAATTCTTTAAAATCCTCCCTAAATAAATGAAATATACAAATCATTAACAAAATAGATTGCTCAAGTGCATTAATTTTTTTACAAGGTTATTTTAAATAGTAGTAAATTATACCGTTACTTTAAATATCTTGTTAGTTTGAAGGGAGCAAAAATATATATCTTAGGCAACCTACCTCAATAGCTCTTAGTCAACGTACTCTGGTGCAAGTAGTGCTAGTTAGAAAAATAAAATTGTCTAGTGCATTTATCTTTTGACTACTTACTTTGTCTAGACCTTTTGAAAAAAAAAAAACTAGCTTTATTTATTTTACGAAAACTGTTTTTACTACCGATCGACGGGGATATAAAACAAAAACTGTTGAAGATAAAATTCAGTAAACAATTTAAGGCACGGAATCCTATCATTATCTATGAACACTATCCATTTTTTTAATAAAGTTGTTTTTTAGATTGTCATCTTTTATTTATTTAAAAAAAAACAACTATTTATTGATATTTACAACTGTACACAATATACAACAAGTAAATCTGATCGTAATTATAGCAATGACTTGTAAATAATCTGTCAAGTACTACTCACTAGTAACACTTCAATATTTATATTATAAGGTCCCTGGGCCATCTTCTTTTCAGACGCCTCAGAGGATTATCAGGAATAGGGTGGGAGGCGAGTAGGGAAACAAGTGGATTTGAATGGTTATGAAGCTTACCATGAAAGGATAGGTACCTGGTTTGGGCTAAATCTGCAACATACGGAACATTATGCAATAAGGAGCATTAAGGATTTCCCGTAGGATTTTGGATTGCAAGGATTGGATACAGGATGAATTAGATGGTTTAGTAGAACCCCAAAGCTCAACTCAGTATGTCCAAATAAATCTGATAACTGTAATGTAAATGGCTCGTTTGTAGTATATCGGAAGTAAATGTTGAAGAAGTCGAAAACGACGAGCAGTTTCCTGTGGTTTCAGTCTTGTATGTAGATTGTTATTAATTGGAAATAAAATTCTCCTACAAACAGTTCTATCCTCTTGAACTGAAGATAAGGCACTTCATGGTAATATTCTAAGCACTTTCCATATTGTAGTTTTCTCTTTCATTTTTTCCCTAATATGGTTGAACACTAAACGATCATGGGGGAGTAATTATGAGAATATTGCAGTGGCCTCAAATCTAATGTTTTTAAAAATGTAATATTCAGTTTTTACTTAAGGCAAGCTAACGAGGTAAAATATAAAATAAACATTGTGTAACGGAGATAATATTGTAATGTATTAATTAAAATGGAGGTAGAAGAAAATATTTGACATTTCAAGTGATTGACAACCCCTTCAGTGATTCTGTTTACAGACTGGGACAATCTCTAACCCCTCTTCACTTAATGAATACGTAATTTAGTAAAACTCTTTAAAAAAACAGATATAAAATGAGTAAAAACCATGTCCGACATTATTAATTACCTTAGCGGAGTTTTTCCTTAATTAAAAGGACCAGGAATTCCAGTTTGAGAATTAATAATATTTAAAAAATTAAGAAGGATATTATGGACATAATGAAGGGAATTCTTTTGCTTAATAATGTACGTCACTTGTTTATTTTCTCGATTAAATTAATTTAATTATCATTCAACATATCATTTCAACAAGATATCTCATCAAGTAACATGTGTATTTTCTATGATATATATTATTTTTATCAATTATGTGTAATTATGGGCCACATGATCACCAAAATAGCCAGCTTAAAAAAAATTACAATTCCGACTACTACAACACTTGACTACAACTCGAAACTTTAAACGAAATACATAGTTAATGCAACTTCAAAAACTCTTCATTGAAATAAAATAAAAACGAAAAATACGAATGAATAGTTAATGCAACTTCAAAAACTCTTCATTGAAATAAAATAAATTCCTTCTGTTGATAGTAGGAAAAATGACGAATGAATAAAGCCTTGTTAATAAAAAAAATAAAAATAAAAGATTAAATAAGCAGTTTGCTTGGTACCGAAGTCTCAAAAGAGGAACTTTAACTTAAGATTAGGAAATGGCAATCAAATATATGTTGGGTGTTGTAGGATAAGTTAGGAGGCAAAATTACGTAGTTCCAGTTTAAATCTAAATACAATATTATCTTTTTATTGTATTTGTATGAAACATGCTTATAATTTTTTTTTTTTCTTTTTTTAAGATATTACAATCTGCCTCAGTGATAATGATGAATCTATTCATGCAGTAATGAATTTGTTGTTCGTTAGCTTGCCTTATGTAAAAACTAAATATAACAATAATATTGAAATAAAATTTAAGATACAGTAATCCCTGTTGAACAGATCCGCTACCTAGGACTCCACTTGGACAAACATCTTACTTGGAATCCACATACAAGACTTAACCAACAAGAAACTGCTCGTCGTTACAGACAACTTCAACATTTAATAGACAAACGTTCAAAGCTCCCAATGAATTACAAAAGACTCATTAACATGACTGTGATTAGACCAATATGGAAATCATCCAATTCATTCCGTATCCTATCCTTACATTCCTCCGAAAAATTCCCAATACTCCTTACTTTGTCACTAATGAACTTATCCATAAAGACCTTTATATTCTATATTTCGCTGATTTATCCCAAACCAGAAACCAATCCTTTCATAGTAAACTCCATAACCACTAAAATCCACTAGTTTCTTAACTTGCTTCCCACTCATCTAATCCTACGAGGCGTCTGAAATGGCCTAGAGATCTTCTTGTGAAGATTTTTTATTGAAGTGCTACTGTTTAGTAGTTCTTTTTAAGTTTTGACATGTTATTGTAAACGTTTTTTAACACATTTACTTGATGTATATATTTGTAGAGTTGTAAATTTCAATAAATTATTTTTAAAAAAACAAAAACATATATACACACACAGCCTGAGGGACATAAATACATACACATACATACACTCCGGATCAAGGCTGCTACTACTTTCGGATTTACCCCAAGAGATCCCAGCGCTGCTATCATATTCCTAATGGAGGATGAGTTACAGAGCTCAGGATCGAATGGAGAATCTAGGCATCAGAACATTAACATAACTATGTATTAGAAAAGGTTTCGGAGATAAGGCCGGTTTAATCTTCTGGGAGGGTTGTAGTTATCCTTGAAACTGGATAGAGACTGAAGTATGAAATAAGGATGATTTCATAGATTTCATAATTTTTTGAGAATTTCAACGGAATGGGATTAAAGGTAAATGGCATAATAAGGTTGTAAGGCATTTTTTAATAAGGTTGTAATAACAAGTGTTTAATTAATTATAACTTTAATTTGGAAAAAATGAATCCATTTTGGTTATGGAGTGTCTTGCTGTCCTCCTCAGTTTTATTTATGGGGAGTTTTTTAGATGAACGATAAAATTTTATGTCGATTTATTTACAATAAGTCGAACCTTTTAGTGAGTTCTTGTCTTTGAGTCAACTTTGAGGGTTCCATATTACTCTATTGTTCGGCTATGGATAACGTACTATATGTAAGCTATCGGATAGGTAGTCATTGAAACGTAAAAGTTCCTTGACAGGATATGTGGTGAATGGTAAAAGTTATATGATGGTTTTGGATTTATTGACTGCCGTTTATCATTGGTTACATTTCAATCCTCAAAAGATGTTGGAGGTTGATGGAAGCAATTTCAGGATTTCAGAGAGATGATAAAATATCTGCATTATCTGCAAATGCTGCTACGAATGGTATTCGGATTAGTTAGTATATTCGCTGAGAGGTTAGAATGGAGCGTTTAGAACAGTGGGATCGCAGGAAAGGTTATATGGATAGGAATAAATGGATCTTGAGCTTTAAGAGTTCACACTAGTGTGGTGCCCGAAAGTAATCTCCAACTATGTTATGAAATTTATCAGTGCAATGCTGCTTGTTTTTGAGGATGGAGGATATATGATCAACAATGGTCATGTAATTGCGAATCCTGAACTCAAATCAGTGGGATCGATTTTTCAGGATTCAAGTATTAGTAGGAAACGTTTTAACGGATGGGAAGGAGACTTCTATCTCTATTTGATGAGTGTTATTAGGGAGGTTTACTTGGTTCGAGGAAAAGTATGAAAGTAGGATTGCAGGGAGATATGTTATGTAAAGAGAAATTCCGCGAGACATTCTGAAATAGAGATTTCTCCGTGAAAGGATTATGGTTTGGGTCTAGCGGAGTCATTCCGGAAAAAACAAGGAGCTTTTTGGAGGACCTTGGCGTGGAGGTGAGGGATATAGCGATAATGGCCGAAAATATAATATTGGACTCCCTGGGAATTATTCACCACCACATACATGGTGCATAGGATGGCCCATTGCAATGTACAGTTAATTAATGTGCATTTATGTATATGAATGTGTGGTAGATATGTGAATATTAGGGGGGGATAACATAAAATGAAAGATAAAGTTAAAGAGGAAAAGAAGCGAAAAAGGAAAAAAAAGAAAAAAGGGGGAAAAAGGAAAAAAAAAAAAAAAAAAAAAAAAAAAAAAAAAAAAAAAAAAAAAAAAAAATATGTTATTTTTGTCTAGTATTAGGTAATATTAAGTAGTGTATTATATAATTATAACTAAATTATAAATTACAGTGTTGTCTTTAATTGGATAGATGAGTATGCTGTGTTTATAGCAACCCAATAAAGTTGGGCAGCACTATGTTTATTGTTAATTGTTTCAATAAAGCATATATCTCTCTTCTATATATAGGGATTTTATCTATCCGGGTAGAATTTGAATGGGATTTCATTATTGAGGAAATAAGTTAAGATCTTAAGGTGTAGGAAAAATAGAAATTAGCATCATTGTATGAAGGAGCTGAGATAAGATAAATTTCTTTATGTTTATTAAATACTATTACATAAATTAAATTAAATTTTAATAAACCTTCAAATGCTAAAATATTCCGTTTATTTCTATAATTTAAAATACATTGGATCGTTTGAATAAAATGAACTCTACCTCCACGAAGCTTTAACTCCGAGTAAAAGAATTTTCCAAGTTCGAGGTGAATAGACAAGTGCTCGACTCCTGAAACAATTGTTTAATAGTCGGAAAAAAGTTTTAGCAATCTCTTAACGTAGCTCCTAGCCATCGCTATGTTTTCAAGCACTCACTTGAATCTAAGGTATTATTGATCCTAGTTCGAACATTCCGATTTTAATGAAATTTGGAACAAATGATTTATAATAAGGAGCTACTAACATATATTACATTTGAACTCTGAATTTTGTTTAGGATGGAAGGAAGGGTAAGCTCATCAATATCTGAACGACTCCGTCTTTTTCATATAATTTAGTAGTATATCTGTAGGTGTTAAATCAACCAAGGCAGAAGGTGGAAGGAGTAGCCAGATATATGAGAGTGACACATAAGCTGGCTTATCAAATTGATAAAATAAAAGATAGACTACATTGAAGATAAAATACAGATAGAAATGAGAACTGTTAATGGGTCCTTGCGATGTATTTCATATGTATTATACGTAGTTTTCTTTTTCTTTTTTAAAGATAAATCACTTAATATAAATCATTTAATATCAAGTTTTGTAGTAGTTGTATAGCTTATAGGTATAGCTTATTATAGGTACAAGTAGTAGAGTTAAAAAAAAAGTATAAATAATTTTATTAATGCTAACTAATTACTAATAAAAAGATAAATAATAATAAAATAATGAGATTTGTTGAGCTGAAGCTAGGAAGGAAATTTCCTAAACATGTTGCTAATCGCGTGTAATTAATAAAACTTGGAGAAATTAATTACTGATGATTATATATATATATTATATATATTTTTTTTTTTTTTTTTTTTTTAACATTTCGCTCTCTAAATGAAATTATAGCGGGCGAGCATATTGCCGCTAGACCTCGAAGACCGAGGTCTGGGTTCGACACCCACTTGCCTCACCACATTAGTGTTTAGTTCGATCCAAGGTAATACAATACGAAAGGTAAAGCAAGAAGTGATCAAAATAATTTCTACTTTATTTATTTTATTTTATTTAACAATATCTTACACTGCCTCACTCAAGGGTAATAAATAGTATGGGTGGCAATCATTCTTTCATATGCTATTTACAATTAAAGTAAATATCTTGAAATATCTAGAAATAAAAAAAAAAATGAAATAAACAATAAAACACGGTTCTAATATGTACTACATGTGTCGGTAATCAGTCCTGAGATTACGGGACAACCCTCAGGAGGCAAAATAAGCTTCTTTCTAAGATCCCAGCACTGCTTTCTTAACCGTTTCAATGAAGACAGAATTCATCACTTTAATTATTTTAGTGTAAATCACTAGTTATGGTCAGAGTTTAAGGGAGTTTATTGATTTAAAAGGGAATTCGTTAATACGTTTGTAATATGACATATTTGGTTATATATTTAGATACTCAAAAGTTTATTCTATTGAATGTAAAATTTAGAAATACTCTAAAGTTTCCTTTTAAATAATTGTCTATAATTTTTTACAGAGAGCTAAACATACCAGTTGTAGGCACGTTGTACCAGTTATGGTCATAGCCAAGACTAGTTATCGTCATATGGAATAATCTTCAAATAAATGTTTTTAATAATTTAAAAATCATATTAGTTAATGAACAACTAGAACTATAAAAATAATCTAAATACTAATACAACGCCGTCTAACAAAAAATTAAATATATATTTAAAAACACAATCACTCGATACTCTCATTTAAAAACATTGTAATAACTTATTAGTTTAGGAAAACGTCATGAAATGATAGTTGAATATGAATTAAAACAACTATTTATCAGAATATAACAATATTAACTAGTAATGGTCATTTAAGAGGCGTAGGTCAAACATGACCACTACTAGGAAAAAAAATGTAGTATTTAAGTTTTAAAATGACATAATCAAATAAATAAAATTATACTTTTTTCTTTTTTAGCAGAAAAACCGTTTGTAACAACAAAGAAAATTGAAACGGATATGGGTGACCGTAACTCATATCTCGTATTTTATAAACCGGTTATGGTCGGTTCAAAATTATTGTTAATTAAAATCAGTAAGTCTAACATCATAGAGCTTGTATGGAAGCCTGAATTATAATGAAAAGCTAGGTAACTCAAAGAATAAAAATTAGTTAAGCCATTTCACTTCAATTCTTCAAGAATCCTCATTTTAAAAAACGACCTTACTAAAAAAAGAGGTAAGTATTTCAGGACACTATTTGAAGAAAATATTTTTAATGGCTACTGGAAAGGGGTGGGAGAGAGGGTTTTATGAGTAAATGAATTTTAAATCCTTTTCGGAAATATTTCTTCTGGTGATATCACAAATAAATGGATTAGACTCTTATTATTGCGAAAATTGTATAAGCCTGCCCATAACTAGTCAGGTGAGCATAACTCCTGATTTAGCCTACCAGGAAAACAAAAAATTTAGGTTTTATTATTTGATAAATAAAAATTAGTTAATATTATTCTTTATTGAAAATAAATTATATAAAACAGAACTAGGCTGGTAGCGATTTAGGTACATGTCTGGATACACATCTCAAATAAAACAATAAGTAATAAGGAGGAACAAAATAAACAATACTAGTTAAATTAACAATAATAATTAATAGTTATAAACGATAATAAATAATAGTTAAATTATTTATAAATCCAAGCCAGAGTAATAAAAATAATAATAGACAACTTATATGATATTACAAACAAAACGAAAATAAAACTACTTTTGTGATATAATAAGTAATTAAACTTTGATTAATCAACTTTATAGAGGAAATATTTTGTAATTTATATAAATTAATTTTTCAGTCTTCAAGTAATATGTGTTTTGTCCGTTTTTGTTTGTATCTTTCTTGTTGTAATTTCCTATTTCTTGAATATTTGGGTTTTCAGATATAGCAGTTGATAAGAAAAATGACTGCGACTGAATATGTTGTTTGATTGTGGGTAGATTGAGATCAGTGAGCATAGTGGATATTCTTGTGTATCTGGGGTAATTGCTTATGATTCTCATACAAATGTTTTGAATAACTTCCAGTATTAGCTCTTTTCCATTAAGAAAAATACAATATTAGAAAAAATAAAATGCTAAAAGCCCATCAAAAGTTTGTCAAAGCTATAATTGAAGTCAAAACGCAAGTTAGCCACGTCAATTTTTAATCTTTAAGTTAGGTCATTCTTGAAAGGTTTCGTGTCGGGAAAGGTGCACAATCAATTCAGATAACGAATGATCAGGGGGTCATAGACTGACGATCGAGGGTCGGAAGGGGGGGGGGGCTAAGCTCCTAAAGAAGTCCATCATTCTTATTATCCTCGTTTAATTTATTTTCCTTTGATATAAATATAACCAAACGGATAATATTGTCTTAGCGCTACGTTGCTAGACACCCAGATACTCCTACACTATTGATTGAATTAACCACGCTTTGTAAAAATACATCTTTTCAATGTAACAATAATTTGCAATCAATTTATTTATATAATGCCGTGTTATTGTTAATTATAAATGTTAAAAAATATCTATTTAATATACATATATCATTGGGGAATTTCCATCTACCGCATACTTACATAATTCCATCTAGTCCGCCTTAGTTAAAGGATGTCCATTCAATTTGCAACGTTGCAACACCTTATATGCAAAGTGAAAATAATTTCTTCAATTTGAGTTGGACGCAAAACAGGTCGTGAAGACTTGGTAATGGTCGGTATCAATATGGATGAACCTCGGTACTGGTCCTAGGTCGCACGGCAGGGAGTCGAAACCAGCTGTGGCGGTAACAGTTGAGCCAACATGTCTTCCTTGCCGCCACCAAAGGTTAACAATTTTTATTAAATTATTGTTAATTAATTATTAATTGTTATGATTAATTAATTGTTTTCACTATTCATGTATATTGTTATTGTTATATTGTTCACATTTCAGCTGTAGTTAACAAAAGGTTAAAATCGTTTATAAGTTAAATTAATCAGCCATATTTTATAAAATATATATGCTCTTATTTTATTTTAATTGTAAATTTAGATAACACATCCTTTACTTAAAAAAAAAAAAATCTTTTCTTCTTCCCAATACTTTAACCCTTTAGAGGTCACGCAGGGGTACAAAGTGCAACGTTTTCGTTTTTGTGAATGGTTTGTTTTTACCGTTAAAGGTTGAACATTCTAAGCAGATTCTATTGTTAGCTACACCTTTTCTAAAGCAGGAATAATTATATGGCTCTTCTTTTTTTCCGTTCATGGAACGTACCTGTAATCAAATTCACCTGAAGATGTTGTCAAAAGGTTAATTTCACTTAATGAAACTTCAAGCTAATGAATGCCCACTTACCCAATAAAAAAAAAAGAAAAAAAAAAAGCAAGTTGGATCGTCTATATTCGTATTTCGAAAGGAAATAACATTATGTTCGTACGCCAGCAAAAAAATAAGGAAGTCATTGCTTTGCAAACAATTCATGACGATGCGAAAGTGGGTGAGGATTCCGGCAAACCTGCATTATACTTGATTAAAATTCAACGAAAAGTCCTACGAATAATATTTGGACTAGTGAATGAATCAGGACAATGGCGTTCCAGAAAAAACAAAGAACTAAGGCCATGTATGGTGAACCCGATATAGTAGTATTCATCAAGGCGGCTAGAATACGATGGCCTGGTTATGAGGAAAGAATGCCAGCAGATCGTCTACCAAGGAGGGTGCTGTATCAAATGCCAGATGGAAAATTCGGCTATTGGTCTGCAGATCCAGAGTATAGATAGATAGATATAGTTCCACAAAAAAACTGTTACATTGTTGATTTGACATATTTTTTGTCACTAAAAGTATGTTTAAAAAAAAAAAAAATAACTACAAAAGACTCATTTACATGACTGTGATTAGACCTATTTGGACGTACGGAGTTGAGCTTTGGGGCTCCACTAAACCATCCAATTCATCTCGTATCCAATCCTTGCAATCCAAAATCCTTCGAAAAATTCTCAATGCTCCTTGCTTTGTGACCAATACACTTATCCATAAAGATCTTAATGTTCCTTATGTTGCTGATTTAGCTCTGACTAGATACCTATCCTTCCATAGTAAGCTCCATAACCACTCCAATCCACTAGTTTCCCAACTTGCCTCCTACTCCATTCCCGAAAATCCTCCGAGGTGTCTGAAAAGAAGATGGCCTAGAGACCTTTTAGTGTAGATTTTTATTGAAGTGCTACTACTGAGTAGTTCTTCACAAGTTATTTACATGCCATTGTATTCACTATCAACACATTTACTTGATGTATATGTTTTTGTACAGTTGAAAATATCAATAAATGAGAAAAAAAAACAATAAAAAAACAAACAAATACCATAAGAATTACAAACAATTGCATTTTCAAGTGAAATATAAAATTCGTGCTTATATTCGCTGTTACAAACAAATATTGTAGCTAACATTAATTCATTTTATATTATTTTATCATCTTTTCGTTGAAATTTATAACTGTAAACATAAAAATACATTCCGTAAATGTGAAGATGATAATTATCATAACGTTTTAATGCCTTTTAAAGGAACTGCTCATTGGAGGCACACCGTTCAATGTTTGTATATTTAAATTACATTTCACTTCTATAGTGTTAAGCTGTATATATTTTTTTGTAAAAAAAAAAAAAAAATTAATATTTTTATTAATACATGATAAATTTAATTCACAACCGCGATTAACGATTTCGTTAATTCATAATTTTGTTATTCATTACCTAAACGGATTTTGTTAGTCGTAAATGTCTTCACGTTTATGTGATGAACACAAAGCTTAAGGCTTATGAAGTTTACTTACAATTAGTATTTTATATTTTTCATGATAATAACAATTTTCTGAAATGGTAACTAATTAATATGTCAAACTTTTCCCCTAATATTACATTTCCTAATAGAAACTAAATACTCAAGATATTTCTAAACCGTTTTAACAAATTACCAACTCGAGGTGCGTAAGTTAACTAGACGATTATTCTGATTAAACACGCTCTTTATAGATTGGAGGTTAATTTTGAGTGCATTAAAGTTGATTAAAAATCTCAGGGGAGTGGAAAGCCGAACATAATGGTTGGCAACTGTAGAAACGTTAGCAAAACAGGCTTCGGCCAAGGTTTCACTTAAGAAAATTAAAATTTATCTCTAGAAGTCCAATTGTTTAGGCTATTTTTATTTTAGATATACAAAATAATTTTTAAAAACCTGTTATAAAAATAATCACTTAAATAATGGATTGTAGTTAAAAAATATTATAATTACTAAAATACACCGATAACTATTAACATTTATTCAGGCTGATTATTCCCATCAACAAGAGTTTCGAAAGTGTAAAATATTTTTTTTTAACTAGAACTCTAATGATAATAAATTAATTATAAGTAATAAAATCCTAAATAGAAGGAAGTATCCTCAAAAAGTGGTATTCTTCAATATCATCTGCATTCAGAAGCCAACGGCAAATTTGAGGTCCATGTTCATTATCATTGGGTTTTATGCCTTACATTGAAAATCTAATAAAATAAATCCTAAGTAATAATAATAAATAAATAAATGTAATAACATAAGATCCTTTGATATGGTGTCGCTTTATTGACAGTTTTCCTTTATTTTCTATTAAAAAATAATTTTTCCTATGCTTTTTATTCCAATGAAGAGTTTATTATGTTTAAAATGCACATTTCCATTAAGGGATCGTCATAACTATTTTGTATGCCAAATGAGAACACTATGTTTTTTCGGTTTAAAAAGTAAATTTCTCAATGAAATCGAAACAGAATCATTACTTTTAACATATCATTCAAAAGCTACTTAAATTTGCAAGTTTTTGTAATGTTTGCAGTTTTGTGGATAGTTTTTTCGAAGGACGGTGAGCGTTAAAGTAATATAAGACATTGTAACTTCCCTAAAAAAGGTGAAGATCAAGCTGTTCTTTAGGTCACAAGTTTGTAAAATTCAAGGTTACATGTACTCTGTTCTTATTGAAAATTTATGTTAAATCCGAAAATATGGTTAAAATTTGAAAAATATTTAAACAAAATGGAGGTATTTCAGCTTTTATGGCAAAAAAGAGTAACCCAAAAAAGATTAGAAATTTTTTATATCTGCAACGGATTGGAATAGAATGGTAAGGTCTGCGGCATTTTTGATCTAGTTTCACCCAATTTTTTTTTTTACACTGAGATACTCACTCTGTACAAATACAATAAACTTTCAGGTAAAATTAAACCATTACAATATTATTCTGTTTAAAATAGAAGCGATCTCTTTGAGAACAAACACTATTCAGATACGTACATCGAATTTCCCTTTTGGATCACGGAACACTATTTTCATAGCAAGGCAATAAGGGACCTCTTAGCCGTGATGGAGTTTATGTAAATCAATTTGTCATAGTGACTCTTCATAAGTATAGTTTTAAACATTAAAATTCAACTTAGCACCTTCTAACCGAAAAGCCGCCTTCCCAAAAATATACATTGAAATGGACGCCTGACAGTGGGACGAATGACTAATCTAGGAGGAAAAAAGTCTGACTAACTTAAATAGACAACCTGATTTATATGAACAATAGAGTTGAAATAAGGTAAAATAAAACTATTAAAGCCACAACAATTAGGAAAATACAATACAGCAGGCCCCTATTATCCGTGGTCCTGATTTTTTTAATTTTTTTTTAATAAGATTTAATTATTCTCTTCCCATTTCTTTTTAATTTTCGTAACTACCGATTTGAAATATCTCTTCAACGCAGCTGAAGATGTTGAAATAATCTCTCCTAATTAAAATGTTTCCAATGTAGTAATATAAATTAAATTAATGCCCTTACAGTTTTGGCAAATACTAAATAACTCCCTTTTCGGAATGGAAAGTTCGTTTTCTGACAAGTAAGCAAATAAAAGCAGATAAATGTTTAATGTTTATTTCATATATTCTCCAAGACACCTCTACTATAAATTTCAGAGAGGTACTTTTTAGTAATAGATCTTTTTAGTTTAAAAAAATAGTTTACGGTACTTTTAAAAAGATTATATGATAGGTCAAATTATTAAAAAAAAATATTTGTAGAATGACTTACTGGTATAACGATAGTCTATTTTCACTAATAGGAAAATAACTATAAATAATATCAATAAGATGGTACATAAATCTCAATTGACAGAATGTATAGTTTAAAAAAAATGTGACCTGCTGAGTAAAGACGCTATTTACATCAATGTTTTTACATTGAAATCCACCTGCTAAAAACGAAAGAACCTTCAATAACGTTCTATAAACACCTCCCACTATACACCTCCCACTATACACCTCCCACTATACACCTCCCACTATACACCTCCCACTATACACCTCCCACTATACACCTCCCCACTATACACCTCCCACTATACACCTCCCACTATACACCTAACACAATAGTTTCATTCATTTTGAATATGACTTTTTTTCCTCCTGGATTGGCCATTCGACCCACTGTGCGTCACCTAGCTGTTCAATTATATATTACTCAATGGAAAAAAAAAAAAAATATATCCACATCACATAAAATTATGTTGTTATTCATGTTGGATGTTTTCTTTAAAGAAAAAAGTTGCGTTCAAAAATCATGCCGGAGAGGAACAGGAATTCTCATAGTATTTAATACTTCATATCTTTGGCATAGTTCATTCATAACCCCTTTTAGTTCAATATATTGATAGAACAATGCCAATAAAATAATAAATATAATAAATAACTTTGAATGTGAAGTTAAATAATTATTTTTTATTATTTTATAACTATTAAAATTATAACATAAGAATAGGTCACGTAAAGAGAGGTGTTAAAGAGATATTTTTTTAATAAACCTATTTATTGACAACTAATAATATTACTGTAATAAAATGAGCGGACTCTGTATTGAATTACATGGCTATGGGTTGTAAAATGACTAACTATTGTTAGAATGGACGTATTAAAGGTAAGGCAACTAGGATCTCTACCTAGCTGACACTAGATGATACAGCAACCACAACAACTAAGCAATTACCTTAAGTATAGTATAGGAATCCGTTTGTATCTAATTCCAAAGGAATGGCGGTATCAGAATGTCACAAGACGCATCTATACTTAAATATTAGAACAAGTATATTCGATATTGATAATATTCCCTTAGGAAAATAATACGTAGATTTTTGAATCAAAGAGAGGCGTAGGCGGCAACGATAAATGTCATCTTATTTTCTCCCTATTGGCAGGTTGTCCGCTTTCTTGGACTCTCCATTGTTGTGTTTGATTGTCAACCATTGAATGCGACTTTTCCTATCTGGGATGCCGTAGCAGTTCAGTTAAGGTGAAAGAACCGATACCAAAGATTTATCTGAATTTCACGAAAAGTAATCTTTTTATGTCACTCCAATCATGCCACAACCTTGTAATAATAATATTTTAAATATCAAATGTATTTATTTTTAAATCGTTCTTAAAGTTATGCTTTTTAGTAAATAATGTTTGGCATTGCAATATGAAAAAATGGAATATGTTTGGGATCGATTCTGGCTTACTTATTTGACTTGATTTTGTTTATCGACTATATCCTCTTAATGTTTGGAAATGTAGCTCAAAATATAATATACTATTCAATTTGTAATGTTCCAACAAAAAATAATATACCTAGTATAACTATTGAATTTGCTTCTTGTTATGGCTCAATAAATCTATATTTTTATAAAGGTGTAATCTATATTTTTAAATATTTTAGGATATAGGTATAATATTGGATTTCCCTTGCTTACAATTCTCTGGAAGTAGTTCCTTAAAACTAAACAATTATTGTCTTATTTATTTTCTTCAGCAATACAGGTTTATTCAATATTAACTTTTAATATTCCCAACATATCAAAATATTCATCGCCTTCGCTATCCGGTGACCTCCAACGAATATCTACTCTCTTACAAAGATTGAATTGGGATGAGCCATTTACAGTCCTCCACCCGTATATAAAAGCTTTGTAGTGCCGGTAATTTTTTTCGGTGATTAGCTGAGGGAAAACATTTTCAGAGAGAACATATAGTCCGGAGTCCCTCAGTAGTTTGACCATCAGACCTTCAAGGGTGGTGAAATTCATAATGATATGCTCAGTTGTTTCCGGGATTCCACATCTGGGGCATAGGAAATCTATGCCTACTCCAAGTTTAGCCTGGAAACCCCCATGTGCTGTGAGGATAGTAATATCGGCGATATCATTACTTTCTTCATCAGACATTCTTTCATTAGATGACTACTCTCTGCGCACCAAATGTAGACCACCGTGTCCGCAGTGCACGTGGCCTTGGCGTGTTCAATGACTTTAATTACAAGGGATTCGTCTTCCAACCCAACTAGAATCGAGCCCGCCTTGGTCGCTCTAACTATAGACACATTAACACCTAAATTTGTGGGCTATGGGAGCCCATTTATGATGCCACAGAACTTTTCCCCGAACCGTTGATTTTAAGTAAGCTGGTCTTAACGTCAGAGACGGATTCACTGGCAGCGATTTAACAATGTCTGTCCAATGTTAAATCTTTAGCTGATATTTATCAGATGGAGAAATCTCGACTATTTTTTTTTCAAATTCACTCTGGTATTCATTTATCTTATTTTCTTGCGATTTAGATTATCTCATATTTCTTTTGCTCTTGTAAATTTCAAAAGTTTCAGTTTCTTTTGGATTATTATCTTCATTAGTCGGCAGTCGCTTCACTAGAGAGGACTTGGCAAGTGGTGGGCAGGAGGTTGCCATGCCCTGAATGGCTTTGAATAACCCTTGGATGAGACCTTTCTATGATTTTACTTATTATTGTACTAACTACCATAGGAGATTCCAATTTTTCTTTTACCACTCTTTGGACAAGCGCCGAGACTGAATCTCCTTTCTTCACATTGCGTGACCTTAAAGTTTAAGATTTAGTATACCCATCAATCGATCAATTTTTCCATTGATATGTTTTCTTGTTATGTTGTTCATCTTTTTTTTAAAAATTTTGAATTAATTTACGTAAGTTTTCTTGAATTTCCTTTGCTTTCTTCAAACAACTATCAGTATAGATTTTTTTCATTTTCTTCTTCAACATCAGACCCTTTCCTAGGTCGTTTTGCGGACAGGCGTGGGTTCTTAAGGGGTGCTCTTCCAGGAGGCTCCTTCCCCATTTTCCGAAAGGCTATTCTCTGCTAATCTTGTATAACCTAACCTTAACAGTTCTAACTTATTTCACTAAAATTCTCTTCAAACAATTAAAATATGTGCTAATGTTTTTGAAACTCCAAACAATAACCATAAACAATAAATTGACATAAAATAAAAGAAACGATATAAACACCAAAAACTGGATTGAATTACACAAAATCCACAGCCTCGATAATATTTGGATAACAGTCCCTTAAAACAAAACAAAAATGCACAAATGAGCTGAACATTAGAAGAGCTTGAGGAAGTTCAGTTCCGGCTTTTATCCCACCCTAACCCCTCCCCTCTACCCCCAGGAGAGCTATATACAGAGATCTTCCCTTTTGTTCTGTAAGCAGCATGAAATTCGTATTTTTAATAGACAATTGATGAATATTCCTGATTGGCATTCTTCCTTCCTTTTTTTTTTACTTTAAAAACAACTTAGAAAAATAAAAAAGTGTTACTTTGATAATCCGAAAAACTCCGTATTGTTGGAGTAACTTATATTAACCTATTTAGACATAAGATAACTTTGAGTCTCAAGTGTCATGGGCGCTCTTGTCATCTTGGCTAAAATCCTGTTACCAGACTCTTTAAACAGTGATAGTGTACACAATGGATTCCTTAGATAATCAGATTGGTGAGTTGAGTTCGTATATTACTAATCAAAGACAATTAATAATAAAGACAGTTCTCAGGGGAATAGTTCTACTGTCAGCCGATTAGGGCGCTACCTGTACTCCCCTATCCCCCAAGGTCTAGGTCTTTTCTGTTGTTAATTTGTTATTGTTATTCATTTTATTTTTCTTAAAGAACAGTTTTTTTCCTTTTTAATTAATTTTTTATTAATTATTAGTCAATTAAAATAGGGGTTTGGTGAAAAAAAAAAAAAACTGCCGAACTTTTATTTTCAACGGATCTTTATATTTTTCGGGGTGTTGAATCCGAATCTGAAGTTTGCTACCTCCTTAGCCGTCGGCTTCATACTCAAAATCACAAAAAGCTGCTTAAAATACCGGCTTTTTGTCTATAAAACGAAAACGAAGCGTTTTTGGAAGACCATGTTTCGCAAAGTTATGGTCTTTGGAAAAACTGGAAAAATTGGCCAACTTGCTGTCAGTCCCACTTCTCCGCGAAAACACGTCTGTCGTACTCTTTAAAATATAACTCCGTAACTACTGGTCCGATCTAAATTACTTTATTTTTATCTTAAAGCTGATTAAATTTACTATTAGACTCTATATGTAAAGGTCCCTTAAAATGCAGATGCTAGCACGCTAAAAACCGCGAACTGTTGTGAATTCCAATTATTTTTTTGCACATTTTTCGCTTTAACTCAGCAAATATTTTCTGTTCGATCCTAGGTTTATAATTTCCATATCAAAGTTGGTTAAATTCACTATTAGATCCCATATATTTAATGTACATTAAATCCCGTGGAACATCCAAACTAGCATTCTAAATGTGTATCTGCTGGCAAAATATAAAAATTATATGTTAAGTGGGCTGGCGTGGGTGTTTCACGGGATAAAATATAAATTGCATATATAGGATCAAATAAAATACTTAAACAGCTTTGAGATGGAAAAAGTAAATTTAATAATGAGCCAAAACACCTTGGATTTCACAAAAGTACGGGATGTGGTGGCATGTGTATTTTAAGTGAATTGATTGAGTCTTCATATATACAGTCTTATAGTAAATTTAATCAGCTTTTAGATGAAAAAAATAAATTTCTGACCAGACAAATATTTACGAAGTTCGGAGAAATGTGCAAAAAAAAACACAACAGTTCGCGGTTTTTAGCTTTGTGGCATGGGTAGTTTAAACGATTTGATTAAAACTTGATATATAAAGTCTTTAAATGTTAACTATTCTTTTATTAATACAAATTTACAACTATATAAAGTCTAATAATTAATTTAACCAGCTTTAAGATGAAAAAAAAGTAATTTTAGATCAGACTAATAATGATACGTTGAGAATTGAAATCCGGCAGTTTTTTCTTAAAAACGGCCTTATGGAGCCTTATTTTACTGGACTATATTACCTCCAGCAATGTTTCTTTTTTTTGTTTTCCTTTCTGTATATAGTACTGTAAATAGCTTAGTTTATATGTGTTTATTACGGACATCTATTTTTTGTTTTATTTTTATTGATTATCTTTAGACTAAAAATTGGATTTTAGATTTAATTTTTATTTTAAAATAGACTTAGATAATAAATAAGGAATTCATGGACCGGGAGTTCTCCCAGATGGATACCACAGGCTGAAGGCGAATCACGATTTGTATCGACAATTGGAAACAGCCAACATTAGTATGCGACGTAGACGACTGGAGTAAGTACTACATGCACCTTTTGAGAATGGAAAACCACAGGCTTACCCATAAAGTCTTAATTTTTATAAAATTATAAAAAAAATATAATTGTAATAAGGGTTATGTCAGGAGCACGGAAAGCCAGCGAAAATACTTCTGCAGGATTAAGTCCATCTTAGACGTATTGTATTAAATTTTGGAGTTTTATAAGAAAACATTTTCCTTGACGTATGAAATCATTTTGCGGCAGACATATATTCTTCACTCAATGCTAGAAATAATGAAACGTTCCCCACTTCATTTTCCTTCTTTATATTTCGTATCCTGTGGTATGTTAAGTTGTAAATACCTTATCCTATTAGCATTGCCATAATAACAGAATTTTTCAAAAGCTGAAGATACATTAAAAGTTTAATTTAAAAGGAACCTCTTTAGGTATATTTGAAATTCACGATATAAAGGGCATTGTTTATTTCTTTTCACAAGATTTTTTCTCCCCGTATAATTTGCACACATTCTGATAGAGGAAGCAACAACTGGAAGAATTTGATTGGTGAGGATATTTTCCATTCTCAGCTTACAAGAAGAACTTTCTGAGTCTCAAAGCTTACTCATTAGTGATCCGCCTCACCTTCCTGATGTCAAAGAAAAAACAATATTTTCAAAGACTCGAATAATATATTTTTCAATTTTTCAATCTCTTTTTAATGAATATTCTATTGTTTGATACTACAGATCCCAAAGAATGGAAACAGCGTTTACCAAACAACTATAATTGGCGAAAAATAATGTTTTGTTTTAAATCTAAAAATAATTTATTAATATTTCTAATTTAACAAGGAATGTTTGTCTATTAGATATAACTGGAATGTTTCTAACTGGTCCTAGTCACAATAGAGTCGTAGTAGATAAGATATTATGAATTTTGGGATTCTCAATACCAAACCGACAAATATAATTTGTTGTTTTTTGAACCAGTGGCGCAGGGGTTACAAGAATGCTAAATACAGGGTGAGTATCTCTTAGTGTAAAAAAAAAAAAATGGGTGAAACTAGATCAAAAATGTAGCAAAATGGCGCAAATCTCTCCTTTTTATTCCAATCCGTTGCAGACATACGATAAATCAAAGAGTTTTTTGAGGAAACCACGTTTTTTTCCATAAAAGCTGTAATATCTACATTTTGTTTAAATATTTTTCAAATTTTGGCCACATTTTCGGATTTAGCATTACATTTCCTATAATAGCTGAGTACCTGTAACCTTGAATTTTACAAACTTGGTATCTAAAGAACAGCTTGATCTTCACCTTTTTTGGGGAAGTCACAATGTTCTATTTACTTCAACGCTCACTGTTTTTCGAAAAAACTATCCACAAAACGTAAAATTTTACAGAATCTTTCACATTTAATCAGCTTTTGAATGATATGTTAAACGTAATGATTTTATTTCAATTTCATGGAGATATTTACTTTTGAAACCGAAAAAACATGGTGTTCTAATTTGGCATACAAATCAGTTACTTGTGTAAATAAAACATTATGACAACCAGAGTTGGGCCAAATTCAATTACATTGTAATCCGATTACTATTGCATTACATTATATTTCAAACAGATGTAATCGAAATACATCGTGTATGAATTAGAGTATTCCCACAAAGTAATTCAATTGGGATTACAATGTAATTCATCAATGTAATTCAATACGGATTACATAATTGGATTACAGATTTCGATTACTTGTAATTCAAGGCATGAATTATTGAAATATTTAATTCGATTACAATATTTCTTCCATTAAATAGGCAAATAAATATCGGAATATCAGTTTTCACCTCCACCATTTAAGTTTAAGATTTTTTCATTGTTAACGGTTTTGAACTATCGCCATCTTTTTCTTAGGGACAGGAGTGGGGGGCTGAATTTCTAAATTGAGAACGGCTGGTCCGATCTTAATGAAATTTGATAATTATGTTTCTTTTGTACTTATTAGCGTATATTTGGGGTTTTAACAGTTTTACTAATTAGTGGGGGGTGGGAGGGGGGGGGTCTAAATTTCTAAATTGATAACGGCTGGTCCGTTCTTAATGAAATTTGATAATTATGTTTCTTTTGTACTTATTAGCGTATATTTGGGGTTTTAACTGTTTTACTAATTAGGGGGGTGGGGGTATATTTCTAAATTGAAAACGGCTGGTCCGATGCTAATGAAATATGATAATTGTGTTTATTTCGGACTTATTAGCGTTTAACATTTTTAGTAATAAAAATATGTATACATATTTAAAATTGTAATGTGATTTCGTAATTTCTTTTACCATCTTTACTTTATTATTTATTATATCGTGAAAAGTATGGATTAAAGTTCTTTTTTAATATGTTATTAATACTCATTCTTAACTTTTATGATGTTATATAATGATCATTATTATTTCATTTAAATAAGTTCAACTTCAATGTAAATTTTGGTACAGCAAAGAGCTATAAATTTAATTTCCTTCACTTTAAATGAAGGTATTTTAAAAACCCTAAATATACGCTAATAGGTACAAAAGAAACATAATTATCAAATTTCATTAAGATCGGACCAAGCGTTCTCAATTTAGAAATTTAGCCCCCCCTCCACCCCCCCTAATTAGTAAAACAGTTAAAACCCCAAATATACGCTAATAAGTACAAAAGAAACATAATTATCAAATTTCATTAAGATCGGACCAGGCGTTCTCAATTTAGAAATTTAGCCCCCCCTCCACCCCCCCCCCTAATTAGTAAAACAGTTAAAACCCCAAATATACGCTAATAAGTACAAAAGAAACATAATTATCAAATTTCATTAAGATCGGAACCGGCGTTCTCAATTTAGAAATTTTGCCCCCCCCTCCACCCCCCCCTAATTAGTAAAACAGTTAAAACCCCAAATATACGCTAATAAGTACAAAATAAACATAATTATCAAATTTCATTAAGATCGGACCAGGCGTTCTCAATTTAGAAATTTAGCCCCCCCCACCCCCTACTAATTAGTAAAACTGTTAAAACCCCAAATATACGCTAATAAGTACAAAAGAAACATAATTATCAAATTTCATTAAGATCGGACCAGCCGTTCTCAATTTAGAAATTTAGCCCCCACTCCTCTCTCTAAGAAAAAGATGGCGATAGTTCAAAACTGTTAACAATAAGAGAAAACTTAAAACTTAAATGGTGGAGGTGAAAACTGATATTCCGATATTTATTTGCCTATTTAATGGAAGAAATATTGTAATCGAACTAAATTTTCAAATAATTCATGCCTTGAATTACAAGTAATCGAAATCTGTAATCCAATTATGTAATCCGTAATTGAATTACATTGATGAATTACATTGTAATCGTAATTCATGAAGTAATTGCATTATATCATGTAATGTAATCCCGGCCGGGATTACAATTACAGTGTAATCGTAATTCATAGAATATATTTCAATTACATTTTGCCCAACTCTGATGACAACCCCTTAATAGAAAAGTGCATTTTAAACATAATAAAATCTTAATTGGATTATAAAGCAAAGAAAAAAAATATTGTTTAATAGAAAATAAAGGAAAACTGTCAATAAAGCGACACCAGATCAGAGGATCTTATGTTATTACATTTATTTATTTATTACTATAATTTAGGATTTATTTTATTAGATTTTCAATGTAAGGTTTCAAACTCAATGATAATGAACATAGACCTAAACTTTGCTATTAGCTTCTGAATGCAGATGATATTAAAGAATACCACTTTTTGCAGTGAATTTATAGCGAGATGAGTCTGTTTTTACAGGGGAAGGCATTTCTACAGTTCCATGTGAAGTATCGTTGGTTTATTCATATTTTTATTGCTGTCGAATAGTGTTGAAAATCATAGTTTGCCCAACAGATTGAATGATGAGATTACTAAGATTAGTTTCAAAATATCCTACCACAACTTCATCACGATATTCCACCTGAAGTTCGGCAAAATCTGATTGTCCAACACCATTGTGCTCCTCCACGTTATCTGAAAGCAATTCAAATATAAACAATATAGATGGGTAGGTAGAAATGCCTTCCCGTGTAAAAACAGACTCATCTGCCCATAAAATTCACCTTAAAAAGTAGTATTCTTCAACACAATCTGCATTCAGAAGCTAACGGCAAAATTGAGGTCTATGTTCATTATCACTGGATTTTGAACATTACATTGAAAATTTAATAAAATAAATCCTAAATAATAATAATAAATAAATAAATGTAATAACATAAGATCCTCTGATCTGGTATCGCTTTATTAACAGTATTCCTTTATTTTCGATTAAACAATAATTTTTTTCTTTGCTTTTTATTCATATTATTTTTATTTATTATGTTTAAAATGAACATTTCCATTAAAGAATTGTCATAATGTTTTTTTTACAGAAGTAACTGATTTGTATGCCAAATTAGAACACCATGTTTTTTAGGTTTCAAAAGTAAATATCTCCATGAAATTGAAACAAAATCATTACGTTTAACATATCATTCGAAAGCTGGTTAAATTTGCAAGTTTTTTTTTTTGAGATTTTACGTTTTGTGGATAGTTTTTTCGAAAAACGGTGAGCGTTAAAGTAAATAAGACATTGTGACTTCCCCAAATAAGGCTAAGATCAACAAGCTGTTCTTTAGATACCAAGTTTGTTAAATTCAAGGTTACAGGTACTCAGCTATTATAAAAAATTTAATGTTAAATCCGAAAATGTGGCCAAAATTTAAAAAATATTTAAACAAAATGTAGATATTACAGCTTTTATAGAAAAAATCGTGGTTTCCTAAAAAAAAGTCTTTGATTTATGGTATGTCTGCAACGGATTGGAATAAAAATGAGAGGTTTGCGACATTTTGCTACATTTTTGAACTAGGTTCACCCAATCATTTGTTTTACACTAAGAGATACCCTGTATAACTGCTTGACACTCAAACCCGCAGAACCACTACATACGGAATTATCAAAGTATTTTAGCCTTACAATACATTTAGCATGACAAATACAAACTCCCCCCCCTCTCTCTCTCTCTCTCTCTCTCTCTCTCTCTCTCTCTCTCTCTCTCTCTCTCTCTCTCTCTCTCTCTCTCTCTCTCTCTCTCTCTCTCTCTCTCTCTCTCTCTCTCTCTCTCTCTCTCTCTCTCTCTCTCTCTCTCTCTCTCTCTCTCTCTCTCTCTCTCTCTCTCTCTTTTCTCCTTTAGACAAGGAAGTTCCATATTGTATGTTGAAACCGAAAATCATAGCGGAACATGGGTGTCATGCAAAATTCATATAAAAAAAAAACTATTATTTTTTATACTTAAAAGATTGGACCCAACCTGAATCACATATTTACGTATCAACTGCTTTTGACTCGTTTTCCACTCATTAAGTAACGAAAAATTACTGCGAGAGGTTTTGACAGCCCATCAACAACAATGCCGGGTTTATTTAATTTTTGTTATAAATCGATATCGGTTCCTTTTTCTTTGTTTTCTATAATAGTTCTGTTTTCTAAGTTATTTTTCAATATTGCGTATATATAGTGTGTGAATTTCATTATTATGTTATTTGTCATACAGCAGTTTATAATTGTAATATTCAGCAAAAACAAAACTCGAAAGGGAGTGCAGTATCTAGACTGCAAGTTTATGTACTACTGACTTCTTCTCAACCACATTGTAGATAAATAAATTCGTGTGAGTTGTGTTCCAATAAATTCCAGATGCATGTTGTTTAAAAGCATTGAAACTTGTCAGAATAGATGAATTATACGCCACACCTTGAAACATACATATATTGAAGCTAACGGTAATTTTACAGCAATACAGTACACGTTAACATATTCTATCTGTGCCAGATTATTTGTTTAAATGTATTTTTAATGATTTATTAACTTTCATTCGTTTAAATTAACCCTCCAAGGACTGGCTTGTCCATATGATCACACCATACGTACCCACTCTAAAAGACACCCTTATTTTATTCCTTTATACCTCTGCAGCTCATCTCCAAAAGGTGCTAGTGTTGATCTGTGACCAAAACTGTGACGATTGAAGCACTTCTCTCATCAGAAAAGAAGTTTGAAATTTATCTCACCAACGTTAAGTGTCATAATATTGTTAATTTTACAATTGATAAGTTTATAGAGTTAGACTGTATATAGTCGTATCATGCTATAAGATGAGTTTCATAAAAAAAAAAAAATTAACCTGAAGGTTAACCGTTACTATGACTGTGATCATTTGATCATGCCCGTCTTTCCCCACGACAATTTATTTGAATTGTTGAACTAACAAAAATTGTATTGTTGAAAATAGGTTGATAAAAATGAATTTATTATCATTTTTAACTTTTAAATAAGCCGTAAACTTGACAAATTAAAACCTGTTCTAGCTTTAAAATTTTAATGTTCTCCCACAATACTGTCCATTATTAGCAAAATCTAAAAGTAGTTGTCATCACCCAAGTTTCTCAAATCTCATTCCATTATCTTTTTATAGATATATACTAAACTAGTTAAAATAAAAATATATTTTGTTAATAAAAGCGTTTCTATTATAAAATTCCGAAATTGAAAACATCCTTCGAGTACTGTACAAATCATCTTGGGGAACACCTAGTATGATCATATGAATTCGGCCATTTATGAAAAAACGGTGAGTCTGATTTTTTTTTTTAAACAATATTCCTGAATTTCAGAATGTACATTAACAAAGAAAAATATTAAAAAATCTTATTTTAATACAAACAAAAAAAAAAAAAAAAAAAAAAAAAATCTGCTCGTCCTAGGAGGGTTAAAAATAAATGATGGTAGAATTAAGTGTTATGTATGGCTTAAAAATTTTACATTATCTCCTAGAGGGTCAATCAATAACCCGCCAACTATATATCGCTAATGGGTAAGTAGAGACACCCGCAAAAGAATTGGATAGAATTCTTTTTTCCGACTAATTGAGTGATTAGAGGCCAGGAGTGATTGATGCGTTAGTGAAGAGGTGGCTGAATTGAATGCTCCTCCGGGGAGGGTGGAAAAGTATCTTAAGACCCATTCATTTTACTTGCTAAGACCAGTGGCACCCTCGGACAAGCCAATCCGATCTAAAATATCACCGAATCCCGCCCCTCGCAGATTAGCCTCCCCTTAGAGTTTACTTTTTATAAATATTCCATTTATTAAGCCTTTTTCATACCTTTTTGGAATCATTTTACTTTCCAATTATTTCATAATTGGAAGAATTGTAATGAGGTGGAGTTTTGAATTTCGTGTTTTTTTAATTATGATACTTAATAAAAGTTTTAGGCCATTAGAGGGTTATTATTAGTAGCTTTAAAGCTTTCCCTTCAAGAAATTGATAAAGTTCCAGAGATAGCTAGAACCTTATCTTCAAGCTTATACCAAACTTCAAGCTATGCTCTAAGGAATTCTATCAATCCAAATGTTATAAAAGTGACCTATAGATAAATGTAAAAAACAAGGAATTTCTAGATTCCCTTTCAACAAATACTCCTACATCATTCCACAAAATAATAAAGGGTATTTTGTGGAAGTATTTAGAAAATTAGCCGACGAATATGTTGAGTAACATCTTAACTTACTCGCCGAGATTTTCGCGCAATATTACTTCAATATATATATATAGGGTATCCCAGACATAGTGTAAAAAAAAAAATTGGGTAATCCTGCATGCTAAACGGGATAGAATGGCGCAGAAACTAGTTTCGTATCTCAATCTGTTGAGGAGATCGATTTTTTTTTTTTGTTTTTATTTTTAAATTCTTTATTTTTTCAAAAAAATGGCAGTTTTCTCTACTTTGGTTTAGCGTAGAAACAAATGCGATGATATTATCTTAATCAGCATTAAATTTTCTAAAATATGACATAGGTCTAGTTATTTTAAATTCACTTTTAAAGGGCCTTTTAACGCGCAAAACACAAAACATTTATTAAAACTTAAATTTTTAATATTTTTTGAAAATTTCTCACTCCCCACTGGAGCACCCTAGAAGCCGTCAAATTTTCCAAATACTGCAGAATTTAGTTAGCTTTTTAGTGGTGTAACTCATGATACAATTGCACTTCACCTTTTGAGTCTAATTTTTTTTTTTTTTATATATCTATTTATTAAAATTTACAACTGTACATAAAAACATACATCTAGTAAATGTGATAATGACAAAAAAATAGTAAAATGACAATTGCTTGTGAAGCAACTAGCACTTCAATAAAAGTTCTATTTGTGGAGATCCCGAGGCCATCTTCTTTTCAGACGCCTCGGAGGGTTGTCAGGAATAGAATTGGAAGCAAGTTGAGAGACTAGTGGATTTGAATGGTTTTGGAGTTTACTATGAAAGGATTGATATCTGGTTTGAGCTGTCAGAAACGTAAGGTATATTAAGGTCTTTGTGGATAAGTTTGTTTGTGACCAAGTAGGGAGCATTTAGGATTTTTCTAAGTATTTTGGATTGTAAGGATTGGATAAGAGATGAATTCGATGGTTTGGTGGAGCCCCAAAGCTCAATTCCATATGTCCAAATAGGTCTGATAACTGTCATGTAAATGAGTTTTTTGTATAAAATCGGAAGTTTTGAACGTTTATCTAGTAAATGTTGAAGAAGTCGAAAACGACGAGCAGTATCCTGACGTTTTAGTCTTATATGTGGATTCCAAGTTAAACGTTTGTCTAGTTGGAGCCCTAGATAGCGGACTTGTTCAACAGGGATCAGTGGGATATTATTAAAGGATACTGTTGGACAGGAAGTCGTTGGTTTACGACGAAGGGTAAAGGTTATTTGATGAGATTTGTTAGGATTTATTTTAATTCTCCAATTTTTACACCATTCTTGAAGGTTTATAATATGACATTGGAGTGTTTGGGATGCTATGAATGGATCATTATTTATTGATAACACACATGTGTCATCAGCATACGTAGTGAGGACAGTACTGGGATGTGTAGGGATGTCAGCTGTATAAACCGTGTATAGGATAGGACCTAGGGTACTTCCTTAAGGAACACCGGCAGATTGGATAAATAGGGAAGAGTAGGATAAGTTATGATTGAATTTAAAGGTTTTATTACTGAGATAGGAGCGGATAATAAGGAAGTACGTAGGAGGTAGGAATACTCGAAGTTTGTAAAGCAGTCCCTGGTGCCAAACTCGGTCAAAAGCTTGTTCTACGTCGAGAAAGGCTCCAGTGCAGTACATTCCGCGCTCCAATGCTGATGAGACTACATCTACCACACGATGGCATTGCTGGATAGTGGTGTGTGACATTCGGAAACCAAACTGGTGATCCAGGATGATATGATTGGATTCTAGGAAAGGATTTAGGCGTTTCAGGATGGGTTTTTCCAGGATTTTGCCCATAATAGGCAAGAGTGATATTGGGCGATATGAGGATGGAAGCTCAGGTGTATTTTTGGGCTTAGGTATCATCTTTACAATTGAGAATTGCGAAGGATCAGGGAAATATGTGATGCGGAGGACAGCATTATATATGTAGGTTAGGAGTAGAATCGCTTTCCGAGGAAGAAGTTTTAGGATGTGGGCTGTGATTAGTTCATTTCCAGGGGCTTTGTTTAAAGGTAATCTGTGGATTAGGTTTGATACTTCGGAAGGATGAAATGCTTTAGGAGGTGGAGACATTTGGAGTGGAATATTTAATTCTGCTTCAATACATTCAAGGTGGGTCGGATTGATGATATCAGGGTGAGGATTAAATGATTTAAAGAGGTGTAGACCGAAGGTTTGGGATTTTTCTTCGTCAGATCTTGTCCAGGTTTGAGAATCTGTAAGGAGAGGGTGATTAAAGTTTTTGTAATTAAGGAGTTTTTGTAGTCATCCATAATGACTTGTCACAAGTATTTAGACTTTTAGTATCGTCATGTAGGCTTTGAATTTTGAATTTTCTTATTTCTGTATTAAGTTTGTTAATTAAGTTGTTGTAATTGTTTTTGTCTGAAGGATATCTAGTCCGGTATCACTTTACCCTTGCTCTGCGTTTTTCAATTAATAAGGACCGAATATGCTGTGGCAAGTTACTCTGTTGAGTATCATGAATTTTTCGGGATGCTGTATTTTTAGTAATACTAGTTTGTATTGATGATAATAGTTTGTCGATTGCAAAGTTGATGTCTTGTCTTGTTTTGAGGGGAATTTTCAGGTCCAGTTTATTTTCAGTTCGAAAATGGTCCCAATCTACACGTCCTGTAATCAGTCTAGGAAGGGAGGGTTTAGGAACAGGATTTAAATGCAAAAGAAGCAGAACAGGGCTGTGATCTGAGGAAAGGTCGTCCAGGGATTTGATGATGGTTTGAGAGGTGGAAATTTGGGAAGAAATGAAAATATCGATGATATCAAGACCTTTTTGAGGGATGTAGGCCAATAAGTAGGATTTAAGGGTGAAGGACAGAATAACAGTTGGATGTTGTAATGTGGGATAAGATGCTGCCACGGGAGTTGGATGATCGACAACCCCATCGCTGGTGTTTGGGGTTGTAATCTCCTCCAGCAATAAAACGCGGTCCGAGGAATCGGAATAAGGAATCAAGGAGGTTATGAGAAAGGGAGTTACCAGGAGGGCAGTATACTGCTGAAAATGTTATATGGAAAGGACGGGTGGAAATGGTTACTGAGGTGGATTGAATGGTGTCAGTTGGAGTAGATGGGACAAGAGAATGGGATATTGATCTACGGATAAGGATACAAGATCCGCCATGGGAGGTGATGTCTGGGTGATCAGATCTTTAAGTGATGTAGTCACGTATGTAAAAATGCATCTGTTGAGTAAAGTGAGTTTCAGTCAGTAGGGCAATATCTATTTGATTGTCGGGGAGAAATATGTCGAGTTCGTCTCGATGGTTTTTCAGTCCGTTTGCGTTCCATAAAACGATAGCAAGAGGCTTAACACTCATCTTGCGACGTTTAACGGGATTTCTGAAAGGACTCTTGTGAGAAGGGTAATGAGCGGTTTTATGGTATCTCTTAGTTCTGAAAGGAATGAGGAAAGGATAGCGTTGGTATAGGTAGGATTTTGGTAGGGAGGGATATATGGATTTGATGCTTGGGATATATTGTTGGTCTCAGAAAGTGAATTATTTGGGAGTGGTACTCTTTGTTGAGTACGTGGAAAGGAATCAACTTGCAATAGTGCTTGGGGTGATGGGTTGAAATGGACAGGAGTAGGAATTGGATGTTGTTTTTGTGGTGGTAATTTTACCTTCAAAGGTAAGTTATGTTGAGGGATATTCTGTTGAGAGGGTTGAGGATGAGAATTGGATGTCTGATGCTGGGGTTGGTAGGTTTGAGGCGCCTGACGTCTAGGTTGTTGTTTCATCTTGTCAGAATAAGCAGCTTGTTGTCGTGGTGGATGAGAAGATGCTGAGGTTGATGGCTGTTGCTCTGTTCTTCGATCTTGATTTGCTGGTATTTCTGGAAATACTGCGGTATTATCAACATCAGGTGCCTGGATGATTGGATTTGATTTCGCTATTGTTATTTTTGATTTTGCATACTTTTGTTAACAATGCAGCCTCTGTAGTTTGCAGGATAACCCTCTCCACACAGTACGCATTTAGCAGGTGTATCACGTGATTGCTGGCAGGTTTCAGTTGCATGTGAACCAGCACATTTCACGCATCTTGCCTGGTGGTGACAGTAGGTTTTAGTGTGTCCTAAGGCTTGACATCTTGTGCATTGGACTATTGTCGTTTTCCTTTTCGGTTCTTCAAATATTATATTTGAATATACAAGTCTCGTGACCTCGAAAATGTCTTTATTGTTGCTAGCCGGCTCCAAATCAACAAAGAATAGTGGCAACGGATATTTTTCAGCAGGGCGAAGCACATTATATATGTGCCTGACGTTATGGCCAATTGCTTCTAAGCCGTCTTTTATAGCGCTGGTTGGAGTTGAAGTGTTGAGACCCCGCAACACTACTCTATACGCTTTGTCTTCTTTAAGCTGGTAGCAGTGAAAATCGTAATTTTTACTCGTTAAGTGATTAATCATCTTTTTATAACTGTCTTTTGAGGTTGTTTTAATTTTGATATCCTTGATTCGAGAAAAACATTGGAAGTTGGTTTCTCCAATCAAGTCTGCAATTTCGGTTCTGAATGAAAATTGATGGCTCTGCCAATCAAGATGGCAGCTAGTAGAAAACGTTAGTAGAAAACGAGTTATTCCATCCCTTATAATTTGTAACCCATATCAAACTAGGTTTAATACTGATACAAAAAACTCACTTTTCCATGTATATAGTGGGACGCAAATTTTTCAGACAAAATCTATAAATATTTTTCTTACTACATATATTTAAGTGTATTACATAGTTAAAGAAGCATTAAATTACAACTGATCTACGAATTATATGATTATTTGGTTTCTGAGTTTACCATCGTGATGGGAAGTTTTACTTGGAGCCAGGCTTAGCCCTTCTTCGTCTTCAAGTAGCGAGATGAAATCGATGAGGATCAAGAATGGTACTCTTATCCTCCTTTAATATTGCCCCTTCCTACCGGATGTTTTCATTACTTCGGAATTTAAAATTTTCCAATATATGAGACTGGAAGGCTCGGCTCACTAGCTGGTGGGCGAATTTAATATTAGATGGTCGGCGAGCGGTACTAAATTGCACAGGCGGCACGCACGTTTTCCCGCAAGACCGGAAAAGTGTCATGGCGAGCGGTCTAGAAAAACAAAGTAATAAATAAATTCTGGGGAGGGGGCTAGAAGTGGGTGATTTATGCTGGCAACAGGAGCTGCAGCCATCGAATAAAAAGGTCCCGTGGCGGTCCTTTTGTAATCAATTACCCTCCGTTTCCAAATTCAAGTTGTATTCCCTTTTGTTTCTCGATGGCGTAATTCAGTGGGTCCATAGTGATCCCGTCAACGGGAAGGCAAAAAAATAAAGTTATGAATTCTTATCCTGGTTCATTTATCAAATCAATTGACAAAGTTCAAAGTCTTTTTTTTTTTTTTTTTTTTTTTTTTTTTTTTTTTTTTTTTTTTTTTTTTTTTTTTTTGTGATGAATTGATAATTTTTTTTTTAATATTGAAAAATTTATATAAAAAAATTGTTTTTAGTAGGATTTTTAGTTTTTTGAGAGCGAATAGAGAAAAAAAAATTGCTTTTATTACAAAATGTTTAATATTATATTATAATCTGCCTCCCATAAGTAATACAGATGTTAAAAATTCATTCATGCAATATGCGTAATAAAACAAAATTAAAAAAAAAAAAAAAAAAAAAAAAAAAACTATTCATGATATAAAATAAAAAATAAAATAAAATATGTATAAACACTTAGCCAGTGAAACTACAAACCAAACATGTTTAACAAACCCGCATGCCGAGATCAAGCCGATCCAAATAGATTCTAACACTGCTCACTGCTGCGTCAATGGTGCCAATCCCAGATGAGCAGAAATAAACGGATTAATAATTTTAATTTTTGTATTGATTTTACTAAATAATATTTCATTAAAAACACTAAATGTTTTAAGTTTCTGGTTTCTTACACTTTTACACGCTCGGCCACCATTCTCGTATTGTATATACATCGAAAAATACAAGAACAACTAAACCACCTATAGTCAGTAGCGGTATAATTTACATTCCAAAGAAGCTCCTTTAACGTTAGGTCTTTGGATGGAATGGAAACGGAAAGCTATAATGGAAAGCTCTGTCATCGGAATAAGTAGCCAATTTTCATTGCATTAGCTGCCAACGGTTTTTCTTAAGAGGCGAATTACAGTATTTCTTTCTTAAGTCGTTCAGTTAGGAAGAAAACCAACTAGCCAAGAGGATCGATCCTTTTGGAACGAATCCTTTTGATGAAATTTTTTCTCAACTGGAAAACGTTTAATTTTGTGGCTTGATCATGTTATGTTTACGGTGGTCATGATTAAAAAAAAATATTCATACAAACATTCGGCATTTATTGAAATTTAAAAGGCTCTATCATGAAATCAGATAGGAAGATGAAACCAAAGACATTTCAAGCGTATTACCACCCTATATTTTGAGTAAAAATATGAAATTTTGTCAGGTAAATTTTGAAGGTTTACGAATTTTTATTTTTCTATGGGGATGAAATTTCGTATTTATGGGTTATTTTGAATGCTGAATTCCAATCCGTCGGTCCTTGTGAAAAAAATATTTTGAACGTACTTCACGTGAGCAATTTTAGCTTTTACACCGTACAATGCAATAGATATTTTTTTTAGCCCAAGAATTCCATTTCAGCACCCTCTATATACTAATTAGAATAACAAATAATAATTACATAATATACCCACATATTATATTTCATTTTTATGTATTTACAATTTTTGTTTTATTCTACAAACCCGAAAAACAACATCTCTAATTCGTTCTGTAATCCTTGATGACTGAGCTGTTGTTATAATTTAAACTTATTATCTTACAATTTTAATAACATTCTCTTAATTAGTATATATTATATATATATATATATATATATATATATATATATATATTCGTTTCCTAAGTTTTTGAGGGTACTGAAATGGAATTCTTGTGTTAAAAAAAAATTATATCACATTTCACGATGTAAAAGCTAAACTTTTCAAGTGAAGTACGTTCAATATATTTGTTTCCCAAGAACCGACATCGGCTTCGAACTCAGCATTCAAAAGAACCCTTAAGTACGAAATTTCACTCAAAAATAAAAACAAAAATTCGTAATCTTCAAAATTTGCCTGACCCGAATGTATACATTTTTTTTTTTTTTTAATTTACTAAAACTTAAATTACGGTTAGACGGTTAAACGTATGGATTGCATATTTTTACCCAAAATGTAGGTGGTAATGCGCTTAAAATGTCTTTGGTTTCATCTTCCTATCTGGTTTCAAACTCAAGTTAAAAATCAAAACGTATTTCGGATTTTCCAACTTTTCCAATAGGTAGTGTGTCCTCCCCTTGTAAGTTCTTTATTAAATTTGCACAAAATCGTATGTTTAGCAAAAGTGCTCTCGCATAAGTATCTCAACTATTGAATACCGTTACTTTATAAGTCAGCGTTTTGGGATGCGTGGTGTTGGTAAGTGTACTCTTGTAGTGAGATCAAAAGGTTTGATATTTTACTGTTATTAAACAAAAATGTTCGACAGCGGACCTAATAAATTGTATAATTCATTTTTGTAATGTTTAATTTAACGGAATTTGCTAAAAGAAGCGTCGAGTTTACAGCTCTATGATCAGAGTAATTTTACTGCACTGTCATTTGATGTTACGGGTATTTATCTTTTGATGGTCAAACTTTTGATTTTTTTTTTTTTTTTATACATCAATATTCCGAGTAATAATAAATGTATTTTTGAATACAATTGTTGCGGTTCGACGATTTTAATTCCATCTTTTTTGCATACGCTATGGTTTATAATATACAGTCGAACATCGATAAAGGGAATTCCTTGATTAATCGTAGGTTTTCTATTCCCCTTGAATCTGCCTACCATTTCTATGTTATTTGTACCTCTACATATCGAAGGATTGGTTAAGAAGACCTTGATGAATCGAATTTGCGAAGATCCCTTAGCTTACTCCGCACAAAATGAAGAATTGGAAAACCTCTACATATTGAAATCGATTTGTTAAATAAGTAGCGTCTAGGGTGAACAAAGTTCGTTCTTCGAAGGATTGTAGTTTTCAGAACGGTCTTTTTTGACATGTGAGCCTGTAACTCCCCCCCCCCTCCCCACATTTGTTTCCGGTTTGTTTCAGTTTCTGATAAAACACTTGAGCGATTAATTTTGTCTTCATTTGTTCGTTAATCATTTTTTGATTATCGAGAACGGAAAAAGCGTAAAACCCTTTCGTATGAAGAAAAAATGAAAGTTATTCAAGTCGTAAATGCCGATCGACAAAAAGCGCGATATTGTGAAACGGTATTGAATACCAGCGAACACACGATCCAGATTTCTGAAAAAATAGGGAAAATTTCGAAAATCAAGCTTTTTCATCGTCAAAGAGTTTTCTAAGAGTCAGATCATAAAGAGTTTTCTAAGATATCGACGAGTGTGTTGTGATGTGGTGGGGAGTTAAGCGATGCAGATATCACCACATCTGTTTCCAAAGACATGGAAGAAGATACCGGTGAGGTTAGCGTGGACAGCGAGGAAGAAGCACTGAATCCAGACCCCACACTTTGTAATGATATTAGCATTTGATATGCTATTAGCACCTTGCAGAGATTCGTACGAAAGAAAACTATGATGAGTGATCGGGCTATCCAATATATTATGCTATAGATAATGCATTATACAATGTGTCGTTTTTAGACAATCTTCTATTTCAGATTTTTTCCAAAGCTCCAATTAATATTTTAGACTGTATCAGCGGTTAAATGTATGAGGATAGGTTTTTACATTAATATACTTTTCTATTTTTTGAAAAGAGTATTGAGAATCATTAGTTTTACACCATTATGGTCATAAAATATCGTGATAACGCCTCAAAGGGCTTTGTTTACTTTCCACCAATTCATCGGGTATAAAAAAAAATGAGAGATAAGAAAGAAGAATTAAAAAGTTTCTGTTGGTTTAATTTGAGACGCTCTTCACAATCAGATTAACATTCCATTTTCAAACAAACTTTCTTCTTTGAAGGTCTACGTGATTTATTAAACCTACAAAGTATCTCGTGCTTGAATGCGCAGTTAATACTTTGATTAATTCCGTGCATACTGGATACTCTTCGTCCAATAACATAGCGACCATCCGATAGCCTTGAAGTTGAGCCTAAGTCCAATGAAATATGTTATTGTTTTTTAATAATTTCCAAACCGCTTTAGGTCAAAATAATCATTATTTGACAAATAGATCGTTTGTAATTAGGAAAGTTGAATAGCAAATACAATGTTTCTTATCCAAACTAAAGGGGAAAAAAATTCACTTATTAGAAATTCAGATAGAATGAATAGATTTGAAAAATATTCAGTCTTCAATTTATGATTGATGTATTATTTTCCGATCTTTTTAAATATGATTTTAACTAAATTATTAATGTATACTATTATACAGGGTGTTCAGCATAAGACTGCAGTAACTTCGAGAGGCGATTCTGGACCTATGAAAAAAATTTTCGTATAAACTATAGCTCGATCTCATCCGTTTTATAGATATTTTTAATTTTATGTTTAATCAAGAAATTACTAATTTTTGACAAATAATTGTCTATATTTCCAGAACTATTAAACCTAGAGAAATTTCAATATGCGCATTAGAAAGAAGATTAAATTTCTTTTAAAATAAACTTATTTAAACTTCAAAATAGTAGCGTCCAGTTTTTAACTTGATCCAAACATATGAAATAGCAAGTTTCTGATTCCGTTCCAAAACTTTGACTGCATTTTCCTCAAAAATATTACATTTGTTAAACACGTGCACTACTCAATAAAAACTTCTACCGACAAACACCTTTCGAATGGTATACCATGAATAGTGATAATTTCTAAAATTGATACTGAAATCACTTATTAATTACAAAAAACAGGGAGATGCAACATTGGCATTTTGGGAAATACTGAGAGAATCCTCAGAAATTGTAAATAGTTTTATTAATAGAAAAGTAATTTAATCACAATTACCTATTTATCTTATTCTAATATTTGAATTTTAAGATAGTTTAATTAAAATTTACATACTTAATTTACAATAATTGTTCAAAATGTGCTCCTTCTTCTCTCGTACAAAACGCCGATGTTCTTTTGACTGCATCTACTGCTAGGCAAACTTCATCACGATTTTGCCGCATTGCATTGCAGCACTCATAAATTATGTTTTATTAATAGAAAAGTAAGGCTGAAATATTTGATCTATTGGACTGTATGTCGCTACAGAGGAGGGAACTAATGCAATACTACTAGGCCAATCTATACCAGGTTTTAACATCATCTTGATAGTTCAAGGAAGGTTTTTTTTTTATAACTTTTGGGCTAACCACCCTTAAAAATGATGCAAAATACAAAAAAAAAATAATAATAAAAAATAAATAAGTAAATAAATAAACAAATAAATAAAAAAAAAAGAAAAAAAAAGGGACTATGGTAAAACAATAATAAAATCTACTGATTTGAAATTAGTTTTGTTATCAAAAAACGTTAAATATGTGGTGCGCTGTGATGTTTGAAAATCGACCGATAAGCGAGCACCATTCAAGAAAGGTTACACAGGTAGGTTTAATACAGAGCTCAAACTTGATAACATTTACTTGGGTCATTCTCATAGCCTCAGCTAAAATTTAAAAAAAAAAATTATATTTTTAAAGTTGCTTAAATTTTTATTATTTTTGAGTTTTCTATTATAATATACCTTCTATTTATTGAATTCCCAGGTGGGGCCGATTTCTTTTTTCTATTTACCACTGTTTTGAAGCATTTTATAGAGCTTTTCATAGAAACGCTCTTGACCGTTACTCTTTCTTTAAACATTTTTTTTTTCGTATTAAAAAATTATAAATGTCCTCAAATGGATAAGACTAAATAAATAAAATAATAAAATTTATTATTGATACATAAAAAATTAAAGTAATAAAAAAATTGTAATCAATTCTGGAAGAATTTTACAAAAAAACAGTTTAGTTGTTCAACTATTATATTGAATGAGATTTAATTTTTAATATTTCTTTTTAAACTATATGTGCATGTCCATACCGACCCTCAACTGAGGGTCGGTATGGACATGTACTTGTTACTATGTGAGGGAAATCACAGTCATCCTGAAGATGGAGCAATGTTCTCCGAAACTTTTTTTTTTTTTTTTTTTTTTTTTTTTTTTTTCTTTTTTTTTTTATCTTTTCTTTTTTTTTTTTTTTCTTTTTTTTCTTTTTTTTTTTTTTTTTTTTTTTTTTTTTTTTTTTTTTTTTTTTTTTTCCCTACCTTGCCTTTTCAGGCATACGGGGTTTTGACGGCAGCGGTTTCAACATGTACTCCAAAACATGTTGAAGAAAATAAAAGATAAATAGGAGTTATGCCTTAAAAATAAATACTAAGGTTTTGTTATTTTGAACCCCCCCCCCCAAAAAAAAAAAAAAAAAAATTAAAATTAAGTCAGTGATGTTTCTGCCTTATAAAAGTGTTGGTAGATAGGTATATAGCCCAAATATAAAATTTTACGAAATTCGATTTAGTCGTTTGTAAGAGTGAATCCCCCCCCCCCCCCAAAAAAAAAGAAACTTAAATTAATGATGTTTTACCCTTAAGAAAGTGTTAGGAAATAGGTTTATAACTCTGATACAAAATTTGACGAAAATCGGTTGAGTTGTTTCGAAGTCCGATTCCGCTCCCCCTCAACCCCCCGCCAAAAAGGAACTCAATTCAGAGATGTTTCATACGTATAAAAGTGTTGGTACATTAATATGTAACAATTTAAAAAAAAAAAAAAAAAAATTGGTGTGACGGTCGTGAGGAACTTCCCTAAAATTAATGTTAATTGCAACACCAAAACCTTACCTAAACGGCTAGTTTGACTAATCAGTTGTATACATCTACAAATAATCAAATATGGAGTCCAGGAGCTTTTAAAAAATACGAATCATTTTAAAAACGCGTGACGGTCGTGAGTATGATAAAGTACGAGGAAGAAAACTTACCCTGTATTGATGCAAACTTAAAAAATACACCAAAAAATGTCTTCCAAACACATCACTTATGAAGATAACCTCACGAATTACTCTGTAGATAGCAATAATTAGCACTAGCTTATTCTTGTAGAGAATATTTAAATAACTATTTAGTGTGACGGTCGTGAGGCCAAACCGAGGGACAAAAAGAAAACGGAATTTTCAGTTTCCCTTTATAGTTTAAAAATGTTTAAAAGCATGTTAATTTATTCTTCAATATATAGTCTCATACTCTAGAAAATGAAAACATAAGTTTTCTAAAAATAAATACTTAAATAACTTCCTTGAAATCTGATACTATAGCTAGGGACAAGTGAAAGTTATGAGTTTATAAGCCTTTTTGTATATAGCCTTTTTATGCACCAACTTTAAGAGGTCGGTGTACGTTCAAATCCACCAAAAATATTGATTTGGAAGTTTTAGTTCGATCTTAAGTCCAGCAGGACAGTGAAAAATCACTGCCACGTGAATGGCCCACTTATTTGCAATTCAGTTGTATTTAAAAAAGCTATAAATATGAGATGTGACATATGGATTCCAATGAAGTTTGAAAATTGACTAATATGTGGTATACACGATTCTATAACGGAGATGGCAATGGTAGAACTACTAAACCCATCTTAACCAAATTTTAATATACAATGATGAGCGATTTCCACACTGCCGTATACGTTTATGGTTAGAAATTAAAATCCAACCAGATGAAATTAAAAAAAATATATTTGCCGAATAAAAATTATTACCAAGCCATAATTCGATCCTTACCTTTTTTATATTGTTTGTAAAAATATCGTTCATGGGCCTTTAGTTGTAAGCACTCTTAATGCAGTCGATAATCCGTAACAGTTTCTTAATAGTCTGTCCATCTGGAGTACCAACTCATACATTGAAATTAAAAATTTGTTGAAGTATGCTTTTGAATATATTCAACCATCTGACCAGTGTAATTTTAATAAGTTAAAAATGACTGCTATGCGTAAAAATAATATAATAATGTGTATTTGTAAAAACCAGCTTATAAGACTAAAATTCTAAAACGGAAAATTTCAAATGGTAAAATAATTAAAATATTGTTGCTTGTTTTATATTTCTGGAACGAATACATTTATAGTACAGAAGGAATTCATTTCTTCCTCACCCACTAGATCTGCATTGGGCTCGTCCCACGTGCGATTGAGAAAAGTATTCCCAACACGAGATGAATAGGGAGAGACCACAAGGAGTATATAACAGCTTAACTAAGCAATTTCATAATGTGAGATTTTTATAAAATCGAAAAGAATTAAAGAACATATTCTTGTTTTAGATTGGTTCTTGAATGTTTTCCTGGACGTATTCTGTTACCGAGTCCAATTTATCCTGGACATTTTCTGGGAACGATTAAATGTTTCCGACAGCAAGTGGGAAAACATCGCATCACGTCGAGAAGGGAAATTTAGACTTTTATATGGTAGGTTATTTCAATTATTTGATGTTTGATGTGGTGTGTTAATGATTTTTTAAAAATTTATTTTCAGAGTTACCTAACTGTTTATACGGATTAATATGACATATTTTGCTACTTGAGAAAATGTTGAAATTCATTAAGCTTGCACCCCAGTTACCTTCTATTTTTTAAATTTTATATGTTATTTAAAATACACATCGTTCAGTAAATATTTTGCTGTATCGTGGAAAAGGTTAAAATTTTGGACTGTTTGATAAAACCAATCAACGAGCAGCGCACCGCTAGGTATAGGTCCAAAACATGGATTTAAGTACAAAATTACAACACTAAAGCAAATAAAAAACTCAATACCCAACCTTTTGCTCACCAAAATATACAGTTTTACAAGACAATTGTTTCTTGTGTGAAATTATTTAAGTAGCTACTTTTAAACGCTAATTTAAGATATTTTAAAAATAAATTTGTGTCACCCCTCACACTAATTACTCAATTATCTTAATGGAATTGAATAATTGGGTACTTGTCTCAGATTTTACGCCAAAATAATTTGAATCAACTTGACTTTTATAAATAATATCAATGAGAAAATACCAGAGGTCACAATCAAAATCAGGAACAAATGAGATATTTTAAATACACGCTATAGTGAGCCAGGCATTAATTAATGCAATAATAAGTGTTCCATGAATATATATTTAAGTGCGCACACAAACAAACACACACACACACACACACACAACACACACATTAATTTAATTTATATTCGTTTCAGTCGTCTATGAGCTACTATTACACAACTTCACTCATTTCTTTCTCCTCTCTCTTTTGCCAGTATTCTTTCATTCGTTGGCTTGTTCTGCCGAGACAACTCTGTTCCTCCTCGTTCCTTCATCGGTCAGGTCCTCTTCCGCTAATTTTTTCTTGAAAATCTGCCAGTCTGCAATTTCTTGTGCCGTGATCCCACATTTCTTTAGATCTTAATGTACTCTCGCAAGGAGTCCCCCATGGTTCTTCTCTTTCACCTACCCTATTTTCTATTTATGTTTATGACTTAAATGGCATCCACTACTCCTAATATCATTTTTATGCTGACGACTTTCAAATATATTTATCCTTTTATCTTTCAAATATGCTAGAGGCGACTTGTAAGCTGCAGAAAGACATAGATAGCATTAACCTATCGGAAGTAGAAAATAAGTTGAGTCTGAATCAAGAGAAAACAAAGGCTATCCTCATTGGGTCTAAACCTCACCTAAAAGCCCTTCCCTATTATCCACTGATTTTCCTCAAAAACCGTCCAATTCATTTTCAAAATTCCACCAAAAATCTGGGAATAATGTTTTATTAGATTCATTTTCAGGATCTCCAGATTTTCTCACATATCTCACAGGTATTCTAGAATAGGGTGGCTTTACTCCAGTATCCGACGTCAATACTTCCTAGGTGCACTCATATTTCAAACCTTAAAAACCAAAAAGCCCATCTATATCCATGATGACCTTCTTACTTTGCGCTCCTCCATTCACCTCTTAAATACTAGAACCCAACCCATCAACCTGTATACTCCGGCGCATCGAACTGCATCCTTCGAGAAATCCTTAATTATCCGTGATTCCTCTTTATGGAATTCATTGTCCATCTCAATTCGGAAACGCTCCACTCTTACTTCCTTTATACATTATTTATTTCTTTACCTCCTTAATTTTCAATCTTCCGAGCTAATGTAAAACATGAATATTTATGTAATATACATTATAATAGTATACATACTATGTATCCTTTTACAAGATGCTTCAGTTATTTTGTAACTCATAATTTAATTATTAATCAATTTTTATTGCCAGATGATTGCTCTATGTTCTGTAATCATATGTTCTTCTTACTTCTTCTCACCGAAGGTACTTCAAGGGGTAAATTTTTGGAGTAGGAATTTAACTTAAGATGAGGTAACTCCTCATCAATTGTTATATTGAATAGTTCTTCAGCTAGCTAGTTCCTGATGCGGCTTATATCTCGTTGGAGAGGATGGTAGATGCATTTGGATTGCAGGATTGTTTCGTTTTGTTCCAGAGGGAACTATAATGAGAAGAAAGAAAAATAGGCAAGCGTTGCGTGATTGGTTGCCAAATTGAGCTTAACTAGTTTAAAGTAATAGTTAAATAAACAAAGATTCGAAGGATGCTTGTTCGTTGCCATAACCATTTATGGGTGATTTTTTTAAAAACTGTTTGTGGTATTCCAGAATTGACATTGTCATGTAAATGTAAAGCCTTACATGTTATAATGATTCATAGAAATTTAAATAGGGGTGTCAAAAAAGGAAAAAGAAAATACAATGAAATCTTATTGTTACTTTGAACTAGTTAAGTTAAAATAGCGAAAGGTCCTAGCTTGCACATAGATAATTAAGAGCCCTGCCTACAAAGGTGGCCGGCCGATGCGCTTGTCAGGACTTATATAATGATTTATAAACAAGTTATTACTCACAGTTGACAAAATGCAATAGGCAGATATTATAATAATTCATTTAAGATAATTTTCATAAGGAGTAGACTTTTAAAGGTGCGATTTCACATAGGTATGATTGGCGCATGCGCAGAGCTCAGAAAATAATTAAAAGTTTATGATAACAACGAGAAGCAACCGATTACAATAAATGACACTTGGGGCTGCTGAGATGGCTGTTAATGGGCAACAAAAAACTCCAATTAAAGGGTTTTAAAATCTTATAATTGATTTTAGATTAAATATTATAATTTAATTAATTTATTCGCTTCTTTTATTTTTATAAAATTAACCGTTCAAAAAGAGGCTAATTTATAAAACATTCCAGACAAATCCTGTTTTGAACATTGTGTCATTACTAACGAATGATAAAATGAAATATAGTAATCTTAAGAATATATATTTTCCCCATGGCTTACAATACAGTATTTTTATCACAGTTTAACAGTTTAATCATCATCATCGTAATGTAATTTTCCCTGCATATTTTTAATTGTATTGCATAATAAGTTAGGAGCTTAGACCTAAATCTCCTTCACACCCAGAAATGTAAAGGGAGATTAAGGGCTACATCCACCTGTTACTAATCACTTCACTAAAGTGACGCAGCGTTGTAGGGACACTCGTAACATTGACCTATTACACTAACACGACATTTTATTTTAATGTCCAATTACGTTCTCCTATTAATACAGTACTTTCAGAGGCATTGTGAAGGAAAGAATGGCTTAAACCACAATTATAATTTCTTCCTTGTATTCTTTTTATTCAGATCTTAAGTTTATTTGGTGACAAAGGAGTATTGAGCATTTTTTGAAGGATTTTGGATTGTAAGGATTGGATACGAGATGAATTGGATGGTTTAGTGGAGCCCCAAAGCTTAACTCCGTACGTCCAAATAGGTCTAACCACAGTCACAAATATGAGCCTTTTATAATTAATTGGGAGCTTTGAACGTTTGTCTAATAAATGTTGAAGTAATCTGTAACGAAGGGCAGTTTATTGTCGTTTTAGTCTTGTATGTGGATTGCAAGTAAGACGTTTGTAGCGGTTCTGTTGAACAAAGATTAGTGGAATATCATTAAAGGATACTGTAGGACAGGAAGTCGTAGGTTTACGACGAAGGGTAAAGGTTATTTGGTGATATTCTTTGGATTTATTTTGATTATCCATTTTTGACACCATTCTTGAAGGCTTAGGATATGGGATTGGATTGTTTGGGAGGCAATGAAGGGATCATCGTTTAGTGATAACACACATGTGTCATAAATTGTGAGAATAGTGGTAGGATGAGTTCAATAAAAAAATTGAAACTAACATTTTATATTATAAAATTTACAATCATTTTTACAATAAACATTTAAGAAAAATGTTCAATTGTCTTGAAACAGCTCTGCTGTTTTCTTCATGAATTTTAAAAATGTACCATGATTTTGTCCCCACAAGAGTCATTGATAAGGATGGTGTGGAATATATTTAGAATCTCAGCCTCAACCCCACTTATCTTTGCTTATGCTTGTTTTTAACAGATTAAGGTTCTGGCTGTATTGCCATCGGTTGAGCTTCCAAATCCTGGCTTAGTTTTGTCAACCATAATTCCAAGTTTCTGATGAAGATGAATTTATTTTTTTCGTTTAGCTACAACAAGCTTGTCCTCCTCTCCTCGAGCTTGCCATTTTTCGATGGGAAATTTATAACAAATATGAAGAGCGCACTCAAAAATTCGTATCCATCAATGAAGTACAGACACTCCGAATTGAATCCTGAAACATCGATTGGAGCTGCATACAATTTTTTCAAGTCATTAAAATCTTTAGAAGTGAGGATATACGAATAGCACCTTTGAGTTGATTTGTGATCCACTAGAGTGTTTTAAATTGTCTTTCAATTTAAATTCAAATTTTTTGATCCATCATTGTGCATAACATTTCATGTTGGATTTGGGTTAGGTTTACTACGTCTAAGGACTCTACTTCACAAAACGTGTGTCTTAATGCTTCTTTGTGAGTCTCAAATATTTATTATAGAATAAAAAATAACTAAAAAAATTGTAAAAAAAAAAAAAAAGGCTGAGAAAATGATTAGTAAAATATCATTATTTCAAAAAGGGGCAACTTGGGGCAAATTTTACTTTCACATTATGTTTACCAGATAGTATCTCTGACGTACCACACAAAGCCCACGATTCATCTGCGTTCAACATAAAAAATATGAATTGCTTTATTTACAACATTGCATTAAAAAAACCTTGAAATTAAGGGTTCCATAAATTATATAAGAATAATTTAAAATTTTTGAAAAGTTTGTTATAGTTATACATACCAGCTTGAGAATAATTCATATTAAAATCAAAGTCTGAACTTTAAAAATAAGGAAGTTATAAATCACTTTACTACACTATGTTCAAGTCAAATAACAGACAAGTTCACAAGGTGGCAGATTAATGTTAATAAATACTTGTTTACCTTTTATTCCTGCTCTTCTTTTGATTGGATTATTTTTGTTTATGTATCAAACAATATATTTAACTTAATTCCAATTGATTTCAACATAGTTTGATTTTGGAGGTTTCGACCTTAATTATTGGTCAGTGGCCCCACTGTGCGCTTGTTTTTAGTGGAAATCAGGACTCGTGCGCGTATTGTGGAATTAAATAAAATAAATAAATGTTACTTGAAGTAGGAAATAACCGTTATCATAAAACAAAATTAGAAATAAATGAACGATGTTAAGAAACACCCGAAAACCTAAAAAAAAAAATACTAATGTACAATAGTACCTATTTATAACGAGGTAACTAACAGTGATTAGATAATTTTTTTACACTTAACGTCAGAAAGACACTTCTGAAAGTTACCAGCATTCTCCCCCCTCCATTCATAGTTTTTTTTTTTTCTAGAATTAGATTGAATTAAAATATTCCTCTGAACGCAATATGTGGCAATGCTTACTAAATAAAAAAAACTAGCTACCGAATAGAAAATAAAAAAAGTAAATTTCTTATACATATTGCATTTCCTATACCTATTGCATTGTAAAATTATTTTGACTACAAAGAAATGGGTACTCATCAATGTTGAATTAATTTACTTTATAAATAATGTTTATTTATTTTTTTCAATGATTCTAACAGGAAGTTTATCTATGTTTGTATAGTGTTTATATATTTTAATTGATTTATTTCTATCCCACGATGTAATGGATTATTAATGCATAGTCGACATTTATTGATGAATCGACTGTCAGGAAGAAGGATGTAAATACGTTTTGTGAACCATTGAATTCTATTTTGTGGACGAAAATTCAGTAATTGTCTGACAGACTGTAATTGAACCGTATATTTTAAAAGAGAATTGTTCCAATTAAGTTGCACGGACACGAACGATCTTTTGTTGCTATTTTCATTCCGATGATTTTTGTCAGTAATAAAACCGTTCTTAATTCAAATGTTTTCTAACAATAACAAGTTATCTTAAACGCGTCTGCCTATTTGTTATTCCTTAATACATGATTATAGAATATTTAAAAAAAAAATGTTAGATATTCAAATATATAATTCATTGTTATGGCTGACAATATTCTTCTCTTAGGATGTACGAAATAAAGGAATGGAATTAAATATATTTTCGCAAGGCATACTGATTATAAGAATTTGACAAATTCATTTCAATAATGTTAGAAAATCTAATTAGTTCATCACCAAGTTAGGAAAATGTGCTAAAAGTATAATAAATATAATAAACAAATATAAATTAAAATGTTAATAATAATATAAATTAATAAATTACACTTTGTGAAATTTATAATCAGGAATATTGTCCAAAGTGGCTAAATATGCTACTATGTTGTTCCAATATCTTCACCACAATTTGTTTTTACTTTTTATCCTTTTAGTTATGTTTATTTGTCTTTTAGTCATTTATTTTGATAGAATACTTATTTTTTCTAAATTTTAAACAATATCATTACCAACAGTATATCACAAAAACACTGACCAAATTTATTTTTTCTGCAACCGTTGATAATAAGAACATTATTAAATTAAAAACAGCTGATTAACGTTCCATTTTATTCTCTAGTAAGTAAAAAATCCCATAAGCTTAATTTTAATTCTCAAGAGTGTAAAGTAAAATTTCGGTGCCACCTTGATACAAAGTTCATTATTAATTATTTTAAATTATTTTATTATTATTTAATGGAAATTCAAAGTATTTTACATAAAATGAACAATTTAAAAACATTTTAAAAAATTGCAGGACAAATTTAGAAAAAAATTTAAAAAAAAAGAAAAAACTGCTAATTGCAGCCATTCGAAAGGTTATTACTTTTATTTCTTATTAGATAGTACATATTTAAATTGAATTGCTATTAAGTTGAATTTCAATTAAATAAGGATGGATAGTGATTCAAGTTATGAAAACACTCCTCCTAATATGAAAAAAAAAAACCCCAGCAGAAAATGTGATTAGTAATATTTTACCAATAAATCACAAAAAAATTACAACATGAGGTTTAACAATTATAAAAAATGGTTTGTCAAAACCAAGATTGAAAATACTTCAGAAAACATTCTTATTGCTTACTTTAATGAAATAGCTAAATCATACAAATCTTCATCATTATAGTCAATATATTCTATGTTGAAAAGTACTATATCAATGAATGAAAGCATAGACATCAGTACTTATATAAGACTCAAAATATTTATTAAAAGGAAATCAGATAATTATAGACCAAAAAAAATCTGAAATATTTTTAAGAGATGAAATTAATAAATTTTTATTAGATGCTCCAAATGAAACATTTCTTATGATGAAGGTAACAAAAGTTTCTTCTGTTTTAAATTCTAAATTGTTATGATAATAAAAATGTAAATTTACGGATTCAAGCATTTTTGCAATTTTTTATTTTTTAGGTAGCTTTAATTATCGGAGTACCTGAGGCCTGCAGGTGCGGTGAACTTCTAAAAATGGAAATAAATCACATAAACCAAACAGAGGGATACATTATAATTAATATCCCAATTTCAAAAAATAATGTAGAGCGGACCTTTTTAGTTTCCAATAAAATAGGAACATATGACTTCCAACAAATATTCCAACAGCACTTAACACTCTGACCAAAACACACTCCACATCCTCGTTTAGTTATTAAATACAGCAAGGGTAAATGTACAACACAACCGGTAGGTGTTAATTCACTTTCAGCAATTCCATCAAAAATAGCTACTTACTTGAATAAAATTAACATTGATAATTATACTGGACACGCATTTCGGAGAACATCTGCATCCATACTAGCTGACGAGGAAGGTGATATTATACAGATTAAAAAACACGGAGGCTGGAAGAGTACTAGTGTGGTAAAAGGTTACGTAGACCTATCAATTGGCGCTAAAATGAATACTGCTCAGCTGGTATTAAAAGGAGGTTCACAAACCCATAAGCAATGTGTTGCTAACAGTTCAAATTCTAATTCAAATACTCATTTCAGCAGTAATCTTAACTTCAATGCAAATAATTCAAATTAACCATTTATTTCTAAAGCCAATAATTGTAATATTACAATAAACAGTTATAATAAATAATAATATGAGTACTTTTATTGCTACCTTAATAAAGTTTATAAAAAAAATTTTCATATTATTTTTTTTTTTTTTTGAACGGTTACAGAAAAAATGTAATATTTAACTCGAGTATAAAGAATTTTACTCACTCTCGGCAATTTACAGCACACGCTTCGCTTCGCTCGCTCGTGCGTGTAAACCTTGCCTTGAGTGAGTAAAAGTACTTCTTTACACTCTTGTAAAATAAATAACTATTATTTACCTTTGAAATATTGATAATATAAATTTTCATCTATAAGAGTCTACTTATTTCCATGGTTTATATAGACATCAACATTTCAATTAGGAATTTCCTGGTCTAGATACTCATTGTGTTTATCAAACAGAACAAACACCTTGCTCAAGATACAAATCACCTTTGTTCTTTCTTCTTATTTTCTTATATTTTATAGGTTTTAAGAAAAATATGTATAAATAATACTATATCTTAAAAGTTAATGGATGGAGTTTCTTTATAATTTACTCCATACCCGCCCAAACCCACTAGTTTCGAATTTTTGGTATGTACCATGTGTGATATGAAGAATGGTACTGGAAAGCTGTCAAGTAACTTCACAATTTTTTTTTTTTTTTCATGTTACTCCTTATACAGAATTTCAATTATTTTTAACGGAGAATAACTGGTTTCAACAGTGTGACCGTCCGTCCGTTAATTCTTGTAACAGTTTTTTTGATTGTTACTCATTAACGAAAAAAGTAATATTAATAATTAATTGTTGTTTTAACACAAAAAAACACACACAAAAAAAAACACTGTAAAACGTTTAATTCAACCTGTCTTCTCAAAAATAGAATTGTATACATTGTTCACCAAAACACATTGTTAAAAATAAAGATGCTGTGTTTTTACATACCATGATTTATCAGAGTTGACATCGTCATCTTTTGATGACACCTCACCGATCTGAGACTTCCATGAACAATGCCTTACCCACATAATAGCATCTCTATCATTAAACTAAGTGTAGATAAAGTTTGTTTTGTTACTATTTAAGTTTTTATATCTAGTTATGATCTCTTTTGTTACGAACTTAACTGGGGCCGGCAGGTTAATTGTAACTCGCTCTGTTTATTTTTATTCTGACACCATGTAAGTTTAACACAAAAAGCGATGTAAAACGTTTACCTGAACTTGTCTTAATAAAAAATAGCATTTTATACATTGTTCACCAAAATAGAGCATCTGTATTTTTACATACTGTACAACTTTGTTACATTCACGCTTCAAGGCCACACTAGAGTCTAATGTAATAATTATATAATATTATTATTAAACGATTGTACATACTAATTTAAATATATACCTAATCGAAAAACATGTAGCATGTATATTTGCTTTGATCCTTAATCTAAACGGAGAAAATCTGGAGGTCTGTGAGTGTCTTCCAGATGTCATGTATGTATGAATGTACCATGATATACGCAAATCACAGGCTGCAATTTTTTTTTTTAAATGGGACTTGTGCATTTAAAATTAACGATCAGTCTTAAATTCATTTAAATAAACTTTCAATTTCATTATTGTTAGCCACTGGGTACGTTGCCTGGAATCCGTGAGTGGTTTCTAGTATTGAAAGAAAATTTTCACAACGAGAACTAGTTACACATATCGCATTTGCAAGAGTTATCAACATTATGCATATTTTAATTTAAAATTTCTTTCAGAATTGATATCGATCATTATACAATTACTTTACAATGTTTTCCAAACTGTTAACTTGAGAAATTTTTAATCGCCCGTTTAAAATTTTATATCATCATTATGTTATATCATAATTAGCCTCGATTCAATGTATAAAACAAAAATCAAGCTTTTAGATAATCATATGTAAGGGTGAAAGCAGGAGTAATTTTTCTAGATTGCGTCATCAGCATTTCTTCCTATTTCTAAATAACCCGGTGTTGTTGCCATTCAAACAGCAGGGCATTCAATTTAATCGGACGTCTGTTCCTTTGTAGATCGATCCGCCGATGGAGCAGAGAGATGGTAAGAGGGTGCTCCCCCGGGAAATGTTAAATGGGATGAGTCGCCGGGAGAGTGATAACCACCAACCCACTACATCCGCTCATGTGCCGGGGCTTTTTCCCTCCGAGCCGGGCACTCCCTCTCTGTCCAAGCAAGAGCGCTTTTATAGAGTGCTTCAGACCGGCCATTTATCCTCAACTCTCTGCCTCTTCGTGACATAAATACTGCGAAATGACGACTGAAGGCAGGTGAGGTGAGGTCCTGTGTTGCCGAGTCAGTCGGAGCCGGCTCTTCGGTCACAAACTTTGCATTAAACAGACTGATTGCTAAACCATATTTCTTGATGGGGCACTCAATATTAAATTTGTGTATTCGAATAGGTTTCTACTGTTCAATAATATATTAACACTAAAAATAATAGTAAGGCCTAAAAATATGAATTTTTTATGCCGTTAACATAGCCAACGCCTCTGTATCACAACATTTCCATCCATTGAAATGGGTCTAATTCTAAACTTACCTGACTGCCTTAATTCCTCCATTAAGCATTCATAGGTTGGTTTAGTGCCTATTAGAACTGCGCGGACTCGTTCCTCCACTAATCGTTATTTATAAAGTTCATGTTAGGCGTCGTCGCATCAATTCCGCAATACACTCTTCCTCTTCTGGTCTAAATGTTAGGCATTTAAGTTATGAAAACAGAGCATGTACTTCTCTCGCTTTTAACAGGGAAGTACTCGCTGGGTGAGATTTTTCCTCAGGCTGGCGGCAAAACCCTTTTAATTGGAGAGGAAGACTTCTTGAAAGGGCACCGCCATGCACAGCAAAGTAGTTGTTCCCTGACGTACACTACTGTGGTTATTCCTCAAAAATGTTTCTCACACTGCGAGTGCTGGCGTTACATATTTGTTTCGAAGAATAGTCGTGAAACTTTTTTTGTTTGTTATTTGTTTTTGTTCTTAAATTCTTTTATTGATTTGAAATTAAAAAAAAAACAAAATGTTTTTATGTTTAACTGTATTGTAATAATTTAAATGTATATGGTACTTCTTCTTCTTTTTTTTTTTTTTTTTAATTATTTTATGTTTTGCTTATTTGTTTGCCCTTGAAAACATTTTATTAATTTTATTTGATGTTTATAAGTCGGTATTTTCTTCGAAAAAGCCAAAAGGTTGAGCGTGAGAGAAAATCTCATGTGCGAGTTCTCGCGTCTCACTAACTCTAATGAGTTCTCCCGGGTTAATCTTGATTTTATTTCATCAGGAATTTCGTTTCGATTAGATATAGTAGACCAGATTAATTTATAAGACACCAAGTATTAAATTCGGGTTGATAACTTTCATTTTTCGGTAAAATTTAATTTTTTTGTTAATAACAATTTATTGAAATTTACGACTGTACAAAATTTATACATCAAGTAAATATGCTGTTAACTATTACAATAATGTGACAAAACATGAAAAGTACTACATATCAGTAGCACTTTAATAAAAATTCTACACTAGAAGGTCTCTCAGGAATGGTGTGGGAAGCAAGTTGAGAAATTAGGGGATTTGAGTGGTTATGGAGCTTCCTATGAAAGGATAGATATCTGGTCTGGTTTCTGTAAAATAAAAAAATAAAATATTAAGTATTAGTTGCATATTTTTTAGCAGAAGGATGAAACAAGGACCGGTGGGTACATCGACAATTAGCAGAGAACTCCCTGACAGCGGCAATAAAATGAGGGGAGCGACCGAGCCTGAAAAATATGTAAATGCCTAGGACTAAGGTTAGCTCCTCTCGGCCCTGAATATTATTTGTGCGGTAGCAAAACCCGTGCCACTTGCTTTAGGAAACTTTACTTCCCTTCCCCCTCTAACTTATGAATGTAAAATATTACCTCTTTATATTCAACATGAACTTCCGTAGAAAGAGTTTCCACAACCGCGATCAGATTTAGAACGCTTACCCCAAGTGTCCTGGGCAGAGGGAAAAGATTTGACTATTTTTATCGCTGGAACTTGAAGGAAAAAAAAAACACTCTGACTTAATTTTCGCCCGCTCTGTAACTTTTGGATGGGAACTCAACACAGCAGTAAGTGAAATATGCTGATTTCTAAAGTTGTGTTGTTGGAAAATCATTTTTCGTTGATTGAATACGATTCCAGTGGTGTTAAAGACTTTGGTAACTCTTAGAAAAACTAAAAATTAAAAAAAAAAAAAAAAAAAAAAAAAAAAAAAAAAAAAAAAAAAAAAAAAGTTTAATCTTCATTCACATTTATCTAGTGCTGAAAAATGAGCTCAATATCCTAAATAAAATTTGTTTTCAGCAACTTTTAATTTTGTAACGTAACTTATGAAGCAGACATCCGAATAAAATTATATTACCTAAGGAATAATATTTTGTCGTTATTAAAAATTTTTATTGGATACCTCTTAATATTTAACGTTCTCTTAGTGGTTAAATTTTCATTTCATTCTTACGTTTTTAATATCGAATAGTTTACTTTTTTTGTGACAAAAGTTCAAGAAGAAAATTATTTGGAAATTTTCCTTTGAGATGTTAGTAAATTTATCGTAAAAATTACTTCAATCATTTATATCCATTTACAGAGATGAATCTGCAAAATTATAACTTACTTTTTTTGAGATAGAAAATAGTAATTAGGAAGTTTGAAGGAAGTCAAAATTAAAGAAAGGATGGAAGTAAATAAATGTATTGCACTCAACTCACACGGTAGGGGTCAGTTCTATTTAAAAAAAAATGTAAACTTCAAACTTGAACACTTCTGCCTAGGTTATATGTAGTTCATAGTGTAACGTTATTTTTGTGTGGAAACCGCGAAACAGACACTGTATATTTTAAATTTAAAATGAGAATTTTTTTTTTTTAATATATGTTTATTGTTATTGTTATGAGCTGCTTTTTACTGGGCGACTATCTCAAGTATTCTAATATAGTTAGATTTTCCCTCATTTTCCACCAAAAAGATTCTTATTCTTAAGAATATATTCTTATTAGGTTCAGTCAATAAATAAAAACAACTATTTTGGAAGTTTCGAGACTATATTGTTCTCATAATCATGCCCTACAGTGAAAAAACAGGTTACAATAATATTATATAAGTTATATTGGTTATTTGAAATCATAAAGCTAGCTATAATATAAATATATAAAACATGCGTTCGAATAATTAACTACATACAATTTGGATATACTATTATTATCTACAAATAAATTGTAACAATTCTCGTACACAAATGAACTGGAGAATTTTTGACAAAAAGGTAAGGGTTGAGAGGGTTGGTATTTCGAAAACTGGTGGTATTCCCAAATACAGGTAGAAGTGATTTCTGTATTCCTATGTAGTATGTATATGGATAAATGATTTATATGGTGTATATTATTGTAAATGTATATTATTAGTCTGAATGTATTAAATTGGAATAAAATGTGTTGAGATTTAGGAAATCTGATTTTTTGTTTATCGCGCGATTTTTAAATTTTCCTATGGTTATAGTTTCTTTAATATCTCCTTTAAAATTATATTGTTCATGGTGTATAATTCAGGGGAATCAAATTTAAAATAATTATTTGTTTGCTTGTAATGTGTTGTAGGAGCTGTTTGGTCTGGTTTTTCTAGTTATTTATGTTGATAAACACGTCGTTTGAGATAATGTTCCGATGTACCGAAATAAGACTTGCATATGCTACTATTCTCTCGCGGTATTTCGTAAACAATATTTGACTGTAATTCCAATTTATCTGTATCTTTGGTTTTGGTGAATAGTTTATCTATGGTGGACGTATTTTTTAATGTGACATTATAGTCAGTTTTATTTGTGAGTGTTTTTCTGAGTATTTCTGATAGTGTTTGTATGTATGGTATAGTGTAATATCTTTTATTGTTAATTTCATGTTGTTTATGTTGAGTATTTGTTTGTTTTAGTAAGTTCCATTTATTATAAGGAGAAAACTTCCTTAAGAAATATATCCATATATATACACACATACATTGTAATCGCTCTGATAAACTAAAAGTTTTTTTTTATCAACAAGTTGTTTCTTCTATAAAAATTAAAATGTGTGAAGAATTATCCATAGGCCAGTAACGTAGACAACACATTACCAATTATCGAATTTGGGATATCGTTCGAGGTCACTTTTTGTTTTAACCAAAGACATTAATACCACCATAAATATTAGTTTATAATAAAGGATGTTCGGTCAATAGCTCTCTTGGAGAAAGAGATGGGAGTTGATCGGGAACACAACCTGTTGCCGAAGAGCGGAAGTTGCAGCAACTCCTTGGACCCTGCCTCACCGTTTGGAACCTCAACAGTTCATTGAAATATTCAACAAAAGCCAACAATCTACTTAAATCATATGTATCATCATTAAATTATTTTTCATTGAAGATGCCTGTAAGGTAAATGTGCTCCATCTAAGAACACCTCTGTACAAAGTTCAACCACTAATGTGCCGATACCGGAGATTGAATCTCCTTACAGAATTCGAATAATAAATAAAATAATAAATTTGATTGTAGGAAATGGTCCTCTCTGAATGACAATAAGGCTCAATTAACAATACGTAAAATTTTCTAATGTTATTGGCATAGGTAAACATAAGATTCACTTTTGGTTATAACTACGTACCTAGATGTACGGGCACACAAACAATAAATTGATAACTTCACTTGAGGTACGCATAACGGTATAAAGGATCATTATAATTAGGATTGATAAATTAATTGTCACTTCTATTAGAATTATTTTATTAGAAAACTAGTTTCGAATGCTCAACTTTTATCTTCAGTTCTAAAGCATACAAAATTTTCAACACATCAGCACTATGTTACATGGATTATATATACTCAAGATTTCAAAAATTAAGACAAGAAATCAAACATTGGAAATAAAAATGATCTAACATATCTGAGGATATCTGAAATATATCTATCGTGGGAAGAGGGAGGGGGCAGGTAGGTTAAATTTTTTGGTTTACAATGGGATTTCTGTTATGAATCATTGGATTTTTCCGTTCCTTTTGGAAACTAATTTAGAATGCGGATATTGGCAATGTTTATCTGGTCAAAAAAAAAAAAAAATCTTGATCGGTTTTAAACGATTTTATTATTTCTAAAATTTATAGAAATTGTAGGCTATTTTCTAATTGATGTATTATTTTTAAAATGGTTATTTTCAAAATGGAAATTGCAATTTTGCGTCTTTATATCGTATGCTCTTATAACTCTTTGTTTTACCGATCGTCCATTTTTTCCCGTGTATTCAGCTTCACAGTCATGACATAAATTAATTCAATATTCCTGTTAATAAATTGATAACCGAGAAGTTAGAAAATAATTGGTTTTTTTTGGTTACGAATAACTCCAAAATGTTATACTTGTAATGATAAATGATTTTTCAAAGGAGCTCTATTTATACACGAATTACATTTAGTAACTCTAATACAAATTAAAATAACAACTATAAAATTTGAAATCTTTCAACGAATTAAGTAATTCTGAATTTTAACTTATTTTTGTGTAAATATTTGAATCATAATGAAATTACATAGCTAACCAAATAATTTATAACTTTGTCAAAAAAAAAAAAAAAAAAAAAAAAAATATATATATATATATATATATATATAAAAAGAAAATTAATTAGTTATGTATTAGTTTCATGAAAGGAGAAACTTTAAATTCAAAAAGAGTAAATTTTAAGCATTAGTATCCTTTTTTTCATCTTAATAATCACTTAGATTACAAATTATACAATGTTTACTAATGATTTATTTAATTTTTTCGTGAGATTTGACTATTAGATGTAATTAAAATAATTTCAAATCGCCCTAAGCCAACAAGTAGGATAACAGAAGATTTTTCGACCACTGTCAGTTGAAGAACTAACACTGGAATTTAAATAGATGAAGATTAATAATAAAAAGTCTGCTGATACAGGTGATATTCACAAGGGGGCGTTTGTAGTAGTAACTAACAGATTTGAATGCCGAATTTTGTGTGGGTAGTAGGGACCTATGATAGTGCAAAACTAGAACTATAGCCGCCAATGAGAATTAGGAGCTGAGAAAAAAAATATATGAAAATCACGTTTTATTTTTTTTCTCAGCTCTCAGTCAAGATAGATAAATGATTCTTTCACGTTTAATTGCAGTTATGTATACTATTAGATATAAAAATACTTTTTTCATGCTCAAGACACTATCCGGCTTTAGGGTGGTCAAAAATTTCAAGGAAATCCATTGTAAATCAGTGGAAACTTTTTTTTCATGATCTCAAATCTCTTAAAACGTCTTCTTTTATAATATAGATGAGGAAAATTTTTAAACTAAAAACTGATATTATTTCCAGATTCCTCATCTCAAAAAAACATTTACATTTACAGCAGATTTCCTTGAAATTTTGTCATTTTTGAGCACCCTAAAGCCGGATAGTGTCTGAGCATAACAAAAGTATTTTTATGTCTAATAGCATACATAACTGCAATTAAACGTGAAAGAATCATTTATCTATCTTGACTGAGAGCTGAGAAAAAAAAAAATAAAACGTGATTTTCATATTTTTTTTTCTGAAAAAGGGGCATTTCTGAAAAAAATGTAAATAATTTGCGCTATCTCAACTATTTCGTCATCGATAAAAACCAAATTTTAAGATCATTTAGAAGCCTTAAAACTGCATAGTTTAGCCCAAATCCGGAGGTCGCGGGATATCACCTTATTGAAATATAGCTGACCTTTTATTTTTTCATTCACATCAGTTTTTGTCCACTAAAATTTGGAGTAAATCCAATTTTATACGCATGAGTAAAAAGCAGAATGTATCCTGATTCTAGTGATGCTATTACTATTGTAATCGGTTTAATAGAGCAGCTGTTATGGCCGTCAGAAATTGTTGATGAAATCTCAACTTCAAAATCTTAACCTCCTTGAAAGGGATAAAAAATCAATATTTTTTTATTTTGATAAAAGTTCACATATAAGGCTTAAAAGCTTAATAAAATAAATAATAAAAAAATAAATGGTGAGTTGAATTAAGATTTGAGGTCAGTTGTACATGAAAAAAAGTTTCCACTGATTTTCAGCAGATTTTATTGAAATTTTGTCGTTTTTGAGCACCCTAAAGCCGGATAGTGTCTTGAGCATAACAAAAGTATTTTTATATCTAATGGCATACATAACTGCAATTGAAAGTGAAAGAATCATTTATCTATCTGGACTAAAAGCTGAGAAAAAAAATAAAACGTGATTTTCATATTTTTTTTTCTCGGCTCCTAATGCTCATTGGCGGCTATAACTCTAGTTTTGCACTATTATAGGTCTCTACTACCCACACAAAAATCGGCATTCATATCTGTGAGTTGCATCTGCAAACGTCCCCTTGTCATATAGAAATAATAAAGAAAAAACAGAAAGAACTTATCCAATCCGTTTCATTCTGTTACGTGACATAAATAAATACATAAATAAACGTGAGGTAGGGTATACCAGACCCTATCTTAAAAATAAGAAAAAAAAAGACGTAGCTAAAATAAAGAAATCATAAAATTCCATCTAATTTCTACAACTCAATTGTTTAAAAGTATTTTCAATTCTGCCCGTATTTTAAAAGATATCCATAGGTTGTCAATAACTGATTTTACATTATTTATTGTCACTGTCTTGTAAAATACGTCCCAGTAATAATGTTTGGTGTAAAGTTTCTTGCTCAGCTTAAAGTATAGTAATTAAGGAAAACTCACAGCAAATTTCAACTTTATTGAACTATTCCTTCTATAATTTTAGTATGAATATTTTCAATAGGGGTGTCAATAACTGTCTGGTTTACCCTACCAGAAGAGTGGAAGGTTATTCACATTATTCCGATCTTAAAGAAAGTTAGCAAACAAAATTGTTTGAACTATTGTGGAATAAAAGTAACTAGCAGCACGAGAAGATTATATGGAAAAGTCATCAAACAAATACTAGGAGAAGAATGTGCACATTTGACACCCCAAGAATAGGAATGGAAGATCCTGTAATGACCACACATCTTCGTAGTTAGGCAACTCTTGAAGAAGGCGGTGGCTCAAAACGAAGATGTTCTTCTAATTTTTCTAGACTTAAAAAAAGCATATGGCACAGTAACTTTAAACCTTCCAATAACCCCCCCCCCACTAAATAGATCAGCCACCTCCTGACCCTTTCTAAAATGTTTGAAAAACTCCTTTATAAACGCATCCTGACCATCCTTGGATCTAGACATAGTATCTTACATCATTTTGGATTCAGCTCTAGCCATTTCACCACTAAGCATGATCTCAACGTTGTTAATCATATATCCTCTGGACTTGAAACGAAACAATATTCACCCTGTGCATTTCTGGACATAGCACAAGCTTTTGACCGAGTATGGCATGCCGGTTTGCATTTCAAACTTAGAACCCTTTTACCTCAATCGCTACTCCAATCTTCGTTTCTAATCTTTCCTTTTAAGTTCGCTGCGGAATGGAATTTTCTAACTTCTACCTAATTGAGGCAGATGTACCAAAAAGTAGCATTGTTGGTTCAGTTTTATAGATGTGTTCTTTAAACTGCAAATACCCCTGCTACTGATACTTTTCTAGCAACATTTGCTGATGACACTGCTATCCTTATTTTCCTTCCAGATTCTTTAACATGTTCCTATAATCTCCAAACGAATTTAATTCATATTGAAGTCTAGAGTGATGATTGGTGGATGGAAGTAAATCTAAAAATCTTAACCTTTACTCTCCATTATAAAACCTTTCCTCCTATATATTATTCCATAACCTAAATTTGACATAGTTCAGTATCTTTGTTTTTATTCAAACAAAACACACATGGATTCCTCACACTCGACTCAAAAGGCAAAACTTAACAGACATTCAGCGCGTCTTAATGTAAAAACTCTTAAATAAATATCTAATAAAGATATCTCACATTTCTATTGAAAGATAACTCCTACTATACCAGATCATTCTAAAACCTCTCTGAACGTATGAACTTGAACCATAAGGGGCAGCAAAACAATCGAATATAAAGCGTGTTCAATCCTTCTAATCCAGATATCTTCGAAAAATCGAAAATTATCCATATTATGTCTCTAACAAAACCGTACACAATGATTTCAATATATTTTTTTGATCGATATCTCATGGCGATGAGCATTACCACACATCCACACGCTGCAGATAAAACGGCAATGGGCCTGAGACGTATTGCAAATTTTTATTTTGTTGAAGTTCTGTGCAGCTTCTCCGATCAAGCCCACGGCGAACGTGCCATAGCGCTCTCCATTGACCTCCACTGAATTTTGACAAAAGTGGCGTAGCTGAGAGAGCAGTGATGATATTGCTTGGGTCAAACTTGTCCTACCATAAGTAGTAGTAAGCTTGGTTCGGGGTTCCCAGGGATGGTTTTGTGTAGTTGTCTTAAAATTTAAATTTGTTTCAAGTATAAACTTCATTTCAGTTTTTAGGAATTTATTTATTTTTTTAAATTTTACTTAATTTTATTTGTATTCATTGCACAAATTTTACATATTCATTGTACATATTCGTTGTTTCCATATATTTTTTTATATATGATAAGATTTTTATAATATATTTACTCTTGCTCTCATTGTTGGCAGGTACTCGGCCAAACATAAATTTGTTACATTTTTTTTTATAACGGGTTTCTCCACTGAATTTGTAACTGTTCTGACGTGTTGGAAAAATGTGTGCTGACTGGGTAAGGAAGGAGATATAGATATAAAAAGAAAGCATCGATATAACATTCAAAGCAATGCCGATGTCATAAAAGTGGAATCAAAGAGATGGTAGCCAGTTTGTGAATAATATAATAATATTATTTTTAGTATGCTTTGTGTTAGCCCCTATACTTTATTTATCTATTTTTGTTACTTAACTATATCCATTCATGTTTTATTGTGACGTTTCTATATTTCTATATTGTGGATTGGAGTGGTTATGGAGCTTACCATGAAAGGATAGGTATCTGGTTTGGGCTAAATCAGCAACATATGGGACATTAAGACCTTAAGGTTATTGTTGACAAAGGAGCATAAAGGATTTTTCGAAGGATTTTTGATTGTGAGGATTGGATACGAGATGAATTGGATGGTTTTTTGGAGCCCCAAAGCTCAACTAAGTACGTACAAATAGGTCTAATCACAGTCATTATGAGTCTTTTGTTATTAATTGGGAGGTTTGAACGTTTGTCTAGTAAATGTTGAGATAGTCTGTAACGACGGGCAGTTTCTAGTCGTTTTAGTTTTGTCATATCTCTTTTAAATTTATTTGTTTTTTCTTCTTTTCCTGGAGAACACTATTAGCCGAAACATCGGCACGATAAATCAATACTATTTTAGTATTTCAATACTAGTTCGGATGCGAGCTTGGTGGCCTAGTGGATAAGGCACCACGCTAGAGAAGTGGAGACTTGGGTTCGAATCCCAACCGGGCAAATCTTTTCTCTTCAAAATAAAAAATATATTAAAATATATTTATCAACAACTAATAATTATTTCATAATTTATAATATATATATGACGTATGTCAACAAGATCCAGTTAACAGTAATGTTCAAAGAACATTCATCCCCGATTTGTACATCGCAACTGCGAGTGCCCGGGGGTATGGATCAGTGAAGAGAAAAGATTTCCCTGGTTCGGATGCGAGCTCGGTGGCCTAGTGGATAAGGCACCACGCTAGAGAAGTGGAGACTTGGGTTCGAATCCCAACCGGGCAAATCTTTTCTCTTCAAAATAAAAAATATATTAAAATATATTTATCAACATCTAATAATTATTTCATAATTTACAATACTATTTTATTTCATGTTCTTTATTGCCTCTTCTATCTACCTCGTCGTAAGTTTTTGCGGTCTAACACATTGCATAAATTTAAAATAAATTAGAGCTGAATCAACAGATATATATTTCAATTTATATTTTATTGAACATGATTTATTTCCAGATATGTGTATTGAATATTGAAATTATCATTACATTCCATACATTAAAATTACTAACTGTCAGGATCCAAGTTCAAAATAAACTGAATCCAGGCTACTTCCTCATTGAATTGTTGGCATTTAAGTAAATTTTGTCGATAAAAGGCTTAGGGCTGATCATAGATGACGGAAGAGTCGATATTCTGGGCGGAATCTGTTATAGGCCCCTAATGTTTTATTCACACCCTAAATTTGAGATTAAATCAGCTGATGGTATTAAGGAGCGGTATCTCTCACAGTAGCCGACCAATAAACCTGTTTTATGCTAGTTAGTAGTCAATCCTCCTGTTATTTTCTATTCCATAACTACCTCTATCCCTATCCCTAGCTATAGCTCTAGCAAAGAATAGTAATAAACTTTTTTTTATTTTAATAACGACTCAATGATGTTACTTAAAAGAGCTCATAATCTAAAACTTGACGTAAAATTTATCAAAAAAAAAAAAAATACACGAATTATTAGATTATAATGGAAAACCTACTTATTTTATAGGAATCAATATTTTTAATAAAGCTCCCTTACTGAAGTGTGACTGCTATTGATATCAATGAATTCATTAATACAATCCATACAATGAAAGTGATAAAAAATAAAATAAAGGAATAATATAAAAAAAAATAAAATAAAAATAAAAATCAACATTCTCTAACTACTTGAAAATTAAACTAACAAGGGGGCATTTTGACTTGTAACTCACAGATTTGAATGCCCATTTTCGTTCAGTTGTAGAGACCTATAATAGTGTAAAACTATAGCTATAGCCACCAATGAGCATTGGGAGACGAGAGAAAAAAAAAATGAAAATCACGTTTTATTATTTTGTTTTCTCAACTCTCAGTCAAGATAGAGAAATGATTCTTTACGTTTAATTGTTGTTTTTTATGTTATTTGAAATAAAAATACTTTCGTTGTGCTTAAAGGTGCTCAAACACTCGAAAAAAAATGACAAATTTCCGATGAAGTCCGCTGTAAATCTGTGGAAAAATGTTTTTCATAAAAAACTGACCTCAAATCTCGACTTAGCCCCCTAAAAATCCTTACATGTGAATTTTTATCAAAATCAAAAAATATTATTATCATTATTAATATTATTGATTAATAATAATACTTAATTTTAAGAGAATAATTGCTTTTTATCTTTCATTCATATCAGAATCTCCTGATATAATAACTACATATACCTAAAATATTTAAATTCATTTTTTTTTCTTTTTTATTGGTCTAATATATCAAAAAAAAAAAAATTTTACTTTAATTTATTACAATTTTTTTTATCCTTATTTAAATTTTTTGAATGATGGATCCCTTCGAAACAATCTATCGAATTTTCGGTGTACTGTAGTACACTGTAAAGGGTTAATAATGATAATAAATCCTAGAAAAAAAAATAAACTCAATGAAATTTTCTACAAGTCGTTTACATTTTTTTTCATTTTGTTAAGGCGCAACGTAGAACTCTTGAAAGATAAAAGAAAAATCTTTCGGAAAATATGCTATTTTTTTTTCAGTTTTCCATACTCATCAAGTCAAAACAACACAAGATATTTTATTCCAAATGCATAAATAAAATTGTAATAATAAATAATAAAAACACGTTGTGAAAAATTGGATTCTCTTGGTTGTTTTCAAGTTATTTCTTGACTTATATATAGTTATAAACTTATAACTCTGAAGGAGGTGGCATCCAAATATTTTTTGACCATACATCTAATTTCCATCTCTCCGATTAAAAATATCTGTCTATTTTGATAATGTTTATTATAATTTCTATCTATTAAAATTTTTCAAGAAGACTTGAAACTAACATTTCAATTTCAAAAATAGGATTCTAAGAGGAGTTAGATGTGTTTATGGAGAGCGAGGAGGCTGAGGGGTGGGGGGCAGGCAATCGCCAGCAACCCCTCACCTTTTATCGCAACTCCACTCCCTAATACTCGCGGTTATTCGAAATTTATGAGCACTCGCGATAAGTACTCGGTTTTATTTCAATTGATTCCGTGCCTAGAAGATGGAATCCCTTTCCTGCATTTCTGAATAGTACAAGGCTCTTTCAAAATTTGTAATATAAATATATATATATATATATATATATATATATATATATATATATATATATATATATATATATATATATATGTGTATGTTTAATTCAGTCAATAAATAAAAAACAACTATTTTGTTGACGTTTCGACACTATATTGTTCTCATAATCATGCCCTACAGTGAATAAAAAAGGTTACAATAAAATTATATAAGTTGTACAAGTTATTTCAAAACATAAAGTTAGCTACAGTATAAATATATAACATTCGTTAGAATAAATTTTTTTTTTTTTTTTTTTTTTTTTTTTTTTTTTTTTTTTATTGATTGCTTTAAAGTATAAACTTTATGGCAATTGAGTTAGCCAATAACAATAATAATACATAATAGTAAATACAAATAGAAAAAAGTTTTACATTTTATATAATTAGTACTAACAGAAAAAGCGTTTCTTCAAATTATAATGATTTATACGAACAAAAGATTTTTTTTTTTTCTTACAAGCTATAAATGATATATACAAACAAAGAAAAAAAATAAATAAAAATAAAACATACATGTTTACAATTTATAATAATTGATATTGATTATAGTCTAGGGTGACAGAAGTTGTAGCAGCGATTGCAATAGAATCCAATATTTTATTTAGTTAATTCAAAAGAAATAAATCAATTACTTTTTGCTGGCATTTAAAATAAATAGGAAGACGTTGTTTATCTTTTCAATGCTATTGTAGGATAAAATATTTTCCAAAGATAGACTATCATCTGTTTGAACTATATAGTCTTTTAGGTATTTTTTTCGAAAATTATCGTGTCTTTGGCACTCTAACAACAGATGTTTAAACCTATTTACGATGAATAACCTACAATCTATAAGCTACTTGTAAACTGTTATTTTTAAAAAATATTTTCAAGTAGTCACATTTGGCTATTCTCAGTTGGCTTATTTTGGTTATATAAATGTTATATTTTAAATAATCTTCTGGCTGAGGGTTATTAAAATTTGAAATTTTCATAAATAATGAGTTATACCTTGTATTTAAAGTACGATCAATGTCTGTTGATAATAAATGATTAGTGGCTTTTTCTATTATTTTATTTTTATTAGATAATAATTTTTGTGGATTGAAAAAATCTTGAAAGTGTTCTGGGATACTGCCGTTAATGGTTAATTGTTTAATTTGAGATACCCAGTTATAATGAAAATCTGGTTTATTGGTATGTAAATCTAAAAGTCTTTCGAGGCAGATACGGGGTAGCCGATTTTCTGGTAATGCCATGATTTTAATTGAAAAATTTATTATTTTTTTTAGTGCTGGGATGAATAACGGATTCTAATCTTACAATATAATTTGGTGTGCATTTGGGCCAGAAATATAGTGTTTTTAGAAATTTAAGTTGAATATTTTCGATAGTTTCCAGGTAGTTTAAACTACAGATCTGAGCTGCATACAGAAGTGTTGATGAGACCATAGCATCAAAAAGAACCATTTTTGATTCCCAGGAATCACTTTTACCCTTTATAAGTATTGCTTTTACTTTTGCGCTTGCAATAGTTGCTTTTTGTACAAAGTGATCAGCAACAAAGGTTTAGGAATAGCGAATTTTTATCACAGTATGTTTCTAGTATTTTCAACTTCTTCTGAGTACTTTCCCATGAATTACTTAAAAGGACAATGTCGTCAGCAAATAGAAGCATTATAACCTCTTTGTTTTTATTAATGAAATAATTAAATACATATATAGTAGAGCGTCGAAAATTCGAAACGTAAAAAATCCGAACGCCTCCTGAGAAATTTTTTGAATATTTAATTAGCGCGGAAACAACAGAAGTTTTATAATTTTGCGGGCCAAACTGTCGTCGGGGGTATTAAGAAAGGAAATAAAGTGAAAGAGATCCTGGAAGATAACGATATTTCAATCGTAGTTCAAGAATCAGAAAATACAAATGGAGGCAGTGACAGAGAAGCAAAACCAGCAGACGACGACTCAGTCACATTCTGAGGCTTTTTGGCGTTAGAGACAGTGATAACTTGGTACGAAACACAGCCAGAATGTAGTCAAAATCAGTTCTTGCTACTTAACCGAATGAAGGACTTGGCTGGTAGAAAACAAGTATCGAAGCAAACGGCAACCAAAAATTAACTACTTTTTTAAATGTAAAATATTGGGTTGTCACACATGAAATGTCCGATTTTTCTTTACAGAGGATTAAATTGTTGTCTGTTGATTCCTAGCAAAATATTAACTATCTATAATTAGTACTTGTTAATCCTCTATTTGCAAACTGTGTTTGTTTTTTTTGCCAATTAGGCATACAGATTTTAGTATAACTTTAACCGTGGTCATGGAAAAACGCAATTTCCGAACAATTTTTTTTTTTTTATGAGTACAAACTCGGTCATTCCGCTGCCCAGGCAGCAAGAAACATTGATCATGCGTTTGGTGAAGAAGTGCTAATGAAAGAACCACCCATTGTTGGTTTATATAATTTTCCTCAGGAAATACGGCATTAGAAAATTTGCCCCGTGGACGGGAAAAACAACTGACTCAACATCATACTGCCAAGAAATTGACCAAACGCATCTAAATTTGATCAAGCAACAGCCGGTACTGGTAAACAGGAAAGGACCTATCCTTTTCATGATAACGCCCGACATCATGTTTCAAAACTGACAGTGAATAAATTAAAGGGGTTGGGCTATGAAGTCTTACCACACCCCCCATAACCCCTGATCTATCCCCTACAGACTACCACTTTTTTCGGAGTTTGGACAACTTTTTGCGAGGAAAATAGCTTACCAATGATTTTGACATTAAACATTTTCTGAATTCCTTTTATCACGTAACTCAACGTTTATCGAATCTAGGATAGAAAACTTGGTAAGCCGTAGGCAGAACTGTATCGAAAATGATGGTAAATACTTTGAACAAAAAAATATGTTAGATTTAATCTCAAATTTTTATTTTCTTCCTGATTCTAACAACGGTCGTTTCATGTGTGACAACCCAATAGATCCGTATACGTAAGTGATTCTGTACAGTTATGTTTAGAGTGTTTTTTTTTTGTGTGTACTGTAACTATTCAGTGCACTGTTCGTTTCCATTGTATGTACTCTAAATATTTCTTCAAGAAACCAACTTCAGTAATGTACATGATATACGTATGTAAGTACATAAAAACTATTGTTTTTATTTCCTGCTCTGTGCTCCAGAACTATATTTTTAATTTTGGGTCTAAGCGGCATTTCTAGGTTATGTTCGCAAATCCAAACAAATCAGTAATCCGAACTACCTATGGTCCCAATTGGTTCGGAATTTCGAAGCTCTACTGTAATTACAAAATATGGAGGAGTAGGAAACTACATATAATGATACTGGTAGATATGCTATTGGTATCTACTATTAAATTATAACAGTTCTAGTACACAACAGGGGAATTTTGAAAAAAAGGTTAAGGTTGGGGGGGTTTTATAAAACTGGTGTTATTCCCAGACGCAGGTACATGTAGGGATTTCCGTATTTCGGTGTAATATATGAAAGGAAAAATAATTTATATGATATATATTGATGTAAATGTATATTATTAGTCTGAATGTATTAAACTGGAATAAGAGGTGTTGAGATTTAATACGAATGATTTTTTGTTTATTACGCGATTTTTAAATTTTCCTATCGTTATCATGTCTTTAATATTTCGTTTAAAATTATTTTGTTCATCGTGAATAATTTTGGGGGAATCATATTTAAAAGAATGTTTTGTTTGCCTGTAATGTGTGGTGAGAGCTATTTGGTCAGGTTTATTCGGTATCTTGTTATAGACGTGCAACTGTCTATATGTTGATAAACACATCATTTGAGATATTGCTCCGATGTACCGAAATAAGACTTGCCACAACTTTCTTCGCAAGGTGTTTCGTAAACAATATTAAAATGTAATTCCAATCAATCTATATCTATGGTGAATAATTTTTCAATGATGGGCGTATTTTTGAATGTAACAGTGTAGCCAGTTTTATAGTTATTTGTGAGTGTTTTTCTGAGTCTTTCTGATAGTGTTTGTATGTATAAAATCTAAACACCTAATCGTAACAGTCAAGAAATTTATCCATATAAATATATATATATATATATATATATATATATATATATATATATATATATATATATATATCTTAATATATATAAATTACGTGTCGCCGCCTAGGGGCCGGCTAACACCTAAACTACTGAACCGATTTTAATCAAATTTGCACACCGTGTGCAGTTTGATCCAACAAAAAAGATAGGATACCTTATATCTTAATTTATAGTCGCAATATTATTTGTATATTATCTGCAAGTCACAATTATCTGTTAGCTCTATACGATTCTAACATATGGCGGTATAAGGTTATACTATTATATAAAGGACAAGCAATGTTTCATTTGTGTTCACTAACCGCCAAAAACTACTGAACCAATCTCTACCAAATTTTGACTACATCATCTTTATAGGATGGTTTAGCAATAGTGAAATCTAATAATTTTCAACTAATTCTTTATTGAAAAATGAATAATAAGTGGATAACAGTGAAGTTCAAAAATGGCGGCAATTGCAATCTACATGAAAGGTTAAAATGTACAGTGTTACATAGAGGTGAACATTGATAATAAAATTTACTTATTTTCAATTAAATTGTTATAAAAACAGGTATATGGAGTGAAATATACCAAAGTTTAACTACATCATGTTCATAATTCTAGGTTTAGCAACAATAAAAATTTAAATGTACAATGTTGAGTGTTAGAAACGGGTTTTGCCACACTATGACATACTTTTATGGTTAGAAATTAAAATCCAACCAGATCAAATCAATAAAATTATTTCTGTCGAATGAAAATTATTAAAAATCAAAATGCCGATCCTCAGCTATTTAATATTGTGTGTAAAAATATGAACTTTGAACCTTTAGTTGTGAGCACTGATAATGCAGTTTCGTAATAGTCTCTGTCCATCTGAATTACCAACTCATATATTAAAATTGAAAATTGGATGTCTAATTATACTTTATGTTATCTTCAAACACCTAATCAATCTAAATTTAACCCAGTTAATAATGGCTGCTATGCGTGAAAATATCATCAAAAATAAAATTTTCAATTCTTCACTTTAATACAAGATTTTTATCGATAAATATTTTTAAAGAATTAATTATTAGTAAAAATTATTTAAGATCTTCACTTATGAGAGCGGGCGAAGCCTCGACGGGGGATGATGAAGTTATATATAAAAGGACAAGCCATTTTCGTTCTTTATCACTAACCGCGAAAACTATAGAACTATTCTGTACCAAATATAACTATATCATCTTCATAGTTCAAGGAAGGTTTAGCAATAATAAAATTTATATATTTTCTATTAAATAACTGTTTAAAAAGCGATAAATATGTGGAGTGCAGTAAAGCGAGCGCCATTTAAGAGAGGTTACAATGATCCGGTGTTATAGCTAGAAATTGATAATAAAGTTACTTAATTCAATTAAATTCTTATCCAAAAAGCTATAAATATGTGGCAAGCGACAATAGCGTTTTAGTAAAACTAATGAACCTATCTGAACCAAATTTTAACTACATCATCTTCATAGTTCTTGAAAGATTTAAAATTAGAAAGTTTACCATAATAATAACTTATACTATTATATAAAAGGACAAGCCATTTTACGTTTGTGATCACTAACCACGAATACTACTGAACCCATCTGTGCTAAATATTAACTACATCATCTTCATAGTTCCAAGAAGGTTTAGCAATATTAAAATCTACTGATTTTTCATTTATTTTTTATTAAAAAAAGAAAATATGTGGATCCCAGTGAAGTTTGAAAATTGACCGATAGGTGGAGAGGTTCTACACGAGAGGTTACAAAAGAGCTTGAAATCGATGATAAAATTTACTTATTAAACTATAAAGAAAATTATTAAAAAAGATTTAAATATGGTGTGCGATATGTGGATCCCAGTGAAGCTTGAAAATCGAACGATTGTGTATAGCACCATCCCACAATAGAGTTAACAATGGTAAACTGAACCTATCTGTACCGACATCTAAATAAATAATTTTTATAATTCTAGGAAGGTTTTGCAATGGTAAAATTTACAATAACTAAAATTTAAATGTACAATGTTGAGAGGCAGGACTGAGGTTTGCCACACTGTCATATACTTTTATAGTTCGAAATCAACATCCAACCAGATGAAATCAATAAAGTTATTTCTGCCGAATACAAATTATTACTAAATCAAAATGTCGATCCTTTACTTTTTTATATTGTGTGTAAAAATATGATCCACGGGCCTTCTGTCGTAAGCACTGATAATCCAGTTTATTTTCCGCAAAAGTTTCTTAGTCTTTATCCAACTTGATTACCAATTCATACATTAAAATTAAAAACTTTATGTTTAATGGTGCTTTTACGCAATCTCCAACTGCCTAATCAGTGCGATTATAACTAGATTAATAATTACTGCTATGCGTGAAAAAATCATTGAAGAAATAATGCTGAACCACATGCTAAAATACATGAATCTTATCGATAAACAAATAAAACATTAATTTTTAGTTGAAATTAGCTTTACTTATGGAGGGAGGGCGAAGCCGCGACAGGGATGCTAGTATATATATATATATATATATATATATATATATATATATATATATATATATATATATATAGAGAGAGAGAGAGAGAGAGAGAGAGAGAGAGAGAGAGAGATTATGTCATCATAAAATATATTCGATATAACTCCAGGTAGCCAAATTTAGGGAGAATAAGTTATTTACGTTGAGTAGATGTCGATGTTATCTGCCTGTGAACTCATTAAAACATTAATTTTATAAATATATAGATATGTGTGACATATTAATTCTTTATTTTAATCATTTGGACGTGATGGATTATTCACTTAACAAATAATAAAATTATCAATTATAGTTTTTAAATTGTTAACATTGTTATCATAAAGTTATTAATCCTTAGGCCATCAGTTTTTCATTTCGAGAAATACCAACCAATGTATGAAAGTATTTTCGATTTCATTTGAAACAATGTGTACATTGAAGCAACTTTAAAACTCACAGGTTAAGTAAGTATAGAGGAAAAGATGTAAAAACAGGCACTGCTGTAAGTATGGCTCTCTACTGGCCAAGGGAGATATTGAGGACTGTCAATGGAGCCATTTGCTAATATAAGATAGCAGTGAGCAGTTGGAACCATTATTTCAACCAGTGTGGATGCAGCTTCAGGTATTGTGCGCATTAGTGTTCATTATGGACCATAAACGTTTGAGAAACATGTGAAATCGATATCGATATCGTTTCATGTTCTTGTTTTTATTTTAAAATAATTTCACAATGATATCTGAAAATCGGAGATTTACATGTGATAGTGACTATCTTTCTAGGTGGAATTGGTGTTAATATGGGCACCCTTTCATGGTGTAAATAGTCCATGATTATTTTTTCCAAAGAGGTTTCTACAATTGTGAATTAGGGTTTTTGTCTGATCATGTTGTATCCATGTAAGTGTTTTATGTCTAACAATTATTCTTACAAATTTGAAAAAAATAATATAACTAAGAAAGTCAGAATTTGACAAAATAATTTATTCATTGTTTGGTTACGAACCGATTAGAAATCATGTTTCATTTGTTGTGACTATTTAAATTCAATTTTATCTGTGAAACCTATGGCACTATACCCGATTAACAAATGGATTTTGTTGTCACTCACTAGCAAACTCGTTTCATTCAATAATCAACCTCTGTGATGAAAATTTATTTTCTATTTTGCTATTGCTAATTTGGGTGAAATGTGGCAGAGTGGCTTTTATATGTGAGCATTAAACCTATTTCCTATTGGTTAAAAAGGAACAGGAATAAAATAACTTTAATTATGAGTTAAAGTTATTTTATTCCTGTTCGTTTTTAACCAATAGGAAATAGGTTTCATGCTGCCATCATAATAAATCCTCTCTGCCACGCTTATTTCAGTTATGTGTGTATTGTGTATTTTATATTATGCATGTATAGCATAGTTCTTTCTGTTGACTTTTTTCTCTCTTCACTTTTATTATTTTTCAACCGACTTCAAAAAAGAGGATGTTCTCAACTCGTCTGTATTTTCTTTTTTTTGTATGTGTTTATGTTACGCGATTACTCGGTCAATTCTGACTTTTGATGATTTTTTTTTAGATCAGTAGGGCACACTTCAGAGGTGGTCCCATAAAAAATATTTGAAATCAACTTAGCACTTTCTAAGAAAAATCAAAGAAACAGTTAATAAAAATCACTGTTATATAACCTTCCATTTTAAACATATTTATAATTATGATAATCCAAAATCTCCATTGTAACTAAATCTTAATTATTAGCAAAAATTATTTACTTATACAGACAACTCCCGATGTGTCATACTTCGATTAGCTGAATTCTTAAATAAGTCGAACAAAATCTACAGTCGGAAGTACATTACACTTAAATTTCACCTCAATGAGACAATTTCAGACAGAAAACGCCAAAAATTGTGTAAATAAGTCTAACTGAAAATAGGGTTCAAAAGAGGGAACTTCTAGGACTACCTCTATGAAACGAACTATTAGAAGTCATCGCCTCTATAACTCGAACTCAAATTAAAATAATTTCATGTGTAATCTGTTTTCCTGTTTCCCGTCATTGTTTATCTTTCCAGTTCATAGTTACACCAGTCACTTATAATTAATCATTCACTGGAGTGGTTTTACAGTGGCTATTGAAAATTCTTTCAATTAACGAACAGTTAAAATTGATTTGAGTAAGTTGAACTATTTTTCAGAGTAGCTTGAAGATCGAGAATTGGATATATAAAGAAAAATACACTCACCACTAAAAAGTGAAAAATAAAAATAATTTTTAGAAAAAAACCAAAAACCGACTTCAAGATTAAACCTACAAATACAAACTTAAACTAAAGAAAAAAAAAAAAATTTAATTGCTTCGAAACAAAAACCATTAAATGAAAATCAACAAAATTGTCGATACTTACACCTAATCACAATTTATGATCATTCATTTTTGGAGTCGGTGCCAACCAAAACAAACAGAATTCGAAAAGAAATTGTAATCGTAAAGATCCTCCCACTGTTTCATCACCTCCACACCGCTGTCTCCGGCCTTCGACAGTTTATTTATTGTAAAGACAGGGTTAAACTTCCCTTCTTGGCTGGCACCGACTCCAAAGATAATTAGTCATAAATTGTGAATAGGTATATAAGTATCGATAATTTCGTTGATTTTCATTGAATGGATTTTGTTTTTAAGCAATTAAAATATTATTTTTTATTTTTTAGTTCAAGTTTGTATATGTAGGTTTAATCTTGAAGTCGGTTTTTTTTTTATCTAAAAATTATTTTTTTACTGTACCTAATGTGTGAGTCTAATCACTATGCCATCTATATTACGTATTACCAACACTTGTGACAGATTGTAATAATTACTCAATAAAAATTATATTTAAAAAAAATTGAGTTTTAAAAATTTTACAAAAGTGGATGTTATGATTTTTTCAGTAAACCTCGTGGCATGCTTATATGCATGAAAGAATGGTTTATTTCGCTACAGTATTAAAACTAGTTTGATATGGGTTAAAACTGAAAAGGCATGAAATAAATTGAATTTAGAGTTTACAGATGCGGTTTATTGGCTGCAAAACGCCACACATATGGCAGAGTGGCTGTTTTCGAATCAAGACCATACCCATTTCGATATTAAGTATATACAAAAATACATAAAAATCGGTCATTAAATTTTTTTCTAACTTCTTCAAAATGGTGGCCATTCGGAAACGACCTCAATTGGCAGTCATACATTTTCATTCAGAACAGTGGACAGATAACACCCATGAATTAAAAAAAAAAAAGGGGGGGTGAAATAACTCCGTTTTTTTTTTTACTAACAGGCTCTTGGAAATATTGGGAAATGGGTCGAAAGTCTTTTTCAGAGGATAGGTTAGGAATCTAATTTAAAGGGAGGTAAAATGTTTTTTCCGAGTATTTCTATGACTCATTTGAACTTGATTACTTTCTGTGAATCTCTATATGAAACTATTTATTTTCTAGCTAATAGGAGTTAAATTAAAAGCTATATTAAACTATCGTAGTGCGTTTTAAGCATGCGTTATAAGTATTTTAGTTTAGACATAAAAGGGATCAATATAATAAGATTAAAAAAAAAAAAAAAATTATCCACTGAATAAAATTTTCTTTAAATTTGAAATACATTATAGGAAAATAATCCAATTTGTTTTTTGAATTTCAATACAAAGTTGACAATAACCTTCGAGGACAATAGCTATTCATAACCAAAAGTATTTATCAAGTTCAGTTACAAGGATACTTAGATGTCAGCTTTATTCTAAGCACTGATCAGGACCAAGTCCCTGAAAGGATATTTTCTTTTGTAGGAAAAGAGAAAAGAAAAGACCTTACAAAGCGCTATTAAAAGAAGTTGATAATTAAATTCAATAGCCCGCTACGGGGAACCTTAATTGGGTAAATTAAACTCTCCCGCTAACTGCCATGTATATCCATCACTCCTATCTGTATGTATTTTAATATAATTATACTTTTTAATTACTTGTAATAATTATAAATTATATGTTCACCTCATTTTGAAATTTAATATTTTAATCTCAATTTTCGTGACGGATCTAGAAATCGAGTCTTCAATAATGACAAGCGTTCAGTATTGTAGATTGTAAATACTTATACATACATATATACATTATAAAATATTTTAATCACACAATGGTTAAAATCACGTACTTTGAAACTGGAGATCCGAGGTTTGATGATTCAAATCCACCCTGAAGTGGGTTGATTCTTTTCACCGATGGGCTTATTAAAAAGAGTTCCTACTTCACCAAGCATGTTTATAATTGGTGGATATCAGTGTATAGCTCACCATAAAAGCAGGGGGCAGTAGGTCACAGTGGGGAGGATAGACTGTTTCATGCAAGGATACAGGAATTCATTAACACGAAGAGAAGACAGAAAATAAGATAAAAACAACCACTAATCCAAAATATTGCTTTTTGGTAATTTAAGTAGAAAAAAAAAAGATTAAAACAAAAGAAAAGGAATTATAAGAAATTGAAAAGTTGATTTCTTCAGTGGATGTCTTCAATTGTTGATCTTGGTTTTGATGTGGGGTGGTCTTCTTTCTGTATGTTGCTTCCCTATTCTCTAACTGATATAGCGAATTCCACCAATTGGTTTTGTATTTTTTGAAAAGGTGTGCTTCTGGGGAAGGACAAGTGTTATCTATAAATACAGGCCAAAGAGGTATCTCGGGTAGGGAGATACTTACCTGTATCCTAAGTCTTACGTGTTTTTTGTTTTTTTAAATGGTCGAAACCAAACATTTATGCCTTATAGCTTCGTTGTTTACTGTATCAACGATACAATTTACAAAAAAACGATGTATCAACGCCATTTTTTTTTTGCTGTAATTACTAATACATTGTCCATGTAAAATAAAAAAGATTCGATGCAAAAAGCAAATACAAAAAAAAAAAAAAAAAAAAAAGTGACAGCCAAATCCAAATTATTTTAAGACTACACCTAAACTCGAAGTTCTTAATTTTTTTTTTTTTTTTTTGCTTTTAACAAGATTTAACGATCTCCCGTTTTTTTTTTTTTTGTTTTTCGCATCAAATCTTTTTTATTTTACATAGAAAATAAATTAGTAATTACAGCAACGAACAAAAAAAAAATGGCGTTGCTATATCTGGTTTTGGCAATTTTTTCAAAAATATTCATAAAAAACCACAAGACTTTGTATATAGGTAAGTGACCTTAAATAGGATCAAAAAGAACCTCTCTACCAGAGATACCTCTTTGGCCAACGATCTTCCGGACACCCTGTATATAAAGTCTGGGTACAAAAGAATAATAAAAAAAATATGAGAAAGAAATAACTAAAGTTATGTAAATGAAATAAAGGAATAAACGGTTATATGTATACAATTAATTATATGAAATAAATGATGGAATGAAAATGAAACATCGCAATGAGGAACAAATGCTGTTAAGGCAGTTCGAAGTAAAAAGATCAGCTGAGAGATGTTTTAACATTTTAACCAACAATACTTCAAACTGTTTGGCTAATAATTCTGGATTGGTTTTGGTTTATTGTATTAAGAAAGAATTCCTTTATTTCTTGCCTACTCATTGATTTAAAATGACATTTACTAACAATACGAAAATCTATAAAAAATTATTCAAGAACTGAATTATAATAATTATAATTATTTTTCCTACCAATAAAAATTGATTAGTCTACAAGTAATAGTCCAAGTACTATAAATTGTGAAATGAAGAAAAACTGCTTTTAGGTATTATGAACCAATCATATATAAAATAATTTTCCAGTTTTCCTGAAATCATAATATCATCCGGGATAAATGTAAATCAACTTTTCAGGAGCCGATCTAGAATTCCAGGTGCGCTCCTGGAACCTGCCTTTACAGGGGGTTTTCCGGATATAAATGAAAAATATTTCTCGTCACGGAACACCGTTCCTTGGCACCAATTACATGTTAATTCGGGCAGTGAGGTGAAGGGGTGCTCTATAAGGGTTCCTCGGACTTTTAATGTCCTTTCTCGCCGCGATCCGAAATATAAAAAAAGTTTCTTTTATGCCTTTTTCTCAGGAGCAGTACCAAAGAAGTTTCAGGTTGGCGTCTTAAATAGATCCCTCCGCCACGTTGGACAGCAAACTTTCCGTGAATTCTAACGTTGGAAAACATCCCTTATCTTTGTTTCCCTATGATTATATTAGTTAGAAAATAAATAAATAATACCTTAAAAGGAAATTTTATATAACAAACAAATGTTGAACTTATATGATGATCTTATATGTTATAAAAACAAAATTAAATTTATTTCAAGTTAACTTATAATTAAAATTGAATAGATAAGATGATTCTGTTTTTTTTTTAAATAATCAATTTATATAAAATAACGATAAAAATTTTGCTATAGCAAAACGATAAGAAATCGAAAAATATATGAGCAATAGAAAACTGTTCTACGCCAATATAAGAATGTAACAAAAAGATAAATAAAATGAAATGAAAATGAAAATGAATGAAAAAATAAACTTTATTCTGGGATTGACAGTCTCCTAAGAATAATAATAATGCACAGCTACAGGTACAATTATCTGGCCGTATTATTTACAAATTAAATGCTTCTGTTATTACAGCATACATTTTTGACAGGAAAAATATATGAAATAATAGTAATAACATAAAATACAATCGTATATATATGTACATATAAAAGAAAGAAAGAAAAAAATATTCTAAGTATTTATTTAACGATTTACATATTTGCGGAAGACTGATTGTCTAAAAGGTACAAAGACAAAGATGAAATGAAACAGTTCATTAGTCTAAGATATATCAGGGCATTAAAATATCAAATATCATCTGTAGATAACTCTCCAACAAAGCCCCTGAACACGACCTAATTACATTATTTTAAAACTCTTTCCTTCGAAATCCATCATATTCTTAACATTCATAAACGAGCATAATATGGACACTAAAGACCATGGAAGTTGAGTGTCCAAAAACAATAAACCTACCTACGAGCATAATGCTACTCTCTATCGTACCAAATATTTTCCTGATCCTTGGATATTGACCATAGTCAAAATGATACCCAACTCCCAAAAGCCACCGAAATACTTTTCCTCACATTGTCCAATTCTCTTGCTCATTATTGAAAAAAAAAATTGGTTAAACTTATTTTGAAACGCTTGTACCCTATCCTAGATTCCAATCACATTAATAACAAATTACCAGCTTAGATCCCAACTATCAGCCTCACCATTACTATCCAGCAATACCATCATGTGGTGGAGAACCTCTTCATTGGAGCGAGGAGTTTAGTGCACTGTAGCATTTCTATAGCCACAGGCTTTTGAAACTCAAAAACTCCTTAAATTCCTACTTTCAACACACTCCTTTATCATCTGTTTCTACCTCAGTGATTGAACATTTAAATTAATTTTTTATTTTCATATTCTTCACTCTTTACCCAATCTGTCAACATTCCTCAAGGTAGCATCCTTAACGCCATCCTCTATACATTCATTGCCTCCCAAGCACTCCAATCTCATATCATGAACCTCAAGAATGGTGTTGAAATTGGATAATTACAAGAAATCCAAAGGAATCCCATCAAATAACCTTTGCACCTCATCGGAAAAATAAAGATAAAACGACTTACATTCTACAGAATCCTTGAATAATGTTCCATTGATTCCAGTTAAAGAGATCCAATATCTAGGACTTTAACTGGACAACCGTCTTACCTGGAATCCACATACAAGACTTGGCAAGGAACTGCTCGCCGTTTTCGACTACTACAACATTTACTAGGCCAAAAATAAAAAATATCAGTTATTTTCGAAAACTGTAATTAGACCTGTTTGGAGATTCGAAGTAAAGCTTTGGTGCTCTACTAAAACACCCATTTAATATTACATCTACTCCTTGCAATCCAAAATCCTTTATGAAATCCTTAATGCTCCTTACTTTATCACAAATAAACTTACCCATAAAGATCTTTATGTTCTATATGTTGTTGACTCAGCCCGAATCAGATACTTACCTTTCATAGTATTAAACAATAAATGAAGTTCTTCCTAGCAAAAAAATAAACTAAGATATCGCTGAACCAAAATATCTTACAATCTCTACAGTTATTTGAAATACAGCTCTGAATTGATGGAACGACCTTTAGATATGAACTCGTACCTTATCATCATTGAGAACAATAATTCAGTTGGGTTCTAATTTAAGGGAAATTATTACAGTGGCATGTCAATAACCTGTAATGAAGTACATTGAGAATCAGTTGGGTTCTAATTTAAGGGAAATTATTACAGTGGCATGTCAATAACCTGTAATGAAGTACCCTCTGGCAGCGCTTCAATAAATGTTCTATTCGAGAAGGTCCCGAGGCCATCTTCTTTTCAGAAGCCTCGGAGGGTTGTCAGGAATAAAATGTGAATAAAATTGAGAGACTAGTGGATTTGAATGTTGATGGATCTTACTATAAAAGGATAGGAACCTGGTTTGGGCTAAATCAGCAACATCGGGCAGGTATTTATGGATAAGTTTATTGTGACAAAGTGAGGAGGATTAAGGTTTTTTTGAAGGAGTTTGGATTGATTTAGTGGAACCCCAAGCTCTATAAGTATATTTTAAAAATGGAAATGCAGAATATTCCGATAACGTCTTATGAGGTAAAAATATTAGAATAGCTGTGGCATATTTCAATATAATGATTAGCTATATTCATTATTAAAACACGCTCGCTATCGAAACGAAATTATCATATGATTTCCTTAAAATGAAAATAATTTGAATGCAAATTGTTAAATATTACCACACTAATCAAATTAATTTATAGTAATGATTATTATAAATAAAGCTGTTCAATAAAGAAGATCATCAATTTGAAATTGTGTCCATAAAAAACTAATTCTCGTTATATTCTTATCCCTTGTGGGCAGGATTCTCACATGTTACAACCTTATCAGTGGCTGAGATATTTAAAATATATACATTTATTCAGCGAATGCGGCCTGTACAATAGATGCCTTAGGGAGAGAGGGATGGGGGGAGGGGGCAGCTTTATCGGAAGGCAAACTCTTGGAAGTGGTGAGCGGATGGTTTCCCCTGCCAACATGTGGATTGACAGGGTGGCACCAATATACAAGCCACCCCGGTGCCCCAATGTACAGATGTCAAATAACATGCAAATGCTCTAACGGCTGCCCCTCCTGATGTTTTATTCCCACCTGAAGAGAGTGCCTATCAGCCACCAGGCACTTGTCATTTCTTTCCCCATGTTATTCATTAGTCTAGCTAGTCTTCATCCAAAATTTATTTATTTTTTTTTTATTATTGTATATATTTTTTATAATACAAACATGTTAAAATCAAAATTCGTTTGTATCTCAATGTATCTCAATGTAACTCAATCAATGTAAGATTACACCAGTACCCTTGAAAAATTGATATAAGATGAAAAAAATGAGATGTTCTTATCAATGGTGAATGTATATTGTTAGAAATATATGGTAATGGAGATTAGAAACTATCTTTTTTTTTTCATATTTATTGATATTTACAACTGTACAAAATAATATACAACAAGTAAATGTGTTGACAGTGAATACAATGGCATGTAAATAACTTGTGAAGAACTACTCACTAGTAGCACTTCAATAAAATCTACACTAAAAGGTCCCGAGGCCATCTTCTTTTCAGATGCCTCGGAGGATTATTAGGGATGGAGGAGGAAGCGAGTTTGGAGACTAGTGGATTGGAGTGGTTATGGAGCTTACTATGGAAGGAGAAACTATCTAGTAGGTCGATAACTACCTGTTTCGGCACAAATCAGCAAGATGAGGCGTTAAAATATTAAATCATAAATTTATCAGCATCACGACTCAAAAGAATCATTTTGGATTTCATTAAGTATTTAGGAATATCAGGATTGAACCAAATGGAAATTTCGTAGCTTAATGAATCCTGCTATATATTAAACCTATACTAATAAAAGTATTTCCTCCTCCTCCAGTAAATCCACACAGTCTTCAAGGGTCCGGGAATCACCAACCCTTCTCAGTAATATACAGCTGTTGGGCCGTACACGAAGGAGTCTTTATGGTACCAATCACATATTTATAATATTTTGGTTAAACACTTATATCCTAAGTTGATTTCCAACCTAAAACTACCAAGAAGTTAGTAGTTATGTTTTTGTTAGACCTAGGATGGGGACAATATTTTAAAAAAGGCTGACGTAATTTTCCTCGTGTCTTGTCTTCTTGTTTCTTGTTCTCCGTCTAGTCCTTCTGAGCTTCTGTTCTCGATCTTACCACGATGTTGCCTTATCGGTTTCGTCATTCCCAAATGACATCTCACCAATCTGAGACCATGATTTCCACTGACGCTGTATCCACACTATAGCATCTCTCATTTATTAAGATATGTCTAGACCTAGGTTAACTTTGTGTTTTCTCACTACTTAAGCTGTGAAATGTAGTTATGATCTCTAGTTCTTTTTGTAATTTTATATTTCAACTATTTGTTATATATATTCTTTTTCATTTAACAACAGTAAAATGTAATACAAGGTCGCATTTCACTCATCCAATTGATTATTTAGCTTATTTTCTTTTATAATTACCTTGATTATTTAGCTCAACTTATAAAACGTTTGGAGATTATCATCTTAATCAATTAATTAGCCTAAAATTACTTATAATTTGTCAGACAAGTAAATCCTGTCTGGCATTCCTTTAGGTTACTGCAGAGCCGGACGCCAATGAGTGGATGGATGGAGAGTATATCATATTTTTTGAATTAATCATAATGTACTATTAGTATGTGTGATGCCATAGTATATAACAAAGTGTGGTCCTGCTTTTTTTATTTATTTTTATTGTTTTTTCTTTTATACATATTCGAGGATATATTACCTGAGGTTTTATAAGAAGGAAAATATTAATGCTGGTGGGCTGTATCGAATAAATGTAGTGTCATCTTATGTGATTCTATTTGTGAATCTGGATCTGTACAGGAGCAGCCGCTGACAGGTGAAAAACGGTTGGGGAGGGGGATGGCAACGGCATCAATAAGGGCTCTTATATTATTTGACATATATTTGTAGTGTGGGGCGATAAAGTCAGATCGTCACCGCTCACCTCGAGGCTCTCCCTCATCCCGGATCCTCCTTCAATATTTATTTTAAAAGTAGGACAGCCCAATCCCCCTGTTTTTTTCCTTCTTCTTCTTCTTTTTTTTTTTTTTTAAGCATTTATTCCAACCAGATTGGCTTCTCATGTCTCATTTCCCTTAGCATCATTCTCAGAAGGTATCTTCAATCAGTCCGTCGCAGTCCTATTATTTCTACAAGGATTTAAGGAAATCCAGGAATTGATATTGAAAATATTTTTAATTATTAGTAATATCGTTCAATAATAAAGATTAAAGGTTTAATCCCTCAAGGTAATTTCCATCTTGTTTGTATAAGGTCTGCTAATTGCTCAGTAATAATCTTATCAAATCCAATCTGCCTCCCGCCCTGGTTATTTTAGCCGCTTTTGTCAAAATTATCAGTTATTTACATAGAGCTGTGCTTGACGAATGTTAAATACTCCTAGGCTTAAAAATATTGATTCTCAAGACCACTATATATATATATATATATATAAATATATATATAAATATATATATTTTTTCCCCAAACTGAAACTTCTAAACTTCTAACTCTATAAGTTGGTTTCAATATTCTACTCTTTCATCGTCATCAATCAGTTGCTATTCCCATTCTTTAGCTATTCTCCTTTGTCCATCTATTTTCTGGAGTAGTCCATGGATTCATCAAGTACTGTTCCTATCCTCTATACGTCGACGATTCTCAAATCTATAGGTTCAGTGCTGAGGTAAATCTAATTAGATTATAGCAGTAAATTTCTTATGAACACTTAACATGGAGGGTCTTTAATGTCCTTATTCAATCTATGTTTCTTTCTTTTTAGTTTAGGTCATATTTTTAAATTTTATTGAATAAGTTTTTTAAGGAATTTTATTATCATTCCGATATATTTACTATTATTACCTAGAACGGTAGGGAGGTTTCTATGTAATCCTACTTCCTGAAAACTACTATCCCATATAGGGCAGTCCAGTAGAATGTGTTTAATTGTTAGTTGTATGTTGCATGACACGCACTTTGGTGGATTGTCCTCCATTATAAGATACACATGAGTGAGACGTGTATGGCGGATCCTAAGTCTTTTTATAACAGCTTCTTCTTTTCTGTTGTTTCGGTTATAGCTTTTCCATATTTTTAAACATAGTTGTTTTTTTAGTTCTGCTCTTTTTTCCTAAAGTCCGGCTCAAGCCATTTTGACCCGGTATTTTAAACTATTGCAAAGGCCAAATGGGTAAATATTTGTGAAGCTCTAATATTTATCATGCTACTTCCATGGCTGCCCGATCTGCTGCTTCATTGCCTTTGATCCCCACGTGAGATGAAGTCCAAAGCAGTAATACAGAGTGTTTTCTATTGATGCATACACTTGGGCTTTCTTTACTAGATGGTCTTTACTGTAAAAGTTTTTGAATGCCATTAGAGCAGATAGAGAATTTGTGCATATTACAAAGTTTTCTTCCTCGCATTGCATAGTATAATATAGCGCCGCATAAATCACATAACATTCGACAGTGAAGCTAGTGGTTAGAGAGGGAAGTTTATATTTGACAATGCTGGAGTCTGATACAAAGCAGCATCCCAAATTATTCTGTAATTTTGAACCATATGTATAAATGTATTTTCTATTACTATATTTTCCTTAATTTCTTGGTATTCCGCTAGATAGGTAGGTCCTGTTGTGATATTTTTAGTGAATTTTTAATTTATTGCCGGCAATTTTGAAGTCAATAGTGGGTAATTAAATTTATGGGTTGTAAGTTGTAGGGTACTGATTTTTTCGATATATCTGCTAACTATAATACCCAATGGATCAGGTAGTCTGGCTTCCGAGAAATCGTGTATTATCTGTTTTAAAATGGGTTTCCACGCGAGGTTATAATTATCGATTTTTAGCCGAAAACATAATAATAAAATTAAAAAGCACTTATTAATTAGTTTCCATTATTTCTTTACTCTTTTAAACCTTTGGTGAATTTGTCCTGGTTTTACATCTAGTTCTTCTTCCTTTAACTTTTGTCCACTCGGTTTGTTGGCCATCAGGGCAAAGTTGAGGGTTGGTAAATTCATAAGATGCTGCCTGTACCAAAGGTAAAAACTTCGGTTCAAAGGCTATTTCGCAGTTGGTGGATAGGGCTTCCGAATTTTTTTCTGATATTCGACCAGAGGTTCGAGAATTTGGAGTAGTTGGGATTTTGAAAAGGAAAATAAAGAGGAGTTTGTGTGAGGTGAGGGTGTGGTGGGAGGTGGTACGTGGGTGGGAGGGGGATCAGAGATAGCATTAATATTGGTTCTGGTTGTGGTTGTTTTACTAGACGTAGCTGTTACAAATTTTATAGCTGTTAATTGATTTTCGATTATTTGTTCTGTTTGTACAATAACTGAATTTTAGTTTTAACAATATTAGCAAAATACATTTGTGTTGTTATTGGATGTAAGAGATCGTATTTTTTCCTTGAAGCAATATATGTTACTTTATCTGTCTCTTGAATTCGTTTGATTTCCTTTTTTTTTTCAATAAAAACTTTTTATTTCGGGCAATTTTTCGAAAACGCATCGTGATCAATCGAACAATTAAAGTTACCGGTTATTGCACTCAGACCTATAATGCTTCTTTATATAAATTTGTTTAGTATGACCAATTTAAGACAGAGTTACAAGGGAATGGGTTTGAAATGAATTGTCTTGCGGTAACATTATGAAATCCTGGTTTAATTTCAGAGGAAAGAGAGGGATTGTCGAAAGTTATTAGATAGTTGTGACAGTTTTGTTTTTCATTATTTATAAAAAAAAAGTTAATCTTTTAAGCTCGATAGCATTCTGGGGCTTTAGCTTTTCTTTTATTACGTATTTGTCAACATAATTCAGATCGAATAACCACACAATGCCTTTACTTAAATTTGATTTAGCACGTGCCTCTACTTTTATTACACTTTAAGTTGTTACACTTCATTGAGTATCAGAAAATACTTCGACTAAAAGTGTCCCACCTCTCAATTTTTTAATTACTTTCGCCTCACCTATTGCTTTTAAACTTTTATGTATTAAAAAAGGTGAAACCCTTTTAAAATCTAATAAATTACCATCGTTATCTGTTTCAAGTCTTTTTGTAATTAAAAACTTGACACAGTTTTTTTTTCTGTCCACTATTCCCTGCAGTAGTAAACTTGAACCTACCTTTTTCTTTTTAACGATGGGGATTCAACCATTTTCGTAGCTGAATCATGCAGTTATATGAAAGAAAAAAATAAAATAATTGAACGTTTAAATTGATTTATACTGAATAATAGATAGAGAATAAACAATACCAAATAACGAATATCTATGAAATAGAGTTTAAAAAACGAAATAAATGGAAAATTATCAATTAAAATATACATAGAACAAAACATATCATTTCGTTGTTATTTTCGGCTAATACGGAGGAGCTCTCAACCCATACGTCTACACTTGACCGAATCTAACACAAATTCTTTTTACAATAAATATATACAGTGCAGTAGACGGATTATGCTTTAAATCACATCTCTATGCGCTCTATAATTTTCTTCATTTAGCTTTGTGAGAAGTTTCTATAAAGTTAGAGTTAATTTGTTTTGTATCCTATTATAACCAGTTTTTGTACATATTTATTATGTCATCCATCTATATTTTTTTTTATTCTATTTTAATGACTAGAATATAGATTTTTATATGGTATATGTAGGTTTGCAAATTATTAATTATTTATTTTTATTTCTAATATTTGTATACATTTAAAGCCATTATTCCTGTAATATCAGGATTTAATTACAGGGTTAATTTTTAATCCAATTAGGATTGACGAATTAATTGTCACTTTTATAGCAATTGTTTTACTAACCGACTTCCAAAAAGAGGAGGTTTTTAATTTTAATTTTATTTTTTTTTTGTATGCTTGTTACGCGATTACTCCATCAATTATGAATCGATTTTGATGATTATTTTTTTGATCGATAGGTTATACTTCCCATTAAAATTTTATTGAAATTAATTCATCGCTTAAAAAAAAAAAAAAAAAAAAAAAAAAAAAAAAAAAAAAAAAAAAAAAAAAAAAAAAAAAAAACAATTTATAAGATATCAATGATATATAACCTCCCACTCTGAACAAATTTCTCCATGGTGACTAAATCTAAATTATTAACAAAAATAATTTACGTATACAGTCAACTCCCGATGTGTCGAACTTCGATGAGCCGAATTCTTAAATAAGTCGAACAAAATCTACGGTCCCAAATACATTACACGTAAATTTCTTCTCAATAAGTCGATTTCAGGCTCAAAATTGAAAATTGTGTAAATAACTTAAAATATAGGTTAAAAGAGGGGACTTCAAGGACTCCACCTCCATGAATCGGACATTGGAAGTCATCATCTCTGTAATTCGAACTTAAATTCAAAGAATTTCATGGGTAATTTGTTATCCTGTTTCCTGTCATTGCTTAACATTTCAGTTCACGGGTACGCCAGTCATTTATTGGTTATTCACTCGATTGGTTTTACAATGACTCTGCGAAAATTGAAAATTCTTTCAATTAACGAAAAGTAAAAGCTGATCTGCGAAGTGGAGAAAGAAGTTGAGCGGTTATTTCTAGTGAATTCAGAATTCCACGTAGTTCTCTTTCAACCATCCTAAAGAATAAAAATTAAAAAAAAAATATGGCTGCTTTTGGAACGAGGAAAGTCTGCTTTTAGGTACTGCCAGAAAAAAGCGCAGTTCAGTGATGTAGAAAGTTGTATGTTAAGTGTTTCTAATTTTGTGTTCATTTTTCCATTTACATGAAGATAAGTGGAATGATAACCTAGATAAGTCGTTCAATAAGCCGAAGTGTAGGTAAGTCGAACTATTTTTCAGGGTCTCTTGAAGATCGACTTATCGAGTGTTGACTGTACAAACAAATATACACTCACTTACCACTTATTATTATAAAAATAATTTTTAGAAAAATAAAAAAAAAATTGATTTCAAGATTAATCCTACATGCACAAACTTGAACTAAAAAGTAAAAAAATAATATTTAAATTACTTCGATACAGAGAGAATTAAATAATATTCAGCAAATGTGTGTATAATTTAACTCCCCGTCAAAAGTATCACAACACTTTAAGATATTTGAATTTTACAAAAACGTCTGGTTTTTTATAATAAAGAAAGTTTCTGAAGTCTATAATAAACATTTTTAAACTGTACATAAACAGGTTTTATTAAAATAAATTACAATATGTTTTCCAATAAACAAAAAAGTTGGAAAACATACTTTTTAAAATTATCTTTTTATACAATTTTAAATTTTAAATTACAATCTAAATTTTTAATTTACATTTAATAAGACCTCAGATTCTGACAGAATCATCGTGGCTTAAACGATTCATTGTGAATGAAATTAATTGTTATAGTTATAATATGAACTAATCTAGAGAGACTAAAGAGAAAAGAGGGAACAAATTTGAGGCAAAAGAAAGACAAACATGGACTGAAAAGAAATTTGAAATGAATAACTAAAATTTCATCGTTTATTGGCAAACAGTGGATAACGATGATGTTTATGATCCCTAATGTCTCTCATCAATTAAATAATAAATAAGTAGGAATAAGGTCAAACCAAGAAAATCTCGAGAATTTTGGGTGTTGCAATACTTTTGACGGGGAGTGTACATCTGTGTGTGTGGGTTTCCCAAATACATGCTGTTTATTATTTATGTTTTGAGAAACTAATACATCAAGTAGAAAAATATCCTAAAATTAAATATTTATGTATCATTATAAATAATAATATCGTTCGAAGCCAACCCTGGTTTTTGTTTGAATGATCAAATAAATATTTCATATAGTCCCATTTTAAATTTGTTTACAATAGAAACGGAAAAAAACCAATTAGTCTTAGGAATACCCAAAGGTTTAACTTACCTGTCCCTTTTCACCTCCCCTTTCACTCTTGATATCTTTTACAGGTTTTTTTGTCTTTGTAGGTGAGAATCGATATATTTTTTTTCTTGTCTTTCATTTTTAACCTTTAATTACTACCATGGTTCAAAAACAAATTAAAGGTTCTTTGGTTTTCGGCTGGCAGGTACCATGTATTCTCCCCTTATATTCAGTTAACCTCTTTGCCTTGTTTCTGTGATTGTCTGTATCGGTCTTATTAGTGTTTAGGGGTCATTTTTATAATAATAATCGCTTACTAGCAGCCGTTGTGTACGTACGGATCTCTCCCTATTATACTGTGCCTTGTTTTTGTTATTTTTTATTGTTATATTATTTAGTTTTTGTTCCATTTATTTAAACCGTAGTTAGATATAGATGTTTAGTGTGCTTGTTTGGTGAAAGAAGTCAATTTTAAGTGAAAATAGTCAAATATTTTCCTCATATATTTATAAAGGTAAGCCTAGAGCTTAATTCTTCACGTACTGATAAGAGGAACTGCCAGTCCCCACTCTTACTACTCCCCACTTTGTCACTAGCTCCGCCCACTCTACATCATGACGCTGTGTCCAGTTTGTAACACTTCCGTTAACAGAGACGTAAAAATCTCAATTATGTGCAGCACATGTCACGTAATTTTTCATAAAAAATGCAAAGGGGTTAAAGAACAAGATGATAAAGAATTAAAAATCTGGAAATGTGACCCCTTATGCAACAAAAAAAAAATTACCAGTCCGTCTGACAAAGACGAAAACTTAACGACCAAATCTGGGGATCAGTCCGATTCAAATTTAAAAGAAATTTTGGTTCAGATTGGTAATTTGGCCAGTGAGTTCAAAGAAATAAAAGACACGCTAAACAAACAGACAGACCTTTCCTTTGATAATTCCGCAAAATTAAAAAATTTAGAAGACCATGCAAAGAGGCAAGAAACATTGATAGAAGAATTGTTAGCAGAGAATAAATCTTTGAAAACAAAAATTACAAAGTTGGAAACAAAAATTAACAGGATAGAACAGAAGCAACTCTGTAACTCATTGGAAATTAGAGGTGTGCCACAGAAGTCCGGGGAAACAACAGAGGGAATTGTTTGCTCTATTGGATCGGCCTTGGGTATAAAACTCAAGGCAGATGACTTAGATTTCGTCGAGAGGAAAAGATCAAAAGGAGAAGATACTAGACCAGGTCCTATAATAGTACGTTTTGTCCGACAGACAGTAAGAAACGAAGTTATCCGGCTCCGAAAAATTAAAAGAGATTTCTCCACTAGACACTTAGGGTGGGAGAACGACGAAAAGATTTATCTAGGAGAGGAAATGACTCCAGTCAATTGCTACTTATACTGGCTGGCGAGGCAGAGGAGGGCCGCCGGCAAGTTGAAGTTCGTTTGGTTCGCTGGAAGCAGAGTACGATGTCGACGAGACAACGGACATCCTGTTGTCCTGATAGACCAAGAAGAGGACCTAGAGGTTTTCTCCTGAGAGAGGAAACTCTGTTACCTTAGCATCCCCCCAACAAACACTTCATACAAGTTTTATTTAACAAAATTTATTTTATTTATGTATCTTTCATGGTTTAGTTCCATCATTTTTTTCTATTATCTTCGTTACAAGAATATTCATATTCATTATAGAACTCTTACTGTTTATGTTCCTGATATCATTTCTTTACTTGAAAATTTCTATTATATTAGTTATATTTCACAGATTCCTCATTTTCGTCACCATTATCTTTATATTAATTTACTGTATTATGGCCATTATAGTAATTCTCTATATTACTATCAAGTCTCGTATTTAATTAGTATAGCTTTATGCGAACCTAATATTATAATCACCCCCACCGCTAATCATTCATCAATTCTATCCTCTCTTATCCTTTACCATGAGTAATATACTCACTGCATGCCATGTTAATGCTCAATCTATCCCAGCCCACTATGATGAATTCCTATTCCACTTCCAGCAGAACTTTTACCATGTAATAGCAGTTTCCGAAACATGGCTAAAACCTTTTATTCCTTCCTCTTCTGTTTCAATACCTCACTACAACCTCCTCCGTCATGATCGAGTCAACAGAGTTGGTGGTGGTGTCGCCCTTTACATCCATGAAACACTCCGATCTCGTATCCTCCATTCCTCAATTAATTTAGATTCTCCTCACATAGAATACCTTTTTAGTGAAATTACCATCAACACCCGAACTATCCTTTACACAGTAATTTACCGACCCCCACATGTACCCTTTGATCCCAGCTTTGAAACCTTCCTCTTCTCAATAATTCCTTGTTATAATCACATTATTATCGCCGGAGATTTCAATTCTAATTTTTTAACTGACAACCCTGATAAACGCTTCCTGAGTAACCTCTTTCAATCCCTTGGTCTCTTCATTGTTCCTTACTCTGCAAACCCATCACCTTTCCCAATCGGATACTTGGCTTGATTTACATGTAATTGACTCTCCCACAAATTTGGTATCCCACTCCCAACATCCTATACCCTCTCTTTCTGCACATGATTTAATATCGATTTCTTATGACTTTCCTGTTCCTTCCTTCACTCCTCGAATTATTACGTACCGCAATATTGACTCTTTAACTTTTCCAATGGTTCAAGCCGACCTAGAATCCATAGATTGGAACGCCTTTTACTCCACACCATCCTTAGATTCTAAGATCGAATTCCTGACTTCCAACCTTTTATCCATTCTAAATAATCATGCTCCTCAAAAAAAAGTGAAAAAGCACCGTCCTCCAGCACCTTGGATAACTCAAGATATCAAAGAGATGATGAGAACCAGAGATGCAGCCAGAAGGAAATATATCCGGACAAAACACCCTGAAGATTTAATCACCTTTAAAAACCTCCGTAACCGAACCCAATCAGCCTTCCGTCGTTCCAAATTCCAATATTACCATAAAGCATTATCCACGCTTTCCGATTCCCGCCAAAAATGGAAACTTCTCCGCCAAATCCCCTCCTTACAATTTAAATCTTGTCCTTCGTACCATGCCACGCCAGATGAACTCAATAAGTATTTTACCTCATCCGGTTCACCTTCCTCAATCCCAGTTTACAACCCGAATAATACAGATTTTGATTCCGATAAATTCTTCTTTTCTTATATCGAACCCTCCCAGCTAATAGAGGCTGTAATGAAATCACGTTCCAAATCATTTGGACCAGATGGGATTCCAGCACGATTTATTAAACTTTGCCTCCCATTAATCCTAGCACCTCTACTCCATATTTATAACTTTTCTCTCCAGAACTCAATCTTTCCATCCGTCTGGAAAAAAGCTACTGTCCTTCCCCTAAATAAAGTTCCTAATCCAGCATCCGAAGATGACTACCGACCCATCTCACAACTTTCCAATCTTTCTAAACCTCTAGAGAGAATAGCTCAAGACCAGATATCCTCATTCCTTGAACAGCATCTTAATCCTTTTCAGTCAGGCTTTAGAACTGGCTTTTCCACACAATCAGCTCTTGCAAAAATCACCTCAGACATCCACCAAGCTATGGACCATCATAAAATCACCATCCTCATCCTCCTTGACTTCAGCAAAGCCTTTGATACCATTGATCACAACCTACTCCTTTCCAAACTAGCTAATAACTTTTCCTTTTCTCATAGTGCGACCAGATGGATCCAATCCTTTATTTCTGACCGTAACCAGATAGTCCAAATTCCTAACCTTCCCCCTTCCTCTCCCCTCCCAATCACCTCTGGTGTGGTTCAGGGCTCCTCAATATCACCTTCTCTATTTAGTTCCTACATTAATGACGTTTATCCCCTCATAAAACATTGTTACTCTCATTTTTACGCGGACGACTCACAAATTTACCTTTCCTTTTTCCCTAGTGAACTGCAGGAAGCTATCGCAAAGATGCAAGCTGATCTTGACACAATATCCTCTTGGGCCTTTGCTAATAAATTGAAACTGAATGCTAGCAAATCCAAGGCTATTGTGTTGGGCTCCAGGGTCCTTCTCAACTCCTTACCTGGAATCCCTAATTTCTCCATAGACTCCAATCCCATAAACTTCCACAACTCCGTTACGAACCTCGGCATTGTCTTTGACCAAACCCTTTCCTGGAAAGACCATGTTTCCCTAATTATCCGCCGAACAATTTCCACTCTTCGACTCCTAAACCGCTCCCGTAAATTCCTCCCTCAATCAACTCGTCAACTATTAATTACCTTCCTCATATTCCCCCATTTTGATTTTGGTAGTGTGGTGTTCGGAGGCCTCTCTGCATCTCAAGACGCAAGATTGAAGAAGCTCATGAACTGTTGCCTGAGATTCGTTCTAGGGATATCACGTTATGACCATGTATCTCACCACTACACAAGATTAAAATGGTTATTTCCCTCCTTCCGAAGACAATACTTCCTTGGTTCGTTCCTTTACAAATCACTTTCCTCTCAGTCACCTCCCTATATCCTGAAAGCATTAACATTAAAATCATCAGTGAGTTCCCGCAAAACCAGATCCCGTTCCTCAGACCTCTACCTAACTTCCTTTAACACAACATCCTTCAAACGCTCCTTTATTTCTAGAGCTTCGAACTTCTGGAACTCCCTCCCTTCCATCATTCGCCATTCCTCCACTTATAATAGCTTCAAATCACGTCTTTTCGTTTACTTATTAGAAACTCAATCTAATAGTCACATCAATGAAGATAATATGTTTTAAAATGAAGTATGAATATTCAAAGTATAATATTGATTTGTACAGAATTACTTTAGTACCATTGCACTAAATTTGTATAATTGGTTTCAGCATAATTATATTATTTATCAGACAAGATACATTATTTTTTTCCGTATAATTTATATTTCTTAGCTTTGTCTACCGCATTCTTTTGTTGAATATTTTTTTGTTTTTTCCTAATTTGTTTTTGTAGCTTATTTTCAATTTCGAACCTTAAGTTGTAATTTAAGTTATTTTTCAATTCCTTAATTTAATTTAAATTGTATTTCCTTGTCTTTATTATATTTCTAAATTATACATACGGCAGCTAGGCCGCCAATAAGTGTTCATCATAATTATTCTTAAGGGGCAATAGCCCCAGAATAAAATTTATTTTCATTCATTCATTTCATTCATTTTTGACCCGTGATAGTGATTACGTTCTAAGTTGTGTAAAGGTGTTAAAGTGGTATGGCTAATGACGGTATTGTTATGGATGGTAGTCATTACAACGATTGGTTGGCTTATATAAACGTATGATATAAATATATAAAATAAATGAGGAGGAAGAGTTGACAGACGTCGGAACAATGAGGAAAAACAGAGAAGAAACCTTATCAATTAAAAAAAAAAAAATTTTTTATTTGCCGTAGAAGAGAGCTACCCACAGTTTTCTTAGTATTTAAGATTTTGAATTACTTTTCTTTTAGAAGTTAGAAGAGTATCTTGAAAAATGAAAATGAGGAAGGAAGGCCCTCAGAAAAATATTTTTCTATATATAGGAAGGAGGGCCATTATATTCAAAAATATGTATATTTTTGAAAAAATGTGTTGTTTTTTTGTTCTTCATTTTCAAATTAAATTATGTGCTAAGGGAAGTGTAAAAAAAAGTATGTAACGTTTGATGTGTATCTAATAAAAAAATTGTATAAAGAAAATTTATTTACATTTTTTTTAATTTTTCTTATGTGGGTCAATACTAGGCCCATGGTAGTATTTATGTAAGTTTCATGGTCGTAGTTGAAGGTTAAAAACTTATTATAGAAAATTCATGTAACAATGTGCTCATGTTTTCAAAATTTTGTATTTTTTAGAACTGATGAATGTTTTACATTCGAAACTAGTTTTCAAATAAGACGATTTCAATAGAAGTGGCATTTAATTCAGCAATTCTTATTTTATTGATCCTTCTATACTGTTATGCGTACCTCAAGTAAAATTTTAAAAAACTATTTTTGTTTGATTTCGGTAAATCTCGAATAAAAATATTAGCTCAATAGCTTATAGAGTTCAACGTCTTTTAATGGAATGGCTTTCATTCCGAAACACTCCTCATTTCCTTTGAATTTTCGGTATTGAGAGTTGAATGAATTATGAAAAATATTTCATTGTGTGTTGATATCTCAGAAAAACCAGGGGCTGACCCTCCTTGGACTGATTCACTCCCGTCACTCTCAATATTTACTTTCCTCTTTAAGGGAAAAAAAGGGATATATTTTAACTTTCACAAAAGCTCCTCCCCTCCCTTGGGATTTCTTTGTCATTTACTCCTCGTTCACAGTCTGTCAAGCAGAGTTAATAATAATAATTTATTTCGTCTTCGAACTGTTTCTCCTTTGAAGGCTGCTGTATTCTTTTCAGCAATAATCTATATTTGAAAGATAAATATCTATGGATCAGTTAATTTTTTTATTTAGATTGATGCCTCAGAGATGTTCAACATTGTTTAAAAATATTATTCAGATAGCCAAGTAAAATAAGGCTCCAAAAGTCCGTTTTCAAGAAAAAACTGCCGAACTTTTATCCACAGCGGATCTTTATGTTTTTTGGGGTGCTGCATTCGAATCTGAAGTTAGCTACCACGGCAAACGGCGGCTTCATACCCAAAATCGCACAAAACCACCCAAAATACCGGTTAGATTGTTTCAAAGAAACTCTTTAAATATTAATTGAAGCTGGAATTATAATCTACGAAATGAAAAATACTACTCCGAAATTGGACCATTTACCGCGAAAAAAAAAAAAAAAAAAAAAAAAAAAAAAAAAATTGGATTCTGGGTCATGGAAAAAAACATAGTCAGTCCCACTCTTCCGCGAAAACATTTTGTCGTACTTTTTTGTGTATAACTCCGAAACTATTTGTCGGATTCTAAATTACTTTTTTTTTATCTTAAATCTGGTTCATAAAAGTTTTAACAATGTCCCTTTACTATTAGATCATATATAAGTATTTTATATTTAATCCCATAGAGCACCCACTGAACATGTCATAATTGTCATATTTTGCCCAAACTCTTTATATTTATTTTTAGCAAAGCTGGTGTTACATGGTGTTTAATATTTAATTAGAACATGAAACATAATTGTCATATTTTGCCCAAATATACATATTTAGCATGGGTGTTACATGGTGTTTAATTTAAACATAACCTGTATTTTGGGCGTTTTTTTGCGATTTTGGGTATAAAGCCGACGTCTGTTGTGGCAGCAAGCTTCAGATTCGGATTCAGCACCCTAAAAAACATAAAGATCCGTTGAGAATAAGAGTTCGGCTGTTTTTTCTTCGGCGAACCCTTATTTTACTGGACTAAGATAAACTTATTATGTTTTGTAATATTATAAATCTTAATTGAATGGCTGCATCAAGATCTCTAATAAGCCTTTTCTCCAAATTATGTGGGTCTAATATTTTCCTTAGCTCTTGGAAGTTTAATTCTTCTTTTGAGGCATTTGCGATCTGCAGGTATCATATTGTTGTGACAGTTTTTTTTACTCTCACAGCAGTACGTTCATATAATGGATATTCTCTCTGTTAGACTATTTTAAAGGTAAAATTAGGATGTTTCAAATGAAAACGAGTAAGAGTACCACGGACTTGTATGAGAATAGAATACGATTTATTATAATATTTATCGTCGTAAAGGAATTTCTAAAATTATATTACTGTTCGTTCGTTAATAATTTTCTCAATTAAATAAAAAATGAAACAATTCACTTTTACCTGAAAAAATTGAATAATTTATTTAATTTAAAAATGAAATGATTCTATTTTAATGCTCTGAACAAAATTTCTTATTTTTCTGTTATTTACATTAGTTTTCCCCATCGTATTAATTTGTTCCATTTTGTCTGTTGTTCTATTTAAATCATCGAAACAATTTACAATTCGTATTCTAAATTATTCTTTACCATTTTTTATCCAATATTTTTTTCATAAATATTCAAGTATTTAATGTAACTACTTAAAACCTGATTCAATATTACTGAAATTAGGAGTGTTGAAAAAAGTTTCCTTTTGATGTTTGATGAAGTCCGTAAGTAAGAAAAGAATCGATTGAATTTCGAATGCTCATTTTTGTAAAGTTATAATTAAAAGGAGACACAGAACAGCTGTGGAATGCACTAAAAACATGCATCTTGGAAGTAGCAGGGGACGTGTGTGAGTTAAGGAAACTTTCAAGCAACAGAAAGCGTTCAGAATGGTGCAGTGAAGAAATCAGGTGTATAGTACAACAAAAGAAAAAAGCATGGAAAGCTCATTTGCAGGACAGAACACCTGAGAGGTTAAGTCTCTATCACTCAAGTGCTAGTGAAAATACTCCAACAACTTTTTCAACAAATTTGGGACAGGAAAAAAATCAACATCCCTATACACAAAAAAGGCAGCTCCACCGAATGTGTAAATTATCGTCCAATAAGCTTACTCTCGGTTGTTTACAAACTGTATCCCAGCATACTGGAAAAACGTCTAAGGGCAATTGTCGAAAATAAAAGAGAAGGTGAACAAGCAGGATTCCGTCCTGGAAAGCAAACTCAGGACCACATTTTTGTTCTAAGAAGCATTACTGAAAAGGCATGGCATAGAGATAAAGACATATTCTTGGCGTTTTAAGACTTGAAAGCAGCATTTGACTCTGTGCCCAGAAACGAAATATGGACAGCCTTAGCGGCCAAAGATATTCCAGGCGATCGAATCTCAGCCATTAAGTCAGCGTACCATGAGGCGAAGTGAGTTTTGCGGATCAATGGAAAAGAATCTGAGGCATTTTACACAGATACATACCTCTTTCTCTTTAGGCAGGGAGATAGCATAAGCCCGCTCCTGTTCATCATTTTGATGGACGAGATCCACAAAATATGTAAACGCCGAACAGCATGGACCGCCATCGGAAAATGGAATTTAAGAACCATCCTTGTCAGAGTCTTTTGTACGCGGACGACATCGCCCTAACTGCGGATTCCCAAGAAAAAATGCAGGAAGCCCTAATAGAATGGTAGGAGGAGTTACTCCGTAAAGGAATGGTCATAAACACCTCTAAGAGCAAGATCATAGTTCTGTCCCGAGAGGAGCTAGAAGAAGTCCACCTAATTTGCAATGGGAAGACATTAGAAGTTGTGCCAGAGTTTACCTACTTAGGGACTGTAATAAGCTCCTCTGGTAAGATTGACCCAGAAATATCTCATAGGATAACCAAAGCTAACCAAGTCTATTACCAGGTTTGCAATAGCTTAGTTGGTCACCGAGAAGAGGATGTAGAAACAAAAAGGCTCCCATCCCCTACATATTGAAGCGAAAGCTGGGTAATGCTAGGTAAGCTACCCAGCCGCATTACTGCAGCAGAGATGAGGTTTCTGAGGAGAACAGTAGATAAGACAAGAAGGGATTGCATCAGGAACGAACAAATAAGAGAACATCTGATTTTTTGTCACTTCTGGTATTTTTTTCATTATAGCCCTGAAGAAGACCTGCAACGCAGGTCGAAAAGTTGGCACGTATTAAAGAATTCTTCTTTGACGTGGTGTTACTTTGACTGCATCCCTGACTATCTTCTTCTCCAAATAAGAGAACAATTCGAGGTGACAGAACTAAGAAATACAATCGAATCCCGACAGTTCAAGTGGTTTGGCCATGTGTGTCGTATGGAGGATGAAAGAGAGCCAAAGAAAGTCTTGGAAGCTCGACCTACAGGGAAAAGACCGCGAGGACGGCCCAGAATTTCCTACCAGGAGAACATCCAGAGGATTGGAGGGAAAAATGCTCCAGCAGATGAAGAACCTAAGTAGGGACCGAAGTTAATGGCTACAGTTTATTGAGGCTCCTCGACGCTAGAAATGGCACATAAGAGGAACTTAAAGAAGAAGAAGAAGAAAGAAGTTTCCTTTTGATGTTTGATAAAGTCTGTAAGTAAGAAAAGAATCGATTGAATTTCGAATGCTCATTTTCGTAAAGTTATAATTAGGGCTGTGAATTATATGCAATAAAAACTAAAAAATATGCACATATATATGCAGAGATATTGGTTAAAATGTGCATTTAAATACCGTAAATATGCAACTATCTGCATTATTAGAAAAATAAAAAATCGCAATACATGCCTATACTTAAGTACAAACTCAAGTTTAAATAACTGATTGTGTTGAAAAGGGGAACATTATGAAGAAAAACATTAAAAAGCTAATATTAAAAAATAAAAACAAATGTTAAAAACCTTTATTAATGATAAATAAAATACATTAAACAGGGAAGATTAAAAACGAAAAAAAATCATGACATTAATTTACAGAAAACTTAAACAACAATGAGAACCAAAATACTTATACTTTAAAAAAGAACAATATACATAAAAACCAATAAGCAGCACCATAAAGAAACTCTCCCGACTTATTCATGCCACTTATTCACTGCTGTAGATTTTAATTGCAGACAACCACTTTTTCAGGTTTTTGAACAAAATAGATCGTCAACAGCAACAAAATAGATATGAAACGGCTAATGCGTCTCCATCACTCTTGGAAGTCTCATTTGAAAGCTCACCTACGAACTTTCCAACAAGATATTTGTCTTTGAAGGAGTGACTTTCGGTATATTAAGTTTACACAAAAGAACAGTTAACGAATAATATGTATCGGTGAACACTGTGTGAGATACTGTGTAACGGAATGATGGAAGGGAGAAGGGTGAGATGAAAAGTGACTTCATAATATTCCACGTATTTGAGCGAAGTATATACTAGAAATTGATCGGATTAAACAATTCTAAGAGAAACAAATACGATCGTAAGTTCGCTGAAACTGGAGAATCGGCACTTCGACACATTCAAACGCATTGATTAGGAGATAAAAAAAAAGAAAAGGAGGAGTTCTAATAGCTATTTTTTGGTTTCTATCTATATTTTATTTTTTTTCTGCTCGGAAACATAAAAAAATTCGAATGTCAAATGCTGATATTCCGGATATGTAGATAAATATGTAAGTCTAGTTAAAAATATGTAAAAATATGCATTTATGGTAAAATATGCAAAATTAAAAATAGCTCAAATTTATTCCAGATGCCTTAAAACATATATATTTTGATAATATTAGATGTTTTAGTTAATTAGGAAAAATATGCTACTACATATATTTTACAGCCCTAGTTATATTAGAATCATTATGGGAAAAAATCCATTAGGTTTTATTTATTTGAATTTATTTATTTTTATTTATTGCTTGGCTTTACAGCTCTAGATGAGCCTTGGCCTAACGCAGAAAAGATGACCATAGCTTTTCTTCGCCATCCTCTTATTCCTAGATTTTTCAGGTCCGCCTCCACATTATCCTGCCTCCTTATTCAAGGCTTTCCTCTTAATCTGGTACCATCCGGTCTGTCATTCATCATCCTCTTCGGCAGCCTCTCGTCTGGCATCCGTTGGACATGTCCCAGTCACCGCAACCTTTCTTCCTTGATGACCGCCATTATATTCGGTTCTCCGAATAGCTCTTCCAATTCTTTGTTCCTCCTTATTCTCTAATTTCCATGGTTGTTTACTGGGCCGAGAATTCTTCTGAGAACTTTCCTTTCCCAAACTTTAAGTATTGTCTCGTTCCCTTTTGTTAGTGTCCAGCAATCACTTCCATACGCTGCCACAGGCCTTATGACTATTTGAATACTTTATTTAAATACTTTGCGAAAAAATGATGTATTAATTTTAAAATATCATCAGAGTTAACGTACAGTTGAGAAAACTCACCCTTTTTTATGTTTTGTTGACGGCTGATAAAAGGAGACGCTTCTGAAAGCGAAGTTGATAAACTTGATTTGAAAACTCGATTGAAAAGTTAATGTTGATAGTACTAATTGATTTAAGTAAAAACAAGAAGATTTAGATGAGGTTAAAAATAAGATTGGAGCAGAAACGATTTTGAACCTTTCTGGTATTTAGCAGGCTACCTACGATAGCACCGATTAAGAATAACCTTAAGAAAATGTCAACTTATTCAAATATATCTGAATGTACAACCGACCTTATCAAGTATCTTAAAATCTCAATAACTTTAGATTAGTTAACTATTTTATCAATTCCATTTCAACATCAAGGCATGAAGCAGTGATGGAGTAATGAGTCAAGGTAAAGTGGCTCCTGTTCCCATCACTGATAAATATGACGGGTATTACAGTTGATACTAGCCAGTTATCATTTATGTGATACGAGCACAATGGAAAGGTCCGTCATTACAAGGGACAAGTTGATGATTCATCCTTGTCGGGTATTACTCATGAGGATCCCGCTCATCATCATTCCGCGATTACGTGGCCGCAGCATTACCCACATTCGGGATATCGAACGCTATTTTTTTGTCAGATTATATCAGATAGTATCTCATTCGCTAAAAAATAACATATTTGTTTTATTCTCAACATATCTCTACTTGAGCCAACCTAGCTGAAACAGTAGTACATCCATTCTTCTGTTGTTCACGAAAAAGAAGGGAGAGCTAGTAAAGATTTTGGTTCAGCAGTTGACCCTAGAAAACTTGAATAATCAGATGATTACTGTGGAGGGTGTCTGGAATGCCAGATTACGCAGCTTAAGTTGGCAGAAAGCTGTGTGTGAAAAGGTGTGAATAGCTGTCGAGAAAATTATTTGAGACAGGACGGTGTAGGTACACTTCGATAAAAAATCCTTCTCCCTTGAGCAGTCAAAGTTGGGTGTACTATATTTTAAGAATTTTTCTTTAAACGTTTTATTAAGTAATTACTACAATCTGCCACAAATGTGGGCAATAAGTAATTTATATGGCTTATTATTACACTCACAAATTATGTTCAATGAGAAAAAATATAACAATAAAAAACAAGAAAATATATATATGTATGTATAAACTCCCTGTAAAAAGTATTGCAAATCCCATAAGTCTTGAAATTTTTCCTGTTTTTTACCTTAATACATAATTTGTTTATATTCATATAAATACTATTTATTACATTTGAAACATTAAGGATTAGACACATCAATGTTTTCCCCTGTTAATAACGAACGATGGAATTTTAGTTTATTTTTTTTCTCGAATTTCCTTCAGTCAATGCTTATCACTCGTTTCGTTATTTACAAGTATGCCAAGACCAGTGGAAGCAGTCATTCAAACCAGAGATGGCAATATGCCTTATTAAATATAAATTATAAATTAAAAGTCAAAATTGGAAAAAAATGAAAATTTTAAAAAGTATGTTTTCTAACTTTTTTATTTATTGGAAGAAATATTCTAATTTATTTTATTAATAAAAATTGTTTATGTCTAGTTTAGGAATGTTTATTATAAACTTCAGAACCTTCCTTTATTGTGAAAAAAAAAAAGGTTTTTTTAAAATTCCAATATTTCAAAGTGTTGCGATACTTTTGACGGGGAGTTTATATAAATAAACTCCTTACTTTATACTATATCACTTTATATAAATAAAGTAACATAAATAAAAAAAGAGAACAGAAAAGAACTTGCTACACATAAATAATATAAAGTATACAGTATAAAATATTTATAAATAAAATAAAATACTAAAATTAAACAAAATAAATAAATAAATAGTATTAATAATTAAAAATATAAAAAAATTAAATTAAAAGTTAAAAATATAATCATTCTTTATTTACAATACACACTCATCCTAGGGACCCCCAGCCAGACCTGTCTCTCCACTCTTGGAGGCACAAGCCAGGCCCAGAGAGGTCCCAGCTCTTCTCTCTCAGCTGCGCCACTTGTGTAAAAAAAAAAACTCCAGTGAAGGCTTTTTAAGAATAATGTTATTTATTGTTAACTCCCAATGAAGTCGGAAATGTTTAAATGTTAAACTCATAGAAATTAAGAGTTATTTGTGAAATTATTAACTTAAATTGTTATTTATTATTAAATTGTTAAACGAATCTTTTCAAATAATGATGAATTCTGTCTCCTTCATGCGTTTTCTCCCTTCCTTTGTCTAATATTTGATATACAAGTGTGCTCTACCAAAGTCTACCTTAAAGGAATTTTTTTTTTTTTTTTAACATTTGAGATACTTATTATATTATACTTAAGTAATCAAGTATCAAGTAATCTGCGAGGGGAGTTATCAAGATGTATTAAATTGGATAATGATCGAGCCGGAAGGTGGTTGGGATGGAAGGAAAGGTTGCGTTTGAATTTCAAAAACTTAAGGGGTATGAGATCGAGGACGTATGGTATATTGAGTATGTATGGTTTTGTTGGATACAAAGGAAATGTTAAATACGCTTTCTCGTGTAATCGTTAAACACCCGATAAGCGCTTGACAATTGATAAGTTTGACTGAGATTGATAAACAAATTAACAGTTGATAAGCGCTTTTCCTACGTTATTATACGTTTCTTCAACAATAACCGTTAGTATTTAAAAGAGGGGGTGACAGGGATATATTTTAGCGGCCCCGAGCTGCGGAGAGGGGATCCGGGCTGAGGAGAGGAGACCCGGGGCTGCCAACTCCCACGTGATGAAGTTAGTCGCCAAATCACTGCCCCTCGCCCCAGGCTCCCACAACAAGATAGCCTATCTTTATTTCTTTTCCTTTCTAACCCATTTCTTCCATTGGTTATGAATATCAATATCTCTATTCCAATGAATCTCATTATATTTCGAACGTGATTTCTATATTTTTATCCGTAGATTTATGTTTTCATAGGAACATGATTTAAATTACAAAATTAAGGTAGCGGCTTTCAATATTGGATGGAGTGTGGATCAAAAGTCTCATAGTGGGTTCTATGAATAATAACACCTTTATTTTTTAATTTAATTTTCCATTATTATAGAACTGCATACAACGAACTCAACAACAAGAAGTAAATTTGATCGTAATGTTGACAATGACATGTAAATAACTCGTTAAGAACTAATCACTAGTAACACTTCAATAAGAATTTTACATTAGAAAGTCACTTGACAATCTTCTTTTCAGACACCTCGGAGGATTATTAGGAATGGAGTGGGAAGCAAGTTAAGAGACTAGTGGGTTTGAATGGTTATGGAGCTTGTTATGAAAGGATAGGTATTTGGTTTTATGGAACAATAAGATCTTTATGGATAAGTTTATTGGTGACAAAGTAAGGAGAATTGACGATTTTTCGACGGATTTTGAATTGTAAGAATTGGATACGAGATGAATGGATGGTTTAGTGGAGCCCCGAAACTCCGTACGTTCAAATAGGTCTAATCACCGTCACGTAAATGAGCCTTTTGTAATAAATTGGGAGCTTTAAATGTTTGTTTAGTGGATTCCAAGTAAGAGGTTTGTCCAAGTGGAGTCCTAGGTAGTGGATCTGTTCACCCGGGATAAACGGAATATTGTTAAAGGATACTGTAGGGCAAGAAGTCGTAGGTTTATGACGAAGAATAATGACTATTTGATAGGATAATTTTGGATTTGTTTTAATTCTCCAATTTCGACACCATTCTTGAATGTTAGTAATGTGAGATTGCAGTGATGCAATGAAAGGATCATTGTTTACTGATAAAACGCATGTGTCATCAGCGTAAGTGGTAACCACTTAGACTTAAACTATAATAACCTTTGATATTATTTGTATTACTATAGCCTAAGTTCAGCATTTATTTACATTAAAAACTTTAAAATGTATTTCATTGTTAAATTGCGAAACTATTTTTCAATATAAACCAATGATATTCTCTCTGGGCCAGGTCAGGCCGAAGGAAGAAAATTTGTTTTCATTTATTTCTGCCATGGGTCGAATTCGGGGTCGGAAACTAGGAGTTCCTAACCCCTGTAGCTGAGCTACTTCGTTTCCTTATTTTACATACTTTACTTAAAAACTGCGATAATAAAATAAATATCTTGTGAGAAATATCATCACTTTAAACTATATTTAAAAAAAGAAAATGGATACGCTACTGAAGGCGCATAAAAAATCGTCTCTCCCCACCACCTGAAGGTTATACAGCGTCTTCTTCCACTTCTTTCTGGTAAACAACATCTTATCCACCAAAGGTCTTCTTGCTAAGATATTTGATTATAAGTTTAGAAAATAAAATATTGAATTTTTTCGTAGCAATTATTTCTCTATTTAATAGTTGAGAATAACAGTTAAAAGAGTATGACTGTTCAAGTTTAATCAGTCCATCTCTACCAACACGCTACTATATAAACTTTTTTTTTTATTACTACAAATTTTTATTAACTGTTTCTTGTTTTCTTGTTTGATGAGGAAGACGAGGAACCTTTTTTTCGAAATATATAAATAAATAAATTCTCAGTGCGACTGCAGATTTTCACCGTGATTATATAGATTTATAAATACAAAACGTAATAAACATTTATTGAGTAACTATTACAATCTGCCACAAATGTGGGCAATAAGTAATATAGATGACTACATGATTACATTAACAAATTAAAAAATACAAGAAACAAGAAAATAAAAAAAATGAGGAACAAATAAATAAATAAGTAAAAAAAAATAAAACAGAAATAAAACAGAAATAGAACCATGCTTTACATAAATAATATAGAATATGGAATGTTCATACAGGTGAAATATACGACTAAATAAAATACATGTACATATGTGTACACCTAAAACAAAATAATAATAGAAAATTAAATAAAAAAAATTAAATAGTAGTAGTAGTCAAAATAAAACTAAATTAAATTAAAAGTTAAAACTACAATTATACTTAATTTACAATACACACTCACCCTAGGGATCTCCCAACCATAAGTGGAGAGACAGGCCCGTCACAGAGAGGTCCCAGCTCTTCTCTCTCAGCTGCGTAACTGGTGTTAAAGAAAACCCAGTGGAGGCTGAGTGAGAGCGCAATATAGTCATTCTCACAAAACGTAATAATTCTTTTATAACCAAGATGGTTAATTGATCTTTGCAAGGTTGGAGAAAACAAGTGAGTTATGTCTTGGAATGAAATCGTAGGATGTATTGCAAAAGTACAAGAATATATTTCATAATGAGAGGCTCCGGAGTAGATCAACATCTTTAAAAATTTCTTATTTCATTTTAGAAATGTATATAATTTGTATTTAATAACTAATTTTTAATTAAAAGAACTGTCGGCACCATTGGGGAACTGTTTATTTTTTTTTTCCTACCTGTGAGATTGTGACGATTCGAATATAAATGAATGAGGCTGTGAGTACCTTTGAAAGAGCTTGTTCCGGAACCTTATCAGCCTGAAGCTAACAGCTCTCTCTTTTTAAAACGCTTTTTGCCATCAAGTAAATAAAAATAGCCCTTATCCCGATTGGGTGATCTCACGGCCAACCGATTCCCATTCAATGATAATCTTTTCTTTTTTATTTATCTGTAGGGGGGGGGGGGGAGCAATTAGGTGAAATGTTTACACCAGGCCAATAAGTCCACTCGGCCGTGTTTCTCTTTGGTGTGAAACCTTATCGTAGCCCATTTAATATGTCAACTCATTTCATTTACCTCAACGCGTATTCAGCTCGTTGGCCTCGTTTTTTTAGGGTAACGCGAATTTTTCCGGTTCATTCCACTCTTTCTCTGATATTGTTCACATACTCAGTTATATGTAACACCCTCATTTTTTTATCCTTTTAAATAGCTGCCCTGTTGCCTTATATTATTAATTATGTACTTATTACTACTTCGAACACAAATGACCTCTATACCCCTGATCGTTCCATTTACGGACATCGCAACAGCGAGTATAGGGGGGGGGGGTTAGTGATCTTCAATCTTCAATCTTAAATAATGGTCCTAAGACATTTCATTTAGGAGTTACGAAAATTTAAAAGCAATACCAATACTTTTGATATATTTAATTGGTTTTTTCTAGATTAAACCGTATTTTCAATCAGACTTTGTCAGGAATGTAGTCAAAATAAAAGTCACTACTGTATAATCACTATGTAGTCTGGTGTTTGTTTTTTAGTCGTATATCGCTATTCTTTTCTAATCCTTATTACAAGTCGGTTGTAGGTTTGGGAATTTTTATGATGAAAAGGGCATTTCACCATAAATCAGCAAATAATACAAAATAAACATTTCAAAAGGGCAATGTTTTAATCAAATCTGCAAAGAGTACTTGAAATTTATTCAAAATCACTAAGAAGCTAATGTAATATTAATTGTTGATTATTTCTCTCTGCATCCAGAGCAAAATTTCTCTTAAATGAAAAACTGAAGGGAATAAAAAAAAGGCTGTAAACGTTGCTGACTAGGTGCACAGAATGGTGCTGTGGAGGTCACAAGGGACATGAATCTTGTCCTATTGGAAGGTCTTTCTCTTCCTTACCTTTCAATCTATTTCAGGGAAACTTAAAGACTTATTCCTATAATTTTACATTTGCTAGTGGCATCATTCTGTTACTCTAGACCATACATCAGTTTTATTCGCGCGTTAACCCTATCCTTGCAAGAAGTGAAATCTTTGTAAATTCATTAAATTAAATTAATTGATAAAACCTGTTGATAGGGTTTCAACAGCCACACAATGCTTGCAACCGTTTACTTATATTTTTCTTAGGGAGGGGAAAAGGGTTAAATAATACATAAATAAATTTTTTAAAATGTTTATAAGTAAAGGTGTCATGTTTGAACCTTTACCAGAGTAAGGGTTAAACAACTGTGATACCAAATCCTTAATTTTTGGAATCGATTAGAGATAAGTCGTACCCGAAAGTGGATTTTTGATTACTTCGATTCTTGAGGATAGAATCAGTATAAAATTACTAACTAGCATGTAAGCGTTAAAATAAGCTTCGAAAACATTTTTTAGAATCAGTTCTAGCAAGACGCAGTTCTGAATTAGACAAATACTGGTCTTGAAGAAAACTTTCATTCATATTTTTATCCAGACCTTATACACAATTAAGAAACAACCTAGAGTGAAATATCTAGGAAGTACTTGATCTACATTGTTTAGAGAAATATTTCAGTAAAATTTGCGATTTAAAGGAAATTTCGATTTACTACAAAAGACTCATTTACATGATAGTTATCTGACCTATTTGGATATATAGAGTTGAGCTTTGGGGCTCAACTAAACTTTCTAATCCTTCCCCTATTCAATCCTTACAATCCAAAATCCTTAACGCTCCGTACTTTGTTACAAATAAACTTATCCATAATGATCTTGATGTCCCATATGTTGTTGATTTAGCCCAAATCAGAAAGATATTCTTTCATAGTAAACTCCATAACCATACTAATCTAATACTATCTCAACTTGCTTCTCACTTCATTCCCGATAATCCTCCAAGGCGTCTAAAAAGAAGATGACCTAGATACCTTCTAGTGTAGATTTTTATTGGAGTGCCACTGATGAGTAGTTATTTTCCAGTTTGGACATGTTATTGTAATCAATAACAACACATTTACCTGATGTATATATTCTGTACTGTTGTAAATTTCAATGAATAAAAAAAAAATGATTAGTCCAGAAAGTGTGAAAATGTAGATTTCATAAAATAAAAATTAGTGATGTTTTCTTCTATTAGGTATTCTAAAAGGTATTCTACTATATTTTTGTAAATTTCACGTATTGTAATTTATTACATGTATTATGTGTTCTAGATTTTAATTGGTATTTAATGTTTTGTTTTTTCTTAAAATGATATGGTTTTTCAGCTTATTATTTTTAATAATAACTTATTTATTATTTTTTGTAATTGCTGTTTACTTAAAAAAACAATTAGATATCGCTATCGAAAATTTGTTTTCTGTTATCGGTATCGGTTCCTGAAAAAGTTTGGTACTGACACAATTGAACTCAGAGATTCATGGAAAAAAGAGATTCAGGTCTCCATTTACGTCATTAATTTTCTGCAGCTACAAAGAAGATGCAAAAAAGTTTGGAGGTGCAGCAAAGCGGGATTATTGAAGAGCTGTTCTCATTGTTAATACTGTTTAGGTATTGCTATTACTCTGATAATTCCTCTCTTTATTTTCAATCATTAGATTTTGATTAAATTATTGTGATATTTAAATATCTTTATCTTTAATACTGGTTTATATGGAAAATTATCACTCAATTAAACTTTTATTTACTATTCAATCGGTCTGTTAGAATTCAACTCAATCAGTCACTGCATAAATTGTCTTATGACAAATTAATGTCTGCTTCATTTTCAATATATTTTCTTTTGGTGATATGGTACAATTCTTTAGGAATATAGAGCTAGAAGGAAAAGTCTATTCGATTGACGGCCACTTTGAGAGATATATTGGTTCGATTTAAAGGCTGTATTCATCACTTTGCCACATTGCAGAAAAGAAACAAGTGGTGAGTTTAATCGGCTGCAAAACAAATCCTAAAGGTTCCCATCCACACTACATAAATCAACCCCCTCCCCCATTTAATGACTCAACCAGTGATTTAATAATTCCAATAGATGTAGCAATTAATTCATCAATCCTAATTTAATAATATATGAAATTCATACGTAATCTCTCTCTCTACCCTTTTCTCTTTCTCTATATATATATAATATATATATATATATATATATATATATATAAATATATTATTTTATTTTTTGAAGAGAAAAGATTTGACCCGGTCGGGATTCGAACCCAAGTTTCCACCTCTTTACTATATATATAATATCGAGAAAAATTACATATATATATATTATATATAATATATATATATATATATATATATATATATATATATATATATATATATATATATATATATATATATATATATAAAATAGTAACAGGGTGCATTAAAAAATAACGTTTCGAGACTAAATCATAAGTTACAAAATAAAGAGGAGTACGTGGTGGTATTACTACCATTGGTATTTACTACTGTATTATAACATTTCCAGTACACAACTGACCTGTGGAATTTCGAAAGAAGGGTAAAGGTTGGAAGGGATTTTCCAAAACTGGTGGTATTCCCAGATACAAGTACAAAATGGGATTTCCGTATTTCAGTGTAATATTTGAATGGAAAATATGCTGGAATGATCATTTTTCCATTCGAATTTACCTTTATATGAAGATTATTTTTTCTCCATCATTAATAATAAATGTTTAATAAGGTTCTTGAAGTTCAATTAAAGTAACAACACTGTTATGGTGATGTTTTGAGACTGTATTGTTCTCGTTATCATATCCTACAATGAATAAAACTAACACTAAAATTAAGTTAAAGTTAAAGTTACATAGGTAATTTAAAGAATAAAATTACAAAAAAATATAAATATATAAACTACATAAGTTAGAATATATAATCCAAAATATGGAGGAGTGTTAATCTAGTTACAATGTTACTGATGGTTATTGCTACATAAACCAGATAGATGTGCAGAGACAAACAAACTAGAACTCTAGTGCACAACATCCAGGACGGGACTATAAGGGATAGGCAAGTGTTTGGGGGAGGTAGAGGCTTACGTGGATTTTTCCAGACCTATAAGTATTCCCGGGTTTTCCAAAAAAGTGGCACCCCAAGGTGCAGGTAATATGACGCAGGACAAAAGAACGTCCGTCCGTGCCGTCCCGGTCATTTTTTGACTTTTATGTTAAAAGTCAAACGAGTTTAATTTCATTTCTTACCGTTTACACTCGTGAAGTACAATATGATAATCGCGCTATATCACCCTATCGGCTCTGCGTCATGTAACACAATTTGACTTGTTGAAGATAAGCTTGGAAACCTCAAGGAAGTTCAAAGTTGAGGTATATGCAAATTACACTAAAAGATAGGAAAACAAATGCGTAACTTACTCTATCACATCAATTTGTTAAATTATAACTTCAAGTTGTCAAAACACTAACACTTTCTTGAGAGAAAATAACAACTGTACTACTGCACTAAATGTTTTCACAAAACTGAGCGAGACAGCACACGTGCATTGGAGAAATGTTTTAGTCCATTAATCGTGTTGTTGGTCGCTGAGTGGCAGCACCTTTCTGGTCGCTCTAAACACAACAGATATCCCTGCGCCATATTACCCCGCTGCGTCATATTACCCGACTCTCCCATATATATTTATAATAGTACCCTACATTATAAATAAGTGTATTAAGTAATTAGTTACTGCAGCGGAAATGAGGTACCTCCGGAAAGTAGCGGACCGAACCAGAAGAGATCGTATCAGGAATGATAGGACTAGAGAGGATATAGGGGTTGTCTCACTAAAGGATACCCTTGAAAAGTGGCAACTTAGATGGTTCGGACATCTCTGCCGGATAAATAGAAACCGAGAACCTAGAAAACACTTTGAAACCAGACCAACAGGAAAACGTACCAGACCAAAAGAGAGACACAGAACTTAATGGACTGACTACTTCTTCAAGCTGGGAGAGAAGAGAGGCGAAAACTGGAATGCCATGAGAGCGCTGGCTCGGGATTGAGAGGCTTGGTTTGCCTGGACAGAGGTAACTCCACGCTGAAAGGCACTAAGGAGGAAGAGAAAGAAGAAGAAGAGAAAGAAGAAGAAGAGAAAGAAGAAGTAAGTAATATATATAATTCCTCAGGGAATTTAATTAAAACTATTATGTAATTGAATACATTTAGGATGCCACTTATTTAAATCTCTGGCTCATTTTTTGAGAAAGACTTTGCATTGCAGGTTCACTTAGTAGTAGTGCTTCTAGAATAGTTTGATTATTTTATCACTGCGAATAATAATATTAAAAATAAAAATTATTAAAAATATCAATATCTGATTAATTCAGGAATGCTGTTGACTTTATGAAAAGAGAAATATATTCCACCCACTAAAAAGAAAGTAATAAGAAAAAAAAGAAGAATAAAACTGGACATGGAGTGTAAATAGAAGGGCAGCGGGTTGTAATAGTTTTTCCGGATGACGGATAAACTGGTCGAGGGTGGTTGTCCTCCAGGGAAAGCCGAATCGGCACTTTCCGTCCACCCTGTTTACTGCCCCTACCCTCCCTCTCCCTTCCCCCCTCCGCCCTAACCGCCCCTAGCTTCCTTCTATCAAATCTGATAACTTCTCTTCTTTGCAACAAACCACAATCTTCAGTCCAAGATAATTTATATATTTTCATCTGTTTATTTTTCTTATCTCAAAGAGTCCTATATTTTAGCCAACTGATGCCAAGTTGGATTTATGCCGTTGCTATGCAGAGGTTCCGATAAATTTAGTTTATTCCTCTCTGGTTGTTTTCTTTTTTTTTTTATATCAACTGTAAAGAAATACATTGAGTTGGTAAATTGTATTAGATTCTAAGTTTAATAAAATAGAATTTGTTCACTCTGGATACTTAAATTTCTCTACATATTTAATCTTATTTCTCCTTATGTATTAATCTTATTTCTCCTTATGTATGTATTTCTAAAATCCTTTCTATTTTCTCTAGGTATCAAAAACATTACATTTATCTATCTAGGACTTTGTAAAAAATAAACGACAGGAAACTGCTTTGCTTCTTTTACTTCTAGATTTTCTGATGGATGACAATTATGACCGTTGAGCTTTATGTAAAGAACATCCTTAATGCTTATATACCTAGCTGATACATACCTATCCTACATAAACATAACCACAAACTATATATGCTTCCTATTATATATATTTATAGAGACCTTTTAGTGGTACTGTGAAATAGTTCTTCACATGTTATTTACAAAAAAAACAATTTCAATAAATTAAAAAAAAAAAAAAAAAAAAATCTTGTAAAAAATATTTGCATTTACTTCTAGTGATGGATGTAATGCGGCTATTTCAAGATATTTGTGAGAAATTATTTCTTTGTATTCTTCCAACATTATTATAATACTTGTGTCATTTGAATTTTATTTTTTATCCTATTTTTTAAAAATATGTAATGAATCATTGAGCATTTAATATCAAAATACAACTGGTTCTGGGATGATACTAACGCAAAATAGTGTAAAATAATACATAAGATGATATGATTAATTTGTTCCATCCTATCTTCCATCCTAAACTGTAAACATTTCTCCGAAATTTCCAGTTTCTTTTTTTCGTTTATCATTTATTTGATTTTTATGTTTTAACTGGAGAGAGATTCCTTAAGAAAAACAGAAAGAAATATCACTTCAAATTATAACTGTCTGTTATAATTTTTTTTTTTTTTTACTTTTGATGAAGAATAATTTATTGTCTTCTCTGTTAGTTAACCTTCAAATACAGCGGATTCGTCTTATTTTTTTTTTTTTGAATATCTAATTCTACTCCTATAAAACCTGATTCAATACACAAAACGTTCTAATAGAATCTCTTTGAGCTTGGATACGGAATTCGCCATTACCTCTCCAAGGACTGGCTTGTCCATATGGTCACACCAAACGTACTCCCACTTAAAAGGATACCCTGTTCTTCCATCCTTGTTTTATTTCTTTATACATCTGCAGATCTTCTCCAAGAGGTACTAGTGTTAATTTATGACCGAAACTGTGACAATTGAAGCACTTCTCCCGCCTGAATTTTTTTTTGAAATTTGTCAAATTTAAAAATCAATTCTCACCAAAGTTAAGTGTTATAATTTTTTTAATTTTTTTTTTCAACTGATAAGATTATAGTGTTATAGTCGTATCACACTCTAGTATGAGTTTCATTAAAAAATAATAATCCTGAAGGTATTAAAATGGCCGTTACTATGACTGTAATCATATGATCATGCCCGTCTTTCCCGGGCGATAGACGATTTTTATTTAATTGTTGATCTAACAAAAATTGTATTGTTTATTGAAAATAGATAAATAAATATGCATTTATAATCATTTATTAACATTAATTTGTCGTAAACTTGAAAAATTAAAACCTTTTCCTGCTTTAAAATTATAATGTTTTCCTTAAATATTGTTCATTATTGGCAAAATTTAAAATTAGTTATAATGGACTAAGTTTCTCAAATTTTATTCCATTCTCTTTCATATCTACCCTTTCAGGTAACAATGTTACCGTTGACAGCTATCATTAGTAATGTTCTTTTACTGATCTCTAGGTAACGGCCGATGTCAGATGTAAGATGGGGTTTCATAAAAAACAATAAATTCTATACCAAATAATTATTAATTGTTTGTTTGCAATGTATATTAGTTAAAATTAAAAAAAAAAAAAAATAGAATAAAAGCGTTTCTATTATGAATTTCCAAAATTTTAAACATACTTTGCCTACTGAACAAATCATCTTACAGAATGACCCTATGAACACTGCCAATTATGTACAAAGGCTGAGTTTGGTTTTTTTTAAAAATAATTTTCCTCAATTTTAGCATCCCCTGAAGAAAATTATTACAAAATTTATTTGGATAAAAACAATTTTTGCTCGTCCTTATAGAGTTATTTTTAGTATCGCATATCTTTGAAGTAGTCCACAAAAAATTAGTAAACAATGTTTCACTTTCTCTGGTGAATTTTCGTCTATACCTTCCATGTTTGGTTACTGATGGGGATAGTTTTTGTTGGAGATACACCGACGAAGTTTCGGAACCGGACTCCTCCATTTGCCGGCCGATGGTGGAGATAGTGGAAGGCGAGTAGGCCCTCGCGTGCGGTGGCGTCTTTAAGGCTCAAGAGTGGCCAACATGAAAGTGGTTTCAAGGGGAGTCAATAATCCGTAATCTAGTGTGTCTTACATTAGAGCCTTGGTAATACCTTCTTCATTAGGCTCGTCCATCAGCGATCATGTCCTCCTATCTCAGGATTTTATCTTAAAACAGATCGTAATGTTAACTAATAAAACAGTTCAAACAAAAATCATAGGTGGATAGACATTATTTTTTAATTCTTGTTATGTTCCTTAAATCCTTATTTATTAAATTCTTATCCTTTATTTTAAAACGATCTACTAAGTAAATTAATAAAATAAATATTTTTTAACTTTGTATTTTGTGTAGTTACAAGTTGCCTCACTCAAGGACAATGAGTCATATGGACGAAAAAGAATCATTCACACAATATGTACAATGATATAAAATAAAGTAAAAGAACCAAAGTAATAAAATAAAAGTACAAAGCCTCTAAATACAAAGTGCAAAATAAAATAAAGCACGAAGTGAAATAGAATATTATAGTAAATGATAATATAAATTGAGTGATAATATTGATTAATATTGAATTGATAATATTATAAAATTTTATTTTACACATAAAATAGATGATAATTGTTGAAACTAATAAATATATACAAAGATAAATAAATAATAATAAAAATTAAAGAAGAAAAGTAAAGGATTATGGCACAATAACGTAGGACTTGAGTAAGGAAGCTGAACATTGCCAGAACTCGAACAATAAATATCTAAAATAAGTCTCGGGGCCATTGCCGTTTTAATATGCGAGAAGGGTTATAAAACTGGAACTGGATAATGAATGAGCAAGAGGGTAGTGATGGGTGGAAAGTGTTTGATGGAATTTGGAGAATTTAAGGAGTATCAGGTCAAGGACAAAAGGTATATTGAGATCATTATGTAGGGTTTCGTTGGAGACATAATGTGGAGCATTTACAATAGTACGAAGAACTTTGGATTGGAAAAATAATAAATTAATAGTAATTTCTGTCTAATACCTACTTATCTACTTGATGAATCATTAAATAAATACGAATAAATTAATCTATTTCTCATAATAGATGGAAGAAGAGAAAGGTTTTGAATTTGGTAAGGAAGAGTTACGTTGGAAGTGACTTGCCTTTGACTGGATGGGAGTTCTAGATGTTGAATCTACTATCAAGGAAGAATCGTTTTTATGTTGCAAAATGGAAGTAAGCTAGTTATTAGTCACAACAGTTAGATTATTTTTACGGAAACCCACTGAGAACTTTTCAGTTAGTGATTCGTTAATGGTGGAAGATGGCTGAAAGAAGAGAGTAGTGTGAAGGAAAAAGGCAGATTCATATAGCTGTTTTGTTTTAATTATGAGAGACCTCCATTAATACTGTCAAAATGGGACAAATAGTTGATTGAGATAGAATATGCCGGAAAAAATTGATAATTTCCCTTTGGTAGACAGGGAGCGAATCTACAATAACATAAAACTACATTTTGAAGGTGTAAGGGGGATAGGAAATTAAAAATTTCGAACTGAACTGAGCGTTTGTAACCAAGGCAATAGACTTGGACGAGAGATATTATGTTAAGGTAGGATTGACTTTTGATATTGAAGTGTTGTAGCCAGCTAGGAGGAAAAAAAACGAAATCGATGCTATTAATTTCTGCACTAAACAGAGAAGGCAATGCCTAGTGACTCTAGACTGCTCCAGATATAAGCGGAAGGTGATGGAAAAAAGGAAAATTTGGAATCAGGACAAATTGGTAACATTAAAGACGATGGGTTGATTGATGTTACTCGATTGATTTGAAAAATATTTTTGTACGGTGTTGTATTCTTTACTACAATTCTCAAGAATGAAAATTATTCCAAAACAAGTTCCAAAACATTTCGAATCAGGGCCAAGTAGATAGGTATCCATCTGGTTGCTGGCATCAATAGTGCTGTTAGATAATAGATGATTTGAATTTACTTTAATAGATGTTGAAGGATTATGAGAGATATAGTTAAATATGTAACTACATAGAAAACATTCAGAAAAAGAAACGCAGAATTATAAGACAAATTTTAGGCCCAAAACTTGTGGACGGAAAGTACCGGCTGAGAAGTTATCAAGAAATCAGACAATACTCCAATATTCACAGTGACATTAGAAAACGCATGTTAAAATTCTATGGACGCATCAAGAGAATGAACCCAGCAAAGCTTATTCGACGAATAGTTGAAAACGAACGAACGAGTAAATCGAAAACAAACCGAATGAAGTGGATTAGTGAAATAAAAAATGATCTTAAACTAGCCGGGATGTAATCAGATGATATTCCAAACCGTGTAGTTTTCAGGTCCAAAATTTACAAGTGGCAAGTTGACCAGGAGGAGAAACTTAAGAAGACTGGAAAACATGGTCTCATGAGAGAAAAGAAGCTCACAGCAGAAGAATGAAGGAATTGTGGGCACGAAGAAAGGAAAAGCATGCCTCTTGAATACTATGCGTTAACTGTGGTGTCATTCTCTTATCCTCCTATCCACTCAATGATATCTTAAATCATCCGTGGATATGGAAGATATCTTAATATTGTTTGAGGAACATAATCATGACCGGAAACGAGTGTAAAACGTCTGCTAATAAAGGTAAGAATTTTTTTATAATTTAAATTATATTATAATTCATTAATTAATCATAGTTACTTACCATTTTATAAATTACTCTTTAAAAATTAAAAGAGATGTGTTCGCGCCAATCGGCGCTTTTGTGAGGGGGGAAAAGAGAAAAGATCTAGTGTATCGTTTATATAGACCTTTAGGTAACTAGCCCTTATCTGCGCTAATCCCTACTAGAATTTCCCTCTTTCTTCTTGATTCTGTGCTCAAGTACGCACCTACTAAAAATTGCCCAAGACCTCATGGTCTTCCATCGCTTCTTTGACCAAGGCGAAATAGCCTTCCAGGACCCTGTTCCTCTTTTAAAAGCGATCCTATTTCCTGTGCTAGTCATTAAAGATTTAGTTCTTCCCTTAATGAGTGGTGACATAAGAGGAGGAGAGCCTAGACAAATATTGCAGCCTGAGAGAAGCATTCGCCAGACGATTTCGGAGGCCTCTGTACAGATCGTAGGCGGCAGTAATAAGGTAAGAAGTTTCTTATGTATTATTTGTTTATGCTACCTTCTCAATAATATCTCCCCAAAGGTGCGAAACCTCGTTTTCATATTTTCCCATACAGTCCATTTTCTAGAGGCCGAGGCGGGTTTTCCGTTTCGGACATTAACATTTTTTTACTATACAAGATGTTTTTTGAAACTTGTTTTGACTTATATGTCTTGAATATATGTAAACTGGTATTCTGTTCGATTTAATTATTTTAAAACGCAATTAATAGGTAATATTGAATTAGAGCCCTTTTTGCTACACTGCTGCGGCCTCACTAAAGATTTCAAAGTATTCTATTGCATACAGTTTCCTACTATTGAGTCAAAATAAGATTTCCTCTTCAAAGGAGCTTTTTCGAAATCCCTTTGTTTTAAAAGCCTACAATGGAAAGGAGCAGCGGGCGGTGAAAATAACTAAGCCAATATGATTGCGTGAGGGGCCGGACAGAGATTTGAGCCTTGTGGAGTCTTCCTTAAAGTGGTCGCTATAATGACCCTGTGAATATTCTCCCTTCACTCTTAATGAATGCCCATCTCCAGGGCCCTCCACAGCCCTTCGCCTCTCCGCCTCTCCTCCAACCCTTCAATCCCCTCACTTTTATAATATTTCGATCATCCAGGCAACTCTAATTGATTGTTTCACTACCACTTCTTAAATTTAACTCTTTTAGGGCAACAGGGCTGGTAATTGTTATCGCTTTTGTAACAGGGTTCTTGGTTGTTTATCTATCCCATTCCTAAATGTTGGTTTAAAATACGGTTGGAAAATTATCAACGTATATTTTCATTACTTGTATTCATATTAAAATATTAACTTATAAATTTTGATGAGGTATAGTTGACTGTTAAGTATTAGGAGAAGTAGATTGTTGGGGTAAGCAGTCATAAAGATACACAGCAATTAAAAATTAAGTTTTTTAATTTGCAATGCCAACGTTTCAACTTGCATTGCAAGCCTTCACCAGGGCTAATGATTGAATTCAACAATATAATTAATAAACATAAAAACTGAGTAGATGCCAAGGTTATGAAATAGTAAGACCAGTTAATGAGTTAATATCTAAGAGCCATGGAGAATAATGCATAAAGACTACTTAATTAATTTAAATTGAAAGGAACATAAACAAAGAGATAGTTAATTAAAAGGTTAATGAGTAAATACTGCAACATAATTGGTAAATATAAAAAAGAATAGATAAAAAGTTAATGAGAAGGTGAGTAAATACAAAAATTCTAGAATAAGATTAATAACAAAAGTTAGCTATATAGTTGATAGTAAATATATAAAGTATAACATTGAGAAGTACAAAGCAGTAAAGGAGTGATAAATATTGGGGCATAATTAATAAAATAATTATAAATGTACATAGTGGTAAGAGAAGATAAAGGAATGAGGGGCAAATGTGAGAAAAGTGAAGGTTAGCAAAACTGTGCAATAACATTTAAATTTGAAGAAAGGAAAATGATTCTTTTTAAATATCTATAAATAAAAGAGGGGATTAATGTTTGAAAAAAGGATGAGAAACCATTCAAGGTTAGAGTGTAATGAGTGGAAAAGATGTGAGTAAGGTGTTAGAGAGTTGAGAAAAATATTGTGATGAATAATAAATTCTGACTAAATTTCAATTTATAGGAAATTTAATTAGCTTTAATAATATATATTTCTTTAGGCTACCGTTTTCGAAATATAATCGAAAAACCAAAAAAATTAAGCATCACCCCCCCCCCCCCCCATCGTTAGCTCACTCTACACGGACGGGGACTTTTAGTATGTTTACCTTGTATCTACTCCTAATGAAGCTATGAAGTCAACAATTATTGCACATTTCATGCACTCTACACCCCTCATTTCAGCACTCATTGACTGAACTATATACAAATATATATTTTATAGTTTACCTAACTTAAAGTTTCTTTTCATTTTTAAAACTCGAAGAAATGCTAATTATAATACGCTAGTTATTATCGTAACTTATTTTAATTACAATTATTAAGCCAGCTCCACAAACGGTTGACTTAATGTTTTGGGATGTTTCTTTGCATTAATTGCTTTATTCATCAGAAATAATTGCTTAAATAAACGTGCTTCCTTGTCGAGTAATTTACGATTGTGTAAGGCCTAACTCGTTAAGAAATCTGAATTTAAATTGGATTAGCTGCTTTATTTGTTGGAGGGTTACGTAGTAAACAGCATAACAAAACTAACCTCCATAAATTTGCTTATCCAAACCAAGAGACAACTTAGGTCTATTTAAATATGTGTAGGCGTTATTAATTAATTTGCTATTATTATTGTTAACGTGATTTTAAACTAGACAAATTAAGGTTTTAAAACTGGTAAATGTTATGTCTTTTTTTTGTATAAAGGTTAATTACTTGTTTTGAGGACAATAAAGCCAAATTATTCTAGTTACCAAATACTATTTGCATCAAACTAATTTAGATCTCTTTTTACAGTTTTATATATATATATATATATATATATATATATATATATATATATATATATATATATATATATATATATATATATATATATATATATGGACATTTTTAATAAAAAGAGAGTGGGAAGAGGGAAATTGAAATTGTTAGATCGGTAGCGCTGCAAGCATCTCCCTGCAGTTGCACGTGTGTTTTCAAGATTGTCAGATCTACAGTTTCGTAGAAATTATTATTTTTACGTTTCTTTCTTCCAAATCCTGACCAATCTAACCAGTGATTTTAAATTTTTTAAGACCTACACTTACACATTTTCTAGGCAGTAATATTTCATTGGGTTGTCCGCTAAATATAACATAACTTCATATGTTTTCATATCAGTTATCACTTACGGGTTTTGTGAAACAGAGCTTTCAGCACAACATGGCGTTTAGTTGTACCTGTGGACACTATTGCCAGCTGAACCTGTGGACAGATGGTTAAAGTGTCCCCAGGTACAACAGATTTTTCTCTTTGCTAATTTATTCATTATTTCGATTATAAATATTGCGGAAAAGTTTGTAGGCATTCCGCGCTATATAAAATGCCTAAATTTGGATACCTACTATTCGTAATCCTTTTTTTTTAAGAGGAGATAACTCGCCACTCACTATTTATAACTAACTGTTCAACTTGTGAAGATGGTGATTTCAGAAATGTGATCTTGGCTGATCCATCAAGCGAAGATCGTAATTTTTTGGATGAATTGATGAATGATTATGAACAAGGTAAAGAAATTTAAGATGAAGAAATATATGTTGGTAGCTATGTTTTGTGTTGTAAAGCATTTTATAGCTTTGATCAAAGAAAACGTAGACTCGTTTACACTCGACATTTCATAAAATGATGGAACTCCAAGATTCATTCTTCCGGACATCACTACTGATTATGAAATTGAAATAAGAGATATCAAAAGAAAATTACCACCACCATATTTTATAACTGGCACTTGGAGATTATGTAAACAATTACATTTTCCTTCATACGATCTCTAACTTTTTCCATAAAAAAGTCTGTGACACTCGTATATAAGTTTCTATTTACTTTCATACGCTAAATTTATTGTTGTCACCTTTCTAGCCGGCTGTCTAGTTCAATAATCTAATCGACTTTTCTTGTTTAAATATTCTATTTTGTTTAGTACATTTTATAAAAAATTATTGCTGACGTGTTTCTCTAAACATCATTTCAATTATCCCTATAAACCTACGAAAAAATGAATGTCCATTGGTACAACCACTAGTGTTCACAGGTACAAAGGGGGAAGGTACCTATGAACACTAATCAGTAAATTACAAAACATTATTTTCTTTAAAAATAAAATTACTTTTCAAAATAAAGACACCAGGGTTCGATAGCCGCTTAAATGTATTATCTAATGGTACAATAACCACTCAGATAAATAAAGCACCGGAAATTCGAAAAATTTATAAGTTAAAATTGTCCAAAGGTACAGCAGCTTCCCCTATATATATATATATATATATATATATAATATATATATATATATATATATATATATATATATATATATATATATATATATACTAGTACCCCCTCCTCCCTTCTCTTCGCTCGCTTTCATAAATAAAGATCTTAGCTAATTTTAACTAATTGAAGTTTTATTGGTTTATCGATAAAAATCTTGTGTTAAAGTATTTAATTGAAAATATTTCTTTAATATTTTCAGGCATACCAGTAATTTTTAGCTTGGTTAAAGTTGCACCGATTAGATGATTGAAGAATTCGTAAAAGCAAAATCAGACAACCATTTTTTAATTTTAATGTATGAGATGGTTATTTAGATGGATAGAGACAATAAAAAACTCTTGAAACATATTTTTACAGACAAAATATCAAACAACAAAGCATCGAAATTTTGATTCGGTAATAATTTTTATTTGGGAGAAATATTTTCATTGATTCAATATGGTTAGTTTTTAATTCTGACCATAAAAAATACATGGCAGTGTAGCAAACCTCGATTCTGCCTTTCAACATTGTACATTTAAATTGTTCTTATTGTAAATTTTATTATAGCTAAACCTTGCTAGAACTATGAAGATGATATAGATAAAATTTGTTATAGATGGTCTACTACCATTGTTAAGTCTATTGTGGAATGGTGATTACCACACATCGGTCGATTTTTAAACATCATTGTGATCTACATGTTATTATTTTTTAGTAATTTAATTGAATATATTTAAATTTTATTATCAATTTGAAGCTCTATATAACACCTTACCTTTGTAAGTAACCTCTTATGTAGAATGGCGCTCGCCACCTAACGGTAAATTTTCAAACTTCACTGTTCATCCACATATGATCGCTTTTTTAATAACAAATTAATCTAAAATCAGTAGATTTTATTATTTCTAAGCCCTTCTTGAACAATGAAGATGATGTGGTTAAAATTTGGAAGAGATTGGTTTAGTAGTTTTTTGTGGTTATTGAACAAAAACGAAAAATGGTTTGTCCTTTTATATAATAGTATATATATATATATATATTTTTGTGGAAAATTCTCTTTGAAAAATATCATATTATATCTAATACTAGCAATCAATTGGTGAAAAGTAAACGAGGAATATTTAACAGAAAATAACAAGATCCATTGAAATAGACTGGTTATATGGACTCAGAGCCGATGTCTCATGAAGCTTAGTGGGGCCAGTTTTAACCGTTGCAGCGTTGAAAATGTATTAACAATTCGGATGGCTCATGTTGCCACCAAATTGGATCCGTTCACATCAACTGATAAACTTAGCAACAAATAAATCTCCGGCCCATTCATTCTAGGTGTCAATAACGAATTTCGCCCTCGTCAAAGGGAATATTCTTTTTGAATTGTGACATTTCTCCCCAATCATGCATATCATGATTAAACTTATTTTTACAATATTAATGCTTATCCCGTATAACTAAATAAAAATGTAAGAACGGAGTTCGTTAAAAAAAAAAAAAAAACACAAATAGTTCTTCTTAGTCTATTTAGAGTAAATAGGAGAACTTTTTTATTTATTTATTAATTGAACAATTCATTTACTTGTTTTCAATTTTTTAAAAATTGTTTTATTGAATAAATATTAGAACCTGCCTCTCTAAAGGGCAATGAATAATATGGATGAAAAATAATCCATCTATAAAATATAATTGTACATATTTAAAGTTTAATAAAAATTAAACAAGTCCTATCTAATTAAAATTACAGACTAACACGACAATTAACAATATATTAAAATGCATAAGATACACAAACATAATATGCATTTTTAAATATAGACACAGATTAAAAATTCACGAGAACAGTAAAATACATTCTAGTGATATAGTTATTAGATATAATACAATTACGATTAATATTATGAATTATTATTAATATAATTATAAATTTTATTTAATTATATCATCATGCAATGAGTCGAGAGTTCAAATTTAATGAGTGGGAACGGGTATCCTGAAACTGCCGAAGATGTTTGACACTATGAAGGATGACTTAAGAAAATAATGGTAACGACATTATTGACTCTGAAAGTGCCACATTGACAAAGTGGAAAGTGCCACATTGACTCTGCATAAAATTGAATAATGTGGGCACTTCCTCAGAATCCCTTAGGCAAAAGTATTAATATTTTTCTGTCTTGCCTCGTGGCTCTCTGAGCCACTTAATATCGAAACAGTAATAGTCCAAGTGGAGGTGTTTGATGTTGGGATGATTGTGGAAGGGAAGTGGGGGAATATCAAAGAGTTAACTAGTAACAAGTGGGTCTCGAAAGTGGGAAGAAAGTGAAGGTAATGTGCTTTAGTTTTAGCTTCTCCGCGTGTTTCTGTGACAGAAAATTTCTGGTATATTGTTTTTCCAGGATAGAAAAAAAAAAAAAAAAAAAAAAAAAAAAAAAAAAAGGATGACTCATAATTGTTCTTTTATTTGTTTTTCAATTTAAAAATGTACATTTTTATTGTTTGTTAATTGATTGCTATGTTTATTTATGTAAATGTTTATTAATTTATGTAAATAACACAACGCATGTAAAGGAGGCCTTCGAAAAAACTCAAAGTTTAGATATTACTCTACAAGAATATTTAATGAGAGATGAACCAATAATTATGTAAAAATAAATAATCACAAATGGCCGTATCAAGTGGCCCGAAAGAGGTTCAAGAGAAAACAGATCGAGAAAAGAGCTCCGCCTGCCTAAATTGACTTACAGACTGACACAGATTGCACAACTTGAGTCCAAGAAGCAAAATAATATCCTAACCCACCAAACAGCAAATTCATTGACGCAAGAGTCATTCAGCGGACTCTAATGGGACTTATAGTCCAGTCAATCAAGGAGTATCGAGTACGTTGTCTTTCGCCCAAGGTTTTTCTTCGGAAATATGTTCAGCGTAGTTAGGAAGTAAACACACTAAAAGGCCTGCCGTTTTCAGGCCTGGGAACAGGAGGGTGGAAGGTGAGGAAGGTCCCTTTTTCAAGGTACATATCTCGAAAATGGTGCACGTACGCAAAACATGACTATTTTCAATTATTAAATTGAATTGCATTTATTAGTTTATCAGTTGAGGTACGTATGTTGTTATAGAAGAATCAATTCCTAACAATTGTTATTGTTGCGGCCGGACTATAACCAATATTGACCTTCAAATTGTTAATATTAATTATTGTTCCCTTGTTTCTTTTTTTTAATTGCATATAACGCTTTTGTGATCGATTGTAATTATAATTAATTTATGCAATGTAGTGTTGTATATTTTGTTCCTGACATCGATATATTTTTAAAAATTTTATTCTACTGTATTTCTTGTTCTTACTGTCCAACTATTCACTATGGAAATTATTCTTATTTACAATTATGCAAAAATAATTTTGTTATTGCGTTTATATTTCTCTTCTACCTTTCTTACTTTTCTGTTTTATTTTTTTTAATTATAAACCCAATGAAGAAATTTTATGTGTTTATCCGTTAGCCTTTGTACGAAGCAGGTAGAAGTTGTGCCGCTGAACGTGGGCTGGTGCTCTGCCAAACATTGCCATCCTTTTACTCTTTCCCCTTAGTTACTTGTAGCTGTTTGTTGAAACTATTGTCTTTTCTTTTTATCTTGCCATTGAGTTAGGTGCGGAGTTTCACTTGTTTGTTGTATTTTCAATACAATAAAATATTAGTTTTGTCAAAAGCTTTCACGGATTTTCACGGAGAAAAAAAAATTAAATATTTTGCAACCATAACTTACTCATGTTACATTTGAATAACTGGTTTGAGGGAAATATATTATACTAACCTTAAAATAATTATTGAATGATTATTTACAGTTTTATAGACACATATTACGAAATAGGGTTTAAAGTTGATGCAAGTTTGTACTTATGCTTTGGATAAAGTTTGCATGTCAGATATTATGATGTTTGTGTATAGATTTATTTGTGATCCAATGCCAAGTAATGATATTTTTGGATGTGTTACATTATAGCTTATGACTACTCTAATTAATATTTAATTTAACTAAATTAAAAAGTCCCGAGTACTTCCATTGACTTCGCCCCTAATAGATCAGATCCACTGGCGTCGACACATTAGGCAAATCCTCAACAGGAAATTCGCACATCTTAAGACATCCATTTGTTTGGTGTTGGTATAAAAAAACGATTAATTTTCATTTCTAGATCATACCAACAGATTTTAGTAAGTGATTTTTTTAAAATTTTTATTTGTTTTATTTTGTATTTTCATGTAATACTTAAATCTGATTTTCAGAGTTTAATTGAATTTATTTCTCTATTATCTAAATTTATTCTAGGAAAAAATATTCAATAGAAATATTTAGCAAGTGTACATACGCTCAAAAAAAGTCCATTGCTATAACTACAACTCAATACAGATTAGAAATCAAAATAACTTATTAAATAAGTTTTGATTGATTAAACTTACTACTTGTTCATTGTGCTCATGGCCATTGCACGACTGGATCAATTTGAGATTGAGAAATACTCTGCATAAAAAAACTGTTCATTGAAGATTACCTTAATTAACACAGGTCATCAAAAACATTCACATCTAATTTGGTTCTTTTATAACCACAAGTGAATTAACAATAATAGAACCAATTTAAAGTCTCACGAATATAATGTAGTTTTCATGCTGTTGCGGTTTTGCAATTGTTTGTTGAGATTGCAGGGCGCGGTAGTTTAGTGATTAAGGCGCTTGACTACCTATGCCCCAGGGCCCGAGTTCCAGTTCGACTGAAGACAGAAAATTTATTTTCCGTTATTTTAGCCATGGATCGAATTCGAGGTCGGGAGGCACTCCTGGGGCACATCCAGCCTCTATAAAAAGTAGAGGTTTTAATTAAGTGCCCATAATTGGGGAAAAATCTGGTGGTTGAGCATGAATTCTGGCCAAATCACCTCCATTCACAACTGTTGGCTCAGAAACAGTACATCCTACCTAAGTGCTGAACCCAAGACCTTCCATGGGTTGTAAGTGGTACAGGTTTTCTTTTTTTGAGGTTTTGCTATAACAAGTTACCGGTTGAAACGGTTTTAGAATATTCCTTTAAGTAGCAATAAATATTACTCCTAATCCAAATATTCCATTTTAATAATGATAAGAGAATAGTTAAATTTTTTTTTTCAAATCATCAAACATTAAAACAGTATGACTCGTCTGGTAGCGAGTTACATCTTACATTTTTTTTTTTTTTTTTTATTGGTTTCATAATAAACTTCGTGTATATATAGATATTTGTTTCCTACAGCGCATTTCGAGTTTAGAGACTTATATGATGAAACGTTATCACATAATCGTTAAAAATGAGTAAAATGCCTTCAATTTATGGAGAGAACACGTTTTCAGTCAGTTATTGTAAGCCATGTGGTGTTGGTATCACACGGTATTTGTAATCCACTGAAATGCTGAAGCTACTTTGGTACCTTATATAAACTGGGGAGGGAAATAGCGTTTGAGATGAATTCTGACATTCGTCATGGTACCTCCTTCTTTGCTTCTTGTTCAGGTGAGGGGTGATCCTTGTCGAAGGATCTCGGTTCGGATTCGGAATCAATAGCCATTTAAGGGAGCAGGAGGGAGCAAGAGCCAGTGTTTGGAAGGAAGGGGACAAACACAAATGATGGATGCTGTTGGACCGCTCGGCGCCAGGGTGTCGTCTCGTCGGCGCCATCTAGATCGATCTCATCTCCCTCTTTTAGACATAGTGACGACAGAACTCCCTCCCCCCCCCCCCCCCCCCCTCACCCCACATAAGGATTTGCTTGCAAAGCAACCCTTGAAGTGGGGGTAACATTTCCAATATTTATTTCAATACTATTCATTTAAACGTCAAATTTTAAATGTTAGACTATAATTCAAACATATGCTAACATATTTCTACTACCGGAAAGTATTTTTCAATTGTTTCCGATAAGTGATAATATAGCGTGAATACATAGGTACGCTTTCAAAATTTCATAGAAACATATCAATTTTCATTTTGTTAAACTCGGTAAAGAAGTCTATCACAAATGTCTTCCGTACTATTGATATTATAGGCAAATCACATCTTTTTCCATGTATCTACTCAGTAACGTGTTTACGCATAGTGGGTTCGATCCTTGGCTAAAACCTGATATGTTACCACAGCTCAGAGCTTAGTTAAATCGTTATATTTTTTTTTATAATATAAAACTTATTTAATCTATCTGATCTATTCGGCTACCATATATTGTGTTATCCAATTCAATTTTATGTTATGTCAATTAGGTGATGAATAACTATTAATATTCATAAATAGATTTTATTTAATGATTCTATAAAGTCAAAGGTGACTGTGGATGATTTTACAATGCCTTTACTCGTGTGTCAGAACTCAATTTGCATTATACACTTATTACTGGCTATTGACGTTTTATGGTAATTATTGCAAATCTATTCTACCTGGTCAATCCACCTCCCTTTGGTTTGCTTCCTCTTGGGCTTCTGGTCCTTTCAGCCTCTGCTCCCTTCATTACGAAGCTTCTTAAAGCCTCCTTCTTGTTTCTAGGGCACATATTAAATAAGGATATATACCCTCCATCTAACATTTGCGTTTCTTCTTATGAATCTTTGATTCCTTTGTTTGAAAAGCTTTCAACCGTACTAAACTAGCTGAGAGTTCAAGCAGCCAAATGTTTACCCTGATTGGTAGTCTAAGGAAACTTCCTGCAAGAAGTCAGCTCCTTATGGTGCACTCGCAGTTCAGCGTTCAACGCTCATAGTAGTGATTTGTATCCCTTAGAGGTGCCGCTCCTCCTTAAGCTTTCAATACATGATAACTATTAATATTATATCAATTTGGTATTAATAAATACATTGAAAACATTTTCTGGTAATATATTAGTATGCAATGAAAAATATATTTTATATCACAGAAAAAAATCAGTTATAATCGTATAAGTAGCATCAAAGCTGAGCACATTCGGATGTCTTTTGTTTTCGGTACGCCCCTCGCCAACGTCTTGGTTTCACCAGAGTTTTATAATCTTACGCCTTCCAATTTACATATTTTATTTTGGAGCCCTATTGGTGTCTTTTCTCCGATATGAGAGAGCGAATTCTTAAGTAGTCTGCTACGTCGTCATTGAATATTAGATATTTGGTGCTATCATCCATCATCGTAGATAACAGGATAAATTTTCCCTAAAACGTAGGTTTGAAGTGAGGAAAGTTATGTGTTTTCTAATATTATATTTAAAATAAATCCCTCTTAAACATTAATGTATATATAAACACACCTAAGTGCATAAGTAATGTGTTTATATATATATATAAGTTAAGGTGTATAGGGGGATAATATACATCTTAATTCCTAGCTTAATCCCAAACAAACCACAGAATGTATATAAAGAGGATTGCTGAACAATAAAGTCAGTCTTTATCTAGTACGTGTGAGTGTCATTTAGCTCCCTAATTTCCTTTTTTTTTATGTTTTTCTTCTGGGTGAACTTAACTGGTGCCGAAACCCGGGAGCGCTCGAGCATATTCTCTTGGTGAGTTTTTTTTTTTATTTTTCCTACTAAAAGAAGTTTTGAGCGTCATAACATTTAAGTTCTTCTCACGTTACTTATCTCTCGTATTGTGTGGACTAAATTCTGAATGGAAAATAAGAGCATTTTGAAACCGCCATCGTTCGAAGTGCAGCCAGAGATGCAGGCTTTACCACCAGAAACGTTAGCGGCAGCCCACGCAAATATGGCAGCACAACAAGCAAATGCCCTCGAATTGCTGAAGCTTAAAACAGCCATGTCGCAGGATTTGAGGAGGGCAATTGCGGATATCGAGAGATACGATGGAGAGATCGGGGAGCTAAATCACTTCCCTGAAGGGAGGGAGGAGACAGAGTGATGGCTAGAATAGAAGCAAAGACGGCCGAGAATCTCTTGGATCCGGTAGATGCCTGCGCGCTGAGAGCGGCGTTGGTATGCCGGGTCAAGCGCGGCATACTCAATGTCATACAAGCGGACGAGGATACGCCATGGGCCGTAGTGAAGGACCGCCTTAAGAAAGCATTCGGAGGCGGACGTTGGACTCCAGAAGAGGACATCTTTCGTATGTTCCGTGAGGCGAGGAGGCCCCATCAATCCAACGGCCAATATGCGGGATCACTACTAGCGCATTTTAACAAGATTACGGAGAAGATGAGGGAGACGACGGAAGCAGCGGAAGTAGAGGCGAGGATGGCGTTTTTATCAACTATCCTGAAGGTGCAGCTTGCGAAGGAGACTGGAAAAAGGGAAGGACTTCCTAGAGACAAAAATTTCGTGGAATGTGCGAGAGAAATGGTAGACTCCAGCGCTCGAGATGAGGAAGTTCGGAAGGAGGACGGGTGGAGCAGGGTCACCTACAAACGGACGGATGGGGGGTAGAAGCTTGCAGTCTCGAGGAGACCCATGGAAAAGAAGGGACGCGGATTTCAGAGGTCGGGAACGTCCAATGATGCGTGAAAAAAGGCAAGGAACAGACAAGAAGACTTGGAGGAGAGAAGAAAGGAAGTGCCATGGGTGTGGGAAACCAGGCCATTTGGTGGCACAGTGTCCCCGCACGAAGTGTTTCGAATGCGGAACAGAAGGCCACATCGCGAGACAGTGCCCTTACATCAACCGACGCAGAGGAGCGAACCAGGCCGAGCCGATGGAGGTGAACGCCCAGCGGGTGTGGAGGAGGAGCAGACGTCCGTCGGAATCGACAAAATCGTCAGAAACGTCGGAGACGGAAGGAGAGGAAGATGGGGAACCAGGGGTAGGAGCACGGCAGGCTGGAGGGAGCGACAGGAGGAGCGGGGGGGAGCGAAGGTTGGCGGCGGAGAGGAGAGCGCACGATGACGTATGAGGTGAGTGTAAAAAGAGGGGCAACCGAGTTTTAATAAATACTGTTAAGAGTGTAAGTGGAGGGTTGCCTATTATAAAAATCGCGAAGGGTGTGTGGTGTCTAGTTGACACAGGGAGTTCTAACACGATAATGTGTAAAGAGGCTGTAAAGAATTTATGTAAAGAGGAGAGGGTACCCCGAGTACAACCGTGTAGTTGTAAATTAATTACACTGAGTGGCCCCTGTAGAGTAGAGGGTGAGGCGGAGATAGGATTAGGTAGGTGGGGGAAAGAGAAGGGAAAACTAGTGGTACATGTGGTAGAGGACATGCCTCGCGAATACGGGGGCATCATCGGGTGTGACCTTTTAGGCAAGATAGGGACCAGGATTAAAGGTGATGGCGATCGATGGGTGATTCGTATTGGGAAAAGGGCGTACACGTGTGAAAGGGGTCGAGAAGGGGGACGCGCTATGGTCGGGGCGATTAATCGGAAGGGAGATTGGTGGCAGACATTAAAAGGGGAATATTCCGACATCTTCTTTAAGGAAGGAGAAATACTCAGCGTGACAGGGGAGACAGTACATGAAATCCCACTGAAACAAGATAGGGTGACGTATGTAAAAGAAAGAAGATATCCCCAGGCACTGCGGCGGCACATCAGGGAGGAATTGGAAAGTTTAAAAAGCCAAGGGATCATAGTCGACAGTACCTCCCCATATAACAGTCCCCTATGGGCGGTTAAGAAAAAGAGCGAAGCGGGAACAACTCGTGAAAAGTACAGGGTAGTTGTGGACTTCCGAAAGCTAAATGAGAACACTGTAGACGAAAAGTACCCCATACCGCGGTTCGAGGACATATTAGATCGGTTGGGAGGCGCGACGGTGTTTAGCACGCTAGACCTGAAGGCGGGGTACCATCAGATCCGAATGCACCCGAAGGATCAGCATAAAACCGCGTTCACCTTCGAAAGGGGTCATTATGAATTCACGAGGATGCCCTTTGGTTTGAAAAACGCTCCTATAACATTCCAAAGGCTCATGGATGAGTTTCTTCGAGGGTTGGACGAGGCCAGTTGTCAGGTGTACATGGACGACTTACTAATATTCAGTAAAGACGAGACAGGACATGTACAGGACCTAAGACGGGTGTTTGAACGTTTAAGACAATTCGGACTGAAACTGTCATCAGAGAAATCGATCCTAGGACAAGACCGAATTAACTTCTTGGGACATACCATTTCGAAAGAGGGGGTAAGGCCAGACATACGGAAGGTAGACGCGATTAGAAAAATGGCCATCCCAACAGACGTGAGGGGTATACGAAGACTGCTGGGGACCCTTAACTACTACAGACGGTTTGTCCCGAAAATGGCAAGACACTTGGTACCTTTGAACGACCTGTTAAAGAAAGGAAGACGTATAGTAATAACACCGGAAATCGAGCAAAACATACGGACATGCATGGACAGACTTCAGACAGAGCCCGTACTCACGTTCCCTGACTTCACCAAGACGTTTACCATAACCACTGACGCCAGCGAGTACGCACTGGGGGCTGTGTTGTCTCAAGAAGGGGAAAAAGGAGACCAACCCGTAGCATATGCCAGTAGGCGTCTCACGGAGACAGAAACTCGGTACAGCGCGCTGGAGCGGGAGTTATTGGGTATCGTATGGGCGATAGAGCACTTCAGGCCATATGTATTCGGGCGGAGATTTAAGGTGCAGACGGATCATCGTCCCTTAATATGGGTGGGGAAACTAAAGGAATCATCGGCGCGTGTCACCCGCTGGAAGGAATTCCTGAACCAATATAATTTGGAGGTGGTATATAAGCCGGGGAAGGAAAATATTGTGGCGGACTGGTTATCACGAGCTGTGCAGGTGAATGCAATCGAGCGAGAAGCCGGGGAGTATTCGGGAGGAATACAAAGATTTATTCGGGAGTGGACACCGGAAGGAGAAGCGGAACGGGAGTCGGAAGTAACGGAAGGCGAGGGGGAAGTAGCACGAGAGGATAGTTCGGAAGGGGAGAGGTCGGCAGAAATCGAAGAATTAGAGGACATAATTAACGACAAACACAGACAGATAATCTGGAAGACAAAAACGACAGGACTGACAAAGGCAGAGTACGTAAGGTATGGAAAGTTTCATATAACCACGGTTCGGTCGGAGCCGGGAGTGTCGGAGGAGATGATTAGGAAAGTCCTAACAGACGAATCTCGACCGGGAGAAACTTTTTACTTGTATGTAGGGAATGAAGTTGTGTGGGAGAAGATAAAGAGGTTGTGGAGAACCAAGCGGATAGGGTTGGACAGGACTTTTGTACGTTGTAAACTTATGGTGGAAACTGTAAGGGAGGCGGATCGGCAGAAGGAGGTTACTGTGGCTTACCATCAAGGGAAAACTAATCACCGAGGAGTGCAGGAGACCTTGCAGGCACTCAAGCGGAGATATTTTTGGGTTAAGATGCGGAAAAACTATCGAGGAGGTGACCAAAGGGTGCGAAATTTTTAATAAGACGAAATACGATCGTCACCCCCCTACCGGAAGACAGGAAGAGACGGAAACACCGATCGGACCACTTACAAACTTACAAGTAGACACTTTCACATGGAAAGGTTGGAAATGGGTTACTGTCTTAGATATTTTCAGCAAAGTAGCATTGGCATACCCGGTTGAAAATAGGTCGGCGGAGGCGGTACTGGACGCCCTACGAATCTGGTTTCAATTTTATGGAGTTCCAGAGAGGATAACTTCAGACGGGGGGCGGGAATTTGATAACGCCAGTGTCAGATCGGAAATGCGAAAGTTGGACGTGGCTTGGCATCTAAATACTCCCGGACATCCGAAAGGTCGAGGGGCGGTGGAACGCTTGCACAGTACGCTGGGGGATCACCTTCGCGTTTTTTACGCGGAAAAGGGAATAGATGCGAGCATGGCAATGCCGAAGGCGATAGTGGCATACAACCATTCAATTCATACAGCCACAGGGTTTTCGCCATTTGAAATGTTATTTGGCCTTCGCGAACGTAGGAGGGATACCCGCGGTGCAGTAGTGGATGAAGAGGTTGAGGCGACGTTGGTGGCAAACAAAATGGCACTCGACCACAGATGGGAGAAAGTGCGGAAGAGGCTCAATGAGGAAAAAAGCAGGAGGGTAACTCGGGAGAATCTTAGGGTTCGTGATGGAATGGAAAAGGTCGGGATTGGAACTATTGTGTACCGGAAGGAAGTGTCGAACCGGAGCAAGGAAGATATACGGTATGATGGGCCCTTTAAAGTCGTTGCCATTCGAGAACATAATGTCGTCACCATCCAGAGTATGCAAGACCCCCGGAAGCGAAGGACGGTGCATCTGGAACAACTAAAGATTCCGTTAGAGTAATTTTCTCGTTTCTATCGTTTTTTTCTCGTTTCTATCGTTTATCTCGTTTTTATCGTTTATTTCGTTTCTGTCGTTTATCTCATTCCTATCGTTTATCTCGTTTCTATCGTTTTATACGTTAAGTGGTTGTTCTCGTTTCTTTTGTTGCGCTGAGTCGTTTCTAGTGATTATCGTTAATTTTTCTTGTGCTTCATTATTACCGTTTATTATTCTCATCCCTATTGTGCGTTCTCGTATTACTCGTTCTTGTGGTACTTTGACGGAGTTCGAGGGGTATCCTCTTTTCTATGCAAGAGAACTTGTGTAAATAGTAGATTATGTAAAAAAAGGAAACTTAGGAGTGTAACAGTTTTTTTTTTTTATGTAAAAAAAAAAAAAAAAAAGGAAACTTAGAAGTGTAACAGTTTTTTTTTGTTTGTTGTTGTATTTTAGTTTTGTACATGAGGAGATATGTAAGGATCTGTCAAAGTATGGTGAAAGTTTTAGTTAAGGACCGAAGTGTTTTTTTATTTATTTGTAACATTGATTGTTTTTTTTGTATTTATTTGTAGCATTGATTTTTGTATATGATTGGTTGTTTGGCCTGTGTAGGAGTTTACGAGGATTGTTCGTAAACTGGTGGGGGGGAGTTAAGGTGTATAGGGGGATAATATACATCTTAATTCCTAGCTTAATCCCAAACAAACCACAGAATGTATATAAAAAGAGGATTGCTGAACAATAAAGTCAGTCTTTATCAAGTACGTGTGAGTGTCATTTAGCTCCCTAATTTCCTTTTTTTTTATGTTTTTCTTCTGGGTGAACTTAACTTATACCAACCGTAATAGTAACAGTAATTTATTATAAAAAACACTTGTCAGTGGGTATGAAACTAATGTTCAATTTGTAAGGATCGATTTTGTAAATAAAGAATGTAAAAGGAAGATATTGCCTTCAAACATTTATGGCTTGATTAAAAGTTAAAGAGTAAGGAAAAGTGATAACTGCAATATTCAATGCAATATTTTGTATTAAAATATAGAAAAAGTCTTGTCTAATTCGTTGTTTGTTTTATTACTTCTCTATGATTTAGGAGTGATGAACTATGTATATGGATAGCGAAGTGGAAAAGCAATGCACTCCCAATTCTTCGGCTAAGGTTCGAGACTTTCTGAGGATAAAATGAGTAAGGAAAAGTGATAACTGCAATATTCAATGCAATATTTTGTATTAAAATATAGAAAAAGTCTTGTCTAATTCGTTGTTTTATTACTTCTCTATGATTTAGGAGTGATGAACTATGTATATGGATAGCGAAGTGGAAAAGCAATGCACTCCCAATTCTTCGGCTAAGGTTCGAGACTTTCTGAGGATAAAATTTTATTTTCAGCTATATAAGCCTATTGTGGGGTAGTGAAGAACTGCTTGGGTACCCCATCTCTATAAATTTGATACCTGGCTAGTGGTTAATCGTATGTGCGAACCACGTTACCTTCTTTTGTAACAGATTATTATAAACAATAACTGTTATGAAGTTCTAAAACCAAGATTGTGAGGTAACCTTGGTCTTAAAACTTGATTAGGGAGCTGTGCGTGTAATGATGCATGGCGTGTGTATGTTATTTGATTAAGAGAAAGTCGTACAAGAGAGGAAATGGACCAATATTTATAACAGTGTCAGATTCCTAATAACTATGAAATCATCACTATGAACCTGCTCCACTACATTGCTTAGTGGTTGTTGTCTATTACATTAAATTCGCAAAGTAATTTATTATTTTAAACAACTATTTGGCTACTGCTAAGACCTTTATCTCCCTTTCTTGTTTCGGAAATTGTTACCAACATTTAATAGCATGCTGCTGCGAAAGCATTGCTGTTCTCCTTTCCAGCTATGATCAAAGTAAACAGGATTTTTTTTTTTTTTTTTTTTTTTTTTTTTTTTTTTTTTTTTTTTTTTTTTTTTTTTTTTTTTTTTTTTTTTGGGACCGAGTGCTATTTCAGAGCCCTTTTTAGATCTTCCAGAGCTATAGAAGAACGCATGTTCTTCTTTCAATAGTTTAAATAGCTAGATTACGTTCTGATACACATCTGATCATAGTTATAAAGTAGCAATAGTGATAAATGCACTTGCTCAAATAATGCGAGTTATAATTGAACCATGGCAATTCAGAAGAAGAATTATGGGTAAATCTTATCTTATATATACAGCTCTCAACTCGAAAAACGCATTTCTAATGTAAACATATGCCGAGCATTTCACACTGTTTCTTATGATTCATTGTTGGTGCTAGTTAACACTGATTAACCGGCCAACTGATTGGCGGATCAACAAAACTGGATAAACCGTCTTAAATTTGCAGAAAAAATTCACTAATACTATAATAATACTAATATGAATCACGATAAGAGTGTATATGTTATTTCTTAAGAGGTATTAATGATTGACTTAGTTCAACATTTTAATCTGCAAATGAAAATGTGATTATCCTCAGTTATAATTTAGATAACTTTTATAGCCAGAGTTTTTATTTAAGGGGAATCAGTTTATGATTAATAAAAAAACTTTTAATGGTCAGTTATATCGATATTAAAATAGTAATACTTTTCTTTAGGTAAATTTTTATTTTGAAGTTTCCAATTTTAAGATATTTTAAGAAAATTAATTTTTCTTCGTAAAAAATTTCCAATAGGTTTCGTTTTCGAATAATTTAAAACGAATTTAAAAAACGTTGCAGGGACGCATAAGGCAAGAGGAAATATAACATTCAATTAGCTTATGATATTTTTGTTGTAACATATTGAAATCATCGGATTTATTATAATCTCATTACGCCGAAGATTTAGCTCGAAGCTGAAAATTATATAACCGAGTACTTAATAGAGAAAATCCTTTTTTTTTTTTTAATTGTGTCTTTGAATATTATAATAGCAGTTAGTTGTCTTATTATTTTAGGGTATTCGGCAAATTAACACATGCAACTATTACTACGCTCGTTTTAGATATAAACTCAGCCCGACTGGTTAGTTTCAGAAGATATTGATAAATACCCATTAGATATATCTGCCCCGTCAAAAACAGGATCTATGTGTGGTGAGATGGGCTTAGAGATAAGCGTTTAATTCGTAATTTAATTAATGTATTTTACAACACACCAATGAAAACGACGCAATTAGCTACAAACTCTGGCGTGTCATTTTTTTGGAGAAGCATGCATTTTATTGACAAATCTATCTTTTATATTATATTTTATATAGGAAAGACTTATTGGGTCTAAGGAAAATACTCTAAGCTTCTGTAAATATAATAATATTCGAGCAAATCGGAAGACAAATTAAACCCTGATTGTTTATATGGCATGGAAAACAATATTTAATCTTTTGTATACTTTTTATTTGGGGTTTATTTTATTCTTATATTGGTCTTGAACCAGTCACTGAGCCAAAAGTCGGTCTTAATGTACGAATATTATTGAATTCTGATTTAATATTCAATAACATTTAATCTCACGTTACATATTTCTACTGATAATTTATGATTAATAATTTCAATAATGCTATATTGAAAATGTCTTCTATATCCAAAAAAAGTAGTTTCAATAATAAAAAATAATGAAAATAATAGATATAAAAATTTAAATAATGTTTTTGTTTTTTTTTAAATCACATACAATAAATGGATCTTACTAAAATTGGAAAGTTCCTTCGTAGATTTAAAGATTTATTATTCAAGAATATATTTACAAAATATTGTTTGCCTCTTTTTCCTTTAACGGGTACTTGGTTTTTTTCTTTGTAGAAAGTCAATACACCTGAAATAATTTTTTTTTTTTTTTAAATCGTATTAAGTGAAAGGATCTGAAAAAAAAAATCCTTCATAGATTCCGAGAGTAATTAATTATTCAAGAATACAATAACAAAATATTGTTTGCCAATTTTTTCCTTTTTGATTTTGTCTGTGTAAGAAATCAAGACACCATAGCACGTGGTGAGCTCTTTAAATGCCCTAATAGCGAAAGCAAAATACTTATGGATTCTGTTGAGTTATATATAACATAGGATTTCTGGTGATATTTTGATAGTAGGGAAAGTACAACTTTTATTCTATACACAATTTTCATATTCTCTACCGTTTCAGAGATATAGGATTGGCAAATATACGCTGAATGTTTCCGAAGAAAAACCTTAGATTACAGAAAACGCATTCTAAACCCCATTTCCGGCCTTCATTGACTGCACTATATATGATATATATATATATATATATATATATATATATATATATATATATATATATATATATATATATATATATATATTTATGAATATATACATTATTTATTTGAAAACAAATATTAGTTATGGTGTTATGACTTCCAACATAGAAAAAAATCATAAAGCCGTAAAAAGCAAACAATATTTTGTAAATATATTCTTTAATAGTCACGCATTGAATCGACAAAGGAACTTATCAATTAATTCTACTCACTTTGAATTCGTTTCTGTAAAAACCGCCAGATATGAAAATCTGTACCGTAGAGCATCAATTTATATTATATCGAGTTTTTATTATGTAATATCCGCTACAGATTTCGGAAAATCTCAACGAGAATAGCCACTCAAACTCCTAACTATCCAGTAGGCGTCATTTTTTTAAATCAGGATATTTTGATGCGGAACTAAATTATTTAGAGTCATAAAAATAAACAAAATACTTTAGAAACCAGTCCCTACTATCCACTGCTTTACGTCAAAAACCGACCAATTAATTTCCAAAATTCGATGAAAAATCTGGGAGTAACGTTTGATCAACATCTTTCTTGAAATATTCATATTCCTCAAATCACGAGGAAATCTATTTCTATACTTAAACTACTTTTCCATCACCGCGATTCATTACCACTAAGTACTCGCCAACTTTTAGTATCATCTCTTGCTTTTCCCAACTTTGACTACAGATGCATAGTATATGCAGGACTGTCTAGTAAGCCTGAAATGAGATGTAAAAGATTAATGAATTGTTTTATTAAATTTATTTTGGGGATTTCTAGACTTTCTCACATATCTCACAGGTATCCTGAAATTGGTTGGCATTACCCCAGTTTCCGACGTCAATACTTTCTAGTTGCACTTATATTTCAGTCGTTTATTTTGTAACTCATAATTGAATTATTGATCAATTTTTATTATTATTTATTATAATTAATTATCATAGCCAGACGATAGTTCTATGTATTGTACTCATTTGTTGTTCTTAGGGGACACGTTGTCCCAGAATAAAGTTCATTTTTTTTCTTCTTTCTTTCATTTCTTCAAAATAAATTAAAAACATCACTTCAGTAAATGTGATAAGTTATTCAATATTATTTTTAAAATATTTTTTGGGTCTCTTTATAAATTCAAGGATATGAAGAAAAATAGTAGTTCCGCCGAAATTAGATTATATGATAATAAAACTGATTAACCCTTTAACGGACAGGCCGGGAATTTTTGAATCCATTTCTTCCTTTTTTTGCCTTTGAACGGCTATAGCCACGCAAACCCCCACACATGTATCATGAAATTCAAGGTTGAATAAAGATAATGAGTAGGATAATGCATCGGACATTACGTCATTTATTGAGAAAAAGGCATTAAATATGTGTATCCTCCAGGATACATCGCCTGTTAAATGGTTAAATAAATGTTTTATGCCATCCAACAATACCTGACAATATTTTATTTATAATTAATTTATCGAAAATTTATAATCCGCTATATTATTCAGTCACGCAATTTTAAAAAAAAATTCATCAATAATTATTTGTCGCAAATAGTCGCCTATACAATCGTACTTAAAACTTAAAACTAATCCAATCGGACTACAATCGTCGTCTTAATGAAACGTTATTCCGATTAGGAGGCGAGGTTATCTCAATTATATTCAACAAACAGTAACTAACTTTTAAGTGGATACAACATTTTAAGGGCTGAACCCGAGGGCTTTTTAGGGCTTGGAACAAATATTTCAGTAAATGTACAATACAACACTTGTGAATTATAATTCCATTAGAAAATTATGGGGATTTTTTTAATTGTTTCAAATATGATTGTAGAATTTTATAATTGACAGGATTGAAATGGAGTATATAAATGCATTATTAATTTTCTTGATGAGAATGGACTATCATTAGAAGAGGACAAGACTTATAGTTCGGTCTAGAACAGGGTATGGAGGCATAATACATCGAAATTTCTGAGCTAAATAAAACTGGGTTACAATATAATAGAGGAATAAGAAAATGAACTTTATTCTAGGACAACTTGTTCCCAAAGAATTACGAATGAGTACAATACATAGAACAATTGTCTGGCTATAATAATTAATTATAATAATAATAATATAAATTGAATAATAATTAAATTGTGAGTAAAAAAAAAAAAAAAAAAAAAAAAAAATTAGAAATCTTGTAAAAGGATACATCTAATGTATAATATTATAATTTATATAACATAAATATTCATGTTTTACATTTGCTTGGAAGATTGAAAATTCACGAGGTAAAGAAATAGATGATATTCAAAGAAATAAGAGTGGAGATTTTTCGAATTGAGATGGGCAATGACCTCCATAAAGAGGAAGCGCGGATAATAAAGGATTTTTCGAAGATACAGTTCGATGCGCAGGAGTGTACAGGTTGATGGGTTGGGTTCTAGTATTTAAAATGTGGATAGAGGAGCGCAGAGTAAGAAGGTCATGAATATAGGCGGGGTTTTTGGTTTTCAAAGATTGAAGTATGAGTGCACCAAGGAAGCATTGACGTCGGAAACTGGGGTAAAGCCACCCAATTTCAGAATACCTGTGAGATATGTGAGAACGTCTAGAAATCCCAAAAATAGATCTAGTTAAACAGTTCATTAGCCTTTTACATCATATTTCAAGCTCACAAGACAGTCCTCCATATAGTATGCATGTATACAACAATTTACATTAATCATATCATAGACTTTGCCTCATTTTTTATTTAATGTCATAAATTCGTAATTAAGGAACCAATCAGGTGAAGTAATCGCTATCAATGTATCTGTCTGATTAAAATTAATTTCGTATCTTCAAGAGAGCTTTCTTTTCGATTTGGAAAAATAAAAACACTTATTGAAAGTAAATACATATAATTTACTGTTATTGCTGGGACGGAAAGATTAGATTACATCGTTTTTATAAAATATATTTATATAATATAATCGAAAATGTGACAATATTTTTAAATTATATTACTGATTTTATTTCGAATTTTTTTTTTTTTTTTTTTTTTTGTACTGTACAAAATATATACATCAAGTAAATGTTTTCATAACTATTACAATAACGTGTCAAAACGTGAAAAGAACTACGCATCAGTAGCATTTCAATAATAATTCTACATTATAAGGTCTCTAAGCCATCTTCTTTTCAGACGCCTCGGAGGATTATTTGGAATAGAGTGAGAAGCAAGTTGAGACACTAGTTAGACACTAGCTAGTTTGAGTGGTTATTGAAGGATTTGGCTTACTATGAAAGGATAGGTATCTGGTTTGGGCTAAATCAGTAACATATAGATCATTAAGATCCAATGATTTTTCGAAGGAAATGGATTGTAAGGATTAGATACGGGAAGAACTGGATGGTTTTGTGGAGCCCCAGAGCTCAACTGCATACGTCCAAATAGGTCTAACCACAGTCATGAATACTAGTCTTTTATAATTAATTTAGCTTTGAAAATTTGTCTTAGTAAATGTTGAAGTAGTCTGTAACGATGGTCAGTTTCTTGTCGTTTTAGTCTTATTAAAAAAAAAAAAAAAAAAAAAAAAAAAAAAAAAAAAAGCCCATTACGAGCTCAGTACGAGACACACTAATTAATTTGGAAAATACTTAAGGCTTATCATTGTTTTAAGTAAACAAGAGAAACTCATACAGGAGTTAAATAAGGAACCTGGAGGGATACTCCCTAGTGTTGTCAAAAATTGTATGTTGCAACAAGAGTAAGTCTTTTTCAAAGAGTTTTGTAAAACTGAAATGATTATTGCGATTTCTTTATGTTGCATAGGCCTCAAATCATTCATGTTCTTTAATGTAAGTAAGAAGGGAGGAGGGGTGGGGTAGGTTTAGAAAAGAACTAGACGAGAAGCAATGTGTTCTCAGGGTTTGGATCAGGTAGCTGAATGATCCCGGGAGGGTTAACAGCCTCGGGGCAGAATTTTATTGCCAATCCCAAGCCAGCCGTGCAGCTGCGTCAGTAAACAACACCTGCACTCCGCCACTGTTGCTATGGAAAAAAATAAATAACTTTATAATCATGATAAAGACGATTTTTGTTTTGTTGTTGTTATAAATTATTATATACAGCGATCAATGGTTATTAATCGTTTTCAGACGCTTCCGGCGCCGATTATAAAACTAAAGTAAAAGTTTGTTTACAAAAATTGTCAGTAATACTGACGATCCGGACCGATTCCCGTTAACATTCTCAGAAAAACAAAATCATGTTTTGCCAACTGAAAATTAATAATTAAAGGGGATATTTGCTGACTGAGAAGTATTTAAAGATGTAGGTAGATGAGGTATGCAGTCATAGATAAACAGTAAGTAATTAAAAAATTAATTTTAATATATAATACCGACGTTTCAACTTGCAATGCAAGCCTTCATCAGAGCTAGAAGAAAAAGAAAACAAACAAAAATATATGAAAAAATTGCTGAGTATAAAAAAGGTATGAAAAGAATAACTGTATGAGAATAAAGACAATACAAAAAGACTATTGAATTAACAATTAAATTGAAAATAAATTAAAATGAGTTTTAAATAATTCAAATTTAATGAGTAAATACAACAAATTAATTGGTAAATATTAAAAAAAATGAATTAATGGGTAGATACAAAGTAAATGAGTTAACTTAACCTCATTAACTCATTTACTTTGTATCTACTCATTAATTTCTTTTTTTTCTTTTTTATATTTACTCATTAATTTGCTGTATTTACTAATTAACTTTGAATTAATTATAACTCATTTGAATTTAATTGGTAATTCAATAATTATTCTCTTCATACCTTCTGCAATTTTGTCATTTTTTTGTTTGTTTTCTTTTTCTTCTTGCCCTGATGAATGATGTATGATGATTTACTTTTAATTGCTGTGTATCTATGACTGCATAGCCCAACTACCTACATCATTATGAAAAAGATTTTTTTTTTTTTTTTTTTTTTTTTTTTTTTTGGGGGTGGGTTCAAGAAATAAAAAGTTTATAGAATTGGGAAGAATATATTTTTTTAAAATCCAAGGAATCATTAACAAGATCATTTCACATTTTTTTCAAAAATAAATCTTTAATCATGTTCTAACTTTCATAATGAAATATGTACACCGAGCCTGAGAAACGAGGGGGAGTACGAAAATATGTACTTACTTAGGAATCATTTAATTAAACATTTTAATGAATTCTTATTGTAAAATAAATCAAACAAAGCACCATGTAACTATTAATATAGTTCCTAGGACTCTACCTTGTGGCACGCCCCGGCATCGATAGGATAACAGTTTTTAGAGAACTCTGAAGCCACAGCGGACTCGACGAAAGGACTATTTGGAGAGCTAGTATCGCAGGACTAGGTATAGGTAATTGGGTAAATGGGTCTTGATCTTTGCAATAGCAAACCCGTGGTTTCCACACCCGGTCGAAAGCTTTGCGCTTACATCCAGAAATGCACCAGTGCTCTACTGCTTATTTTCAAGGACAGAGGATATATGCTCAACAACACGAACGGCCTTGTTGAACATGTGTAGTGACCAGACCGGACTCCAAATTGATGGGAGGGATGCTTTGGATTCGAGTATGGGTAGGATCCGTTTTAGAAGGCTTTTTTAAAGATTTTTGAAAGGCTGGGAAGTCGACTTATCGGTTATTGCTGAGGTTTTGTCCTGGGAGGTTATCTTCGCTTCTAGGAAAAGAATGGTGACACGCGAGCGTTCAAATCAGAGGAAGGGGTCTTGTGCGCACGTATACAGTTGTATCTGTAATCTATAGCAGAGGATCGCTTTTTTTTTTGAGGATCAGTTGTTCGGAGGATTCGGCGTGGTAATAAGATCAGACAGGTGATTTGCGGGTATTACACCTTTTTTCATAAGGATTTGACCCAGAGGGGTGACTGCTTTAGATTTGTAAGGAGAGAGGAATTGGTGACTTTTATCGTTGAGGATATGCCTCGACTAACCAGTTATTGTTAGGTGTGGCGCCTCTTTGGGACTTGTTCGTGCAATGGGGTAATAAAGGTGCTGCGACCGATGTCGGTGCTTGGCACAATTCGTTCCGCTCTGTTCTCATATGAGGCCGCCCCAGGACCATCTTCACGTCGGATTCAGGGCTGGGACATCTTTTGGTCTTGGCGGCTTTTTTGGTTGCCTGCCAGCGGAATTGTTGCTTGGTCGCGAGGAGGCCCGATAGGGTTGTAGGCATGGTGATCTACAGGCCGCCATTTTTTTTCCGACTAATTTGGTTTTTGTGTCGTCCCGGCCGTTATTGTTTTCGCGCGTCGCGTACGTGTTTCTGGTTTGTGCCACTAGGGAATCCGTAACGCGTTGGTGTTGTGACTAAGGTCTATTAGGTCTTTTGTGTCCGGCAGTTTTCTTCGATGATATGGGTCTGGTTCGGCACCGTGCTTTCCCGCTGCTTGTATTGATTACATTCGTATCCGGAGTTGGTTCTGCATATGTCGTCTCTTGGTGTTTTCAAGGATAACTCTGCGTTATGGAATTCACTGTATCTCTTGTCCCCACGGAACCGCCAGTTCTCAGTTTATGGGCTATTCAATAAATGATTGGGAGACGCGATGTTTGTGGTATCGTGTGTGAATGGATTTGTCCATTTTTGTGTCAGGACTTTTCAGAGGACTTGGTATTAGACCTTGGCGAGGGCTGTTGGTATGCTGGTGTTGCTCTCTTTCGTATGTACTGCCTGACTGCTATTTATCAACACTGTCCCCTGATGAATGAAGAATCAAGGAGGTCAGGGATTACGAGTGGGATCTGTCGGCCAGTAGGTAGGATGCAGCGGGGAAATGTAGTGGCAATGGTTGGAATTCCGTGCCGACAGTAGCGTATTCGGCCACGGGAGTTGGTGATTCTGGCACCCCTGTTGGTGTTTGGCATTAAGTCTGCATCCTAGAAGGAAAGTGGTTTCTCAAGTGAATAAGTGAGGGAACTGTAATTGGGTGAAGGAGACTGTTTTTCCAGGAGGAAATAAGCTGCAGTCTATTGTCAGGTGGGGAAAGGGTAAAGGTTTTTATACCAACTGCAGTTGTGTTGTAGGAAATTATGATTTGGGTAAAGTGGTCAATAATAATGTGGGAGAGGGAATTATAGGATGATGACCGGCTTTCGCCCCCCCGCATGCGTAACTGCGTCAGGGTGTATTCCGTTAGACGTGTGTGTGCTTTTTTTTTGTTGCTATTTGTAGTGTGCTGTATCGTCGTTCGAGTGTCTAGGGCGTGAAAAACACTTTTTAATGCACACATCTGCCACAAGGTAATATTTTTGCGAATATTGGCTAGTTTGAAAGTACTGTCAAGAATAGAGACATAGGAACTTAAAATAATAAAGATTGTTGGAGAAAAAATATACAAGTTTTCTTTTCAACTAATCTTAACGTTTGGTAGTTGAGTCTTATTTCAACTTCACTCTCGTAAAACTCTGCTCTAGGTTACTTAGATTTACTCTTTCATGATTGTTGATTGATATTAATTGGATATGTAAATGCTAGTGCACTTAATTTGTTGTTTTTGAAATATAAAATAAAAGATAGAAGTAAATAATATAATAAATAATAATAGTAAGCAAAGTCACTGTAAGGAGAACTAGTTGTGAAACTTTGTTAAGAACAAGTGAACGACCATTTTCAAATAGTGATAGCTGCAATATACGTGGCTATAACCTGCATCATTTGAAATAACAATAACTACAAAGCAGAATGTTTCCAAATGTTTTATCACTTTGGCAGCTCTGTCCCTGTAGTTCCTAATAAAATTACATATTATTAATTACCATGTTACTTTTTTTTACCCTTAAATTCCTACCTTCAACATACATATTATCCGCTCATATCTCAAAAATAGAACTGTTACAGTTAATCATAACTTTTCCTATTTATATCTTTACCCAATCTGCCGGTGTTCCTCAAGGAAGTAGCCTAGGTCCAACCCTCTACACGATGTATTCAGCTGCCATCCCGACTCATCCTAGCACCATCCTCACCACGTGTGCTGATGACACTTGTGTTACAGTAAACAATGATCCCTTCATTGCCTCCCAGGCACTCTTATCACAGATATCTATCCTTTCATAGCAAACTTCACAAACATTCAAATCCATTAGTATCACAACTAACTTCTCATTCCATTCCAGATAACCCTCCGATGTGCCTAAAAAGATGGACCTCGGACTACCAATACGTAGTTGCTCTTCATCTTATTTACTTGGTGGATGAAATCTATTATAATATTGTATATACGGTTGTAAATTTCAATAAATAACTAATAATAAAAAAAAATTACTAATAATAATCTTTTTTTCTGATCATCAAAAGTTGCTTGTCACACATAAGCTGACGAATCCAGAAATAGTTGCGTATTTTATTTAAGTTATTCAAGATATTTATGTTCGCAGAATAGTAGATCATCTATTTTTTTTAAAGTCGTAAGCTCCTTGGAATAGGAATCAATGGAGTGGATATGATGATGGTCCCCAAATATAGGAACATTACAATGGGCTCATCATATAACGGCCAATGTGGGAGGCTTCATGATCCCAAAGAGGGAGAAGTCAGCCCTCCGGCTATGACGTCATTTTGGAAGTCTATCGCCGTGTCAGCCAAAGACACTCATTTAGGGCTGGGAGGGGGGGGGGTTACCCCCCAGTCGTTATTCCCCCGTTCTTTCTCGGGATGGGGCTGGTTGGGATGCTGGGGGGAGGGGGGACGGAGGTTATCCACACGATAAAAAAAAAACTTAGCTGACGATGTTTCTCGCTGACTTTCTGGTAATATCGAAACTCGACAAACTTCTGTTGGCTTCTTACATAAGAAGTTATACTTTTATTTTACTTGCATCTCTTAAAAAATAATCAATACTTATCCAATATAAAAACATTTAGCCCTCTACTCTCTTGTGCTAATTACCTATGTAAATTTTGTTATCTGAATTATTTTTAAATCCTTAAAATATCAATCTTAAAGCTTACATTAAGATTAAACTCCATTCAACCTCGTTAATTCTCGAATCTGTAAGGTTGTAATAGGTCATTTTGGTTGATTAAACTATAATTATAATGAAAATAAAATATTGAGAGATTATAAAAAAATAATGTTATAGTTTGTAGATGAAATGTCTAAGGAATATTTTCAATCTCCTATAAATAATAATAATAAACAAACTATATTTACATTAAAAAAAATAAAATAAAATAAAATAAAAAAAAAATGTATCACCCAAATGGAATTTAAGCTGAAATTAACAGTTGTATTAAATACTTATAGCTGTTAAATGAGAAATAAATTATAGCTCATAAAATATATAAATAATGAATAAACTTTATTTATATTGATGGGGTATTTTTAGACTTATAATTATTTAAAAATGTAGGTAGTTGGTTTACGAAACGTCGGTATTATAAATTAAAATTTATAATTTATTTCTGTTTATCTATGACTGTATACCCAAACTACCTACGTCTTTAAACTATATTTGCAAAAAAAAAAAAAAAAAAAAAAAAAAAAAATTGTATTACCTAAATGGAATAGAAGCTGAAATAAACATTTATATTAAAAACTTATGGCTAATTAATCATAAATAAAATAAATACCATAATAAACATTCACAAAAAGCTACTATACATATAATAGTAATTATAATAATATAACCTCAATCAATACCTAGTATAAATATTATATTGAATAGTAAAATTTTCACTTTTGATATAACATTTAAAAAATAAATATTAGCAACTGACTAACAACTTTGTCTATACTTCTCTCATATCCCTTCATTTTTTTTTTTCAATATTTTAAATTGATTTCATTGCAGTTTACATTTTACATTGTAATGGATATGCTGTAAATAAGAAGTTCTTATACAATTTATTGGGATGGTTAACGCTATTAGTACCTTCCTATTTACATAGCAGATATAAGCTATTGTAAAATGTAAAAAGTGCCTGATGTTGTATCGTGTGCCGGCTAGTTTGAAGCGGTATAGCGTTACGCCCCCGCTCCAGCAACTGCCTCCAGCATCAACTTGACAGTATTCGGGGCAATAGCAACACCAGCTTTCTGTCAACTTCAAGGTCAAGTTCACAAAGATGCAGATTTTATTATTTTTATTTTACTACCTTATTTATTTTTCTGTAATATATTTCTTCTCCCTATCTTTGTTTAAAAGGATGCAATGAGATATTATCAAATGGTAAAATCTAATAAAATCAAGAGGAGTCCAATAAAGTTTGAAGCCAAACGATCTAAAAAAGTCAAAACCTCTGCTACACTCAGCTCTGCTGATAATAATGAGTCGCAGGCAGGGACATCTTCACAAGGGGCTGAAGAACCACCATTTCTTACTCTAAATCGGTTTTACCCACATAAAAAAGTCGAATCCTAAGGCAATGGAAGCAGCAATAAATCCTATTACGCCCCATCTCCCACCAATCCACTATCAAAATAAAAGAGACTTTGCACTGCTGCGTAATCAGACAAACAAAGTGAAAGGTCAAGAAAGATAAGAAGCAACGCTTAAGTTATTCTCTGATAAACATGATACCTACCATGCAATAGTCAAAGTCCTAGCCGATAGCGAAACTGATTTTCACATATCAGAACTCAAAAATGACAAATCGCTAACAGTTGTAAGTCAGCACTTGCATGCAACTACACCAGCCGACATAATTTAGAAAGAACTCACTACTATGGATTTCAGAGTGCACCAAGTTATAGACGTGTTTAAAGAGAACAAAATAAACCCATGAACAGGTAAAAAAGTACTCCTACCTTTATTATTTTAGAGACATTATTCAATGTCGTAATTTTCAAGTATATAGGCACACCAAGCTTTATTGCTATATTATGTCGAGATGTGTTTACTAGTAAATCACACAAAACTGAAGAGTGCAATAAGCCGCGTGACAATCCAGCTTTACGAGCTCTATTCCTCCAGTGCTATCCAGCAAGCTAAAAAAGGTTTGAAACATATAAGAAACTCAAGGCTCAACTCCAACTCGCTCAGGCAATCAACGAAGAAGCTAGGCCAGCAAGGAGATAACACTCTACATTAGTATTTCCTACGGTATAAGATGAAATAGAAGCGTTCAACCTCAAACACAAGTCTCAAAAAATCCTATAAATATCAGCCATAATACAAATAACATACATACAGTTCCTCATTCCGCCTCCTATTACTGCTAATTATATCTAATCAACATTTTTGCTCTTGGAATTCCGATCCATGATCACACCTCATAACTAACTAACCTTGTATTCAACCTCATCATCACCACCAACTATCGTTTTAATTCTTCCATGGAATGTGGATGGTATTTGGAATCATACAAATGGTTCGCAGCACTGGTACATGAAAATAACGTTGATATAGCCCTGATTACAGAACCTCGTATATTAGTAACAGAACATTCAATATACCAAAATACCAAACCTATAGGATGAACAAACCGGAACGGGAAAAATCATGCTGGCACTACTGGGTATAAAACCAGCGACATAGCAGGAAGAGCTGAGCTGGGATCTCTTTGGGTCAGGCCTTTTCATCTCAACAAGCAGGTGCCCGGCTTGATTTAAGTTTCCCCAGGCCGAGTGTCGTCTGTATTGTATTTTTAGTAAGACTATATCTTATTTCTTGTTATTATTTTTATTTTATTGTTATTATTTTTAATATTTATATATTATTAGCATTTTTGGTTTTATTCATAGAGATTATTATTAGAATTAGTATATGTAGGTTTTAGTTATTCTTTTAAATTATTTTATCTTTATTTTATTTATTTATTTTCCTGTTGTTTATTTGATTGTGTAAGAATGTGTGTGTGTGAGTGTGTGTATTTGTATATATTGAATGCATGGACAAATCATTATATCTATTAGCTATTACCCTTCACTGAAGTAGATTGTAATATTTATGACAATAAAAATGTTACAAAGTAGAAAAACAAATTTAAATATTCCAAAATGCTTACTGTTGTTTTATTCTTCTGATTAATTGTTTATCTTTCACTCTGCTGTAAAGTAAAGGTACTTTCTATTTATAAATTTCTCTCAGTTTTCTTCAAGTTTCCTATCTTCAATACTTCCTTTTAATCTTTCTTATAAATTAACTTGAAACTTTTTTTAATTGAAAAATTACTTAATAATATTGACTATAAGATTTTAGAGCTATCTTCTTTGTCCTTTCTGACCATATCCAAAAAACTAAGTAAAGCTTTCTCCAAAAGATATCTTCTCTCTTTCTTCCCTGCCTTCTTGATCACCACTATATGTCAAGCATAATTCTTCGTTTTATCTGATTCATAAAATGTGAATAGAAAAGTTTTTTCACAATCCATTTTTATCTCATGAGTTTCATATTTAAAAGGTTATGTTTAGTTGATTGTCCTCCGTAATTTTCAATAAAAGACCAAGGACAATAGCGGCAACTTACTTTTTTCAAGAACTTGATTCAAATAATAATGCATCATACCTAGGAAACTTGAGACTGCGCAAAAATGGAGGGGTTGCTTCACCGGAATCAGCAGTGGTAGTGAATAATGAGATGGTGGGTTGAGGTAAGTGGTCCTTCAAGTAGCCAGATTTTCCTCCCGAGTGAGCCCTATTGGAGTATATCTCTCCCTACCCTTCCTGTTCGGGACATTTCTTTTATCTAATACACTACATCTTATAGCCGTACGTCTTCTTGCTCCCGGACCATCCCCTCAACCATCGGCATCCTTGGGAGATTATCATAAATCCTTTGTTAGCAACGTTGAGGACGGCAACCTCAGAATCAGTTGAGAACAATTTTTTTTTTTTTCGAAACTTGATAACAGCAGTAGATTTTCAATGAGGAAATTTTGAATCTTTTTAAGGTAAATTAATTTTCACGCATGTAACAATCTACTTGAAAGATTTGTTTATTGTTTATTACTGTATTGTATAGAATTAAAAAAAAAAAATCGACTTCCAAGCTGGAGTGTAAAGAATGAAATATCTATCTTACATTTTTGATACAAAGATCCGTCGAGTATTTCTCGAAAATTTAAAAGAGTAATGTACATAAATATTGATAAAGATTGATTCCTCCAGTTTTGGACCTCTTTTTTTAAACTAGAAAATCTTTAACCCACCGAAACAACAACTTAAGGTACACATGATGGTGTAGAAAGATCAATACAATTAGGATTGATGAATTAATTGCCACTTCTATTGGGATTATTTCATACTAGTTTCGAATGCTAAACATTCATCTTCAGTTCAGAAACATACAAAATTTTCAACACATCAGTACTATGTTACATGGATAATATATACTAAAGTTTTCAAAACTGATTTATTATTTTTACACCAGAGTCTTTATTAAATTTATGGTTATTTTCATTAAGATGGATAGCGAAATTGTAATATTCTAATAAAATGATCCCAAGAAGTGGCAATAAATTCATCAATCCTAACCAAGACTACTGTTGTAGAACCATTTAAATGATTGAATGGTTTAAATTTCAAAATAGACACATCCATTATTTAACATTTGGGTCCAAAAAAAGACAGAGATTTTTTAATCTCGTTCCAAAACTATTAATTAACATTTTTTTTACTTTATGCTTTTTCAAGATATTAAAAAATTCTGACTGCATCCATTGCACGAAGTTTATTATGATTTCACTGCATTGTACTGAGCATACATAAATGTGTTCCACTCCTCTTGGGTTTTGAAAAGGGACGACATTTTGAAAAAATATTGTAAAATTAAGTATGTAAAGTATACCTATCAATGTTACGTTCTGTCAAATAAAGTTTACTTTAATTATCTTAAAAGTTTCTTCTTCTTACTCTAAATTGCAAATATTATCGTAACATAAATAGCAGATTGGGATTAATTTTCTATTGATAAAATATAATAAAACTGCTTAACATTTCTGAGTATTCTTACAGTATTTCCCAAGATAATCATATCTCTGTTTTGTGTAATTAACATGCTATTTCAGTGTCAATTTTCAAAATTATCATGGTATACATATACTTTTCAAAACGTTTTGGTTTGTAGAAGATGTTTGTGATGTCAAAGTTTTGGAAAGAAATTAGAAACTTTCTTTTTCCTGTTTGGACTGTTAAAGTTAAATTCTTGATGTGACTATTTCGAAATTTAAATAAGGTTGCTTTAAAGAAAATTTGATCTTCTTTCTATAGCGCATATCGAATTCGCTTAATAACCTTAGTAGTTTGGGAAATATAGACAATTATTTTCTAATAAGTGTTATTTTCTCAAAAAAACATATGATTGAAAATATGTATATAATGGATGACAAAGTTTAAATGGAATTTTATTTTGCAATTGATGACCAGAATCGATTCCCGAAGTTACTAGTGTCTTATGATGTACACCTTGTACATATATATACATTTAATAACTTGTTATAATATATATAAATATATTGTACATTTATATACATTAATTAACGTATATGCGAGAGCTAAGTAGATGGTACAGCTGTGAAAAGTGGTAATGCTCAGAGCAAGAGCCTGCTAGAAAAACATAAATATTTCAGCAGAAGAAGTGGCAGAAAAGAAAGCCGATGCTGCCAGTTCCAGCCAGCGATCTTTCATCTCCTAGTTCATTAACTACAGCCTTACCACTGTACGTATAATTATTTATGGCTGATTTTAAAGATTTAGCTTGTTTTTTTTTTGTTTGTTTTTTAATTGAATTATATTTTTAAAGAAAAAGTGGTTTAGATATGAAACTAAATAGCAACTGACAATGCCTATCCATCATCAACCGGTCCTCAATAGTAGCTATGATTCTTCGACCCTCGTTAAAGATATTTATATTTTATAATAGTGGCTGATAAGACACAGGGAGATGACAATATGCAACCGACACTCTAACCTTGGGTAGAGCACATTATAACGATTTTATTTATTTGAATGTTTTAAATTGATGATTTCTGGACAAAAAAAATTATGAATCGAATTAATTAAAAATCAGGTGATGATTTTACAAATCTGTTGTTTAGTTGAGTTCAGAGGTAGTTTACTTATTACATGTTAATTTACTTAATCTTATGGAAACGGAATGGTTTTGTGTGTTGAAGATATGTGACCAGAATGATAAAGGTATAGTTGACTGTTATGATGAATGGAGGAGAAGATGACCAGGGATGCAGTCAAAGAGGAACACCACGTCTAAGTAGAAATAATTGAGTCATAGTTCGTCTCCTCACATGTGTGGTTCGGTGGCCCTGAAGAAGACCTGCAAGACAGGTCGAAACGTTGGCACGCATTGAAGTATTTCTTCTTAGACGTGGTGTTTCTCTTCGACTGCATCCCTGATCATCTTCTTCTCCATATATGACCACGGTTTGTTGATGTTGGGATCGACTCTGTGTGTTCTCTTTAAGTCTTTAATTATCATGATACTCAACCCTGGGTCTGAGAATAAGAGGAACTGTTTATGATTATAATTATTATTATTATTATTATTTTTTTAATAGCAATGTATTGAAATTTACAGCTGTACAATATTTATACATCAAGTGCTGTTAACTATTACAATAACGTGACAAAACTTGAAAAGTGCTACTCATCAGTAGCACTTTAATAAAAATTCTACACTAGAAAGTCTCTGGGTCCATCTTCTTTTCAGACACCTCGGAGGATTATCAGAAATGGTGTGGGAAGCAAGTAGATAAATTAGAGGATTTGAGAGGTTATGAAGCTTACTATGAAAGGATTGATATCTGGTTTGGGCTAAATCTGCAACATATGGGACATTAAGATCTTTATGGATAAGTTCATTGGTGACAAAGTAAGGTGCATTGAGGATTTTTCCAAAAAGTATTTTGGATTGTAAGGATTGGATACGAGATGAATTGGATGGTTTAGTGGAGCCCCAAGTAATTATTATTAAACATGAATAAAAAAGAGAAATTCTATTCAATGTATTAAAACAGGAGAAGCAGAAGTCGTAGCTTATCTGAGTAGCTGTTCAAGTTGGTCTTGGGCAACTGCATAACAAACGCGGTTTTACTCAACGGAATCTAAACACGAATTCGGAAGCTTATAGGTATATCACTATATATTATAGGTATATCACTATATTATAGGTATATCACTATCAGTAGGGGTGTGTACAAGATCTTGAAAACCAGTATGAAGGATCTTCTGCTTCATGAAATAAATCCATGTGCCAGTCTGATTATGTTCAGATTCATATTTTCTTTACAGGGAAGATTCTTAACAGATTCAATGTAATTTACAGGGCCATCATGTCGGGATAACGTCAACTTTTACTTTAATGGTTTATACACTGCTATTACCTGGTTCACTGCTATCGAGTATAGATCATCGTTTCTCGGTATTGAGTCGTTGATATTGGGATTAACACTTTCCTATGTTTTTAGTCTTATAACTGAATGTAAAAAAGTTGTATATAAATGTTAAATATAGTCGCATTTTTTCACAGAAAATGCTACGGCATTTACGTTGGTTTGTTACTTTGTAAATGAATAAAATCTATTCTCTGGTAATTAAAATTTAATATAAACAGTTTATTATAAATGAAGTAATAATTTTTAAATATATTACCACTTGTTTCGTTTCTTAATATCTACGCAACAGAAATAAACCCAGCCCGTATAATAAATTTTAAATTAAACCGATCTTATTTTCACCTTTATAATTATAATTTATGAAAAGTAACCTAGGAAGAGCTGAAGCTTGGGAATATGTAAGCACTTATTTCAATCCCCCACCTCCTTCTGCCACTCTTCTTCAGCACCACGCATAATTTTTACATGAGCTTAATCCGCATGAATAAATTTTGGCTGTTTGTCTTGCGGGGTGGGTTAGAGTGAAGCATTGCTTTTTACAATAAAATTTCAATATTAAGGAATATGATGAAGTTATCAAACCTGAAAAAAAACTATTCTTCAGAAATGTTAATCAAGTATTGTTGATTGTTTTACTCAAAAAACGCACCATTTAAAATTCACTTTAATTGTAAGCTTTTTAAGCACTCACAGTAACTGTTTTACACAATTTTAAATTATAATATTCCTTTTTATGCTAAACCCAGCTAAAAATTTCTAAATTAGTATTGATCATTGTGTTTTTGTCTGAGATACCATATTTATATTATGCATACAAAAACATTTACAGTTCAAATTTTTTTTATTCTATGAGTTTTTCAGGGTTAAAATAAACAATTGAAGAAAATATATACGATCTGGACGTAAGCTTAAAATATTAATATAAACATAAAAAATGTTTTCAAAGATATATATATATTTTTTTTTAAATCCATTATCATTCCATGGCGTATGTTAGTTAGTTAGTTAGCTACTGAAAATATGATAGTCAACATTTTTATTTTGGTTGGACTATTACTTAACCTTCCAGGGACTGGCTTGTCCGTATGATCACACCAAACGTACCCCCACTCAAAAGTACACCCTGCTCTTCCACCCTTATTTTATTCCTTTATACCTCTGCAGTCCTTCTCCAAGAGTTGCTTGTGTTGATTCGTGACCAAAACGGTGACAATCGAAGCATTTCATTCATCAGAAAAATTTTGAAAATTCATTCTCACCAACGTTGTCATAACTTTGTTATTTTTTTTTTCAAATGATAACTCTATATAGTCGTGTCATGCTTTAGTATGAGTTTCATGAAAAAATAATAATCCTGAAGATTTGAAAATTGCCGTAACTATGACTGTGATCATATGATCCTCATCTTCCCCAACGATAATTTTTTTAAAAATTGTTATTCTAAAAAAAATTGTATTGTTTATTGAAAATGAGTAAATAAATATGCATTTATAATCATTTTTTAACTTTTAAATAAGTCGTAAACTTGACAAATTAAAACCTTTTCCTCCTTTAAAATTATAATGTTCTCCCACAATATTGTTCATCATTAGCGAAATCTAAAAGTAGTTATAATAGCCCAAGTTTCTTAAATTTCATTCCATTCTCTTACCTATCTATCCTTTCAAGTAGCAATGTTTACTGTCGACAGGTAGCACTAGTAATGTAATTTTACTGAGGTAACGGCCGCTGTTAGATGGGGATTCATAAAAAAAATCAATTCTATATTAAATAATTATTTATTGTTTGTTTGTGATGTATATTAGTTGAGATAAAAGCCTTTGCTTCCTGAACAAATCCTCTTGGGGAAGAGTAACATGATCGTATGAACACGACGAATTATGAATAAACAGTGAGTTTGATTTTTTTTTTTTAAACAATTTTCCGTAATTTCTGCATGTCCATTAAGGAAAATATAAAAAATGTTATTTTGATAGAAAATATTTTTGCTAGTTCTTGGAGGGTTAACACACTAAGAGAAACATACTGAACAAATGATAGGTACTTAATATTTTTGGCCGAGGATGTATGATCGGCCGTGATTAATATAGAATTATAAAATAAATGGGGCATTGATCCACCTCTCTTCTCTATCAAACAGCATTTTAACTCTCAACTCTATTTTTAACCTCAAAATGATTCCGTCTAATATCACTGTCTTCTATTATTGTTGTGCGCTCGCTCTTAATGTAACAATGTATACAGGTAGTTGTAAGATTAGCTCATGTCAGAGGTTTGTCCCATCG